>CM075823.1:25886356-27101356 GCA_037975025.1 Excoecaria agallocha
CCAAAAGAATAAGCTAAAGCAATCACCTTAAGGAGTGGGAAGGAGTTAGAAAAGACTGAAATTGGTAAGAATTCTTCCCCAAGGGTGGAAAAGACAACGGAGGTAAGTGTTTTTAACTCTGAAAATAATGAGAAAGTGCCTCCTAAGGTTGAGAAGGGTAAAGGTAAAGAAAAACTTGTTTCTACTGTTCTTGATGAATCTCAATTACCATTTCCTATTTTAGCTAGAAAAGAAAGACAAAATGAACAATTAAGTAGATTTTTAGACATGTTTAAGAAGCTACATATAAATTTACCATTTGCTGAAACTTTATTAAACATGCCTAAATATGCTAAATTTATGAAGGAATTATGCACTAATAAGAAAAAGCTAGAAGGCATAGGAATGGTTTAATTATTCAGTAATTGTAGTGCTATATTGACCAATAAAATTCCTAAAAAATTAGAAGATCCTGGTAGTTTTACATTGCCATGTGAATTAGGAGGAAATTTTGTTGGGCATGCTTTATGTGATTTGGGTGCTAGTATTAACTTGATGCCTTATTCGATTTGTAGGAAATTGAACTTAGGTGATCTAAAGGAGACCCGAATGACACTACAATTGGCGGACAGATCAGTGAAGAAACCAAAGAAAATCATTAAGGACCTATTGGTGAAAGTCGACAATTTTATATTTTCGGTTAATTTTGTGGTCATGGACATGGAGGAACATAGGAAGGTGCCATTAATAGTGGGTAGGCCATTCTTAAATACGGCAAGAGCCTTAATTGATGTTATGGACAAACGGTCACTTTGAGATTCAACGAGGAGGAAATGATTTTCAATGTCAATAAAATTTTAAAACACCCCCTCGTATGATTTTGAAGAGTCCATTTATTTTGTCGATGAAGTTCAAGAATTTACCAACATAAAACAAGAGGAAATCATTCTCAATGATGAGCTTCAAAGTTATTTAATGCATCCCAAGGAAAAGGAAGATTTGAAAGCAAAAGAGAAGAAGTTGGTACAAAATCTGGAAAAAGAGCACAATGAACGTGATGAAATGGAGGATGAACCATCCCCTCCTAAGGGAGATTCTGAACTTAAAACACTTCCATCTCATTTGAAATATATATTTTTAAACAATAATGCTGAGCCAGTAATTATTTCATCTTTATTGACAAGTTTGGAAGAGGAAAAGCTCATTGAAGTCCTCAAAAAGCACAAGGGAGCAATTGGTTGGGCAACATCCGACTTAAAAGGGATTAGCCCCAGCTATTGTACACATCGTATTCCCATGAAGGATAACTTTAAGCCGGTGGTGCAACCTCAACGAAGGCTCAACCCAACTATGCAAGATGTGGTGAAAAAGGAAGTATTGAAATTACTCGATGCAAGTATAATCTATCCTATTTCTGATAGTAATTTGGTAAGTCTTGTTCAATGTATTCCTAAAAAGGGGGGGATGACTGTAGTAACCAATGACAATAATGAGTTAATCCCTACACGCACGGTAATGGGATGGAGAGTATGCATTGACTATAGTAGGTTAAATAATGCCACTAGAAAAGACCATTTTCCATTGCCTTTTATTGACCAAATGTTAGAAAGATTAGCAGGAAATAGATTTTGTTGTTTCTTAGATGGATATTCGGGATATATACAAATACCTATAGCCCCGGAAGACCAAGAAAAGACCACATTTACATGTCCATATGGAACATTTACATATAGGAGAATGCCTTTTGGTCTTTGTAATGCACCTGTCACATTTCAACGATGCATGATGGCCATATTTCATGGTTTTATTGAGAAATTTATGGAGGTTTTCATGGATGATTTCACTATTTATGGTCATGACTTTGAATCTTGTTTGAATAATCTTGCATTGGTCTTAAAAAGGTGTTAAGAAACTAACCTTGTTCTAAATTGGGAAAAATATCATTTCATGGTTAAAGAAGGAATTGTCTTAGGACATAAAATTTCTGAAAAAGGCATTGAGGTAGATAAAGCCAAAATTGATGTGATAGAAAAATTATCCCCACCAACTAGTGTTAAAGGCATTAGAAGTTTCTTTGGTCATGCCGGGTTTTATCGTCAGTTTATTAAGAACTTTTCAAAAATTGCCAAATCACTTTCTAATTTATTGCTTAAAGATGTTGCATTTGACTTTGATGCTAAGTGTTTGCAGGCTTTTAACCTATTGAAGCAAAAGTTAGTTAGTGCACCGATCATTGCATCACCCAATTGGAGCTTACCATTTGAAATTATGTGTGATGCAAGTGATTATGCAGTTGGAAGAGTCTTAGGACAACGGAAAGAGAAGATTTTCTACAGCATCTACTATGCGAGCCATACACTCACCAGAGCCCAAGTTAATTACACCACTACGGAGAAAGAATTCTTAGCAATAGTCTTTTCATTCGAAAAATTCAGATTTTATCTCTTAGGATCCAATAACTTTTGCAAAAGGATACTTTAATTCTTAACTTGTATTGTTATGACTTAAGTTTGATCTTCAATTTAATGCAAGTTGATTATTTCTTAGTTCTTAAACATAGACTTGTCTTTACTCAATTTTAAATTGATTGTTAACTTGATTAAGCATTGGTTAATTAATTAGTTTAAATTGATTATTGATTTGTATGTTCTTAGGTTGATTTATTTAGGTTAATGCATCATTATAATCTGAATAAGCTATAATTTTGTGTTGATTTAAGTAAATTGAGATTAAGAAAAGTGTAACTAAGAATAGGTGGAAGTTAAATCTCTTGAAAAAGGCTTTAATAGACATCTAGGAGAATTAATTCAGATATTTATGCTAAGTGTTGAATTGTTCTGAATAGGGGAATTTTAATGCTTGGAATGATAATCTTGAATAAAGTTATTTGGGTTTATTAATCTGAATTCTCCATAATCACTTGTACATTTACTTTTTGATTAAGTCATAATAATATTGGTTAAGGTGGATAGTCCTGTAGTGAAAGTTGTTTTTAATATATTATTTTTACCTCATTTAATTTACTTGTTTTTATTTTTACTCTTTCAATTATTTTATTTTAGTTTTAAAATACTGCTTTTTGTTTTAATCTTAAATCATCACAACTTTGGGATTTCTCTTCTTTCTTCTACACACAAAATTGGTTTTGAAATTAAAATAGCACATACAAACACAAGTTTCCCTTGGGTTTGATATTTTGGGTCATAATTATATTTTTCTATATTACTTAGCCAATCTAGTACACTTGCTAGCATCTGGTCACTCTACTTTTATTTTAAGTTTTCCATGATTTTGCTTTAGAGTAGTAATTTCTTTTTGTTAACATTTTATGTTTTCATATGTAGGAAATATGCTTTTAGTGGTTAAATGCACACTTTACATGATTAGAGTTAGGTTTCAATTAGAATTCTTCCATTTTGCTTCTTTTCTTTGAGGTATGTTTAACAATTTGTTACTTTAGACACTTGAGTAACCAATTTGCATGTGCTTAATTTGAAATAGTGCATTTTATTTACAATTATTGTGTATGCATGTTGTATGCTCATATAATTGCCTAAAAGAATTAAAAATTGTCATTTTACCTAGCCTCACCAATTTTGTGTGCATAATGCTCTTTAAAGCAATGCTTTTAGTTATTATAATGTGATGTTTGTGTGTAAAAGTGTGTGCGATATTTTTTTTTGTATTTGTTTACTTGATGCCTATAATAGCTTAGTTTAGAGTAAAAAAATTCTATTTAAGTCAAAATTATGCCATGCTTTCAATTGCTCTTTCCATGTTTTATCTATTTTTTATAGCTTTCCCTTTAAGAGTTTATGTCCTTTTGCATTATTGGCCAATTTTGTTTTGTTAGAAACTAAGCATAAAGTAGGATAATTTAATGTTAATTGTTTCACATAAATAGGATTGGTTAAGGTGTTTATGGTAGGATGCATCAAATAGTTTTTCTTCTATTATGCATTGTAGTTGTTCATTATTTAATTTGATCTTGAACATTTTGTGTTTGTTGCTCAAAGCATGTTTAACCACTTTTATTGCATTTAAAAAGCTTTCATTTCTTATTGCTTCAATGGTTGTGCTTTATTCATAGTTTTCTTCCTCTTGCTTTGTGTGATTAGATTTGATGTTATCCATGTTGATGTTAGTAAAACTTAAAGAGATTTATCTACTCTTGTGGTAGAACCTAAGCATAGTAGAATAGAGGCAGGATCTTTATCCTCAACCCCTTAAGAATCGAAAAAACCCAAAGTCCTAAAATGGGTCCCCACTGAATTCAAGGATGATTGGCCTACATTTATACAACAAGAATATTTGGCTACCCCATACATCGATATGGACTTGATGTAGGAGATTATCATGAAGAATGAGATAGAGTGGATGATCACCACTATAAGATGGGCAATGTTCATAGAAAGAAGGGAGACAGTCTACCCCCATCTCACAAGGGATTTCTTAACCACAATCAGGATCCATATAGGGAGGGATAGCCACAATGATGATGGGAACGTTAGTTCTTACTAAATGGCACTTCACACCAAATAAGCTTTAATAAGTTCTCCACTATTTTGGGATTTGACCCCTATGCTGCAAAAGGGATTAATAATCTCAATAGACAGGAAATATGGAATAGGATTTTTGTATTGAGGATGACCCTATGATTTTTCTTGAGAGTAGTACTAATACTCATCATTTGAAAAACCACCTTTTGAGGATCATACACCGATACCTAACTTTGGCCATTTTCAGCCACCATAGGGGTTTTGGTAATGTGGACGTGAATAAGGCTACCATACTTTATGTGATGGAAAATGCCATATGCCTTAATAAACCTGTATTTGGCTAGAGCGATCAATTACACAAGTCTGGGAAAAGTTATAGGGAACCCCATTGTCATTGACAGGAAGATGCTAAAAAAGATGGTCATTCTTATACATGACTTGAGATTCCTAAGGCAAGGTTATATAGTGGTGCCTCATAGAGCATCCTATAGAGAGACTATGAACAAGCAAGCAAAAGAGCTCCATCGGGCAGAGGCAGCAGTAATCACCCTATCCTTTGAATTGAACATAGCTATTACAAGCAGCTTGGACATAATGATAGAGCAAATGGATGAGATCGTAGCTGCTCTTTAGATGATGCAGTCCCATATTAACCACAGTTTCCCTCTTTCACCTTCACAGGAGTGAATTTTTAAAGGATTTTTCCTTAATCCCTAAATTTTTGTGAATTTTATCTTAGTTTATTGTTTCAATTTTAGCACTTGTTGTCTTTGATTATTTTTAAATACTCTAGCATTTTACTTTAGTTTGCCTTTAGTTGTTCCTGTTGTGAATAATTTGAACTTAATTTGATAAAAACTTATTTTAAGACAGTTGAATGACTGGAGAGTTGCTAGTTGTTAATTATTTTCCTTTTCGTTTAGGTTCAATTAGTCAATACTAGTAGGTCTCCAAATAAAATGCTTTAAGCTTAGTTTTAGAAAAATCATAAAAACCAGTGTATGAAGGTGTTCGAATGGGAATTCTAAAGCGCTAGAATCATCACCCTTGAAAGTATTCATAGCAATTTGAATATAAAGCTTAAAATGATTTAGGCAGGATTTTATTTGTAAGCCTTTAAAAGACTTTTGAGCTACCCAGTACTAATTTATTTCTCTTGTATAGCCCCTTTGAGCCTATTAAGGTATGCTAAATGCACACCAAATTTTTAATTTTTGATGCATTCATTTAATCGTCCTAGCTAGCCTTAAAGCCTTTATCTTACCCTTATAGAACTAGCCATTCTTAGAGTTAGCAAGAGAAATTGTTTTGGGGACTGAAAGAGATATGAGTAAAGATGAGGGCTGGTTTTCATGGAGAATACTAGAATTGGGATATCTTATAAATGTCTAGGAATATTTTTTGAATGTAGTTTAGTGAGAATGTTAGCAGGTCCCCCTCAAAAAAATCATAGAAAGAAGAGAAAGAAAAGAAAAACAAATGAAATAAAGTTTTTATTTTTAGTTCATAATAAGTATGGGTTAGCTTACTGAATTAAGAGATGGAAACTTAGCGCTTGTAACTTAATTAAGCGAATGTAATTTAAAAGAGCATTTTTGGTGTTATCCTTCTTTTAAAAATCTTATTTTTGAGCAATCATATTCTATATTATAGGTAACACTTTTGAATTGAGAAAAGGTATAGAGTAAGCTGAAAATTTTCAGAGTGTGATTAGGGCGAGTAGAGTTAGTGAATGGTTGTTCTAATTTGCATGTCTTCTGCTTTCCTTTGTTAGCCATACTCCAACCATGTTGCAACCCTTCTAAGACCTAATGATCTAGCTTTATTTAGAGTTATTTACAGAGATGAACATCGGGTTTCATTGTTGAAGGAGAGGCCTATGGTAAATCTTGAGTTTTAAGAGCAAAACTGTGTGTGCAAAATTTTGCATACAAATTTTTTCTCGATTGTCAAATTGCATTAGAGTTTTAAAATTTAGAAGTTATCATTAAGCCTAGCACACAGGGAGACTGGCTAGTATGATTTGAGCTAAATTCTTTTTCGATTTAGGACGATAGTTAGTGATTCCTGCTGCAGTGTTATTTAGCTTTATTTGAATTTGTGATTTCTTTCTTCTGAGTTTGGATATATGTGGGAATGTGGTTTGTTCAGTCGCTCTAGGGTGAGCAAAAGCTAACTATAAGGTATTTGATAACTCTAATTTATTATTTATTTGTAGTGTATTTTTGTGTAGAAAAATTGACTTGCATTAGACTAAGACCATTTGTCTTAGCTATATGCCTTATAGATTCACAAAATGCACCATTTCACCAAAGTACTCGGCTGAGATCAAATGTCTCCACCATATCCAGTGTAGAGCTCAAGGATGATTCAATCCAGAAGGGTATGCATGGCTGAAACTAAAGTATCTCAACCATATGCTAATGCTACAATACTCTTTTAGCCGATTGGACTCGGCTGAGGCCATTTATGTCTATCGTGTCCTTTTATAGATAAGTATAAAAGCTAAATTTTGTTTGGCTTTAAAGGAAATCTTTTTACGTTTTTGAAGTTTAGGTTTTTCTCTATAGTTTGATTTCATAGTTTCTCATACTTTTAGGATTTTATACTTAGCATACATAGTTTTACTTGTAAAAATTACCTTTTCAATATAGTTGATACCAAAAATACAAAAATACGTATTTATAATTTAGTTTACAGAGTAAAGTTACAGCTTTCAATCAAGTTCAACTAGGAGAAAAAGAGATGAAGCTTCTTAAACCTCAGATCTATAGTCTTCAATAGGTTTAAGAGTTTCTTCTTCCCATTTGTTTTTTGTTTTTATCATGTTTATTAAGTAGTTTTATAGTTGTTTGGGGATCTTTGAATGCCCTGAACCATGTAAGGAAATAAAATTCTTTGCTTAAATATATATTTCAGATGTTTCTTTTCCCTCGGATGTTTCTTTTCCCTCGTGCTTATCTTGGTATGGATGTAATTCGAGTATTTATGTTGTTAGTCTTATTCAAGTTAATGGATTTATGCTTGTTTAATAGTTATATCATGCATGCTTTGTTTTTCTCCATATATTCTATAGTTTTAATGGCGATTACAAAATGGAGGTTGTTTGATCTAGGGTTCATGTGTTGTATGATAACTCAATTTCAGTATTTAGTTTTAGTTTAATTTGAGTCTAGTTTCATTGATCTTTTAGCATATTTTGCTTTGTTTTTATGACCATTTAATAATTTATCCGATTCTCAGTTAATTCTAGTTTTTGTGTGATTTTTGAGAGTTTTTGACAGAATTTTGTGATTTTTAGGTACCTCATGGTTACCAGGAGTTTCCTAGTAACCGTGGCCCATGTATTCTGTCAAAATGCACCGTTTTGAAGCCTGTCACGGTCAGCATGGCAATTGTACTTGATAAGCTAGTAACCGTGACCTATGGAGTTTTTAATACAGAAGCAAGAAGAGAAGCATCTCATGGTTACTAAGGATTTCCTAGTAACCGTGAGGTAGGCAATTTTTCAGTCTAGAATGAAGATGAAAACTATCTCACGGTTACCAGAAATTCCATGGTAACCGTGACCAAATTTTGAATTTCAGCTCCGAGCAATCTCACGGTTACTAAGGATTTAGTAGTAACCGTGACCCATTTTAATCAAAAGAGGGTTTTTCATTAGAGGTCATGGTTACCACGAATTTGGTAGTAACCGTGACCCATGTTGACCTTTATAAGGCAGAGTTTTCTGAAAAATCGGGAGAGGAGTAGTTTTTGGGTAATTTTTAGGTTTTAGGGTTTCTTTCTTCTCTCTTTGAGCTCTTTGTTTATTTTACACACATAAATACATAGATATACTTGAAAATAGGGGGATTTACACAAAAAAACACTTAGATTAAACATAGATATATAGTTTACAAGTATAGATCTACATATTTTGAAGCTCATTTTTCCTGTAAGCTTTGGAGAAAGAGATTGAAGAGCTTGGATTCAGCTGGTTTTTCTTCACCATGAATTTAAGGGGTTATTCTATCTTTTTCTCTTCATTTTATTATGGATTGTGAGTAGTTTTTTTTTGTTGTTTGGGAATCTTTGAATCCCCTACACATAATGTGAATCTTGAACTCAAATTGATGTCTACATGAATGGATGGTCTATTTCACAAGTACTTATTTGTTTATCATTGATTTTTTGATCTATTAAGTTATTTTATATCCATGAATGAATGGTGTTTATCATATGTCTTGATGGATATTGAGCCTAATAGATTGGAGTTTATGAATGATTTTGCTCAGTTTTTCTATCATGAATATTGTCTATTTTGGATGGCTCCGGAATGACACTCTAGATGTGTGGTATTTGTGATTTTAAAACTAGAGTATGGAGTGAAATAGATGGGTTTTGGGTTGCCTGGCTCCGGAATGGGATGGTAGACTGAACTTAGGTTTTTAGACCCGGGTTTAGGCTAGTTGTTGGGCTGGCTTCGGAATGGGACGTTTAGCAACTAGAATAACTGGCTCCAGAATGGGACGTTTGGGTTAAGAAGGGTTATCCCGAGTTCATTCATGTATACTTTTATGTAAAAATTTATTCACATTTGGGTATGGGGTAGATAAGTGAACCCGAGCAACACTTGATTTCTATAGATTTTTGCATTTGCTAATTTTTTAGAACTTAATACACTGAATTTAAATTTCTCTACATTACATACTTAAGCTTTAAAGTTACTTTATATAAATCAAACAACCCATACACACAAACGATTGGGAATTCTTTAGCATACATTTAATCTTCACACACACATTTCCCTTAGGTTCAATATTGAGGGTCCTAACTATACCCCACTTTATTACTTGTCGTTCTAGTGCACGTGCTAGGGTCGCAACAAGTTTTTGGCGCCGTTGCCGGGGATTTAGGCGTTGTTACTAAGGTGTGATTATTGTTTGTATGTGTTTTCTTTTCCTTATTTTGTTTTTCTTGATTCTTTTTAGGTGAAATTGGTGCATGAATAGAACAAGACAAGAACAATTACTACCTTTTGATCTTGAAATCGAGAGGATCCTACATCAAAGAAGGAGAGCTAATAGAGATAACGAGATGGAGCACGATCCTCCTCTTGATGAGTTTCCTCCCGAGAATGAACAAGTGTCGAGGGCACATGAACAAATGCCAGGGGCAAGAAGAGAAGAAATGCCTAGGCAAAGGACCATAAGAGACTACGCTGTGCCAAGGTGGAATGAAGATCACCGAACAATTGTATTACCGAGAGGAGTACAATTTGAGCTCAAGCCAGCCACCATTACTATGGTACAGAAGAATCAGTTCTCTGGTTCAGAAGTAGAGGATCCAGCTCAGCATATCGACATATTTCTGAAAGTTAGTGACACTGTTCAAATTTCGGGTGTTAGTACGGATGCAGTGAGGTTGAAGCTGTTTCCATTTACATTGATTGGCAAGGAAAGAGAGTGGTTACAAATGTTACCACGTCAATCAATATGGACATGGGATCAAATGCAAGAAAGGTTTTTAATGAGATTCTTTCCTCCAACAAAGACGACAAGCATCCGAAATAGCATCATGAGTTTCCATCAAATGAATGAAGAGCCTTTTCACGAGGCATGGGAGAGGTTTAGAAGATTATTGAGAAGCTGTCCACATCATGAAATAGCTGTCTATCAATTAATGACCATCTTTTATGCGGGAGTTACACCTCAAACAAGGTCATTATTGGATGCAGAATCGACATGATCTTTCTTGAACAAGCTGCCTGAGGACGCTGTTCAGTTGTTGGATGAAAAGGTGGCAAATGATTCACAATGGACTGTCCCTAAAGCAATCCCAAAGAGGTAAGGGTTACACAATTTGGATGAAGTGGCATTATTAAAAGCACAGTTAGAATTGGTAAAAAAGGAGTTGAGTGGTTTGAAAGTTCAAAATGTGGCTGCAGTAAATCAAGGGAGTGGACCGTGTGAAAGTGAGCAAGTTATCCAAGAAGGAGGAGTTGTAGGAGATGTAAATGCATTAGGTGATTTTAGAAGGAATGATCCCTACAGCAATTCATATAACCCGGGATGGAGGAATCACCCTAATTTCTCATGGAAGGATGGGAATCAACAAGCTTCATCTTCTCAACCATAACCAAGAGCACCTTACCACTTAAATGCCTATCATAGTCAAGCTCAACCCCACCAACCACAAGCCACCAATCACTACCAAGTCCCCTATCCACTAAATCACCATCAAGGGCAAAACTTTAATCAACCTCAACCATACCATCCACCGGGATTTCAATCACGACCACCCATTCAAGAAAAGAAGCTAAATTTAGAAGACATGTTTGCTAGTTTCATGAATAGCCAACAACAATTCATGGCAAGTCAAGATTCAAGGTGGAAATCTCAAGAGCAATGGAACCGAAATCAAAATGCTTCAATGAGAAATTTGGAGACTTAATTGGGTCAACTTGCAACTTCAATTTCAAACAGACAACCAGGGATATTTCCTTCAAATGTGGACCGCAATCCCAAAGAGGAGGCCAAAGCAATCACTTTGAGAAGTGGCAAGGAAGCAGTACGAGAGGAAGAAAGAGGTAAATCACCAACTTCATCAACTGAATTGGAGGAACCAAAACGGAAGGTAAGTATTTCTAACTCTAGAGTAGAGGTAGATGTTGATGCTCCAAGGAATGACAAGGGAAAGAGTATCGTGAGTCCGAACATAGAGGATCTTGATATCAATAGGTTGCCATTTCCTACTATGGCTAGGAAGTAGAAGAAAAATGAGCAATTGGCTAGGTTTCTAGAAATATTTAAGAAATTACATATTAACTTGCCTTTTGTTGAAGCCCTAGCACACATGCCCAACTATGCTAAGTTTATGAAAGAACTTTGTTCTAATAAAAAGAAATTAGAAGGGTATGGAACTGTGCAACTCACTGAGAACTGTAGTCCAATTATAATGAATAAGATCCCGGAGAAATTGAAAGATCCAGGTAGCTTTACTCTACCTTGCGAAATTGGCGAAACTTTTGTTGGAAACGCTTTATGTGATCTAGGAGCCAGCATAAATTTAATGCCTTATTCTATGTGCAGGAAACTCAATTTAGGGGATCTCAAGGAAACAGAAATAAGACTTCAACTTGCAGATAGACCGATGAGAAGGCCAAAGGGAGTTATTGAGGACTTATTAGTAAAAGTAGGAAAATTCATTTTTCCCGTGGATTTTGTAGTCATGGAAATGGAGGAAGACAAAAAAGTACCCCTTATCGTGGGAAGACCATTTTTGAACACTGCAAAGGCTTTGATTGATGTACATGGGCAAAAGGTTACTCTTCGATTCAAAACGAAGAACTGGTGGTAGATATGAACAAGTCTCAGAAATATCCATCAAGTGACCTAGAAGAGTCAGCCTACTTCATGGACAAAATCGACGAATGTGTAGAGGAAGTGCAAGAAAAAGTACTACTAAATGAACCAATAAATTAAAGTTTGATGCATTCCTTGGAAAATGAAGAATTGGATGGAGTAAAAGAAGAACTAATAGCAGTTGTGGTGAAAGACTGCGAGGAGGAAAATTCAAAGCAAGAGAAAATCACTTTGCAAGAGGGAGAATTGAAATCTGAACTAAAACCTCTTCCTTCTCATTTAAAGTATGTATTTTTGGAAAGAGAAGAAAAGCCAGTGATTATTTCCTCTTTGTTGACAGGTGCTGAAGAGGAGATGTTGCTCAAGGTGTTGAAAAAACACCAAGAAGCAATAGGATGGGAGATAGCAGACTTGAAGGGTATTAATCCGAGTTACTGCACACACCGAATTCTTATGGAGGAGGATTGCAAACCGGTCGCTCAACCCCAAAGACGGCTCAATCCAGCTATGCAAGAGGTTGTGAAGAAAGAGGTACTTAAACTGCTTGATTTAGGTATAATCTATCTAATCTCTGATAGTAAATGGGTTAGCCCAATGCAATATGTCCCTAAGAAAGGGGGAATGACAGTTGTAAAAAATTAATTAGATGAACTAATCCCCACTCGGACGGTCACGGGTTAGAGGGTGTGCATAAACTATAGGAGATTGAATTATGCCACCAGAAAAAGATCATTTCCCATTGCCATTTATTGATCAGATGTTAGAAAGGTTTGCAGGTAATAGGTTCTATTATTTTTTAGACGGGTATTTGGGATATCTGCAAGCCCCATAGCTCCTGAAGATCAGGAGAAAACCACCTTTACTTGCCCTTATGGCACCTTAGCCTATAGAAGGATGCCTTTTGGCTTGTGCAATGTGCCGGCTACGTTTTAGAGGTACATGATGGCAATTTTTCATGACTTTATAGAGAAATTTATGGAGGTATTTATGGATGACTTTATCATATACGGGCTTGACTTTGAGAGCTGCTTAGAGCATCTTGACTTAGTGTTAAGTAGGTGTAAGAAGACCAACCTAGTTCTAAATTGGGAAAAATGCCACTTTATGGTAAGGGAAGGGATAGTTTTGGGGCATAAGATTTCTGAGAAGGGGATTGAGGTGGACAAGGCAAAAATAGAGGTTATAGAGAAGCTTCCACCACCGACCAATGTTAAGGGAGTAAGGAGTTTTCTAGGGCATGCAGGTTTCTATAGAAAGTTTATAAAGGATTTTTCAAAAATTGCGAAACCTTTGTCGAATTTGTTAATGAAAGATGCTCCTTTTGATTTTGATGACGAATGTTTATTGGCCTTTGAATTGTTGAAGTAAAGGCTTATTTCAGCTCCGGTGATTATATCTCCGGATTGGAATTCGCCATTTGAACTAATGTGTGATGCGAACGATTTTACAGTGGGAGCAGTGCTCGATCAAAGGCAAGAAAAAGTCTTTTGTGCTATTTATTATGCGAGCCACACTCTAACAGGAGCTCAAATCAATTATACTACAACTAAAAAAGAGCTTCTTGCCATTGTATTTGCATTTGAGAAATTTCGACCATATCTACTGGGAGCGAAGATTGTGGTATGGACTGATCATGCTGCACTAAGGCATCTCTTTTCCAAAAAGGAATCCAAGCCAAGACGGATAAGATGGGTACTCCTATTACAAGAGTTCGATTTAGAGATTAAAGATAAGAAGGGGGCAGAAAACCATGTAGCATATCATTTGTCAAGAATAGAGCATGATCATATTGAAAAAGGGGAGATTTCGGATTTATTCCTTAATGAATGAATTTGTGCATTATTTGTTTGTGAAGTTTCTTTACCTTGGTTCGCTGATGTTGCAAATTTTCTTACAGGAGGCTATACACCAAGAGACTTCACATGGCAGCAAAGGAAGAAGCTTAAAGTTGATGCGAAGCACTACATCTAGGATGATCCTTATCTCTTCTGTCTTTATGCTGATCAAGTTCTTAGAAGGTGCATTCCTAAGGAGGAGCAAGTAGAAATCATGCAAGCCTGTCACAGTGGGGAAGCTGGTAGACATCATGGCCCTAACAGAAGGTATCGAAAATTCTTTCTTCTGGGTTTTATTGGCCCACCTTATTTCATGATGTTAAAATGTTCATTCAAACCTGTGATCGATGTCAAAGGGTGGGAAATATAACCAGAAGAGATGAGATGCCATTGACTAACATGCTTGAGGTTGAACTGTTTGACTTATGGGGGATAGATTTCATGGGGCCTTTTCCAATTTCTTATGGGTTTGAATATATCTTAGTGGCAGTCGATTATGTGAGTAAATGGGTAGAAGCTATAACCACTAGGACTTGTGATGCAAATGTTGTTTTAGAATTCTGAAGGAAGAATATATTCACCCGCTATGGAGCCCCGAGAGCTATTATTAGTGATGGTGGGAAACATTTTGTCAACCACCAATTCAAAGCCTTATTGAAAAGATTCAGAGTGAGGCACAAAATAACTACCCCATATCATGCCCAAGCTAATGGACAAGTTGAGGTTTCTAACCGAGAGTTGAAGGCAATCTTGGAGAAAACGGTCAATGCATCTAGGAAAGATTGGTACCTTAAGTTAGATGAGGCTTTGTGGGCTTATAGGACAGCTTTTAAAACACCAATAGGAATGTCGCCTTTTAGGTTGGTGTTTGGAAAATCCTGTCACTTACCGGTGGAATTAGAGCACAAGGCTTATTAGGCTACTAAGTTTTTAAATCTTAACCTTGAGAATGCAGGGAAGTGCAGGCCTTTGCAGTTGAACGAATTGGAGGAGATCCGATTCTGAGCTTATGAACATGCCAAGAAATACAAAGACAACACAAAGAAATGACATGATCGAAGAATAGCCAAGAGGGAACTTATACCAGGAATGAAAGTGCTGCTTTATGATAGTAGATTGAGACTGTTTCTAGGGAAACTTAAATCGAGGTGGAAAGGGCCCTATGTGCTAGTAAGAGCAGATAAATTTGGGGTGGTGACTCTCAAACACCCGAGAGATGAAAAAGAATTCAAGGTGAATGGACATCGTGTGAAGCCCTATTTCGAGCCAACATTTGAAGGTGCTTCGGTGATTGTCACTCTTCAAGACCCTTGACGATATTTGAAAGTCCAGCTGCGAACTTGATAAATGCAGAACTACCTCTAACTCATACTTTTGAACAATGTTTTGTGTTAGTTTCTTATTTATAGTTGTGTTAAGGGTAGTGGTTCAAGGATTGTGAGTTTCATTCAATTTGTGTGTGTTTTTTTTAGAAATTTAGTGGAGAAGAAAGTTTTGTTTAATTGTTAGGAGAGAATGAGAAAAAATAAAAATTTAAAAATTTTTCAGTAATTTTAAGGGCTCACGGTTACTAATCTTATCTTAGTAACCGTGAAGTTCCTTCAATTTGGTACAGAACTGGAATCCGTTTTATCTCACGATTACTAGGGTTTTCATAGTAACCGTGACCAATGTTCAATTTTGTTCCAGTAGCAATTTGTGTTTTATCTCACGGCTACTATGATTTTCATGATGACCGTGAGATACCTTCATTTTAGTCCAGAAGCAAATTTCATTTTATCTCACGGTTACTATTAAATTTATAGTAACCGTGACCAAGGTCAGTTTTTAGTCCAGAAACTTTTATTAAGTTACCTCACGGTTACTATGATATTCATAGTAACCGTGTTGTTTCAAAAAAAAAAAACGAAACCCTAATTTTAAGAAACCTTATTTCATTAGTTTTTATTTCTTTTCATTTCATTTTTCTCACTCTCTTTTTCTCTCTTCTCCCTCCCCCACTCTTCTCCTTCGCCGTTCTCCGCCGCTGGCCGCCATTTTCTCCGGTAAGTTGTTTTCTTCTCGTTTTTCTTTTTTCTTCTTTCTTATTGTTTAGATCTAGTGTTGAAACATGTTTTTCCCTTGTTTTACTTCTTCTTCTTCTTTTCTTTTTCTTCTTTCTTTTCTTCTTCTTTTCTTCTTTATTTTCGTTGGTTTTTCTAACAATTTTTTTTTATGATTGTGATTTTTTTAGTTCCTTTATTTTCTCCATCATCATCATCAATCAAGTAAGTTTCCTTCCCTTTCTAATTATTTATATATTTTATTTTGTTTTTATTTTATTTTTATTTTTCGGGAAGTTTAGTGTGCTTTCTTTTTATTGAATTTTCTTTCAAGCAATTGTTGTAGCTATTTTTGTCTTTTGATTTGATTTGTTGTTCTCGTTTTCACCTTCCTCAAAATGTTCTCTTAATTTTTTTTATTTATATATAAAAAAACCAGAGATTTTTGCTTTTTGATTGTCATGATTGTTGCTTTTGGTTTGTTTTTGGTTTTGTTTTTCCTTTGTGAGTCTTACCTGTGTATTATTATGGATGAATTTTGTATGTAAGGTACATAGCCCATAGGTATGTTCTCGTATCCTCCCTCATTTTCATTTCTTTTTCCTTTTTGTTCTCTCTTTTAAATTTTTATGTGTGTCATTTGATTGAGAGAAGTGATGGCATTTGTTTGGTCATTTTATTTTATGTGTTTTGTGTTTGTTCTTGCTGAATATGATGAGTGAAATTGTTGAATTTTTCCTTGAATGCATACACCGATACATCGAAATTTTCATGCCTACAGATTTATTAAATGTTGTTAAACGCATTGCTTTACCATGACTTGTTTTGACATTGTGATCCAATTACTGTATTGCATTTGCCTGCATATGTGTGCCATTTCTGTCCTTGAGGTATATAGGCTGAAACGATTCAACCTGCAGGCTATTGGTTTCCAAAGGATGACTCGGTCATCGTGGTTGAGTGCCACGTACCTCTAAGGAACTTGTGTGTGACATAAATTTATTTATGCATTCTCATCTATTCCTGCTATATTTGTGTTTATTTTCCTTTCCCAACGTTGTAAACTTTCAATTTTGTTGTTTTTGGGCAGTGGCACCTAAAAGAGCTCGTACTTCCAGTTCTTCTCAAGCACAAGAAATCCTCCCACTTGCCAGGCAACCCTTACCATCTAAAGAGCATGCCGAAGCTAGTCAACAACCACAGCCAGCCCCTGTGCAACAGAAGCCATGAAAGAAGAAAGGACCAAGAATACCGAGCTGGGTTACTGAAAAGATGCGGACCAACTATGATATATTCTCCAACTGCGAGTACCTACCTTCAATTTATCTCAATTTGAGTCTGCTGGAAAAGTTGGGGATCAAGGGGGAGATTGAGAGCCATATTGCAGCCATTTGTTGGGGAAGATTCTTTAACTACAGGGAACTAGTTTATCCATATTTGACCAGAGACTTCCTTTCTACAGTATAATTTCATTTCGGGCATGATAATAGTCCTAATATGGTTACCTTTTCCTTGGAAGGCAGATTCTATGAAGTCTCTTTGGCTGAAGTCACTGACGCTCTAGGATTTCCACCAAATGGGATCTATGCTTATGAAGATCATTCAAAAGACAGAGTTTGGGAAGACATAAGAGACCCGCTGATTGGAGGCCCTTATATGGCCGGCACCACTAAATCTCATTTACTACGGGATCATGCTTTGAGAATTTTACATCGCTTCTTTTCTATGTCTTCAATGTCTTATGTGCAGAGTGCAGGGCAGATCAATCTCCCAGAGGCTTTCATACTTTCTTGCATGTTGCGACATTGCCGCATTAATGGAGCATATCATTGGTGGAATAAACTCGAGGAAATACAACAAAAACCGCCTAAAGTGAAGAAGATATCCTTTGGTGGATGGGTGACCATGATTGCCAGACATTTCAAGCATCCATTGGATATCGATAAAAGCCTCCCTGCAACTGCTTACATTGATGCCAAGATGCTGAAGAACATGAAGATAATGGTTGATGATGTGACTATGGAGCATGGGTTCAGGCTAACCAGCAGAGAAGAATACTTGTATAAGATGGAGCGCAGCCTGTGTCATCCTTCACCTACCCCGGATCAAGATTCAGTTACTTTGTCCTCCACTCAATACACCACTTTGATGGACCGTATGGACATTTTGGCTGCTAACCAGGAGGAATTCAAGCATCAACAACAACAAGTCATTGAAGCATTGGCTGCCTTGAACGCCCGGCTTGATTCCCAAGATCCTTCGCACCCTTGAACAGGAAGTCCCTTTGCCCTTGTCTCTTTTGACATTTTTGTTTGCCCCATGCTGAGGACAGCAGGTTTTGAAGTGTGGGGTGGGAGAATATATTTTCTCTTTATTGATATTGATGATTTTGAATTGTGTATACTTGGTGGAAATTTGAACAATTGTTGGAAGTTAATTTTGTTGCAAAAAGATTGCTTTGTGCAGTTTATCTATTCAAAGGAACAATCTGGGATTCAAATGGCGGAAATTGTGAAACTCTTGAACCACAACTCTTTTTAATTTTTTTCAGTTGTTTAGTCTTTCTTTGCATTGTGAATGTTCGTTTGTGTTGAGTTAATGGAGTTTGTTTTGCTTCAAGTGAATTTATTTTATGTTTTTGCATTTCCTTCTGGTTTTAAGTAGATTGTTTTGTTCAAAAATCTTTAATTTAAGTTAGAATAAATTTTTCTTTCCATTGAGTTATTAATCATCTTACCTTTAGCTTGAGCTGCCAGTTAATCTTGAATTGAATTAGCTTAGACTCATTTTTGAACTGATAAGTTGAAAAGACTGGATAGCCGGAGAGCAGTAGTTTGTTCAGTAAAGAGTTTCTTCTTTAAATTGATCTCAGTTAATCATATATCATTCAATTTTCTTATTTAATGAGCACATTAGGCTATATAAAAAAATTAATAATAATAAATAAAAATCCAGTGAGTGAAAGCAGTTAAGTGAAGGAATTTTGGAATAGCTAGAACCTTCCTCATCACCCTTCGAAACAAATATTCAATTTAGGCAGGTTTAGGATATGATCCAGGCAGCCTTCTTTGGTAACCAACTTTTAAATGACTTTTGACCTACCCTTATTAAATTTTACTATTGTTAGCCCCTTTGAGCTTAATTGGTATGCTAAAAGCGTACTACTTTTTTTTTTATTATTGCACTAATGCTTAACCATATAGCCTAAATGCTTTTGTCTTTCCCATTTTGGAATTGCCCACTCTAGGTTGGGTAATGAAATTTGCATGTCGGGTTTGATGAATTTGTGATTATCAGTTAAAAAGGGGAAGTTGAATAAATTTTTAAGAATTGTTGAGCTTAAACGTGTTAAATATTTTGGGACAAGAATGATAAACAATTAGTGTTTTTGGTACCTAAAAAAAATCAGTTGTAATGCTGCAGAAATTTTAATTGATTCATGATTGCAGAAAATAAGTGTGGGGTACCTAGCATTTATAGAAAGTATCATTTATCTTACTTCCTACAATTTTGAGAATCCAACTAATGTCCTAAGATCAATTTTTCATTCTTATGATGATAGGGTATGGATTTTGAAGAAGTTCCTTGAGAAAGTTAGGTGGGTTGTGTTTCTGGATAGTGTGGCTAATTCTATATTGCTAACTTATAAAATTCTTGAAACCTTTGCCTTATCCCCATTACAACCTTAATGTAAGCCCTAGTGATCCTATTTTGCTCTAAATTATTTAGTGGAGATGACCCTTATGGTTCAGGTGCTAAAGGAGAGGCTTATGACTATTCTAAGTTGCAAACACAAAATTGTCATAATTCTTTGTTTGCTTTATTGCTGGAATTCACTGGTAGTTTTGGTTTTGAAGGAAAATAAATCTATTTTATCCTCACACACACACACGAGAAATTGTTTGATATAGATCAATTTGAGTCTTTTTGATGAAGTTTTTCTTCTGAGTGACTTCTGCTAAGTGTTGTTCTGGCACTTCTGATTTTTCCTGTTTTGAATTGAAGTCTTGAGTTTTTCAAGATTGTGGATAATTTATTTGCTTGAGGGCAAGAAAAGTCTAAGTGTGGGGTATTTTGATAACTCAATTTCAGTATTTAGTCTTAGTTTAATATGAGTCTAGTTTCATTGATCTTTTAGCATCTTTTGCTTTGTTTTTACGAGCATTTAATAATTTATCTGATTCTCAGTTAATTCTAGTTTTTGTGTGATTTTTGAGAGTTTTTGACAGAATTTTGTGATTTTTAGGTACCTCACGGTTACTAGGAATTTCCTAGTAACCGTGACCCATGTATTCTGTCAAAACACACCGTTTTGAAGCCTGTCATGGTCAGCATGGCAATTGTACTTGATAGGCTGGTAACCGTGACCTATGGAGTTTTTAATACAGAAGCAAGAAGAGAAGCATCTCACGGTTACTAATGATTTCCTAATAACCGTGAGGCAGGCAATTTTTCAGTCCAGAATGAAGATGAAAACTATCTCACGGTTACCAGGAATTCCATGGTAACCGTGACCAAATTTTGAATTTCAGCTCCGAGCAATCTCACGGTTACTAAGGATTTAGTAGTAACCGTGACCCATTTTAATCAAAAGAGGGTTTTTCATTAGAGGTCGCGGTTACCACGGATTTAGTAGTAACCGTGACCCATGTTGACCTTTATAAGGCAGAGTTTTCTGAAAAATCGGGAGAGGAGTAGTTTTTGGGTAATTTTTAGGTTTTAGGGTTTCTTTCTTCTCTCTTTGAGCTCTTTGTTTATTTTACACACATAAATACATAGATATACTTGAAAATAGGGGGATTTACACAAAAAAACACTTAGATTAAACATAGATATATAATTTACAAGTATAGATCTACATATTTTGAAGCTCATTTTTCCTATAAGCTTTGGAGAAAGAGATTGAAAAGCTTGGATTCAGTTGGTTTTTCTTCACCATGAATTTAAGGGGTTATTCTATCTTTTTCTCTTTTCATTTTATTATGGATTGTGAGTAGTTTTTTTTTTGTTGTTTGGGGATCTTTGAATCCCCTACTCATAATGTGAATCTTGAACTCAAATTGATTTCTACATGAATGGATGGTCTATTTCACAAGTACTTATTTGTTTATCATTGATTTTTTGATCTATTAAGTTATTTTGTATCCATGGATGAATGGTGTTTATCATATGTCTTGATGGATATTGAGCCTAATAGATTGGAGTTTATGAATGATTTTGCTCAGTTTTCTATCATGAATATCATATATTTTGGATGGCTCCGAAATGGGACTCTAGATGTGTGGTATTTGTGATTTTAAAACTAGAGTTGGGAGTAAAATAGATGGGTTTTGGGTTGCCTGGCTCCGAAATGGGACGGTAGACCGAGCTTAGGATTTTAGACCCGGGTTTAGGCTAGTTATTGGGCTGGCTCCGGAATGGGACATTTAGCAACTAGAATAGCTGGCTCCGAAATGGGATGCTTGGGTTAAGAAGGGTTATCCCAAGTTCATTCATGTATACTTTTATGTAAAAATTTATTCACATTCGGGTATGGGGTGGATAAGTGAACCTGAGCAACGCTTGATTTCTATAGATTTTTTGCATTTGCTAATTTTTTAGAATTTAATACACTGAATTTAAATTTCTCTACATTACATACTTAAGCTTTAAAGTTACATTATATAAATCAAACAACCCATACACACAAACGATTGGGAATTCTTTAGCATACATTTAATCTTCACAGTCTTCACACACACATTTCTCTTGGGTTCGATATTGAGGGTCCTAACTATACCCCACTTTATTACTTGTCGATCTAGTGCACTTGCTAGGGTCGCAACATTGTAAAACCAGAAAAGAGAAGAAAATGAATGGGTATTGGGTTGGTTTGCTTTGGAATGGGTAACTAATCTGTATCTAGGTCTTGGGCCCTATCTTATACTAGCTATTCTGTTGGCTTCAGAATGGGAAGTCGGGTAGTTAGAGTAGTTGGCTCCAAAATGAAAAACTAGGGGTTTTAATGGGTTGTCCACATCTGAAATATATTAATGTTATGTTAAAATGAATCTTACTCAGGAAAGGGGACGAATTGATTCCTAAACAATGTTTTTAGTCATTATTATTTTATCCATTTTATTATATATTTTTATTACTTTGTTTAATTTGTACTTTGTGGTTAAATTAATTTTATGTTAATTGTTAATATTACTAAATATAACATACTCAACAAACAATTGGAACATTCTTTTAACACATAACTCCAATCAATAAATTACTCCTATGCTAGTTTTGTTCCTTAAGGTTCGATATTTTTGGGTCTGAAAATTATCCCACTATATTACTTGTCAATTAAGTGCACTTGCTAAGGTCATACGAATAGTATTTCCATCTAATAGGGCTTTTTAGGGTGTTGATTGGTGTCTAGCAAGCATACTAGATCGGTTAGTAATATAAAAAAATATGAATTATGACCTTAAATATCGAATCCAAAGGAACTCTATAAGTGCAAAGTGTTCAAATTTTAAAAATGAAAATTTGTATGTAAAGGAAGAAAGAAATCCCAAAATTGCAATGATGAAGAGTTAACTAAATTTAAAATAGAAATTAATCATAAACTAAAATAACTAAACCTGAATTTAAAGTAAGTAATAAAAGTTGACAAATTAAATGATAAAAGACTTCTGCTGAAGGACTTTTCACCTCAATTTCTCATGCATAAAACTTAGTTAAACATAATACAAGTAATTATGGAAAACTGGTAATAAATTCAAATAACTTTCTTAGAATATCTTTCTAAGCATCAAATTCTCTTACTCAAAACAATTTAATACTTAGCATAAAAATCCAATTCACGAATTCCTAAGTATCCGTCAAACCCATTCTCAAGAAATCTCACTTCAATCTATTCTTAGTTTAGCTTTTCCTAGCCTTGAATTACTTAAAGTTAATACACAATTATTACATATTCCAAAAAATAACCATGCATTACATTAAACGAATTTAAACTATGAATATGTATACCTTAAGTCAACATTGCATTTGATCATTAATCATTATCTCAATATATCGACAATCAAACTAAATATAACTTAAGATAAAGACGCTGCTTATAAATAAAGAAATAATCAATTTGCATTCAATTAAAGATCAAATTAAACCATTACATAAAGAAATATGTGGTTTCAAGTTCCCTCAGCAAAAGCAAAAGAAACTACTCATTCATTGTTTATAAAAATTAAAGTAAAAAAAATAAGAGAAATACGATACATATAAAACCCTTCAACTGTTCTTGAAGTTCCTTTGAATTCTTCAATCCTAGCCTTCAAATTCTAACTGAAAAACTAAAATAAAACTCTATGAAATTTGTAACTAAGAAGCTCCCCTCTCTGGTATACTTTTGTCTCTTAAATAACTTGAAAAAAAGAAAGTTTAAAAGCTTTAAACTTTCTATTCAGAAAAAGACTTCTTATCTCAGCAGATGACTTCCCATTCAACAAAGGAGTAAATTTGAAATTGTAATGTGGACTCTTTGGCTCGGTAGAGTGCAAATGTACTCCACCAAGTAGCCTTATACTGGTTTTCCTCTTTGGGTGGCTCGGTAGAGTGCAAATGTTACTCCATCGAGTGGTCTTTCATGCCTTTTCCCCATGTCCCACTCGGTAGAGTGAGTAAAATTACTCCATCGAGTACTTTAAGTTTGGACTACACAAGATAAATTTTCTCCTTACAAAATTCCTTTATGCTGAAATCTTTGCTTTAGTCTTTGAATCTTCTTTTTTTCTTCAATTAAACCTCTAAAAATACCAAATTACACATTTAATCAACTAAAACAAATTAAGACATTAAATAATAAATCAACTAATATTACCATTAAAATAACACAAAAAACTAAACACGTAATAAAAATATAGTATAATTCATACTTATCAGGTGTCATAGCCTAAATTTCTTTATTTATTATAGAAACCACTTCTCATTCTTATTCAACATAAGATCATCAGCTTCTTCTTTAGCTTTCTTTGTAAGTCTCCTTTTAGACATGCACATATATTCCAAGTCATCTCCCCAAGGTGACTAAGGGTGATGATGAATTTACAAGAGTGTAGGTTGGATCATAAAATCAGAGTATTGGATGGCAATGATAGTGTAAGGATCAATATCATCATTAATGGAAAAGTGGGATTCAATATCATCTTGAAGATTGATAGAAGAAGTTTGTTGAATCTATTGGATGTGCTTTTATGATTCGCACCTGTTAGGACAAGCTTTTGTAAAATGACCTTTCTTGCCACAAACATAATATCTGTCTCCTTTTTTTAAAATCTTTTGCTTCAAAAGAATTAAATCTTCTTGCCTCATTTGGAATGAAAGATATGCCTAGACTTCTTGAATAATTTAGAATGCTTGTAAGATTTACAAGAAAAATCCTTTTTGGGAAAACATTGAATCTCGAAATCAGGGCATCTGCAAGCACCTTTGAGCTGTGGATCTTTTCATTTTTTCAGTGTATTTTGAATAAACTTTTGAGAAGCATAGAAGTGGTCAAGAGCCATAAAGACCTTTTGATAAATTTGTTTAAGAGAATGAGAATTAAGTTGAATTCCCTCACCTCGAATTAAAAACATTATACTGTTAGATAACTATTTAGGAATAGGTGATAAAAATCCTTGGTTGAGATTTGGATCATTAGCACCATTAAGCATGTAGAAGACATTTAACATCCTTGATAATGCTTATAAAGATGCTTTTTGAGTAAAGAACAACATTTCATCCTGAAATAGTCATCATGAGTGGCTTCTTTAAAGTCACCAAGATTGCCAATAAATTCAGTTTGATCTTCTGGAGAACATAAGCAATAGATTCACAGCAAATGAATTGCAACTTAGAATATTCATCAATATGAACAAACCAATCACGAAGTTTGCCAATAAAGCGAGAAGTAAATTCCAAAAAAATATATTCTAGGCAAGGAATCTCAATATGTCGGGTTTGCAATTCAAGCCAAGCATCAAGCATAAAATTCTTAAACTTTATCTCTCCATTTTCATTGAGGAATATCTTCAAATTGAAACCATGGGCCAAAAGTAGCATTACTTTCAAATCCCCCATCGCAATCGAAGAGGAGTTTAGCTGGCCATGAATAACTAGTTGAAGGATGGCAAAAGATTTTTGTGAGCAAGAGATTTGAAAGGAGACATATCAATAAGGCTGAGCAAAAAAAAAATTGAAAAACGGTTAATCAAAAATTCTATTCAAAATCAAATTGATTTTTCAATTAATCAAATTTGTTTAATCAATTTCAATTTTTGAATATTATTAATTTTGATTACTGATTTCGGTTCTAGTCCACACTCAAAAAATTGATTGTTTTAAATAATCAATTGATTTACTATTTTAATGGTTTCAGTTGATCAATGGTTTTGGTTTCAGTTTGTTTTTTATTTTTTGTTTTGTAATTTTGGTACTGGTTAACCTTTAGTCCATGATTAATTGATGACTAACGTTTAACTAGTTTATATATATATATATATATATATATCCCTTAAAAATTTTATTTTTTATTTCTCTCTAAAATTTACATAGAGTAATATTTTAAAATATACTTATTATTCTTATGCCTTAATTTTTTTGTATTTTTTTTATAAAATTTATATAATCCTTTAAACTATATTTAAATTATTTTATTCTCTTTAATTTTATAGAATAATATTTATATAGAGTAATCAATTAACTTTTTTGTATATTATTTTTTATCATAATATATTGGTGTTCATATTTTACTTAATACAATTTAATTATATTTTTAACATTTTAGAATATATCTTTTAACATTTAATATTATCCAATTTTTTTTCTTAGAATTAAATATGGTAATTTTCAAAAAATATTAAATTTATTTTATAATATTAGCTATTAATTTGTTGAACATGAATTTTGATTAGTATATTATGTTTGTTTTATGATTTTTTATTTGAATTATTTTTCACATTTGAAATTGAATTAAACATTACAAAATTTGTTTTATAATTGTATGTTAATAAATTTTAATGATTAACCGAAAAATATTAGTTAACCAAATCATAAAAATGAAAATCGATGGACTGGTTAACATAATGTAATGGACTGATTAACAATTAATAATTTTAAAAAATCGATGTTAATGGACTGGTTAATTTTTTTTTTCATAGATTGGTTAAACAATATATGCTCACCCCTACATATTAGGATCTTCTCTCTTGATGATAGATCTGAGTCTCCTTTTATCTTCATTATCTCTAATTATAGAGTGTTTGAAGCGTCTCAATGATTATTCCATTGTCTCTCAATGAAAAAACCAAATGATAATCCTAAGAATATCAATATAATAAGTTCGAGTGGGAGCCTAGATGATGGACTTGCAGTAAGACAAGTTCTATCAACCACTCCGAAACTTAAATAAGAAAAACTTAAAGAGAGATAAACTAGAGAGAGAAAGTCTCAAGATCAATACCTGGTGCTATTGCATTCTAGGCTATTTATAGAGCATACCTTAAGGTTTATTATCAAAGCAGTTGAGTGTTAAGAGGTAGTATAATGCAATGGCTGGCTGACCAAAATGGGCAAGCAGTGTGTTTTAGGAGATGTGACAAGGTAAGGCATTGTCTGGCATGTCAGTTGACTTGATGGGGTCTAATCCCATCAATCTGATAAGATTGATCATATCAACCAAGTTGGCCGAGTTTGGACCTGTGTTATCTTGTGTTAATTGGGACAGGCCTAGATAATTAGGGTATTATCAAATATAATGATTTTATTGATGTTTTATTTAGTTTGTTTGATAATTCCTATGGTAACTAAAGGAGTTTGGGATATGCCCATGACTCATGAGATGAGAAATTGGTCCCGATATAAATGCAAAAATATTAAAATAGAAAATAATTTATATGAAATTAGTTCCATATTTGGATTTCCTTTAATTAGGGAATCTTCCCATTTAATAAGGATTAATGAGGGAAATTACCTAATTTAAATTAAGTAAATGACATATTAAATGGGGAATTTATTTCTTTTATTAATTGTTTGTAACTGCCATTTTTGAAATTAATTACAATTAAGGGGAATTATGTTTTCCTTAATTAGAGCCCTATATAAAGGGCTAAGAATTTTGAAAAAGGAAGGTGTTAAAATCTCTCATACCGAAACTCTGTTGGTTTTATTTTGTATGTGTTTTCTCTCTTTATCTGTAGGGCTTTTAGTTTGTGGAGTTGTACTTTCATCTCGATTTTTGCAACACATGGATAAAGTTATGTCGGTAGTGTGAAATAAGATATTTCAACTACAATATGACTGTGCTATGAAAGGTAACTTATTTTACTTCTCATTTGATATATCATCACATATATCTAACATTGGTATTAGAGCTAGAATTTTTACATTCCAGCTATTTTGTTTGTGGATCAATTTTTTAAAAAAAATTCAAACATGTTTTTCAGTCTAAATTTTTTTAAGCTATTTTGCATATATTTTTACCAGGTCTATATATTTTTATGTATTTGTGCATCAAAAATAATTTAAAAGTCCATAAATAAGAATTTTATGTGGGAATTTTTTATTTTTTTATTTTTGATCATACTATTGGACTCAAAAATTCTAAAAACCCCATTTAGAAAAAATTCAATGGCCTGAAACTATTGAAAAGGTAGCATATGGCATGCACACGCCACTTGTATTGGGTGTATGCTAAATGACGTATCTCCAACATACGCCAAATCTAAACGCGCTAAGTGAAATGTCTCTTAGCCATGTGGATCTGTGGAGGAGTAGTAGTATTACTTTAGCGAGAATTTTCTTTCGATTAGTCTTAACTGGTCATATATTGTTTATTTTTGTTTCTTTGTACACAGTAGGCTAGTTTTATGGAATTGTTAAAAAACTAGTGAGTCAGAGCAGTTAAGTGAAGGAATTCTTAGATAAGCTAAAACCTTTTTTATCACTCTTTGAAATGAATTTTCAACTTGGGCAAAATTAGGACATGATTTAGGTAGCTTTTCTTTGGCAATCACATTTGAAATGACCTTTATCCTATCTTGGTATTAATTTGACCCTTGCTATCCCATTAAGCTTAATTGGTATGCTAGAGGCGTATTATTTGAAATTTTTCTTGATTACACTCTTTAATCAAACTATATAGCTTAAATGCCTTTTGATTCCCTATCTTGGATTTGGCCACTCTAGGTTGGGTAGTAATCTCCATTATAAGCAAAGGAAGTGTGTTGTACTTATTCATTCAAGAGTGTTGAAAAGTGATAGAAATTTTTAAAATTGGGATAGTATGATATGAAAAATTGGTAATTCTCGAGGCATTGCAAATTTGGGAAATTGAGGTAAAGGTTGTTGATGTCCCTCTTGATTTTTTTGTTTAAAAAACACATTAGTGGAATAAAATTTTTGATTTAAAACCTTTTATTAGTTCTTATTACAAAGAAATAAGTGTGGGGTAGCTAGCATTTGAGAGGAAGTAAAAAAATTGAGTGAGCTAGTTCAAAAGACAAACATTATAGCTCTTACTTCCTAAGCATTTTTGAAATTTGGTTAAAATCCTTTAAAATTCATTTTTAGCTTTGTTAGCAATAGCAATTTTGGACAAGGTTTGATTATTTTTAGAAAGTTAAGTGGAACTCTTGGGTAGGGTAGCCGGTTTAAATTTGTTAACTTAATTGTTTCTTTGGAGACAACACCTAACCTTCCATTACAACCTTAATGTAAAACCTAGCGATCCTAATTTTTATCATGAGTTATTTAGTGAAGATGACCTATGTGGTTCCGATACTAAAGAAGATGCCTATGATTATCTCGAGTTTCAAACAGAAAATCATTTTGCTTAATTGCTGGAATTCACTGGTGGTTTTTGGTTTTGAAAAGCGATAAATTATTTTGGCATAGCACACACACAAGAAATTGATCGATATAGTTTAGTTTGAGTCTTTTTGGTTGATTTTTTTATTTGTCTTTTGCTAAGTGCTATTTTATCTCATTTGAATTTTTTTTGTTCTGATTTAGGGTTTGAATTTTCAAGAATATGGATGATTTATTTGCTTAAGGGCAAGAAAATTCTAAGTGGTGTATTTTGATAACTCTAATTCAATGTCTAGTTTTTAGTCTCTTTTAGTCTAGTTTTAAGTGTCTCTTCAACATCTTTTTCTTTTAATGGATTTCTATGCTTAATCTTATATTTTACAGGTATGTCATGGTCAGTAGTTATTTGGTACTAACCATAACTTATGGCTTTCTATCAAAATGCACCATTTCAAGCATGTCATGGTCAGTAAGTATTTTGTACTTGTCGTGATATAGTTATCTTCAGTATAACATCAAGAAGAGAAGTACCTCATGGTTAGTAGGATTTTGGTACTAACCATGAGTTATGCAACCCTTAATCTAGAATGCAATTGAGAAGCATGTCACGGTCAATAGGTTTTTGGTACGTACCATATCCCCTTTTAATCCAAAATTAGATTTTCTCTATGTCATGGTTAGCAAGAATTTGACTGACTATGACCCTATTCAAGGCTATTTAAGGTAGAATTTTTGTTTGGCAAATGAGCTAAATTTTTTAGATCTAATTTTATTTTCCTTCAATTGTTCTTTCATTCCTTCATTCTTTACTCATAGTTTATAGATTTATACTTGCAAATATCGTAGATTTACACATATATAGAGTTTAGATTCTTAGTTTCTTTTATTTTAGAACTCATATTCCATTAGAGCTTGGAGAAGAAGATTGAAGAAGCTTGGGCTGCTAGGTGTTTATCCTCACATGAATTTATGGGTTTATTCTTTCCTTTTCTCTTCTTCTTTTGTAATAAGTAGTGAGTAGTAACTTAGTTGTTTGGGGGATCTTTGAATCCCCAATACCTAATGTGAATGTTGAACTTATTTGATTTTATATATAGATGAATACTTCATTTTACTAGTTCTTACTGATATTCCATGGGTTTTGGATGTTTAACTTAATTTATCTAATTTGAATGAATGATTTATCATGTTGTTGGATTGGGTATTTTATTTGAATGTTGAATGCCATGAATGTTATTATGCTCTGTGGTTTTTACTGTGATAGTTATAGCCTTGAGATTGCTCTGGGATGGGACTCGATGGGTTATAGATTTTATGGTATTAAGACTAGATTTGGAGTAAAATAGATGAGATTTTGTGTTGTTTAGCATTGGGATGGGAGAACAAACCGAACCTATGATGTTATACTCGTGCATAAGCTAATCATAGGACTTACTCCGGGATGGGATATTTTATGATTAGAAAAGCTTGCTCCGGGATGGGATGTTTTATAATTAGAGGAGTTTGCTCTGGTACTGGAAGCTTGGATGAGTGAAGCTGAACCACATTTTTAGTAAATTGATTTTTATTCTTATTTACATTTTGATCAATTGGGTTATTTTTTATTAATGTAAGTCTTATTTTACTTTTATTTTGTTCAAATTTTCATAGTTTAACAGTATATACAAAACAAAAATTTGGGAATTCTTTAGCATACAATTGATTTTCATTACTCGCATCTACAATCCTTTGGCTATGATATTCGTGGGTCTTAAATTGAGTACCCTATATTACTTGTTGATTCAGTACACTTGCTGAGGTTGCGTCAATATGCATAAGGGAACCAATATTCCTAATTCAAATAAATGTTTCGATTTACGTATGTAAATTATTTTCTTTTTAGTAAACGATTTGCTTCTGTAATAAGTTTAAATAGTTAACTTATTTACTTATTTATTTATTGCTTTTCATGATTGATTAGAATTTTTATTTAATTTTATGCTTTGTATTGCGTGAGAGAGGAGAGGATATTGAGTATAAAACTCAATTATAAAATAACACCTAACCAAGATGCCTAACAAGAGTGATATCCTGAACACTAATATTTGTTTGGGCATTAAAAGGTTAAAATTCATTTCCTAATGTTCTATTGGGTGGCGACTTCATGACACCCATCTCTTTTGGGCCTATTAATAGATGCCTTCATGGGTTGACTACCAACCATAAATTGGGTTTGATCCCCTTTTATGGTGAAATGGCCATTTTATGAGTTAAACGAGCCTCATCCGGTCTCGAACCCTAAAAATGGGCCATCGAGAGCCAATCGAAAGTGAGCGAAGGCTCTGACGCTCATCACACCTAAGATATCTTCTAGTTTTCTAGTGAAAGGCTTAGTTGGTCATCAACACTTGCATTATTTCTTTCTCAGCCTCCTTGGCCATGCCCGATTTGATATGCATTTCCTTACCTTTAGTTATCTCTTTGGTGATAGATCCTATTCAGGATTCATCCTTAGTTGATTGGCCTCTTTAACTATTTTTAATCTAGGCTCCACTATGCATGCTTTCTTTGTTTCCTTCACTATAGCAACATAGGCTTTTTTAAAGCTTTATAGTTTTCTCTCAAGATTACCACTCTATTTTTAATAGGCACCTTTATAACCATATATCTAACACTGGTCACTACTCTACTCTAAAATAGCAATGGTTATTCAAAAATTGTATTGTATGCCATTTTCATATCCATCACCATGAATATAGTATTGTACATGTGGGTCACTACTTTATCTCCTAAACCTGAAAAGTTATACCAATCCTACCACTAGAACTGTGGCATTGCTAAGATCTATCAATGGGGTGGTAGTATGCTTTAACTCTTTGATTTGACAGATTCATCTTTTTATAGATTTCTAACGTAAGGAAATTCCTTGTACTTCCATTATCAACTAAAGATCCTTTTGATAAGGAAATTATTGACTATATCTTGAACTAAGAGCTGCATAATGACATTGGTTATACAACTGACAATTGATAATGGAATTACAGGGAATGTCAGTTGTATAACCAATGTCATTATGCAGCTTTCAGTACTTTCCCTTATTTTTTCTAACATAAGTCCAATCGAACATCTTCTTTAGCTAGTTCATTTTAGTGTGCTTTTCTTTAATCCACATCAAGATTTTGGCAAGAGAGAAATTCAGCAAAGTGTAGGTTTTGGTTGGATTATTTACATGGTGTTTAGATTTGGCATGCTTAATTTCCTTCCTTTTTCCTGAGAGTTAGCTCTTTCTAGGCTTTTAGCCTTTCTTTTTCCCCATTCAACTAATTGCATCCATTTAACATTCAGTAGCCTTCTAATTGCCCTTAATGCATCATTCAATTGGATTTATTGGCTGACTTTTTCATTAAATCTACAAAGTTTGTGAGAGGTGAGTGGTGATAGATCGAACATCTTCTTTGGCTAGTTCATTTTAGTGTGCTTTTCTTTAATCCACATCAGGATTTTGACAAGAGAGAAATTCAGCAAAGTGTAGGTTTTGGTTGGATTATTTACATGGTGTTTAGATTTGGCATGCTTAATTTCCTTCTTTTTTCTTGAGGTGCTAGCTCTTTCTAGGCTTTTAGCCCTTCTTTTTCCCTATTCAACTGATTGCATCCATTTAACATTCAGTAGCCTTCTGATTGCCTTTAATGCATCATTCAATTGGATTTATTGGCTGACTTTTTCATTAAATCTACAAAGTTTGTGAGAGGTGAGTGGTGATGGACTCGAACAGCTGCATACTCATTATGCTTCTAGCCAAGGCATTTATTGCTACCTTTAGATGTAAATTCCTTATTTCTGATGCCAAGGTTTGGAACCTATCAATATAATCTCTTAGGCTTTCATCAGATCCTAACACTAGATTGCATAATTTGTTAATAGTTTTGGGAGTTCAAATTTGTACAATAAATCTTATTGTGAACAAATCCCTATTTTGACTAAAAAGTGGATCGATTCTAAAGAAAGGTCATGGAACTAATAAGAGGCATCACCTGCTAATGTCATAGGAAATACAAAATAGAATATTCGATAATTGAAGAAATACATTCGAATTTGTGTTAAATGTCCTGAGATGTGGCATTTTGAATCGAACTTACTTGTGTACCTGATCATCTTTATCTCCTAGAACCTGTTTAGCAGCTATACTTCTCTAATTCCTTAATAAAATAAAGAAATAGTGTTTCCATCTAATAGGGGTTTCTTAAGGTACCCTAGCCTAAATTTATTTATTTGTTGCAAAAACCACTTTTTGTTTATATTCGACACAAGATCGTTGGCTTCTTCTTTAGCTTTCTTTGTAAGTCTCCTTTTGGGAGTGCACATAAATTCCAAATCATCTCCTAGTGTGACTGAGGGTGATGATGAATTTATAAGAGTGTAGGTTGGATCACGTGAGCAAGTTTGGCTTTTACCCGTTGAGCCACTTTCTCCTTCCCCTTGTTTGTCCAATTAGCATCACGCACACTGTGTGCCAGATTTGTTCCTTTCGCTTTGCTCCGTGATCATTATTTCTTAACTTCCTTGCCTTTTACCTTTTCTTCTTTTTCTCTCAACCTCTAAGTGTCTCATTGGAGTATAAGACTTCTTGCCTTTCTAGACATATGGAAGTATGTCTTGGCCAAAATCTCCAAATATTGCTTCTGAATCCCTCATCATAATTGGAAAAGTGTCTAACTGGCCATGAATATTTAGTTGAAGGATGGCAAGAGATTATTGTGAGCAAAAGATTTGAAAGGAGACATATCAGTAGGGTTGAGAAAAAAAATTGGAAAATAGTTAATCAAAATGTCAATTCAAAATTGAACCAATTTTCAAATTAATCGAATCTCTTTAACTAGTTTCAATTTTTAAATATTATTTATTTTTATTATTGATTTTAGTTTTAGTCCACACTTTAAAAACTTACAATTTTAAATAATCGATCGATTTACTATTTTAATGGTTTCTGTTAATCAACAATTTTGGTTTTGATTCATTTTTTATTTTTGGTTTTATGATTTTGGTATCGGTTAATCGATAGTTTATGGTCAATTGGTGACTAACGTTTAACCAATTTATATATATTTATATAATATTATTTATGCCTAAAAAATTTTTATTTTTTATTTCTCTCTAAAATTTACATGGAGTAATATTTTAAAATATATATTTTTATTTTTATACCTTAATTTTTTGTTTTCTTCTATAAAATTCATGTAATTCTTTAAACTATACTTAAATTATGTTATTATCTTTAATTCTATAGAATAAGATTTATATAGAGTAATAGATTAACTTTTTATATATTATTTTTTTATCAAAATATATTAGTGTCCATATTTTATTTAATAGCATTTAATTATATATTTTATATTTTAGAATATATCTTTTAACATTTATTATTATCCATTTTTTTTTGCTTAGAATTAATCATGCAAATTTTCAATAAATATTAAATCCATTTTATAACATTTTCTATTAATTTATCAAACATGAATTTTAATTAATATATTATGTTTTTTTATGATTTTTTATTTTGAATTATTTTTCACATTTGAAATTGAATTAAATTTTTCCTAATTTTTTTTATAAATGTATGTTAATAAATTTTAATGATTAATCAAAAAATATTGGTAAACCAAACCGAAAAAATCAAAATCAATGGTCTAGTTAATAGAATTTAATGGATTGATTAATGATTAACGATTTTGAAAAATCAATGTTAATGGACTGGTTAATTTTTTTTATTCATGGATGGATTAACCAATCTATGCTCACCCCTATCTATCAGGATCTTCTCTCTTGATGATAGATCTAAATCTCTTTCTTTTATCTTTATTATCTCTAGATCTTGAGTGTTTGGAGCATCTTGGTGATTCTCCCTTCATCTCTCAATAAAAGCACCGAACGATAATCCTGAGAATATCGAAATAATGAGACCGAGTGGGAGCCTGAGAGAATTAATCGGATCAGCCTAGATGTTGGACTTACAATAAGACAAGTCCAATCAAGCACTCCGAAACTTAAATAAGTAAAGCTTAAAGACATAAAAACTAGAGAGAAAGTCTCAAGATCAATACCTGGTGACATCACATTATAGGCTATTTGTATTGTATACCTTAAGGTCTATTGTCAAAGCACTTGAGTGCTAAAATATAGTATAACGCAATGGTTGGCTGGCCAAAATAAGCAAGCGGCATGGTTTAGGAGATGTGACAAGGTAAGGCATTATCTGGCGTGTCAATTGACTTAACGGGGTCTAATCCATCAATTTGATCAGATTGGTCATAACCAACAAGTTGGCTGAGTTTGGACCTGTGCTGTCCGGTGTTAATTGGGTCAAGCCTAAATAATAAGGGTATTATCAACTATAATGTTTTTATTGATGCTTTCTTTAATTTGTTTGAGAATGCCTATGGTAACTAAAGGAGTTTGGGATACGTATATGACTCATAAGATGAGAAATATATCCCGGTAAAAATAAGAAAATATTGGAACAGAAAATAATTTATATGAAATTAGTTTCATATTTGGATTTCCCTTAATTAGGGAACCTGCCCATTTAATAAGGATTAATTAGGCAAGTTACCTAATTTTAATTAGGTAATTGACATATTAAATGGGGAATTTATTTTTTTAAATGTTATAACTTCCATTTTTGGAATTAATTACAATTAAGGGGAATTGATTTTTCCTTAATTGAAGCCCTATATAAAGGACTAAAAATTCTAAAAAAAAGGTGTTAAAATCTCTCATACCGAAACTCTATCTGTTTTATTTCATGTGTATTTTCTCTCTTTATATGTGGGGCTTTTAGTTCGTAGAGATTTACTTCCGTCCCGATTTTTATGACATGTGGATGAAGTTGTGCCAGTAGCACAAAATAAGAGATTTCAACTACAATAAGACTATGTTACAAGAGGTAACTCATTTTACTTCTCATTCGATATATCGTGACATATATCTAACATTGGTATCAGAGCTAAAATTTTTGCATTCCAGCTATTTTGCTTGTGGATATGTTCTTTTGTGAAAATTCATACATGCTTTTCGGGCTAAATTTTTTTTATGTTGTTCTGCATATTTTTTTATTAAGTCTGTATTTGTTTTTTATGTATTTGTACACTAAAAAATAATTTAAAGTTCGTAATTAAGAATTTCATAGGGTAATTTTTTATTTTTTTATTTTTCACCATGCCAATGGACTCAAAAACCCCAAAAACGCCCTCTAAAAAAAATTTGATGGCTTGAAAATGCCAAAAAGGCAGTGTATGGCATGCACGAGCCACCTTTTTTGGGTGCATGCCAATAAGCGATCTCCAGCACACTCTAGATCCACATGCGATGAGTGAAACATCACTCATCCATGTATACCAATTGGGAAGTGAAATGTTACCTTATGGATAAGTGCTGCCACATTTTAAGCTTATGTGGTAAGGGGCTCCACATGGTGCCATGTGGACCACCCAAATGTTGCCATATGGCAACACATGTCAGCCTACGATGCTGACATATGGCATGGGGTCTTACCACATAACTGGATTAGTTATGCCATGTAGTAGCCTATGGTGCTAACATATGGCATGTGGGTTTAGCCACGTGGCTTGATGAGTTATGCCACGTGTCCACACATGGACCAATGGATGATTTCCATATGGCAGATTGCGGTCATACCACATGTCACCTGCCAATCCACTAGGTGATACGTGGTATCCATATGGATGAATGATTGTATTCCATATGGCAGTCGGTGTCTGAAAAGGCAATATGTGGCCTAGGGGGTTCAGATCATGTGGCACAGTGCCACAAGTGGCATGTGGCTTCTCTGTCGTGTGTGTGTCACATGAAGGCCACTCTTATCGAAGCGTATGGGCAGGTGAGACCTCTTTCGACCACCATTTTTACTAAGACTTTTACAATTCTAATTTTTATAATTTTTTTGATTTTTTATGATTTTTAAAAAGTTTTATGTGCAACAAAATTATTTTTTATATATTATTTTATTGAAAATTTTATGAATATTTAAAGAAAATATTTTTCTATCTTCTTTAATTTTGAAAATTAATTATGTGAATTTTGTCCTTATAATTTTTTTCTATAATGTGTAACAGATATGATGATGATAAGGATGCCTATAGTTTAATACATAAGTGTATGAGATCCATCGCATGAGGTTCCATAAAAGGCTAAAATTGATGATATTGATGTTATTGTGCATCATATGGTCAACGTGAATAAGAAAATGCAAAGCTGTATTAAGGTTGGTGGCCTATATAAAGGGAGGCATCACAGGCTACTTTATGATGTTATGTGTAACTCATTTAGCTACCATGTGGAGCTCCAAAACTTGTTGGACGAGTGCTGGATTGATCTTTATGGTCATACCATTATTTGATTTTTATATGGGATAACTAAAAGAGGAGTGTTAAGAAGTAACACTTAGTCTGAGTTGGTGATTAGGAGTGGGCGTAAAGTGTATTACATATGGCTTCATAATCACATATATGGAATTCCTTTTCATTTGTTAAGTATGGTCAGGAAGTCACTTACTATGACTATGATGGTTTTGGAATCATAAGGTTCTTAATTTGTTGACATGAGTGTCACAATACTATTTTTATTTATTTTATGTTAGCAGATATGTTTCCTATTTTGTTTTAGAGTTAAAACATATGTGTCTTATTTTGGGATTTATTGGATTTTATAATAAATATGTTTATTTTTGTTTTGGATATTATTATGGCTTATAATTTTTTTATGATGAATGTATTTATTTTAAAATTATTTGTCTTGCAATATTTTATGAGTAGAATAGTTGCATGGTTATTAAGTTAAGGCTTAATTATCTAAAACACATAATATCCACAATTAAGTTTGAGAACTTAATTTCAATAAATTAGATTTGCTATGCATAAAATTTTAATCTGTAAGGTTAGATATTAGGACTTAGAGGATAATTGGATACTATTAGTAACCTTTTTGATTTTGAGTCGAGTAGATAACTTTATTAGACTCTAATTTCAGATGTATAGTAAATAGCATGTATTGCCTTTTCTCTTTTAGTTATGTGCAATAATTGTTCCATTAGTGATCAAATGATCCAAATGGATATTGCTTTCCTGATCTGGAGTATGAAAATCTAGTTTATGCTTGAAGAGCAAGAGGCTCCATAAACCTTTAGTTTGATTATGATTGAACCTAAGAATGGCACTATAGCCTAGCATAAGATGGATCGAGATGCCTCTATGGCATAGAAAAAGAGATATTCCACTGCTCGCATCATATTACTAAGTGCAAATGGATGATGATGTCACTAAGAAATTCTTTATATGTCAAAATGCAATAGATCTATAGATCGCTTTGCGAGAGAAATTTGAAGATATATATCTAAGTTTCGATCATTAGTGATCAAGTTAGATACTTATCAAAAAAGTCTAATCACTGGGAATAATTGCAGATCTATTAATAAAATATATATTGAGATATGTATTTTGAGAAACGTATTAGTTCTCAGAGGTTACATAGGATTTGATTTATACTGTCTTATGTAATCCCTTATTATTATTATTATTATTATTATTATTATTATTATTATTATTATTATTATTATTATTATTTATGAATAATAATAATTAAGTTTATTGTAGGCAATACATGAGTGTGAATGTTTAATATGTAAACATTTATTGTTATAAGAGAGAGCATGTCGGATAGATGAGTAACCCACTCATATGGGTATTTACATTAGTTTTGTTAATAAGTTAACAAAATCTAATATGAGGCAATTTTTGAACACAAAGTGAATTTTGAAACCTGTTCAAAATAAAAATATCATCTCACAGAAATTACAAGATAAGTCCTGTTAACGTGTAAGATAAAAACACATATGAGGTTGTGTGCTTTGGATTAAGATCCAAAATAGGATAAATAATTATTCGATGATATGTTAAACATAAGTATCATATTCTGTTTAAAAAGCCAGAAGTAGTCCTGAAAGAAGTGGATTAAAATTGGATGTTTTGGTGCATTGCAACCTAATGCTTCTGTATGGTGTCAAACAATAATCAGACATGCGCTACTTTCAGGGAAAAGAGAGAAAACTATAGCACGTGCATCCTACCATATGTGCTTCAGTTGACCAAGGAAAGGGAATCTTATGTAAATGATCTCAATTTTTTCCTAATGTGAGACCTTATCTTTCGACCTTCAGAACCTTTAACTTATACCAAAAGTATAGTTCAGTGTGGCTAGCTTAGTTAGTCTCCAAAGGATCATAAAAAAATTTTGGCTCAGCGAATCTAACTAAAAAAGTGAGTTAGACTATAATGGATGACATATAGTAAATGGAGAAGATATTTTTTGATCACATTCGGTGGCTTCATGGTTCACCGGTATACCTATTGTTGTTTTTATAAGCAAAGACACAATAGTGAACACAATTTTGTTTTTATGAGATCATGAGATAAAACAATGAATATGAGAAAACTATCTAGAGTACGACATACTATTATAAGAAAATCTTATTTCTCGAGATGTTATATATCCATAATAGGTGTATAGCACTAGTGTTCTCGATGTATGTTGGTCACACGAACTATCTGCCAGTATGATAGGAGAGAATGACTGAAAATCGTATCATCATGTACCAGTGGGAGATGAAAGAGTTTGGGATACGTCCATAACTCATGATATGAAAAATTGATCCAGATATAAACAAAAAAATATCAGAATAGAAAATAATTGATATGAAATTAGTTCCATATTAGAATTTCCTTTAATTAGGGAATATACCATTTAATAAGGATTAATAAGGGCAGTTATCTAATTTAAATTAGATAATTAGACATATTAAATAGAAAATTTATTTCCTTAAATAATTGTTTGTAACTGCTATTTTTTATTTTAATTACAATCAAGGGGAATTAAGTTTTCCTTAATTGGAGCCCCATATAAAAGGCTAAGAATTCTAAAAAGAAAAGTGCTGAAATCTCTCGTAACGAAATTCTGTTGGTTTTATTACTCATTTGATATAGCGTGACATATATCTAACGGTAACAATTGTTAGATTAACCCATGACAAGTTGATCTAAATTTTCAAAAAAAAAAAGTTGATCTAAATTTAGCACTTGTAGTTTACTTCTCCCTCGCATTTCTTGTTCCTAGTTTGCTGGAAGAATTTGTTATTTTCTTTTACCTTCAACGCTTGAGCTATTGTGAAAACTTGAATCATGTCTCTGCAACATATAAATACTTCCACCTCCTCTTTATTTATTATTTTTAAATTTCAGAATTTATTTATTTATATATTTAGAATTGAAAACTGTCGTGTGAAATAAAATTATAAAATTATAAAGTACGAGGGTAGCAAATTTTTATTGTGAGCACTAGAAGTGAGAGATTAATTATATAAAGGAGAAGATTTGCTAATAAGAAAACGTTATTGAGATTAGTATATTGTTATCATTTAAAAATGAGAAAAAAGTGTGCTCTGACTCTCTTAAATTTTAAAGTTTTTATATATTAAATTTTTATATTTTTAAAAATTGATATTGAATCATAAACTTTTCAGATCATTCACATTAAATTAAGTTTAAACAGAACTGATAAAATTAAAATTCATATTTTATTAATTTTGCATGAAATTAACTTAAAATAACCGTAGGATTCATCAAGACATAAAAAAAATTGAAAAAAAAAAGAAGCCAACTTGTAATATTTTAATGTTTTAAATGTATATTTCTTCAACTTATTTTTATGTTTGCATAAGTCATATAATCATTATAAATTAACTTTACACGAAATTAACATGGTGTGTGATTCAATTCCATTAATCTCATCTAATTTGAATCTAGTATAAGTGATTCATAAAAAAATACAAAAATTTAATAGTATTTTTTAAAAATACAAAAATTAATAAAGAAATTAAAATTTAAGAATCGAACAATGGAATTTTTGCTTTAAAAATGTATGGACATTAATGCATTAAGATAAGAATTAAGAACCCAAAGAAGGGAAGAAAAAGATATGCAGTCGCAAAATCATTTATTTCTTGTGGAATTTAGGTTCGGATTGTCAAACAACGTGGCATGACTTCAACATGGTATTAATTAATATTATGACTTGAGATTTTTATATTCACAATATAGGAAGCATTCTTATTTCTGTGAAATGATAGTTTTAATCTTTTGTCAAACAACTTTTATTTTTAAGATGGAGAAGGACAGTAGTTAAAACTTCAATTTAGTTCTTATTATTTCATTTTTCAATTGTCAATGCAAATGGCCTTGAATTCAACTATCAAAGATCATGACAAATAACTGCATTGATAGTATAAACTATTTATATTTTATTACGTTAATTTGGATATGGTATAATATTATTTTCAAAATGTAATATAATATTTTAAGATGCATTATTTTTACGTTTAATATTTTTAATTGTAATTTAATTTAGGTTGGATAAAATAAAAGTTATTTTCAAAAGCGTTAAATATGCCTTAGTAGAGTCGGACTTAGTAATGGTAGGCTCACCCATTGTTTTAAAATGGTTTAATGAAATTTTCCCTAACATTCTCCTTAAGTGCAATTGACACATTCAGTTGTCAATTGTTTAATTCACCATTTTATCCACCCTGACTTACTCACCTTGGGTCATAAATTTTACTTTTTGATTTAAGTCTCATATTTTTCACCCACGGACTATGCAGTCATGTGGTTGATCATTTTATGACCTTGATATAATATTAAGGATATGTTTTGAAGGTGGTAGTAACTAATTCATTAATATATAGTATAATATTCTATCTTATAATTTTTTAACAATATACTGTTTGGAAATATTACATGATTATATAATTTTATAATTTTTTCTATTTGATTTAAAAGTATGACATTGTACAATTTTATTAAAAAATTACGTAATCACCCTTCATTTTTTAAAAATATTTAATGTTTCCATTAATAAATCATATCTACTAATAAGGCGTAATTGTAAGTGGACTTGATTACGTGGGTTTGATAATGATAGGCTCATACGGCTTGAAAATGACTTCTTTTCTAGTGAAGTTGGTTCTACTACAATTATAAACCATTTTATTATAAACAAAGAAGAGTATGAGTTGAAAGATGATTTTTATTCTATTAAAAAGGTGTATAAATACATACAACAGAGAATCTGTACATGATGCTAATAAAGGCAAAGAAATCAACCAAAAATAAAATACACCATAAAATTAGGAACACAATAATAGGAAGAATTAAGAGCTAAATATCAGTAGAGGATCAACTCGTTTAAGTTAAGATAAGTTGTCATGCTAATATACCCCCCTCAAGCTAGAGGTTGGGGAACAAATCCTAGCTTGGGTAGATGACGATGAAAAGATTCTTTTGGAAGTGGTTAATGAGTGTGTCCGAAAGTTGATCTGGACTGGATATGTGAGTGACAACTAGCTGCTATTTTTGAATTTGTTCCCTGACATAATGGAAGTCAACGACTACATGTTTCATTCGGGTGTGGAGAGTAGGATTATGACAAAGGTAAGTGACACCTAAATTGTCACAATAAATGGTGGGATTGTTGAGATATTAACACCAAGTTACTTGAGTAGATTTTTGACCCAAGTTGTTTCATCAAGAGCACTTGCAATAGCTCTATATTCAACTTTTGTTGATGATCGAGCAATCATTTTTTGCTTTTTGGAAGACGAGTTGATAGGATTAACACCAAGAAACAGAATGTAACCTGTTGTTGAACTTCAATCAATAAGATTGCCAGCCCAGTTAGTGTCGGAGTACATGGATAACTTGAGATGAGGACTTGAAGTGACCCAAAAGCCATAATGAGCTATGCGTTTGAGATAACAAAGAAGTCTCTTAACAGCAGTCCAGTGAGATTTAAAGGGAGCATGCATAAACTGAGACAACTTGTTGATAGAGAAAGAGATATTTAGTCTAGTGAAGGACAAGTACTGAAGTTTACCAATTATTTTTTTGTACTCAGTGGCGTCATGGGAATGAGAGCCATCATCAAATGCAGCTTTTAGTAGAACTCATGGGTGTTTGAACACCCTTACAATCTTGCATATTCAGGTCATGAAGAAGTTCTGAAACATATTTTGTTTGTGACAAAACCAGGCCTTTGTCAATTCGGTGCACCTCAATACCGAGAAAGTAAGTCAATGGACCAAGATCCTTGAGAGAAAAATGAGATGCTAAGGCAGAGATAACCTATTTAATAGATGTTGCACGATTACCAGTAAGTATAATGTCATCCACATAAACAATATTTTGGTTAGAGCTTGGTGGAACTAATTCCCACGTTTGATTTCGAATTAATGCATCAAATTCAGCCTTCATTGCTAACCTCCATTCTGCATGTTTTTGTGCTTGTTTAAAAATGTGAGGTGTTATTAAAATGGGAACATGGACAAAATAATCTAATGGCTTGTGAGGATGAAAAATATTATTTTGAGATATTGTGGTGGGGCAGCTAGGTGGTGGAGGTAATGAGATAGATGGCTATTGGGTTGATGGGACAGGTTGGATGTGGTGAGATGGGGTCTTTATATTAGAGGGAAGAGATTGTGTGTTACCTAAGATCATAGAGCTCCCTTGCTGCAGGTCAGAAAAGACGAATAGGGTCGGTTGGTAAGTGTTCTGAGTGTTTGAGATGTGGATGGGTGGTGGAAGTGAGTACAAGTCTGGTGAGTCAGGTGGAGTGGGTGGAGTGGCAGAGATTTCATCTATAATTTCCCATATAAGAGATGAAAAGTGATGTTGAAGACCTGAGAATATTGTTTTAAATGGAAAATTATCTTCAACAAAATTAACATCTCTGGATATATAAAATTTAGAGCTAATGGGATCAAAATAAAGATGGGAATAATGGGCCTATGAAAAACCTATATAAAAACAAGGAGTGGACTTGGGTTTAAGTTTATGGTTATTATAGGGGCTAAGCCATGGGTAACATAAACAACCGAAAATTCTTAGGAATTAATAGTTTCGTTGGCCACCAAATAGCTTTTCAAAAGGGGATTGATGTTGTAAAACTAGTGTAGGTAATCTATTTATTAAATAAACAGCATGTTGGACAACAAAGGACCAAAAAGATGCAGGTAAGGAGGCTTCATACAACAAAGTTTTAGCAGTTCAATAATGTGACGATGGCGGCATTCAGCTATGGCAACTCTTTGAAGGGTGTAAGGAGGTGATATTAAGTGTTCAATGCCATGAGAAGTGAGATATGGATCGAGACTCTTGTATTCTCCTCCACCATCAGTATAAAGGGACAAGATTTTGGTGTTAAAATGTTTTTCCATTAATGGATGAAATTTGATGAAAATGTCTCGAACCTCATTTTTGTTTTTAAGAATATACAACCATGTATATTTTGTAAATTGATCAATAAAAATGTAGTAGTACCATTTCTTGTCAATGGAAAGAACAGGGGATGGACCCCATAAATCACTGAAAATAATTTGTAGTGGAGGATCACTAGTTAGAGACAATTTATTAAAGGGGAAATGGTGAATTTTATTTGTGCAACAAGAATTACATAATGTAAACTTGTCTTTTGAGGAAAATAGTAAAAAAAATTATTTAGAATAAACTTAAAAAAGTTGAGAATGGGGATGCCTAAGACAATTATGCTAGGTACAACAAGAAATTATTGTAGTAGTGGCATGGGTTGTTGGCTTAGAAGGGACGTTCAGCCACTCTTAGAATCCGTCTCTATTCCACTCGTATACCAAAGGAGTTTATGATTGCAAGTCCTTCACACAAAAAACAGACAAAAAAAATTCAATAGAAGTCATGTTATCTTGGCAAAATTTTGAAATAGAGATAAGATTTCATTTAATAGATGGTGCACACAAAGTGTTGGTTAAGGAGAAGGCATTATTTGATGTAATTAATTTTGTAGAACCAGTATGAGTAATAGGAATAATTTTACCATCACCCATTTTTATACCTTCTGAACCAATATACTCATCAAGATTGTGAGACTCTACAGTGACATTATGAGAAGCTCCAAAGTCAAGAATCCAGTTGTTGGCTTTTGCTTGTGTATTAGAGATAAAATTTAACTTGGCTTCGAGATGATTGTGAGATTGAGACCAACAAACATTAACAGTATGTCCTTGTTTATTGCATAATTGATAGCAAACTGAGTTGTTGCTAGAATTATGGTTTCCTGAATGCCATTGAGCAGTATTATTGGAACGCCTATTGAAGTATGATTGAGACTGAGAGTTGTTGGTATTGGGTCGACGATAATTATGACCATTGAAATTATTAGATTTGGGGCAAGTAGCAATAGCAGCAGTGATTAGAGTGGGTGTCTTCTTGGAATCTTTGTGTTTAAGGAAGAGTTCATGATCAATTAGTTATTTATACAACTCTTCAAAAGATAAAATGGAGTCTCTTGCTCGAATTGCAGCTAAAATTTCACGAAATTCTGATCGAAGGACACTGAGAATTTTTACAATCAATTTGTCATTAGAGATTGGAGCACCAGCAGTTTCCAATTCAGCACATATGGATAGGATTTGATGTAGATAATCAGATACAGGACGAGACTCCTTTATAAGACGAGCAAGCTGATCACGCAAATTAAAAATGCATGTTTGAGACTTATTTGCATAAGCCGTGTGAAAAGAGTTCCATGCAAGTTTGACGGTGTTGGCTGCAGCTACTAATGGGGCTATTGTAAGATCGACAGAAGCTATGATGGCATTTTATATCAGCTGATCTTGGCGAAACCAGATGTTGTAACTGGGATTTTCAAGTTTTTAATTTTCTTGGGTGATAGTGGGGGCAGGAGATGGAGATGTTCCATCAAAATGGCCAAACAGGTTGTGTCCACGCATAAGCATGGAGACTTGAGCTTTCCATGTTGAGAAGTTATGACTTCCAACAAGTTTTATGGCAATTTAGATATTGGATTGAACTGAACAACAATATGATTGTTGTTTTCAAAGTCAGCATTTACAACAGCTATGTTGGGGGACATTTTTTTTCTTGAGAAATGGTTAGAGGATCATACTTGCAAAAGTTAGGTTGAAATCTCTGATACCATATAAACAAAGAAGAGTATGAGTTGAAAGATGATTTTTATTCTATTGAAAAGGTGTATAAATACATGCAATAGAGAATCTTTACATGATGCTAATAAAGGAAAATAAATCAACCAAAAATAAAACACACCATAAGATTAGGAACACAATAATAGGAAAAATTAAGAGCAAAATATCAACAAATGATCAACTCGTTTAAGGTAACAAAAGCCATCATGCTAATATTTATTTCCTTTGAAATTATGTAAATAAAAATCAACAATTTACAAATTAAATGTGGGAATAAACAAGCATGTCATGCGGTGACTGTCCGAAAATTTCGAGCTGTCACCTAAAAAAAGTCCCCTGAAATCATAGAAATCCTATATGTTTTGGCCAAAATCTCCAAGGATCGCTTTCAAATCTCTCATCGTAATCGGAGAGGAGTCTAGCTGTGCCATGAATGATTAGTTGAAGGATGGCAAGAGATTGTTGTGAGCAAGAGATCTTAAAGGAGACATACCAGTAAGGCAAAGCAAAAAAAAAATGATAGAAAAATGGTTAATCAAAAAATTGATTCTAAAAGAAATTGATTTTTTGATTAACCTAATCTATTTAACTGGTTTCAATTTTTAAATATTATTAATTTCGGTTACCGGTTTTGGTTCCAGTCCACACTCAAAAAGATCAACAGTTTTAATTAATTGATCAATTTACTATTTTAATGGTTTCGGGTAATCAATGGTTTTGGTTTCGATTCGTTTTTTATTTTCGATTTTGTGATTTTGTTACTGATTTTGTGATTTTGGTATTGGTTAACTGTTAGTCCATGGTTAATTGGTGACTAACGGTTAACTAATTCATATATATTTTTATTTTTATGCCTTACAAATTTTTATTTTTTATTTCTCTCTAAAATTTGCATAAAGTAATATTTTAAAATATATATTTTTTTTATTTTTTATACCTTATTTTTTTGTATTTTTCTATAAAATTCATATAATCCTTTTAACTATATTTAAATTATGTTATTCCCTTTAATTCTATAGAATAATATTTATATAGAGTAACCAATTAACTTTTATATATGTTATTTTTTTATCATAATAAATTGGTGTCCATATTTTACTTTATAGCATTTAATTATATTTTTTATATTTTAGAATATATCTTTTAACGTTTAATATTAGCCAATTTTTTAATTTGAATTAAGCATGCTAATATTCAATAAATATTTAATCTATTTTATAATATTAGCTATTAATTTTGTTGAACATGAATTTTGGTTAGTATATTATGTTTATTTTATGAATTTTTATTTTGAATTAATTTTCACATTTTGAAATTGAATTAAACTTTGTCTATTTTTTTTGTAATTGTATGTAAATAAATTTTAATGGTTAAACGAAAAATATTTGTTAACTAAATAAAAAAAACAAAATCAATGGGCTAGTTAACCAAATGTAATGGATTGATTAACAGTTAATAGTTTTGAAAATTCGATGTTAATAGATTGGTTAATTTTTTTATTCATGTACCGGTTAGCTAGTCTTGATGATAGATCTGAGTCCCCTTCTTTCATCTTCATTATCTCCAGTTCTGGGGTGCTTGGAGCATCTTGGTGATTCTCCCATCGTATCTCAAAGAAAACACCAAATGATAATCCTGAGAATATCGAAATAATGAGACTAAGTGGGAGCCTGAAAGAGTGGATTGGATCAGCCTAGGTGTTGGACTTGCAATAAGACAAGTTCGGTCAAGCATTCTGAAACTTAAATAAGTAAAGTTTAGAGAGAGATAAACAAGAGAGAGAAAGTCTCAAGATCAAAACCCGGTGCCATCACATTCTAGGCTATTTATAGTGCATACCTTAAGTTCTATTGTCAAAGCACTTGAGTGCTAAGAGGTAGTATAACGCAATGGTTGGCTAACCAAAATAGGCAAGCGGCGTGTGTTAGGAGATGTGACAAGGTGAGGCATTGTTTGGCATGTCAGCTGACTTGACGGGGTTTAATTCCACCAATCTGATCAGGTTAGTCATATCAAGCAAGCTGGCTGAGTTTGGACCTGTGTTGTCTTGTGTTAATGGGATCAGGCCTTGATAATTAGGGTATTATCAATTATAATGATTTTATTGATGTTTTCTTTAGTTTGTTTGACAATGCCTATGGTAAAGATTGTTAGATTAACCCGTGACAAGTTGATCTAATTTTAGCACTTGAAGTTTACTTCTCCCTCTCATTTCTTGTTGCTTATTTGCTGGAAGAATTTATTATTTTCTTTTACCCTTCAAAGCTTGAGTTTTAGTGAAAACTTGAATCATTTCTTTGAAACATGTAAATACTTCCACCTCCTCTTTATTTATTTATTTTTTAAATTTCAGAATTTTATTTATTTATTTTTTTAAGATTCAGAAATTTAAGAAAATTGTCATGTGAAATAAAATTATAAAGTATGTGGGTAAAATAATTTTATTTTGAGCACTAGAAGTGAGAGATTAATTATATAAAGGAGACGAATTGCTAATAAGAAAACATTATTGAGATAAGTATATTGCAATCATTTAAAAATGAGAAAAATACATGCTCTCACTCCCTTACATTTTTAGTTTTTTATATATTAAATTTTTATGTTTTTAAAATTTGATATTAAATCATAAACTTTTTGGATCATTCACATTAAATTCAATTTAAACAGAATTGATGAAATTGAAATATACATTTTGTTAATTTTTAATGAGAAACTAACTTAAAATAGCCGTAGGATTCATCAAGAGATATAAAAAAAATTGAAAAAAAAAAGCCAACTTGCAATATTTTAATGTTTGAAATGCTTATATATTTCTTCAACTTTTTTTTTTTTTTTTATGTTTGGATAAGTTATATAATCATTATAAATTAACCTTATAAGAAATTAACATAGTGTGCAATGTTATTAAAACCGGACCGGACCGGCCGGTTGAACCGGTTTAACCGCGAACCGGTTGGCCAGTTGGTTGGTTTGACTACTGAAAACCGGATTGGCAAAAAACCGGATTGAACCGGATTGAACCGGAAAACCGATGAACCGGACAAAACCGGATTTTTTGCTAAAAATGTAAAAAATCAATTTTTTTTTGAATTTTTTCACCCACCCACATATATATATATATATATATATATATATATATATTTATTTATTTATTTATTTATTTATTTATTTGAAAAACTTAGTATTTTAAATTTTAAGTATATCACTTAATAATTTAATATATTTATTATATTTTTTATTCATTGTAATCAAATATATATATATATATATATATATATATATATAGTATATCACTTAATAATTTAATATATTTATTATATTTTTGATTCATTGTAATCAAATATATATATATATATATATATATATATATATATATATATATATTAAATTTTTATTATTTATTTATTTGAAAAAATTAATATTTTAAATTCTAAATATGTCACTTAATAATTTAATATACTTATTATCTATTTGGATTATTGTAATAGTATATTAAATTATTAAATAATATCTTTAGAATTTAAAATACTAATTTTTTTTAAATAAATAAATAATGAAAATTTAAAATATACATACATACATACATACATACATACATACATACATACATAAATATATATATATATATATATATATATATATATATATATATTAAAATTTTATTATTTATTTATTGAAAAATTAGTATTTTAAATTGTAAAAATGTCACTTAATAATTTAATATACTTATTATCTATTTGAATTTATTGTAATTAAATATAATTATACTCATATATGCAAGGTTAATATTTTTTGTGTTCACTTTATTAGTACTCCATCTAAACATGAAATTATTTTCATGATATGATTGTATTTTTATGTTTCTAGCATATGATATTCAATAATCCATAATTAATTACTTGTAATAATAAAATTAAAATTATTTTCGTAACTTATTATTAAAATATTTGTGATATATATTTAAAATTTGATGAATATTTTTTTAATTTTTATACAATAGTATTCAAAAAATTATAATAATTATAATATTTTAAAAATAGAAAAAAACTCGATTGAATCCGGTTGAACCAGTCGAACCATGAACCCCCAGCCTTGTCGGTTCTCTATCCGGTCCGGTTTTAATAACATTGATAGTGTGTGCTTCAATTCTATTGGTCTCATCTAACTTGAATCTAGTATAATGATCCATAAAAAATACAAAAATTTAATATTATTTTTTAAAAATATAAAAATTAATAAAAAAATTAAAGTTTAAGAATCGAACAATGGAATTTTTGCTTTAAAAAAGTATGGACATTATTACATTAAGATAGGAATTATGAGAATTAAGAACCCAAAGAAGGGAAGAAAAAGATATTCAATCGCAAAATCATTTATTTCTTGTGGAATTTAGGTTCGGATTGTCAAACAACGTGGCATTGACTTCAACATGGTATAAATTAATATTATCACTTGAGATTTTTATGTTCACAATAAATTATAAAGGAAGCATTCTTAATTCCGTGAAAGGATAAGGATAGTTTGTAATCATTTGTCAAACAAATTTTCTTATTTTAATTTGGAAATTTGTTTTTAAGATGGAGAGGGACAGGACTCTATTGTTAAAACTTCAATTTACTTCTTGTGGAATTTAGGTTCGGATTGTCAAACAACGTGGCATTGACTTCAACATGGTATTAATTAATATTATCACTTGAGATTTTCATATTCACAATATAGGAAACAATCGTATTTCTTTGGAATGATAGTCTGTAGTCATTTGCCAAGCAAATTTTATTTTTAAGATGGAGAAGGACAGTAGTTAAAACTTCAATTTAGTTCTTATTATTTAATTTTTCAATTATCAATACAAACGGCCTGGAATTCAACTATCAATGATCATGACAAATAACTGCATTGATAGTATAAACTTTTTATATTTTAAAATGGTTTAATGAAACTCTCTCTAACATTCTCCTTAAGTGCAACAGACACATCCAATTAATTGTCAACTGTTCAATTCACCATTTTATCCACCCAGACTTTTTCACCTTGAGTCATCGATTCTACTTTTCGATTTAAGTCTCGTATTTTTCACCGACAGACTCTACGGTCATGGCCTTGACATAATGCTATGGGTCGTTTTGACGGTGGTAGTTCCTAATTCTTTTAATGTACAGAATAATATATTAACATATATTTTTAATAGTATATTGCTTTAAAATACTGTAGGATACTATGTAATTTTGTAAATTTTCTGCTTGATTTAACAGTATAATATCGTACAGCTTTGTTTTTTATAAATATGATATAATTATTCTCCATTTTTTAAAAATATTAAAATTTCCATTAATAAATAATCATTACTAATGGCCTAATTGTAACTGGACTTGAATAGTTGGGTTTGATAATGATAGGCTTATACTGCTTGAAAGTGGCTTAAACTCTTTTGAAGTTGGTTCTACTACAATTATAAACCATTTTATTCCCTTTCAAATTATGTAAATAAAAATCGACAATTTATAAATTAAATGCAGGGATAAACAAACATGTGTGATAACTGTCCGAAAATTCCAGGCTGTCGCCTAAAATAAGTCACCTGAAATCACAGAAATCCTGTATGAGTTCTGTTTAGAGAGATTTCGACAGCAAAGTCCGACAAATATTTTTTAAGAATAAAAAGAATGGTAAAGGTTTTGGAGAAGAGAGCATACCTTGATCTCTTAGTTATTCATATAAGCAAGTAGTGAAGTTTGAGTACATTCATGAGTCCTAATGAGGAGGAAGAAACTCATCATTTCTATTTTGGAGGACCAAAAAGAAATATTATTATTTTCCATTTCACCAGAATTAGAATTTTTGAAGGATTATATTGCCATTTAAAGATAACGGAAGTACTGGGAACGTTATTTCTAAGTTTCAGATATTTGAGCTCGGTCATGAGCTAGATTGCATTAACCGGACTGCTTATCCTAGATAGGCTAATTGTGTGACGCAGTCCGGTTTATCTGGACTGTTTATGGAGATCTGCTATCAATGTGTATGATATTTTTGCATCTCAAGAAATTCTCATCCTGCTAGGAATATTCATGCGAATTGAAATTACTTATCGACAAAGAGGATTACAAAGCCTAATTGACTTTTGATTACATTTATGCTTATAGAAAAATTCGTTGTTGAACACTTAATTACTTTTTATGCTTAGCAAATAGCATAAAAAGGTGATAGTTTCCCACTAAGCAAAAGGTGTTATATCTGTCTAAGTGGTGCTTGATTTGATAATTTTGAGCTTATAATTTGACGTGGAATTCTCACTAACATTTCCCTTATGTGCAAATTGCTCATCAAATTGTTACTTGTTTAATTTACCATTTTATCTATCCAAACTTACTCACCATGACTCTTAGGTTTTACTTTTCGATTTTGATTTTGGATATTTCACCTAAAGACTCTACAGTCATATGGTTAATTAGTTTTTTATGGCCTTATACCATGTTAAATCTACGTGGATCTGGAAAGTCGGGTTTAAATAGTGGGTTGATAATTACTTCAAAATAACTTAAACAATCTAAAATTAATTTTAGTTAGTTTTAAATCTAAGTGGGCTTGAACAGTCGAGTTTGATAATGACTTAAACTATTTTGAAATTAGTTATATTACAATTATAAACTATTTTTATTTCCTTTGAGATTATGAAAAAAAAAAATTTGATAAAAGTATAGAACTAACCAGGCTGCAGAAGTTCTTTTAGAGCTTTAGGCAAGGAAGTTTTTGGTAACATTGATTTCCAATACTCCTCTGCGGGTAGAGAAGCATGGCTTCCTTTTAGCACAAGTTGCCACAAAATTTATGATGAAAGTGATCATTTTCTATTTCATATATAACGTATTTTTGACAAGTCTTGATTTTGATACGGAAAACACACTGATATTGATAAGCACAACATTTTGTATCCATATCCAACTTGTAGAATGGGATCATAAATAATCTAATTACATGATTTTCTATTTTTTTATAACTACAGGAAGTTAATTAATTCCATGATAAGCACATATTTCAGAAATTTCAAAAAAAACCATTGATTCACATTCCAGTGTTAAGCATAACTTTATTGGGCTTTCATTTTTATTTATTTATTTTCTTTGTAAAACTAGTGTCCTTCAGTTAGAAACAAATTAATTGGTTAACTGGCAATAAAGAAATGCCTAATTACAAGAAGGAATCAAAGTAAATATATTTCAAATAAAAAAAAATTGCGTCAATTGCACCAAAAATTACTGGACTTATATATATTCTAATAACTAAAAAGAGATAAAAGAATTTTTGTAATAAGAAAATATATGAACTCCGTAGTCTTTGCTTGAAAAGTCATTTTTAGTGTAAAATACTTCAAACCTTACTATAAATCTAATATGGCACACCAACTAAATTCCAGACCTTATAGTGATGCGTGAGAATTTACGTTAGTGGAGTCCCATGTAATGAAGTTGATGTGGTCTGGAATTGTCTTGATTGTTCATTTTTAAATTTCTTTTAATGATTAAAATGCAAGAATAAACCCTATATACATAATAGTACATAAATCCATCGTATAAAATCATTAAAAATAAGATGCAGAATCATATCTAAATCTATAGTCATGAAGGATGCGGGAATTTTATGGTTTCTAGTTGGCACGTAGATTTAGGTTTTTCTCCAAGGCGATGGGATACCAAAGAGAAAATAGGTTAGGGTTAGGGTTAGGGTTAGGGTTATCTTTGTGCAACTAGAACTATAACCTATTTATAGAGTGACTAATTTTCTAATTTGCCCATCATAAATTATATAAAGTTTTCTAGGTTTCTATACATTTATAAAATAACCTTCATACCTTTAATAAGACGACTATTAAGTCCAATTTAACTTTAAATTAACCATATTACTTTTATTTGGACTAAAACTGTGATAAATTAATTATAATATACAACATGTACATATTTAATTTGTATAGGTCCATAAATTTCAAAAATCTCCCACTTAGACCTTATACATACAAATATGTGATAACCTTAATAATTGTATATTACTATAATACTTTATGAGCTAAAAAAATACTATCATAACCAAAATCGTCTCTGACAATCCCATCCATTAATTATATCAACATAGGAACGAAGAGATTTTTATTACAATTATCGTACGTAACTAGGCCCAACAATGGTTACATATATCAATATAACTAACAACACAGATCAAATATGGATACGTAGCATGAAAATGTCATGCAATGTGATCATTAAATGCCTATTTCCAATTGGTCCAACCTTATTCCTTAATGAGATCAAACAAAGTAGAGAGTGGAAACCGTATAAAATGTTTAGCTAAATGATAAACTTTATGTATCCATAAAAGATCCATACAATATGTGAACCAAAATAAAATTAAGTATCTATAAGTATAAACTCCCACTAAATTGATATATCATCTAATAGTATAACACTCAAGTGAGCAGTGTGTTCTTGAAAAACCTTGGGTACTAATCCTTTAGTAAGAAGATCCAAAATCTTGGAGTTTGTGCTAATATGCTCTATAGATATTCGACCACCTTGAACTCTTTATTTAACAATCAAGAACTTAATGTCTATATATTTAGACTTCAAAGACCTCCTATTGTTGTTGGAATACAACATTGCTTATTTATTGTCACAAAATAACTTTAATGGTCTCTTAATACTATCCACAATTTGCAGCCTTATCATAAAAGTTTTCAACCATATCCCTATGACATGCTACAAATTAAGCTTCCATAGTAGAAGAAGTTGTGAGTGATTGTTTCACACTTTTCCATGAAATAACTCCTCCAGCTAGAAAGTAAATGTAGGCCGAAGTAGATCTACAACTATCTTGACATCCAACAAAATCAGAGTCGGAATGCTCTATGATCTCTAACTGATCCAATCTCTTATATGTGAACATATAATATTTTGTTCTCTGTAAATGCCACATAACCCTTTTGGCTGCTTTCTAATGATTCATGCCTGGTTCACTTAAATATATGCCTAACATACCAACAATGTATGCAATATCAAGATGTGTACAAACTTGAGCATACATTAGACTTTCTATAGCTGATGAAGTATGAAGAATGTTTTGCATTTTCTTAGACTTGAGTTCATTTTTTGGGCATTGATTGCAAATAAACTTGTCTCCCTTAACTACCGGGGTATCTCTTGATTACAATTTTGCTTGCCAAACCTTTTGAAGATCTTTTCGATATAGCTCTTTTTGTGATAATCCAAGAATATCCCGAGAGTGATTTCAGTATATCTTGATTCCCAATACAAAAGAACATCACCAAAATCTTTCATCTCAAATTTCTTTGATAGAATTCTCTTAGTTTCATGCAATATGCCATATCATTGTTGGCAAGCACTATGTCATCAACATATATATAATACTAGAAAAATGTACTTACTCCTACTGAACTTGTGGTATATACATTCATCAATTGTATTTATCTAAAAAATGAAAGAAATGATAATTTGATGAAATTTGTGATACCACCGATGAGAAGCCTATTTGAGTCCATTGATGGCTTTCTTTAATTTGCAAACTATTTTTGAATCTTCTAAAATAAATTTTTTTGGTTGTTGCATATAAATCATTTCATCAATGTTGCCATTGAGAAACATCGTCTTAATATCCATCTAATGCAACTCAAGGTCAAAATGTGCCACAAGTGCCATTATTATTATAAAAGAGTCTTTCGATGTAACTGGAGAGAAAGTCTCTTTATAATCAATGCCTTCCTTTTAAGTAAAGTCCTTGGAAACAAGGTGAGCCTTATATCTCTCCACATTGCCTTTTGAATCCCTTTTAGTTTTAAATATCCATTCACAACTAATAGGTTTCATACCTTCAGGCAATGGGATAAGATCTCAAACCTCATTGTCTTTTATGGACTTTATTTCCTCATTCATAGCATTGATCCACTCTTGAGATTTTGAGCTTTCAATGGCCTGATGGAAGTTGATTGGATCATCTTCCATCATTTCATTATCGACCTCATGATCTTAGAGAAATACAATGTAATCATCTGAAATTGAACTTCTCCTTTCTTTAGTGGATCTTCCTAATGACATTTTTTATTGAAGTTGCTAAGTTTGTTCTTTAGGAATAACCCGTTAAATAGGATATGGGAGAATTTTGACATTGCCTTGTGGTTATGGTGTTACTTCTTGAACTGTGTCAGGAAGAAATTTTTGATCCTGGCCATGGCTAACTATAACTGTAGAAAGAGAAATAAATTTTTCTTTGAAGATAAAGTCTCTAACTTTATCCCCATACCTAAATTCAACATCCTTAAAAATCTTGGCATTTCCCAACTTAAAAAATGATATTTTTATGGGATCCTTGAGACCATTCAGATTATCCAATAAAATAGCTACTGACCATTCTTGAGTCCAATTTTATGTCATTTAGCCTATAAGGCCTTGCCTCAGCTAGATAACCCAAAATGTGTAAATGTTTTAAGCTAGGTTTCCTACCCCTTATATAGTTTATAATGGGTTTTATCCATTGCTTTAGTTAGAACTCTGTTAAGAATATAAGCTGCAGTATTTAATGCCTCTCCCTAAAGTGAATTTGGCAAAGTACTATGGCTGATCATACTTCTTACCATATCTTTCAATGTCCTATTTAATCTTTCAACTACACCATTCATGTTGGGACTTCCTAGCATGGTGTACTATGGGATGATTCCACATTCCTTTAAGAATTCGGCAAATGGCCTTGGATGTTGTTCATCTGATCCATCGTATCGAACATAGTATTCACCACCACTGTCAGATCTAACAGTTTTAGTCCTTTTATTTAGTTGATTTTCAACTTCAGGTTTAAAGGAATTGAACACATCCAAGGCTTAAGACTTTCATGAATGAGATAAAGGTACCTATAAGGTGAATAATTATCTATGAATGTAATAAAGTATCATTGATCATTCTAGAAAGCCATGGGGAAAGGTCCACAAATGTCTGTATGTATTAGTTCTAAGACTTTTATAGATCCGTTGGTACCTAATCTCCTTTGTTTATTTATTTTCCTTTAATACATTCAATACAAATTTTAAAATCTAAAAAATCCATTGAATTAAGAATTCCATTTAACACAAGCCTTTCAATTTTTTATTTAGAAATATGGCCTAATCCCTTGTGCTAAAGTGATGCAAAATTCTCACTAGTTAATTTTTTTTAGTACCCACATGCATGGTTTTCATTATATAAAGCAATTGTATTAAGCAAGTATATGTTATCATTATAAGATAAAGAACCAGGACCAATGAGTTTCATACTTTAAAAAAAACTAAACTGACTGTTTCCAAAAAAAAATAAGAATATCCTAAGTTATCTAATACAGAGAAAAATTAAATTCCTTCTAAAGGATGATACAATAAAAGTCTTTTTGAAATCTAAATAAACTCTAGTCTTTAATAATAACCTATAAGTGCCTATTGCTTCAATTTCAATTTACTTTCTATTGCCTACATAAATGTATCTTTCACCATCACTTGGCTTTTGGCAGCTCAGGGAACCCTACATGAGTACATTTATGTAAGTAATGGCTAGAATATATCCACCAAGTGTATATAGGTACTGAGATTAAATTAAACTCAGAATAAACAAAAGCATAAAATGTACTATTCTTTGCATGCCAAGCATGATATTTGATACAATTTTTCTTCTTATAAGAAGTTCCTTTATAGAAAAATCAAGTAGATTGTTGAATTTTATCCTTATTTTCCTTATGTTGCTTCTTTTGTTATGTAGCCTCTTTATCCTTCTTCTTATTCTTATTCTAGCCCTTGGAAGATAATGCCAAATGAGCACTTTATGTTTTTCCAAGTTTTATCATGTCTTCCTCATTCACTAGATGAGAAATAAACTTATTAAGAGTCCACTTCTCCCTTTGGGTATATAACTCACCTGAACCTGATAAAATTATGAAGGAAGAGAGATAAAAACAAAATGCATTAAGAAATCCTTAGAAATTTCTAATTTTAGTGATTTTAGCCCAGATGCAATTTGCTTCATTGCCAAAATGTATTTCCTTATGCTCTCATTGCCCTTATACCTCATGAAAACAAGTTTATTTATCAAACTACTTACTTTTGCTTTTTTGCTTTTAGCAAGGCGATTTTTGAGGGCTTCAAAAACTGATTTAGCATTTTGATTTTTAGATGCAGTGTCCCTAAATGTGTCTAAAATTTTATGTCTCATAATCATTAGACTTAAGTGATCTGAGCTTCGTCACTTTTTAATTTTCTCTTTTATTTTAAGGAAGTTTTAACTGTAAGAGGAGTAGGTGGCTCTAGATCTATATAACCTAAAATGATTGCAATGTCCCAAGTTTGAATTGATTGATAATATTTTTAATTCAGGAGTATAAATTTATTGAAATTTTATTTTATTTTTTAAATTAAGTATATTATAAATTAAAATATATTTAGCAAGCTATAAAAAGTAATTAAAATAAAAAAACATTAAAATAAATAAATGAGTAAAAGATGATGATAATAATAATAATAATAATAATAATAATAATAAAACTTGAAGTCCCTAGAAATTTCAGGACGAAGAGATTGTGTGGCCACAATTTATCAAAGAAAGTAACAAAAAATAAAAAAAATAAAAAAAAAATGAAAGGGAGAACAGGAGAAAGAGCGGATCGGGAATGAGAGAGAGAGAAGTGGTGCTGGCGTCGCCGTTTTGCCACCGTTGCCCATGGTGTCAGTGAGGAGATCCAGAACATTGTTGCGGCACTTTACCTTCGTTCATTGGCACCGCCCATTTCTCCTTCGATCGGTTTTTTTCTTCCAAAACGGGGAATGTTGCGCTGCTCTTCATTCCGATGACCAGTGGAGGCGATCGACAGTTCGATTTATGCCGTTAAGACCCGTGAAGGAGATAACTCTTCCACTACCTTCGCCCTTCCTCCAAACGTCGGCAGCAGGCAGAACAAAAAAGGAGGGCGGTGACTTTTTAGATTCCGATCCGGCTAACCAAAGGTGGACGTTGGAGTGCGTGAATGCCACTGGATGGCTATTGGTGGCTCTGACTACAAGCGAACAATAGCAGTGCCTCCGGCGAGCCTCCGGTGAATAGGTATGTGGCTACCGAATTTATTTTCAAAAATTTGATTTAAATTAAACATATGAATTTTAGGTTAAAAATTTTAGTTTATTGGAATCAAAGGCTGATTTTGATGTGTTTGATTCGTGTAACTTACTCATTCGAATTGTTTTTTAAATATTGATATATGGTTGTTGAATTAATTGTAAATTGTTGTTAGGAAAAATTGAGGGTAAGATGTAACGTTAACCTTTCTTATATTCATAGTTAACTTGAGGATATAAAAGGCATGAGAATATAGGTATTAAAATGTATTAGAGGACTTTTGCAGACTTTAAGCAAGTAGAATTAAAAATTTAGTATGTAAGTCTGTTACAAATAAATATGCATGTAAAGTTTTGTAACTATAAAATTTAGCAAGTTGTTATTTTACCTATATAAATTGATTAATAAATTAATATTACATAAAAAGGATATGAAATAGGTTGAATGTACTGTCTAAGTAAAATAGTTTAAGTCAAGTAAATTGTACCAATATAAAAGTTATATTGCCTACCTAATTGAGCAATTAGAAATGTATAAACAAACTTGGGGTGTATTTTGTTGTTTTTGCCAGCTATGATGATAGAAACTTAAGTATTCAAGTGAAAATTTTACATGAATTGTTGATATCTCATCAGTTCTAATATCATTGCAGTAGACAGATACGAAAGGTTTAATTTAAGTAATTGATATATAAGAACTTCAACTAAATGAATTATTGAAGATTCTTAAATAAGAGGATAAAGGTAAGTATATTTGGGAATAATGAATGACTGAATTGGTCAAAAATCTACTTTCTTATACTTTTGAGTTAGTTAACTAATAATCACATCAGGGTTATACTTGTCAAGTTAAGGGTTAAGTATGATATAAAAATCACAAGCAGATATATACAGATATAGTTGGATTTAGAAAATATCTTATATGATTTAAATGAGAAACATAAGAACACTTACCAATTGTCGTGAAATATTAAATAGGTCCAACTTGCAATTCATTAACAGCTGGACATTGAAATTGAAAATTTAACATTGAAATTGTGCATTTTTAATGGCAAAGGATAAAGAAAGGCTGTTTTGATTATATTTTTGGATATTGAAAGTTTATCTAGATTTATTATTACAATATTACATAATTTATATCATTTGTAGCTTTAATTTAATTTTTTTATATAACGTATTCACGCATCCGTGTCTAAAATCGAATCCGTATTTACGTATCTGTATCTTAAATTTGGATCCGTATTCATGTATCTTCTATTTAGAAAATTTACGAGTCCGACACATGGATATTTATCTATATCCGACATCCGTACCCGAGTCCGAGTAACATAGATTATAAGTGCAACATAGGCGGTAAAGGAATTATTATAAGCACATATGTATGTATACATATATATATAAATATATAATTAGAACTTGGGCTTTTAAATTGCAATAAACAAATTGGATATTTGCCTTGCCAATTCGTAGTTGTTAATTTAGATGCGTTGAGTATGCGTTTAATTTAATTGACTAAAATTATGAGTGGTAAAACTGTGATTATGTGTAAAGTTCATATTGAAAGTTGAAGTTCCGAAATTGGGAATACATGTACTAGATTTGCTTGTATAAATTTAGTAATAAATTTGTTATTCACCTTTGATATGCTTTGTTATAAAAAGAGGCTTGCTTGGGGTTAATATTTAGATATGTAAGCTTATGATCCCTTAAATGTATGGATTAGAATGAAAAATAGTTAATATACTTAATTCTATACATATAGACATAATGATGGATATGAAAGTAATATGAAGAATACAATGTGAACTTAGTGTAAAATGGCCGTAAATTAGGTAATTAGTAATAATTAGCTAAATTAATGTGTGAAGAATAGAATCTTGTTGATTAAATTGAAATATGAAAATGTATATTAAACATGTAATAGTTGCATAATAATGGATAGTATGATAATTTAAAGATTTTCATGTGAATATGATGTAATTCATGATATTATGTCACGAAATGGATATAAAAACATGTATGACATGAAACTAGAGGAAGAAAAAATTCGAAAGTGAAAACTTCCCTTGTGATCGAATGGTATACAATTAGTGAGTGGCATGATTTAAGGACATTTTACGATAATCAACACACATAGGTGAAGAATTATTAAATGTCAAGCTTATATGAGAACAATGTACAACACAATATAACTAATATATGGTGATAAGAATGAATTTACAGTGCAAAATGTAATGATGTAGTGACAATTATACTGCCCTTAGTGTTTAGTGAGTAATTTCAGAACTCTGGGATTGTATGACTAGTCATAGGAATATATTCTACGGGATACCACGAATTTATGAGGAATTTATTATGAGAAATAATCATGATATGTGTGACAAGATAGCCGACATACTATATATGTTAGTGCTTGAGTTAGGTGTCATACCTAGCTGTACGGTCCCTCCAGTACATCGGATTTTCCATTCTGCTTATCTAGTTCGAGATTTTTCACTGGGGTCAACTAAGGATAAAATAATAATTTTTCATGTAAGCTGAGAAAAAGTGATAACTACAGTATTTAGAAATGTTATAATATGAGGAAAAGTATGTTACTTAACAATTAAAAAAATGTAAAGGATATAACTAAAAGTAGCCAAAAAATTGAGTATGTGTGTGCTAAGTCGTGTGTTGAAGAATAAGTTATGTTACTCGAATATTATAAATTTGCAAATCGAGCCATGATTGGATAGATGTAATGATGCTACCTTGAAAATTTTAATATTAATGAATGCATGATATAAATATTAATGAATGCATGATATAAATTTACGATTATGGATAGAATATCTTATAGTGCGTAAAGTAATAAATATATAAATATGGTAAAACTAATTTTATGTAAGTAATTTAAAGGGCTACGTTATCTGAATAATGAAATGTCAACATTGGATTGCTACATGAATTGTTGTTATTTAATTAGATTACTATTTATATTATACATTATATGTGTATTTATTACTTATGCAATTGTAATATCGATAGTTGATTATAAATTCAGAAACTGTTTCCTTTATCTAAATATTTAGCCTTATATAATGCATGTATCTATTTATTACATTGTAAATATAATTTAAACTATTCTGTTCAAGAAGTGAATTTGATAGTCATTACTAAGCATATAGCTTAGTGCGGAGAAGTTTTCTTTGCATGTAGGTTAATTCGATATTCAGTATCATCAATGCAAATGAAGGAACCTACCTAAGTTGCTGCAGCGGGAGTTATGGGCGATCATGGTTACAAAGCAAGTTGATTTTGCTATTTATGTATTTTGTTATTTGGCATGTACATAGGTATTAATATCGAAAGGATTTAAGTGTATTTTATAAGTGTCTAGTTGAGAGTCAATGTTGTATTATCAGTACAGGTTTGTCATGATATCGTGTATAAGCATTATTGAGAATAAAATATTTGAGTATTGAAATTGTGATATAGTGACAGATAGATTAGCTTAATTATTTATTGAGGAGGATGAGAATATTTGTGTTGGAGTTTGACTGGTGTTGTGGTGAAATAATTAAACAATTTTAAAAGTGCTTTTATTTTTTATTTTTTTCCTACGGGAGGTTGTTAATGCTTACGGAAAATTCTGTCGAAATTTTTAGAAAAATTAAGAGTAAAGAATTTAAAAGTTGATGATTCAAGCATAATTTATGGAGATTAAGTGGTATTCAGATCTTAGATCGATTTGTGGCATTCGTATTCAGTTTGTTTACCAGACCGGGTATAGAGTGTTACAATGATAGTAGTGTTCCCTTTTCATTTCTTAAAATTTGTATCGATCAGCATAGGATGTGAGTTAATATTTACAAATATTAAACTAGAAGAGGTATTTTTTGAATTTAGAAAATAACACAAAAACATATCAAGCTCATAATCAATACTTTAAAATTTATAAAATAATAGATTCAAAATAATGGCAAATTCCATCACAAGATACCTAGCACAACGTTGAAATTTATTCTTCGGATAAAAAAATCAATTTGTAAGCGGTAATTTTGGTGCAGTAATCAAGCATTGGTAATAAATTTTTGTCAAATATTAAGCCTTTTTTGGACCGACTTGATATTTTTATGGAAAATCAAATGATTATCACATATTTATTATCCAAAATATGTTCTAATTTCGGATAGATAGTAATAATCTTTCTTTGGGATGGTTACTATCCGTATAAAATTTAAATATATATATAGACACAAACACATACTCCTTCCTAATATTTTAATTTAATTAGCTTACACAATAGATGTTACTTTGGCAACATAAAGCTTTAATTAAATAAATTTAAATATTAGTAATAAACTCTAAAGCCAAATTTGAATCTAAATTTTAATTGTACAAATAAATGTAAAATATTAATCATAATCCTAATTAATTAATATTCTACATTAAAATTATGAAGGATAAAAATAATAATATCAACAGAATTTATTCATATGAATTATTGCCAAAAGAATTTCAAAAAAAGTTGCAGCAGCGGAAATAGATTGTGATAAAAAAAGACCAAATATAATTGATCACACAAACAAAAAAGACATAAAGAAAATCATATATATATATATATATATATATATTAGCAGTAGGAATACAAAATATGGGCACTTAAAACACAAGAAAACTACCAATACCCAACAAAATTAATGGGTTCCTATACAAATAAAATCCATACTAACCCAGAAAAAATAGAATCTTAAAAAACTCAACAGCCCCCAGCCCAGAAAAAACTAGAGGCAGAAAAATCTTCAAAAATCGATCTTGTACCAAAATAAAGCACGAGAGATGCCAAAGTAGAGCATAATCACCCAAAAAATAAGATGTTAAAATAAGCTAACCCCAAATCAGAATGAACTCTTTTAACACAGGTGCAAGGAGATTTTCAAACCCAGAAGTGTACCGGTAAAAATACAAGATTAAAGACTATCTAAAGAAACATTAGAATAGGGAGCACAGATCCTCAGCCAGTGGTAACATCTCAACAAACAGGAAAGAAAATAGGCAAATGGCTAGTAGAGATATATTAGCACAAATAATCAGAGCAAAAAAAGAACTTCTGCATAGCTATCTCACAATCCTAGAGAAATCAATTATATCAAACAAGCTACCAATTTTGATTGTCTGAGAACTCCCTATTTAGCCAAAGTATTAACAAAATAATTGCATTCTCTTGGTCTATGAATGAAAGAGACCTTCTTGAGATAAAAAGTCAGCCTATCAATTGTGAAGAGTACCGGAGCCTGCTCGATTTTAGGTTGGTTTTTGGAGGTTCACTTTTAGGGTCCAAGATCAAAGGAGGCTTACTAAAACTCATAAATTGGTCACTTCACAATAAAACTGGCTTTAAATTCAATTTATTATTGATGATCAACCCATGAAGAAGTCCAATGTGGGATCAAAGAGGTAGGTTTCATGAAGTCACCATCTAACAGAATGTTAAAAAATCAATCTCAACCTTTTAATGCCCAAATAGAGATCAGTGTTCGCAATATCACTCTTACTTAGCATCTCGATTCGTTGTTTCTTATAATTAACTTTTTATTAATAATCCACTATCTCCCATCTCACACGATGCATTGCGATTGAATTTAAATAAACATATCAAGCATTCAAAAAAAGTGATAAAAGCAGTAAATAAAAGCATTAAAATCATCCTATTTAAACTATTATAAAGGCAAATTGTCCGACTGAAATAAAAATAATATCTATAAATTGGACTATTTATTGAATTTGGGAACAATAGTTCTCTCATATATATTTACATTAAAATTTTCTTTTATGTGATTTTTGGAATAAAAATTGGATATTAGTTCATTTTATTAAAAAAATTCAATTAATTAAATACAAAAAATTTTAAATGACTTTTTAATTAATGTGTTAAAAATCTATTGTTACTATCTATTACATCCCAAAAAATGAAATACATCCAAAATTGAATAAGAAGAAAAGTACAAAAATGAAATAATTAAACCAACCACAAAGCATAATAAAATAAAGTCATAAAATTAAATGCAATAAAAAGGGTAAGAGAAAAGGAAGAAGAATGGTTTGAAGGATAGGCTCCAAAATGTACAAATCACTAAAAATAAGCTCCAAGATGCAAGAAACAAAATTGCTCAAAAGAACAAAATAATTAGCATCACAAGAAAATAAATAAACAAATAATGAGACTAAAATAATGTAAAAATCACATGTTGAAAAAAACATAAAGTGTACAGAATGTCAAACATTCTAGAACAGAAGCAAAAATGACATTAAAATAAGGTCAATCATACAAAATAAATTAAACTAGTAAATAACATGTAAAATAACCTAAAAAAGAGGGATAGACAGCCAAGATAGTATACATGTTGTAATGACCTTAATACCGGATTAGTCGTGAACAGTGTTTCCCGATGATAAATAGTGTTTTTCGAGTCCAAAATAACATCCGAAAGTCAAAAATATTTGATTATACCATCGGAAAGTATTGGTCATGGAAAGTCCGGTGTTGAAATTTGAAGTAAAATTGAGGTCAAATGAGCCTCCAAATATCAAAAATACAAAAAGTTAGGGAGTCAATTTTCCTGATAGGGAAAGTGATTTGATTTTGCGTAAATAATTAAAAATAGTAAACGAACTTCGAATATTTTCAAATTTTGTATGCCTACATGAATTTTTATGTAGAATATTTTAGTGAAGAGAATGAAATTTTTCGGTGATACGGCAGTTATCGAATCGGACCGATAAGTTTGAATCGGACCGAAATGGACTCCGATTGAGCCAAAAATTTGCATGCTAGCTATTTTTGATGTGATAAGAGTTTTGAAATTATTTTTGGAGAGATTTTATTGCTGGAAGAGAGAAAAATTTAATTGGACTTTAAAAAGACCTAAATGGGCCTTAAGAAAAGAATGGGCTAAGCCTATTGGTTTGGCCCAATTTTAGGCCCATTAGGGAGGGATATAAAGGCTTGAATTCTGGAGAAAACTCTAGATTTTTTATGTGTCTTCTTCCTCCTTCATTTGGCCGAATTCACTCTCACTTTCCTCTCTCTCTCTCTCTCTTGCTTCATAACCACTCAAATTTCTCCTCAAATCCCAACTAAAGAGTTATAATTTCATCCCTCTAGAACACTAAAATGGCTTCTCTTGATTGATTTGGGCAAAGAAAATGGATAAAATAAGTTGAGAAAGAAAAAGGGGTAAGTTGGATCTTAAGAATTTTAATGATTTAAATTAATTTTTTGGTGTTTTTCTATAGATTTTTGGGTGTAGATTATGATTATGAGCTTGGTTTTTACATTTGAGAACAAGAAAATGAAGAAACATAAGTTTGAATGGGCTGCCCTATGTAGATGAGCAAGTTGAGGGAGGTATTTCTAAGAGTAAAGGCAAGAAAAAAGAGGCTTGAGCTTCCTAATCAAGAGAAAAATTGTAAGTGACTAATTAATCTTTACATTTTCTAAATTTATGAATTTTTCTTAATTATGTAATTAGGGTTAAAATGTTTAAAGTTGTTAATTGATGTAATTCTGTTAGGGTAAATAAAATTAGACATGAAAGAAGATGAAATGATAAAGGCTTTAATGGAAAAAATATAATTTTTAGGAAGATGTTTTAGTGGTTGCCGAATTTAATAGTAAGGGAAAATAGTGAGAAAAATAAAAATAATTAATATATGTTAGTTTAAAATAATAGTAGATATGCTAATTAATGTCCATGAATTTTTAGGCAATAATTGAAAATTATTTGGGAATTTTTAAGATTATGTAAAGTGTATGTATATAGTGAAAGTTATGAATTATAGTGAATTAAATGATTATTTTAATGAAAAATGACACTAAAGAATAAATAATGCATAAATAAATTTTATTGGCATTTATTGGAATTTTATTGAGAATTTAATGTTAATCTGTATATTGAAAATAATTGAATTATTGGTTAATAATTACATAAAAATGTTGAAAAAGATGAAATTTGTATGAGATTAAATTATAGTCAATGAAAAGGAATTAAAAAGGCAACCGATAAATTTTTTGAAAATTAAAAGGATTTATAAAGTAATTATTACTGTGCACTTAGAATTAGTCTGGCAGTAAAAACTAGTTCTGGATATAGTTGGCTAGCCACAGGAACACCCTTTACCGCGGTGTAAGTCATGACGACTTGCTTTGCTATGGGTAGGATCATTTATCTCCATAGCTTCAGTGTAAAGTGAAAGTAAAAAGTGCAGTGTTATGAGAATGGTTCCTTGAAAATTATTTCTCTTTTTAGTGGGGTTCATATTCCGTGTATCCGGTCTGAGATTTTCTGTCGGGTCTGTACTAGGGGCATAATGGTAATAAATTGAGAAAGAAATGAAAAGACAATGAAATGTAAGAAAAGAAAGTGAAAAAGGACTATAATGAAAGAAAAAGATAATTTAGGGGCAAAATGATAATTTTTTCCAAAAGTGAAAAAAGTTAGTAAATTAAGTGAGAATTGCTTAAATAAAGATAAAATAGACAAATAATAATTAAATTAGTCATAAAGTGAATTTTATTGTCAACAAGTACTAAAATATAATTTTGCATATAAATGTCAAATTAAGTATAAAGAAACGTAAATTAATTCAATTAGTGGTTTAAAGATCATAATTGAGCTTTTAATGGCAAAATTATAATTATGCTATTAAAATGAGTAATCTTATAGGAAATGTTAAGTTAGTGTTTTGGTTATGGTGCTAAATGATTTTATAATTATGTTTATATATACATGTTAATACTTAAGAATAATAATGAAAATGTTATAAAATGTATCGATTATTAGTCACTACTGAGCATGTTGAGTGCTCAGCGTGTAGTTTTTACTGTACGCAAGTCAGCAGGAGCAGGAGCAAGAATATGCCTTAAAAGACTTCTTTTAGGATGCTATAGTTGTGTAAATTTTGGCATGTATATATGTGTACAAACTTTACTTTTGGTCATGTAATGTAAACGGAAGCTATTTTAGTAAGTTGTGTTTGGATTGTGAATGAAATAAAATGGATGATAGTGAATGGATATAGTTAATATTATTGATTGTCGTGCCTCTGAGAGGCAGTGTGGCTTGTTTGCTTTTCAGGGGGCTAGTACTATGTACAGCCGTTATATTGCAAAATTTTTATTAAATGCATAGTAAATTGGATAGTTATAGGTCATCGGCAAAGGGTAGCTAATGATTAAGTAATGTTAATAAGGTTTTAAAATATAGAGGTTAAGTTGGAAAAAAATTTCGATCTTCGGTACGCCAGTACAGTGTTAGGAGGGATAAGGGTGTTACATTTTGGGGTATCAGAGTCATGGTTTAGACGGTTCTAAGATCGGAGTGGGTGTAATATTTGATTTAAATTAATTATATACATGCCAATTGTTATTTTGAGAAGTTATTTTGGAATTAATGTATTCTTGCTCCCTTCTATTTTATAGTGAAAAGATGTCTGGTGAGCTGAGCCGTGAGGCAGGAGATAACAGGAGTGAGGCCTCAAGTAATATGGGGCAACAGGAGGTCCCACAGCAGCAGGCACCTCCACCAGTAGCGCCTCCTCCACCTCTTCCTCCTCAACTAGATTTTCTTAACCTGATGTCAGACTACATCCAACAGCGACTTCAGGCTGCACATGCTCAGACACCACCACCAGTAATTCAGGTTCAGCAGCCTGCTCCGCCTAGAAGAAGACCTATATTGGAGCAGTTGAAAAGATTAGGAGCTGAGGATTTTACAGGTGAGGACCCTTTGACACCAGCAGCTGCAGAGGCATGGCTTTTCAAAATAAAAAGATTGTTTGAAATCACCCACAGTTCTGAAGAGGAGAAACTTGAGGGTATTATTGCTTTGCTATAAGGTCCAGCTTTTATTTGATGGGACTCAGTCCGGAGGCATTCACCTACAGACCATTTGAATTGGAAATTTTTCATTGATCAGTTTGAGAAGAAGTATGTTGGGTCTGAATAAAAGATTGCTATACAGGATGCTTTCTGGAGGCTGAGACAGGGCAATCACACAGTGGCTGAGTATGACAGAGAGTTTGAGCGCTTATTTAGATGAGAACTTGGCTACAGAAGAAAGATTATGTCAGCGATTTGAGATGAGACTGTATACTGAGTTGAGGCAGATCATCGGGGCCCAGAAATACCCAGATTTGAGATTCATGATTGATGCAGCCCTTAAGTTAGAAACTACTCAAGCTAAGCAAGCAGAGAGGCAGTCCCGATTTCAGCAAAAGAGAAAGCAGGGACAGAGCAGTGAAAAGTCAGGGCAGAGTAAAAAGTAAAAGGGTCAGTAGCCACCTCAGGGCCATCCACCAGCGGGCAGAGGACAGGGTAGTGCCTCCTGTGGCAAGTTTACTACCACCACGGTATCTAGTACACCCCGAGGTAGAGAGAGTGAATCAGCAGTACAGTGTGAGCACTGTGGCAGGACACACCTTGGGGAGTGCAAATTTCTGACAGGAGCCTATTTTAAGTGTGGGTCCAGAGAGCATCAGATCAGAGATTGCCCGATAATACAGACTGCTTCAGTAGCTTTACTAGCTTTTGGTGCTGGATTTTCTGCAACACGTGGACGTGGTAGGGGCGCAGCCCCTAATCCGTCAGCTTTCAGACCAATTGGCTAGACATCTCAGGGACAGAGGCGGTAAGGGGGACAGACATATACTGTTAAAGCTCGTGAAGAAGAGGATGCTCCTGATGTGATTGTGGGTAAGTTCATTCTGTTATCTGATTCTATATATGCATTGATTGATCCTGGCTCCACACACTCTTATATTAGCACGGAATTGGCACGGGATAAAGGGATGAAAGAGGCCTACTTGGATCAGGACATCTTGGTGAGTAATCCTCTGGGGCATAGTGTGGTAGTGAATAAGGTATATAGAAAGTGTCCTATCGGTATCCAGGGACATATATTCCTAGCAAATCTTATTGAGCTGCCTTTTCGCGAGTTTGATTTGATTTTGGGTATGGATTGGTTGTTCACCCATCAAGCGACCGTTGACTGCAGAAAGAAGAAAGTTACCCTACAGCTTCAGAATGATGATGACATCACAGTTGTGGATATAAGATCTGATTTCCCGTCTGATGTGATATCCGCTACTGCAGCAAAAAGATTGATTCGAAAAGGATGCAAAGCGTATATGTGTTATGAAGTGGAAGCAAAGAAAGGCAGTTTAAAGGTGTCAGATGTACCCACTATTGGGGAGTTCCAGGATGTATTTCCTGATGAGCTTTCAGGCTTGCCACCTGACAGAGAGGTGGAATTCTCCATTGAGGTCACTCCTGGCATTGCTCATATCTCCATTGCTCCATACAAAATGGCACATGCAGAATTGAAAGAATTAAAAGTCCAGCTTCAAGAGTTGCTCGATAAGGAGTTTATTAGACCCAGTACTTCTCCGTGGGGAGCACCTGTCCTATTTGTAAAGAAAAAGGATGGGACCCTTTGACTATACATAGATTACAGATAGTTGAATAAAAGCGACGGTCAAGAACAAGTATCCCCTTCCTCGCATCGAAGACCTATTTGATCAGCTCAAGGAAGGGGGTGTATTCTCCAAGATAGATCTGAGGTCGGGCTACTATCAAATGGGGGTAAAAGAGGCTGATGTACCCAAGACTGCTTTTCGTACTAGGTATGGCCACTATGAGTTTTTGGTCATGCCTTTTGGACTTACAAATGCACCAGTGGCCTTTATGGATCAGTTTGTGGTGGTCTTCATTGATGACATACTGGTGTATTATAAGATGCTGGAGCATCATGACAGACATCTCAGGATTGTATTGCAGACACTAAGAGAAAAGCAGTTGTTTGCCAAATTCAGCAAATGTGACTTTTGGCTAAACGAAGTATCCTTTTTGGAACATGTTATTTCTGCAGAGGGCATTAAAGTAGATCCTTCAAACATTGAAGCAATCCTTCAGTGGAAGCCACCCAAGAATGTAATTGAAGTGCAAAGTTTTTTGGGTTTAGCTGGATACTATAGGAGATTTATCAAGGGCTTCTCCACCATTGCAGTTCCTATGACACGACTGCTACAGAAAAATGTCATTAAGTACCTTCTGGACTACTTCAACCACTTGTTATTCCATAGTGAAAATGGGATCAGGTGACCATGGACTTTGTGACTGGGCTACTTATGACTTAGTGGAAACATGATGCCATTTGGGTAATAGTTGATCGCCTCACCAAATCAGCCCACTTCTTGCCAGTTCGGATGGATTTTTCCTTGACCAGGCTGGTAGAACTTTACATAAAGGAGGTGGTTAGATTGCATGGAGTACCTAAATCCATTGTGTCAGATAGAGATCCCAGGTTTACTTTTCGCTTCTGAAAAATTTTTCAAAATGCTTTGGGTACTAGACTTCGTCTAAGCACAGCATTCCACCCTCAAAATGATGGCCAATCAGAACGAGTGATTCAAATTTTAGAAGATATGCTTAAATGTTGTGTCCTTGAGTTTGGCACTAATTGAAAAAAATATTTGCCATTAGCTGAGTTCACCTACAACAACAGCTATCAATCTAGTCTGAAAATGGCTTCATTTGAAGCATTTTATGATATGAAGTGCGGGACTGAATTGAGTGAGAGGAAGCTTTTGGGTTCGGACTTAATTCGTGACTCTGAAGAAAAGGTCTAGATCATTAAAAGTAGATTGAAGGAAGCAATGGATCGTCAGAAGTCCTATGCAGATTTAAAGAGAAAAGATATCGAGTTCCAGATCGGAGATAAGGTCTTTCTGAACGTATCTCCATGGAAAAAGGTTCTGAGATTTGGAAAGAAAGGCAAGTTAAGCCCTAGATTTATTGGTCCATATGAGGTACTTCAATGAGTGGGTCCTGTGGCCTATAGATTGAAATTGCCAGCTACTTTGGAGAAGATACATGACGTCTTTCATGTGTCTATGCTCCGCAGATATAGGTCTGATCAGAGTCATGTGATAACACTTGAAGAGATACAAGTCCAGACTGACATGAGTTATGAAGAAAGACCAGTAAAGATTTTGGCTAGAGAAATCCGACAGCTTCGGAACAACAGATTCCTTTGGTGAAAGTCCTGTGGCATCACCATAATATTGAAGAAGCGACATGGGAACCCGAAGCAACAATGAGACAGTAGTATTCTCTACTTTTCAGTTCAGGTAAATTTCGAGGACGAAATTTCTTTTAGTATGGGAGAAATGTAATGGCCTCAACATCGGGTTAGTCGTGAATAGTGCTTTTCGAGCCCGTAAGGACACTCGAAAGTCAAAAATATTTTATTGGACCATCGGAAAGTATTGGTAATGGGAAGTCCGATGTTGAAATTTGAAGTGAAATTGAAGTCAAATGGGCCTCCAAAGGTCAAAAATACAAAAAGTTAGCGAGTCAATTTCCCTGATATAAAATATGACTTGATTTTGCGTAAATAATTAAACATAGTAAACGAACTTCGAATATTGCCAGATTTTGCATGCCTACATGAATTTTTATGTAGAATATTTTAGTGATGAAAATGGAATTTTTCGGTGATACCGACAGTTATCGAATCGGACCAATAAGTTTGAATCGGATCGATAACGGACTCTGATTGAGCCAAAAATTTGTGTGCTAGATATTTTTGATGTGATAAGAGTGATGAAATTATTTTTGGAGAGATTTGATGGCTGAAAGAGAGAGAAATTTAATTGGGCTTTAAAAAAACCTAAATGGGCCTTAAAAAAAGAATGGGCTAAGCCTATTGGTTTGGCCCAATTTTAGGCCCATTAGGGATGTATATAAAGGCTTGAATTCTGGAGAAAACTCCAAATATTTGTTGTGTCTTCTTCCTCCTTCATTTGGCCGAATTCACTCTCACTTTCCTCTCTCTCTCTCTTGCTTCATAACCACTCAAATTTCTCCTTAAATCCCAACTAAAGAGTTGTAATTCTATCCCTCTAAAACACTAAAATAGCTTCTCTTGATTGATTTGGGCAAAGGAAGTGGAGAAAATAAGTTGAGAAAGAAAAAGGGGTAAGTTGGATCTTAAGAATTTTAATGATTTAAATTGATTTCTTAGTGTTTTTCCATAGATTTTTGGGTGTAGATTATGATTATGAGCTTGGTTTTTACATTTGAGAACAAGAAAATGAAGAAAAATAAGCTTAAATGGGCTGCCCTATGTAGGTGAGCAAGTTGAGGGAGGTATTTCTAAGAGTAAAGGCAAGGAAAAGGAGGCTTGAGCTTCCTAATCAAGAGAAAAATTGTAAGTGACTAATTAATTTTTATATTTTCTAAGTTTATGAATTTTTCTTAATTATGTAATTAGGGTAAAAATGTTTAAAGTTGTTAATTAATGTAATTATGTTAGGGTAAGTAAAATTAAACATGGAAGAAGATGAAATGAAGGCTTTAATGGAAGAAATATAATTTTTTGGAAGATGTTGTAGTGGGGGCTGAATTTAATAGTAAGGGAAAATAGTGAGAAAGATGCAAATAATTAATATATGTTAGCTTAAAATAATAGTAGACATGCTAATTAATATCCATGAATTTTTAGAGAATAATTGGAAATTATTTGGGAATTGAAAAAAGGGAAAAAATTGGAGAAAACCCCACACACGAGCATTTATATTGACAAACGGCATTCCCTCACATGATTTCCCAAAAATCACAAAAATACCATAAATCTAACATGGTCATGTTTAGCTGTGACTCACTGACAAATGACCATCTGACACCAAGTCATAGGACAGTCTTAGACAACCTGATAGGGGCATCTGCCAGGAGACACCCTAAAGAAAATAGCCATAGACAGTTGTCTCTCTATGACAGACAGCCATCTGTCACTGCAGAGATCAAAATTCAATGTTTTCAAAAATCTTTTTCAAAACTCTAGGAAAACTCAATGTTAAAACCCACAAAAATACTTTATAAATTTGTGAAAATCAAAGCCAAAACTCGAGATTCGTGCTTTATGTCAGAAGTATAAATAGTTTCTCATCGTCAGATAATCCTGATCTAGGCTGCCTCTGGTCATGGTGTTTACATCAATATTATTGAAAATATTGGAAAAGTTTTAAGGTCTACCAATTTGATTATTCTAAAGCCAAGTTACCACATTTGAGGAATCTAGTTCAAAAATAATATTCTTATTCTAAGCTAACAAGAAATCAGAAGAGATGATAAGAGCGTTTTCTACCGCATATAATTCTACCTAATTTGAGTCCATAATACTAGAGTTACAAGAGAATAAACAAAAAGCTTCACCTTTAGATTGCGCAATATGCCACCTAAACTAGCCGGGCCTAGTTTACCTTTGACAAATCCATCCATATTTCATTTTAGAAAAGGCGATTTAGGGGGGACCAATTGACTGCAAGACACAATTTTGGAGCAGAGAAGAAGGATTTAATGCCATCCATATTTAGAAGAAAGTCTTGTCCTAAAAGAAAATTAAATTCATTGCTTGCTTTTAGCTAGAAGGAGGGTCTCGCAATTGCAATATGAAATAAATTGTCTTTGCTAGAGCATTCATGTTTAAAAACTTTTCATTTCTAGAAAGCCAAATAGACCAGATCACCAAAACAATGACCATCCAAACCTTTGTTTGAATTTTACCTTTAACTAGTCCCATCTAATGAGTGAAGTGATCAATTAGAGTGCAAGTAAGGCAGAAAAAAAAAAGCCCCACTAGTTTGCCAATCTATACTAAACATATGCCGCAAAATAACACTGAACTAAAAGATGATCTATAGATACTTCGAACTCATTGCACAAGGAGTATAAGATGGATTCATTGGAGATGATACCCAAATTAAAGTGATAGCCTCTAATGCAAATTCTACGTTTAAAAGCCAGCAAAGAGAATAAAGCCACTTTAGACGGGACCTGTTTGTTCCAAATAGAATTTAAATGCATAATTGAAGTAGGGAAAGAGGCATGCTACACCTCAGCAGCCAAATAAATAGATGCAACAGAATAGTTACCTCTCACATTAGGAACCCAGACTTTTCTATCTAGCTTATTAGGAGAGAAGAAGAAAGAATATAAGCAATTAAGCAACTCATCCTCTAGTGCCAACTCCTAAGAACGTACAGCCCTTCTCCATTTAAGGTCCTAGACCCATTTGTTTACTAACCAATATCCACATTCTTTTACTAGAGCAGAAGATTGTAGAGATAAAAAGAATAGATGATTGAAATTGATCTTCAGATGAGAGTCTGATAGCAAATGTCATGCCAAAAGTTACATTTATTTTCTATACCCACATCAACCCAAATATTACTATAAAAAGGCTCTTGAGATAAGATAGAAGTAATATCCCTCTAAACAAAAAAAGAATTTAGAGTTTGTTCCGCATAAAGGGTTAGGGAATGACCCACAACGTATTTTTCTCTAATAACATTCTGCCAAAGAGATTGATTTCATGGGTCGAACCCCCACAGCCACTTGAAAAGAAGACCAAAATTCCTTATTCTCACGTCACCAACACCTAAACCACCCAACCTTTTTGATCTTTGAATCAAATCCTAGCTAACCCTGCATAGCTTTTTCTTTTCACAAGAATAACTCCAAAGGAATCTTCTCTTGATAGCAGTCATTTTCCTATATACGCCTAAAGGAATTTTGAAGAGAGACATATAGTAAAGAGGCAAGCTAGCTAAGGATGCTTTAATCAATGTGAGTCTACTTGCCATTAATAAAAATCATCCTTTCTAACTAGCAAGCTTCCCATTAAATTTCTCAATGACTGGTGCCCAAAAATATTTTCTGCGTGGATTGTCCTCGTTAGGGATATGCCCAAATAGAGACATGGTAGATTTTGCACTTTAAATCTAATAGCATCTACACATGTCTTTAAAGAGCCTTCTTCGACATTTATTCCCAATATAGAGCTCTTGGAGACATTTATACTAAGACTCGAAATTGAATCAACGACCCAGAGCACCCACTTGATGTTAACCAGTGAATTAAGATGAGAATATAAGAAAATCATTGTATCATCAGCATATTAAAGGTGTGTAATTTGGGAGTTGGATTGGCTTTTTGGGTTGATATTAATACCAAAGAAAAGGTTAAGTTAAGCAGCATTTGAGATGAGTCTGGATAGGCCTTTTGCAGCTATTATAAAGAGAAAAGGGGAGAATGGATGCCCCTGACGAAGACTAAGGGTCATAAAGATTTGTTTTGTGGGATTGCCATTAACCAAAATCGAGACCCTAGCTGTTGAGGGGCAATCACTAATCCATTTTCATGACTTAATTCCAAAATTCATTTGTACTAAAACAAAATCCAGATACTGCTATGAGATTGTGTTAAAATCTATTTTGAGCATAAGACCACTACTTTTTGTAGCCTTTAGGGAGTGGATCACCTCATTTGCAACCACGATACCATTGAAAATTTGTCTACCCTTTATGAAAGCACTTTGCTATTCCCAATGACTTCAGTAATAACCCCTTTTAGAAGATTAGCTAAAAGTTTTGCAATTACTTTTTATAAGATTTATAGCCCATCTCTTTTGAGAATAAAAGTCACAAGAGATGAGTTAATTCTGTTTGAAAACTCACCATTTTCATAGAGTTCTCGTACCATACTGCATATATCAGCTTCTATGATTTCCCAAGCTTATTTAATAAACTCAAAAGTGAAACCATTCGGTCCAGGGGATTTCAAACTTTCACAAGACCACACAACCTTTTTTAATTTCTTCAGAAGAAAAAAAGGTCTTTCAATGAGAGCAGCCGAATAAGGAGAAAGCTTTGAGAAAAGTTTGCTAAGGAGTACTGGTCTGATATTGCATCATTCCCTATAAAGTTTCTCATAAAAATTGACCATTTCCCTTCTAATCATTCTGTTTCAAGCATATTGATGTGATTTGAAGTTGCTCTAAAAAAGACAGACAAGTGAAAAAATTTAGTGTTCTTATCTCCCTCCCTGAACCAACTGATCCTCAAATTCTGCTTGCGAACCGATTCCTTTGTTTATTCTTTAAGGATGTCAGCAAGAATTTTCTCTCGAGCACCATCTAGCTTTTTTATAGACCGATGAAGGTCTTGATTTTCCATATCTATATATAGGATAGTAGATGAGCTTATGTGCAAAAGTGACAAAATTGATCAAAACCTAAAATTCAACAAAAATCCAAAAAAAAAAAAATAATTCCAACCTAATTCAATCAAACAAATATCTATTGGATCAACCCAAAACTGATTTATTTTATTTTTAAATTCAATCCAATACCCATTGAATCAATCCAAAACTGATACATTTCATTTTTCAATCCATTAAATCTGTACCCAATAAATTTTTCCAAAATTACTCTTTGTTCCTTCTTTTCCTCAAACCCTAACATTTCTTCTCTTTTTTTTTTTTTTTTTTTGCCTCTGTTCTCCTCATATATATATATATATATATATATATAGCACTTGGATTTTGATTTTTGATTTTATGATTGTTGATTTTAGTTAAAGTGTGTCTTCTTCAAACTTCACTCAGACCAAACATCAAACATCATCAAGGCACTCTAATAATGGCAGCAACAACAACAATTTCTAGCATAATTAGTTAATTGAAATATGAAAAATAATGAAAAATTTCTAATATAGCACAATGGCAACCAAACCGAAAAACACATGGCAAGAACTTGAAAGCATAGCGTCATCGTTACTGTTCCAAACTCTGAAAATGGAGTCATTTCATTTGCCATTGTTCATCTTCTTCTTTATATGGCAGTTACCGAAATCCCCCATTCCCTCCAAGATCAAAAGCTTCTGCAATGAACGAGCAGTTTAAAACCATTGAACCTCTTGAAAATCCGGACCCACGCAACAAGCGAACCTTCACAGTCTACTTCTTCACTTCAGCCATTTACACTATAGTCACGTCCTCTCCTGCCATTATCAATGAGTGGATCATCGAAGCTCTCCGTTCATGCCACTACCGCCGCTCTAAGCTTGTGGTTGGCCTCGATGTGCAGTGGTGCCCTGCATTTTCCCACGCAGCGCCACAAGCCGCTACTCTCCAGCTCTGTGTTGGCAGTCGATGCCTAATAACCTAACTCCACTATGCCGACGCTGTTCCTCAAATTCTTCGTGATTTTCTCAATAACCCTAACAGTACATTTGTTGGAGTTTGGAACAGTAACGATGAGGCCATGCTTTCAAGTTCTCGCCATAAGTTGTCTATCTCAAGGCTTCTTGATCTTAGATATGTTGCAGCCGAGAAGCGGGGACTGAGTACAAGGCAGTCATTGCAGAGTTTAACAAGTATAATCTTAGTAATTATTTTCTTTATTGCATAGACTACAAACAAACTTAGTTGATTTCTGATTTTATTTCTCTACCGCATATGCTATTAAAATAATGTATTTTTGTACTTTAATTTTTGGTTTTTTTATTTTTGTTGAACTTAGATTTGGGAGATTGCTGATTTTGTGTATATTTAATTTAATTTTCTTTTTTTTTTCCTCTCACAATTGCCATTTCGTTGTCTTGCTTTTCATTTTTTTTCGCGTTTCTGAAGTTGCCACTGAGCTTTCTTCATATGCCTCCATTTACAAGCCCTTGCTTGCTCAGCTTTAATCTCACCTTATTTGAACTGAGATTATGTTTTATCAGATTCGGATTTTTGCATTTTTATAATATAATAAATATATAAGTATATAACATAGTTAAAATTAATTAATAATCTCATATAATATGAAATAATCATAAAAAATAAAGTAAATTAATCATATAAAAAGTTAGTTGATAATTATCTATGTAATTATACATGTATATAATCCAACTATATATATATATATATATATATATTACTAATGCAATCAATATAGTAATATAATTATAATTTCATTATATTTTTTAATTCATTATATTTCTCATTATATTAAACTACATTACATATAGTACCAAACATAGTCTTATAGCTAAAAGATACAGCAAATATTATTTGAACTATTACCCTTGATCATATTGCTGGATTTAAGCCTAATGAAAGTGATTACAACTTTCACTAAATTTTGAAATAAAAATATAAGCAACACTTAATTAGGAAGCCATACAATGGTATCACTGTTTAAGAAGTGGCAAACTGGAGGTCCTCCAGGCTTAACTTTGAGGACTTGGAAAGCAAAATGCTGTGGATTCCAAGTTGATGTATCTAAATGACAAGCAACAACTGCTTTGGCTTTAGAGCCATCAACACCTATCATTGGAACCATATAAAAATTTGTATGATTGATTGTATGACAATAATACACAGCATATGCATATCTCTCTTTATGGCACACTATACTATTGTCTTCCATGTTTTGTATGCCTTTCTGGATCACATACTCTTGTTTTTTATTCTCTTGCTCTGCTTCATTAGATATTGTTTTGACTTTCTTTCCAAACTTTGCAGCCACAAAATCAACCAAGGATTCTAAAGAAGTAGCACAATATTTCTCTTCTCCCTTAATGCCAGGTGCCTCACATTCTTCAATGGTTTGTTTCATAATTTGAGCTTCTTTTGATTGGGATTTTATTGAAGTATAGTTTAATATTTCTGGTAATTTAGAGCTTGAAAAGGGTATGGATTGGGCAACTTTAAGGGGCAAGAAGTTGGAGCCATTAGCGGATTTGGTGAAGATAAGAGTCATCCTTTCGTAAGGACGAAGATTGTCTAGTAAGAAAAATATAGTGGTTGTATTAAATATATGTTCCTTATCAAATGTTTTGGATTCTGCCCAGTACCCTAGATTATAGCCTGTGAGCTGTGGAGAGAGCTCTTCGCCAAAGGTACTTCTGGTTCTTGCATCTGATGAATTTTAAATCAAGAAAAATAAATGCTTATAGAAAATTACGTAGAAATGGGCATAATTTGTTGCGCGTGCATACTTTTCAAAAAGCAAAAAAGAAAATAAATTCCATTCTTGAACACTTAAAATGAGAAGAATGGAGAAGAAACAGAGAATTAACGAACCAGTGGTTATAAGTTCTTGCAAAGCTTTAGGCAATGGAGTGTTTGGCAACATGGATTTCCAATATACTTCTGCGGGCAGTTCGGAAGCATTACTTCCTCTTAGTATAAGCTGCAACAAAATGTTGAGAAACAATATTAATGATGTAATTAAGCTCGCAATAAAAATGTTATTAAAGCAAAGAAAAATAATTCTCACACAGAGTAAAGCGATTAGGACTCGAAGGAAATTAAACTCCATTTTGAACACAAACTACATATCTCTTGAAATTTGGAGCATCAGACCAAATATTTATACTCATAAAAACAATAAATAAAATTCAAACTGGATTAATTGTCAAGGAAATCGGCTTGGGTTTTCCTATAATAAGACAGAATGATTTATCCTTGACTTACTATCAAAACTTTTTTTTTTTTTTCCTAAAAATTTACCCTTGAACTTTTGTTTTTGGTGAAAAATGCCTTGTTGTAACTTTTTCAGTTTCTTATTTTCCTTTTATACACCTGAAGCTTTTCTTTTTCAAGTCTGATAGAGCCTGAATACGCTTATAACTCCCTATATGAAAAAGGATTCATATCAATATAGAAATTGTTTTCGATTATTTTTTGCTTGGGCTGCCTGTTCTTTCTTTGCTTTGTTGGGTTCATTTACTGTATTATTAAACATATAAAGATATAGAAAAAAAAAAAATGGCACCAAACACCCATATCTGCAGAATAAAAAAAAAGTTTTTTTATATAGTATAAAGTTTATGTTGAATTCAATAATATCCATGATTGCCCAATCGCCTATCTTATATATTCATCATTTAAAAGCCATGATTTTGCCATCATATATAATATATATGTATGATCTTTTTAATTATTTATTTTTCTTTCCCTTATTCTCAATCCCTTTGATTAAGGTTAGGTTAATTAGGTGGGTATTAAATTGGTTATTTATGGCCTCCACCTATATGATTTGGATATGTCTCCATTGGCATACTAAATAATTCCACAAAACTACCCAAAGAATAGGACAAACTTGCATATAACATGTACAAATCAATGTGACTCCAACTAATACAACATATAAAAAGTATAACCGAAACAATCATGGGGTGATATATTTATATATATTGTTGAGGATTCAAGCTAAATAATCACAGGAATATTAGTAAGACAAACAAGAAAATCTAGAGAACACAAGAGTTTAACGAGGTTTGGCCAATTTGCCTACATTCTCGGGAGCGGTTGTTCTTTTATTCCAAAGAAAAGAATTATCAAATTAGGTTACAACTTCAGTATTTATACATAACCCTCTTGGTACGTAATTATCCTGTACCCTACACGCGTTAACGCGTTCTCCCAAGCCCACTTAAACTCTAGCCGCATTCACACACAATTGAGACAGATTATTCCTGCTTTCCCGAGCGCTATGCTATTTCGAGCGTTCAATTCTCCCAAGCACTCTGCTCCGATTGGATAGATTCACTCCGTACTTCTGATTGGATTTCCCGAGTGGATAGATTCACTCTGACATCCCGAGCAGACACTCTGCTCTGCTCCAGCTTCTGTCTCTCAGCTAGTATACGAGCCATTCTTAACACACACACACACACACACACACACACACACACACACACACACATATATATATATATATATACATATATATTGTTGAGGATTCAAGCTAAATAATCACAGGAATATTAGTAAGACAAACAAGAAAATCTAGAGAACACAAGAGTTTAACGAGGTTTGGCCAATTTGCCTACATTCTCGGGAGCGGTTGTTCTTTTATTCCAAAGAAAAGAATTATCAAATTAGGTTACAACTTCAGTATTTATACATAACCCTCTTGGTACGTAATTATCCTGTACCCTACACGCGTTAACGCGTTCTCCCAAGCCCACTTAAACTCTAGCCGCATTCACACACAATTGAGACAGATTATTCCTGCTTTCCCGAGCGCTATGCTATTTCGAGCGTTCAATTCTCCCAAGCACTCTGCTCCGATTGGATAGATTCACTCCGTACTTCTGATCGGATTTCCCGAGTGGATAGATTCACTCTGACATCCCGAGCAGACACTCTGCTCTGCTCCAGCTTCTGTCTCTCAGCTAGTATACGAGCCATTCTTAACACACACACACACACACACACACACACACACACACACACATATATATATATATATATATATATATATATATTGTTGAGGATTCAAGCTAAATAATCACAGGAATATTAGTAAGACAAACAAGAAAATCTAGAGAACACAAGAGTTTAACGAGGTTTGGCCAATTTGCCTACATTCTAAGGAGCGGTTGTTCTTTTATTCCAAAGAAAAGAATTATCAAATTAGGTTACAACTTCAGTATTTATACATAACCCTCTTGGTACGTAATTATCTTGTACCCTACACGCGTTAACGCGCTCTCCCAAGCCCACTTAAACTCTAGCTGCATTCACACACAATTGAGACAGATTATTCCTGCTCTCTCGATCAATCTGTCTGCTCTCCCGAGCGCTATGCTATTTCGAGCGTTCAGTTCTCCCAAGCACTCTGCTCCGATTGGATAGATTCACTCCGTACTTCCGATCGGATTTCCCGAGTGGATAGATTACTCTGACATCCTGAGCAGACACTCTGCTCTGCTCCAGCTTCTGTCTCTCAGCTAGTATACGAGCCATTCTTAACATATATATATATATATATATATATATATATATATATATATATATATATATATATATATATATATATATATTGTTGAGGATTCAAGCTAAATAATCACATGAATATTAATAAGACAAACAAAAAAATTTAGAGAACACAAGAGTTTAACGAGCTTTGGCCAATTTGCCTACGTTCTCGGGAGCGGCTGTTCTTTTATTCCAGAGAAAAGAATTATCAAATTAAGTTACAACTTCAGTATTTATACATAACCCTCTTGGTATGTAATTACGTAATTACCCCATACCCTACACGCGGGCAGTTCGGAAGCATTACTTCCTCTTAGTATAAGCTGCAACAAAATGTTGAGAAACAATATTAATGATGTAATTAAGCTCACAATAAAAATGTTATTAAAGCAAAGAAAATTAATTCTCACACAGAGTAAAGCGATTAGGACTCGAAGGAAATTAAACTCCATTTGAACACAAACTACAAATCTCTTAATATTTGGTGCATCAGACCAACTATTTGTACTCATAAAAATTGTCGTAATTTAATTTTCACAAAAAGTTAAAAAAAAAAAAGATCAAACTTAACTGGTTCTTCGTTTTTTTTTTTTTTTGTTTTTTTTTGTCGCTTTTTCTCTCTTTCATGAGAGCAAATGAACATGGGATTGGCCAGAAAAGTGGTCGAAAGACATAGTTGGACGACTTTTCGATCACACACCGCTCACCACAACTGGGGATAGGTGGCAAAAGATGCACCTTACAATTAGGAATCAGATGCGGATCTCATCATGGCCAAACATTACTGGAGTTGGCTGAAATGCCATTGAAAAAATCTATACATATACTACAAATTTCTTAGAACTTATATATATATATATATATACAAATTTTGAATTAATGTTGAACTTAATAAAAATATTATTTTACAAAAAACCTGCATTAACTAAATCACGTGTTAGATATAGAGTATGAGATCTTATAAATAGATATGGTAATAAAAAATTCGAACATTTAGGTTATGATTGGTATGATACAATGTAATGAAAATGATTTCTTTGTTTAATAACTAAAATTTTCTATACTGTATAATTATAATGACAAATACATATATATTTTTCAATTCATTTGTTAATTTATTTTCTAATTCACAAAATACTATCGTATTTTGCATTACGTTACTTTTCCTCTTTAACTCTAAATTAAAACCTGTCACCCTTAGATTCAGATTGTGATTCAATCTATCCAGTTCTCCTTCTTCTTCTCTTTGTTTCTCTGTTGCTCAGATCGTCGCCACTCTTCCTCTGGTGTTCAATCGTCACCGGCCGTCGAACTCACTGCCATCTAGCACTGGTATCATTAAACTCGTCCCCCTCCCTATGTTTTTTTATTTCTTTATTGAAGAAACTGCAAACAAACTTGGCTGATTTCTGATTTTATTTCTCTACCGCATATGCTAGTAAAATAATGTATTATTTGTAATTTAATTTTTGGTTTTTTATTTTTTGGTTTTTTATTTTTCTTGAATTTCGATTTAGGAGATTGCTGATTTTGTGTATATTTAATTTAATTTTTTTTTTCCCCTCTCACCTTGCCATTTCTTTGTCTAGCTTTTCATTTTTTTCGCGTTCCTGAAGTTGCCACTGAGCTTTCTCCATATGCCTCCATTTACAATCCCTTGCTTGCTCAGCTTTAATCTCACCTTATTTGAACTGAGATTATGTTTTATCAGATTCGGATTTTTGTATTTTTATAATATAATAAATATATAAAAATTTAAAATAATTAAAATTACTTAATAATCTCATATAGTATAAAATAATCATAAAAAATAAAGTAAAATAATCGTATAAAAAAGTTAGTTGATAATTATAAATATAATTTTATCTCTAATTATACATGTATGCAATCCAACCACACACACACACACACACACACACACACACACATATATATATATATATATATATATATTTCATTATATTTTTTAATTCATTATATTAAACTACAATACATTGTTAGAATTTCTTAATTAAAATTCAATCATTAAAATGTAAATCAAACATAAATATTATGCCCATTTGAATCTTGAATATGATAATAATCACACAGAAAATTGGACGAATAGATCACTTACCTTGTGCAGACTTCGACATGATGCGAGGGCTTTCAACGATCATTCTATATTTTTGTTTTGTTTGCGTACTCTTAATTGGATTGGAGAGAGGACTAATTTATATACCGATTAACTTTAGAACTTGTACGTCCATCAAGTACTAATTAATTAGCGGTCAAGATTTAATCTACTATTAAATTAATAAAATCCAAAACCTAATTATCTAGTATCTAGCAAGTGTACTAGATCGGCTAGTAATATATAAAAATATAATTATGACCCTCTAATATCAAACCCAAGGAAAAACTGTGTGTTGTATGCAAGAATGTTGAATTTTTAAAATGAAAGTTCAGGTGTAAAAGAAAGAAGAAAAAATATCCTAGAGTTTAAGATTATTGAAAAATTAATGAAAACTGAAAACAGACAAATAAACAATTAATCAAAACAACTCACATAATTAAACTAGCTTTTAAATAAAACCAAGCAAACAATTAGAGAAAATATCAAGATTAAAACAATTTTCATTAAAGGACTATCCACCTTAATTTATATTGTAATGACTTAAATCCAATAGAAATAATAGTGATTATGAAAAAATTAGATAAAATAAAGAATAACATCTTGAATCAATAATAACTTTCTTAAGCATCAAATTCTCAATTAAGAACAATTTAACAATTAGCATAAAAATCTAGTTTATATTCCTAAATATTCATTGAATCCTGTTACAGAAACTTCAATTCCAATTTATTCTTAGTTCATCATCTCTTAGTCTTAACCAACATTATTAATACATATAACTATCTCAAAAGCAGAAAATAATTATGCATAGATAATAAAAATTAACCTAAGAACATACAAATTAATAATAGTGCCTATACCAATTTTCAGCTATTAAACTAATAAAGTAATAATTAGTCTTAACTCAATAAAAAATAAAAATATATTTAAAACCAAGAAATAATCAACTACTATTAAAATTTAAGTTCAATCAAGTCATCACAATACAAATCAATGCTTCAAAGAACCTTTAGCAAAAGTAAGGAAACTACTCACTATTCATAATGAAAACTAAAGCTAAATTAATGAAAAGAATCAAAAATAAAGAGTTACAGAAGCTCCCTCAATTAACTTGTACAGAAAAACCAAGAAAATTCTCCATCTCCTGAATTTTGTTTCTCACAACTAAAGAAAATTTAAAGAACGTGAAACTAAATTCTAAGTGAAACAAATTGTTGCTGACTATTGATCCCTCTGGTCTTGGTGCTTTTGTCGACTATTTATAGCCAAAACAAGAGACAGTGGCCTTCTAAACTTTCTGAATTAAAATAGAAAAAAACTTCTACTTAAACTGGAAGTTTCATCAAAACATCGAACTCTTTTGCATAGCCACGTAAAATAAGGCTTTATTTGATGCACTACCATACATCTTTCTCTAATGGGCTTGAGTGGCCACGCAAAAATTTTGGCATAGTGCATGGCAATGAATGAAGTGTATGGCCATGCACATCAAGGTTCTTCTTTAGGTGTATGGCCACGGATCCGGTTACTGTACTCAACTTGTTTCGCTGGTCTTCGTACGCAGTCGTTTAAAACTTTAGGTAATTTTATGCGTAACTGTGTAAAACTTCTCTAGACTACACCTAAGATTTTCTGTCTTCAATTTTCCAAATTTACAGATTTGACCCAGAAACATCTCACATTTTGCAATTAAGTTATTTTTCTTTCAATTTAACCCTGAAAAATACCAAAACTTACAATTAACTCTTAAAACACAATTTTAAACATTTAAACTAAAATTCAACTAAATTAAAGCTAAATTAACTCACTTAAACCCCTAAAATCCTACTAAAAATATTATATAATTTATAATTATCAAATACCCCATACTTGAATTTTGCTCGCCCTCGAGCAAATTAGAACAATCTGACTCCTTAAAATAATCAAACTCGAATAAAGAATTATGCATTTTATAACCAAGCTTGACAATTACCAAGAACACTTAATATAATCTCTAACTAGAATAAATTCACTCAAGACAATATAAGTTAGTTTCCTTGTGTGTGTGCAAAACCAAAACATTTTAAATCAATTTTCAAATCAAAACACCAATACACATACATAGTGAAGCTTAGAATGAATGTACACATATGCATACAAATGGTTTCGCACTTGAAACTATAGAAACACCATAAGCCTCTCCTTTAGCACCGGAACCCGAAGATCATCTCCACTAAATAACTCGAGAACACAACCTTAGAATCACTTAGGTCTTTTAAAGGTTGTAATAGGGCTAAGGTATTAGTTATCAAAGACTGGATAAATGATCAACAATAAGAATAGCCACTCTAAGATAAAATAGACTACCGATTCAAAATTTTCATCCCATTGACTTAAGCAATAAAGAACTTAACCAACTTTCTCAACTCTTTACATTCATAGTACAGATAACAATTGAAACTCCCTTACATTCATAATTCATCCCCTTTTAAGAAGTCATACTTGCTTTTCCCTGTAAAAATACCCCACAGTTAAGATTTTTGCCATATATATATGCTAGCTTTATTGCAATAATTCTGTCTTTTTTTTAGCTAGCTTCATTGTTGGCGATACAATGATAAAGGGATTTTTACAAGGTTAAATTCCATAAACTACTTTACTTCGTTCAATAAACCTTCAGAATTCTCTTTCTAATTACACTTTACCCAACAAAACTTAATCCATCCCAATCCTAGAGTGGCCAATTCTTAGAAGGAAAGATAAAGGCTTTTAAGTTATATGGTAAAAGAAATTAGTGTACCAAGAAAAAAAAATATGGCATGCATTAAGCATACCTCATTCGGCTCAAAATGGCTGACAAAGGATAATTATGCATATAAGGTAGGAAAAACAAGTTAAGAATATGCCTTAAGAAAAATATTGCCTAGATCACTTTCTAAGCTGGTCGAGTTGTTTCAACACCTTGAAGGGTGATGATGAAGGTTCTAGTGTTCTAAAAGTCCTTCACTATTTCATGCATTATTTTTCTTAAGTAAGAAAAATTGGTCTTAAGTGCTTTCAAGAAAGTAAAAATTAACAGATATTTATCAAGTTAAAAATTAAACTAGCTTAGAGATTTATCCAATAACATACTTTTTCTACTGCTAAGCAAAGATTCTAACTTGCACATTCTAAAATTTCAAGTTCAATCATGTTCTAAATTCTTAGAAAAAACTGGGCAAACTAATTTTTTATGCAAACTGGATAATAATCTTAAATTACATTCCATTTCTAGCAAGAATTACAATTTTTCAAAGCAAGAAAACTAAACTATTACTACCCTAAACATAGAATGTCAATTTAAACATAAAAACAATAAAAACATCAAAACAAAACAACATAGATTAATGAATTAAAATGAAGAGGGTTAGATATATCTACTTCCTGAACAAAATTGAGCTTACTAAGCTCTACCCATTTCCAAAAAATTTGTTGTCCTTAGCAAAAAGAGAATTCAAAGCTCATGCATAAATAGCTCCAATGTATTCTTTACTTCCAAGATAGTGTCCTGTATGGTGTAAATCCTGCCCTGCATCTTATCTAGACATATCTGCTGTGAATCTATCCAACTACTCAACTGGTTAAGATGAGCCTCGATCTTGGGTGTAACTGGATCAGTTGCTGGTGGATTCTCTGCTAGAGCAACTTCATCTGCATTTTGCTCCTCTGGATGTTCATCAAGTTGAATATTATTTTCCCTTAAGTACTCCTCTCTTGTTGTCCAATGGCACCATGGCTTAGGTAGCAGGATCTTTATTCTTTTCAGCATAACATTATCAATACTTGGAAAATCTCCCTCAATTGGATTTCCTATGGTGGGATGATCAACTGCTTCTGTTAAAACCGTATCGATCCAACCAATAGAGATATTATGAACATTCGATGGCATCTTTTGTAACTTTTTGATCCTCTATGCTATAATCAGTACCCCATTAATGAGAATACCATCAAGCATACACCGAAGAATCATACTTTGCGAGGCATTCATGGCACCAAGATTATTCAAACCATTATAAACACTCTTTGCTAAAAACCTATGAATGATTCTTGATGCATGATCTTTTAAGGCATGAACTCTACATCGTCCTCCTCTTCATGGCTCAGGGTTGAAGGGGTCTCAAATTCGTTCCCAATTTTCCTCTACAGAGGCATTGGTCAATTCCATTAAAGCATTCGATAAAAATCCTAGATGTTTTGAAAACTGCTTGAAAGTCATAGAATATCCCTTTTTCCTCAGTTTGAATCTTACTATACCAATATTATCACTATCACCCTTAAAATAGCACTCAAAATAATATAAGAAATCTCGAGCAAGGTTGGGATATACTTTAGGCTTGTGATCAATGAACTATTTTCACCCAATATGCTGAATTAAAGGTAGTACCTCATTCCATAAATTACAAGCAGGAATATTGAGGAGGAATTGACTCAGATACGCTGGCTAAACATAGGTACAGGCACTAAAATATTCAAAATGAGCAATCCTGGCTCTGTCAATATAAGAAGGGATGTGGATACCAGAAGAACTTGAAGCTTCAATTTGTTTAATCTTCTTAAGTGCCACTAAAAAATAAAGATGAAGATGAGAGTGCAAAAATGGCAAGCTAGGGACAAAGAAATATTTGCAAACAATGATACACAACTCATTGAGAAGGGATAACCTAAAAAGAAAGGAATGAGCATGTAATTACTTGAAGATGATATTAATAACATGACCTTTATAATCATAAGCGAGCATGAGTTAATTACTTTGCCTAAGGTGATGCTAAAGTGTAATAAGAGAATAAGCATTAATGAAAGAGATAAAGCCATAAATTATCATGATACAGTATTGTAAATGAGCATGAAAGACAATGGAGAGGTAGTTGATTTGAAGCATCGATCCAAAAAGAGAGTGATGGGTAAGCCAACACAAAGTTAAAACTCATTGTGATATTTCATCGAGCATATGGTGCGCGTATGTTTGAGAGACAAATTGAAGACCAAAATAAAGTGCATTATCTATCAAAATTGACATTAAGCATCCATTACATACATATTAGGCACATAACAATCAACATTGCCAAAAGAAATAAGAGCAAAAAAAATAAATTACATGTTGAAAGTGACCTAAATGATGTAATTTAACGAGAGAATAGTCAAGCAAAAAATTGGCACTAAGAAAAATGTTGATAGTAAAATAAAAACTAGACATACTTGAAATTGGAGAAGAAATCAAATGGTGCAAAAAATTATGGTATGAAGTGAGAGAATGGGTGACATGGGTGGTGTAGGGAAAAACGTGAAAGAAGAATAAGAAGAAAAGAAGAAGAAGAAGAAGAAGAAGAAGAAGAAAAGAAGAAAAAAAAAAGAAAAAGGGTGTGGTGGTCGACAAAAATGAAGATGGTGGTGAATGGGTGGTGCGCAGTGGTACAGTAGATTTTGGCATGGGATGCATGATAGCGGTGAAACAAGAAGAGAGATAAGTGAAGAAGCAACCAAAGAAAGAAACACATTTAAATGGTAGGGAACCTGTGCAAGGCAGCGCAAATATGTTTGGGCATACACGATCGTGAAAAGGAGTTAGACACGTACACGCCAGCACACACAGGGAGGGGAAAAATCACGCGACAGCGCAAAGGCTGCCGGTGATAGCTGCACGAGGCAGCGCATGAGGGATAGACCTTAGATATGTAGGCATGTAGAAGGGGCTGGTCTTACGCACGTGGGTGCACATTGAGCCTCTAAGCTCGAAAAAAAATTTATTCTAACTGTATAATACTAAAATTTAATCAATTTTACTTCAAAGTTTCCCTTTATACCTATATGACTTCCAAAATTCTAGTTTTCCTTTCAAAAATGGTTTTTCATCTTAGAGTTGAACAATACTTTAACATATTTGAAAAAACCCATTAAACTAGTGTAATTACTTCCTTTAAAAATACTCTTATCCAAGTTTGCAATTAATTCATGAATCCAAACTAATGAAACTTAAACCAATTAAAACACACAAATAAAAAAATGTACTTACTTAGAAATTAAAAAGCAAAAAGGAGGAGATTGGAAGTTCTAAGTTTAAGAGTCTTCAGCTAGACTATCAAACCGCTTTTAGTAGTCTCGAAACAGCATGGTTGCCTCAGCAACCTCATATTATCCTATTTTATACGGTTTGAGCCGATGACCGTTCACCTTGTATTCACATCCATCTCTAGGATTTTTCATTGTCACCACTCCAAGATTATTACTTGAGATTACTTGATAAGGGCCAAGCCATCTTGATTTCAGCTTCCCTAGAAACAATCTCAATCTACTATTATATAATAAGACCATCATACCTGGAGCAAAGTATTTTTCTTTCAATCTCTTATCGTGCCAATATTTTGCTTTCTCCTTGTATAAGGCAGCATTGTCATAGGACCAATGTTGAAGTTCATCAAGTTCATTTAGTTGCAAATTTCTCTTTTCACTTACACTTCTTAAATCAAAGTTCAGCAATTTTATAGCCCAATATGCTTTATGTTCTAATTCCATTGGTAGATGACATGCTTTTCCAAAGACAATTTTAAAGGGGGACATCCCTATAAGAGTCTTAAATGCAATTCTATAGATCCATAGAGCCTCATTTAACCTAAGAGACCAATCTTTTATAGAATTATTGACAGTTTTCTCTAAGATTGATTTCAACTCCCTATTAGACACTTCCACTTGTCCATTTACTTGAGGATGGTATGGGATTGTGATTTTGTGCTTCACACCAAATTTTTGAAGCAAAGTTCTAAATTGATGGTTAATAAAATATTTACCACCATCACTTATAATAGCCCTAGGTGCTCCAAATCTAGTGAAAATATTTTTCCTAATAAATTCTAGCACAATTTTGGTATCACATGTCCTAGTAGCTATGGCTTCTACTCATTTACTCACATAATCCACAGCTACCAAGATATACTCAAAACCAAATGAATTTAGAAATGATCCTATGAAGTCTATTCCCCACACATCAAAAATTTCTACCTCTAGCATATTGTTCATAGGCATCTTATCCCTTTTAGATATATTTCCTACTCATTGGAATCTATCACAAATTTCTATAAAAGATTTCACATCAGCGAAAAGAGTAGGCCAAAAGAAACCTGATTGCAGTATTTTTTGGACTATTCGATTGGACCCCTGATGACCTCTAACTTCTCCTACATGGCATTGTTGCATTACATCTGCTTGTTCCTCTTTTGGAATGCATCATCTAAGTACTTGATCTGGAAAAATTTTGATCAAGTACGAATCATCCCATAAATAATATCTTGCATCTGCCTTCAACTTTTTCTTTTATTTCCATGTGAAATCCTTCGAAAGGTAACCTCCTATTAGGTAATTAGCAATATTAATGTACCATGGAATTGAGTTTTCATAAATATAAAAAGCACAAATATGTTCATCAGGAAATAGATTAGAAATTTCTCCCTTTTCAATGTTAGCATGATCCAATCTCGATAGATTGTCAGCTACAAATTTCTTAGCTCTTTTCTTATCCTTTATCTCAACATCAAACTCTTGTAACAGCAAAATCCATTGAATGAGCCTTGGTTTGAAATCTTTTTTGGCAAAAAAATGCCTTAATGCAGCATGATCTGACCACATAGTGACTTTAGAACTAAGGAGATAAGATCAAAATATTTCAAAGGAAAATACTATCGCCAAAAGTTCTTTCTCCATAGTTGTATAGCTAACTTGAGCTCCAGTGAGTGTATGACTAGCATAGCAAATGGTGTAGAAAAAATTCTTCTTTTGCTATCCTAATATCGCTCCTACTGTATAGTCACTAGCATCACACATAATTTCAAATGGCAAACTCCAATCCGATAATGCTATGACCGGTGCACTGACTAACTTTTGTTTCAATAAATTAAAAGCCTGTAAGCACTCAGCATCAAAATTAAATGCAACATCTTTAAGCAATAAATTAGACAGTGGCTTAGTTAATTTAGAAAAATCCTTAATAAAATGACGGTAAAATCCGATATGACCAAGAAAACTTCTAACACTTTTAACACTAGTCGGAGGAGGTAATTTTTCTATAACATCAACTTTTGCCCTATCTACTTCAATTCCCTTTTTGGAGATTTTATGCCTTCGAACTATTCCTTCCCTAACCATGAAATGACATTTTTCTCAATTAAGAACAATATTTATCTCTTGACACCTCCTTAATACCAATTCAAAATTAGTTAGAGAAGATTCAAAATCATGACCATATAATGTAAAATCATCCATGAAAATTTTCATGAATTTTTCAAGAAAATCATGAAATATAACCATCATGCATCTTTGAAATGTGGCACGGGCGTTACAAAGACCAAACGGCATCCTTCTATATGGAAATGTTCCATAAGGACATGTGAATGTGGTCTTTTCTTAATCTTCCAGGGCAATAGGTATTTGCATATACCCCGAATATCCATCTAAGAAATAGTAAAATATATTGCCTGCCAGTCTTTCTAACATTTGGTAAATAAAGCGTAATGGGAAGTAATCTTTTCTAATGGCATTATTCAATATCTTATAATCTATGCATACTCTCCATCCTGTTACTGTGCGTGTAGGAATTAATTCATTATTTTCATTGGTTATGATAGTCATACCCCTTTTTTAGGTACACATTGAACCGAACTAACCTAACTACTATAAAAAATGAGATAGATAATACCTGCATCTAGGAGTTTAAGTACCTCATTCTTTACCACTTCTTGCATCGTTGGATTTAGTCGCCTTTGGGGTTATACCACCGGCTTAAAGTCATTTTCCATAGGTATCCAGTGTGTACAATAACTGGTGCTAATTCCCTTTAAATCAAAAGTTGCCTAACCATTTGCTCCTTTATGCTTTTTAAGTACTACAATGAGCATCTCTTCTTTCAAACCTGTCAATAATGATGAAATAATTACTAATTTTGCATTTTCCTCTAAAAATACATATTTTAAATGAGATAGAAGTATTTTGAGTTCAAAATTTTCTCCCCTAAGAAGGGACAGTTCATCTTTCATATTTTCATCTTTACTGTGCTCCCTTTCCAAATCTTGTATCAACTCCTTTTCCTTAGCTTCCATTTCCTCATTTTTCTTCGAATGCATCAGACATTTTTGAAGTTCATCCTCTAGAATGATTTCCTCTTATTTTGCTTCAACACATTCTTAAACATTATCAACAAAACTAATTGATTTTTCAAATTCATATGAGGGGTGTTTCATAACCTTATTTACATTGAAGACCATTTCTTCCTCATTAAACCTTAAAGTAACCGTTTGCCCATAAACATCAATTAAAGCTCTTGTCATGTTCAGAAATGGTCTACCCACTATCAAGGGTACCTTTCTATCCTTCTCTATATCCATTACCACAAAATTTATCGAAAATATAAAATTTCCTACTTTCACCCATAAATCCTTAATAATACCCTTCGGTCTTTTTACCAATCTATCCGCTAATTATAGTGCCATTCGGGTCTCTTTGATATCTCATAAGTTTATTTTTTTGCAAATTGAATAAGGTATTAAATTAATAGTAGCACCCAAGTCACATAAAGTATATCCAATAAAATTTTCTTTAATTCACAAGGTAATATAAAATTACCAGGATCTTCTAGCTTTGTTGAAATTTTATTCATTAGAACTGCACTATAATTTTTAGATGATTGGATCGTTCTTATACCCTCTAGGTTCTTTTTATTAAAACATAATTCCTTCATGAATTTAGCATATTTAGGCATGTGTAATAGAGCTTTCTACAAATGGTAAATTTACATACAACTTTTTAAACATGTCTAAAAATCTGGATAATTTTTCATTGTTTTTTTCCTAGCTAGAGATGGAAAAGGTAACTGAGATTCATTAAGAATAGTAGAAATGAGTTTTCTTTACCTTTACCTTGTCAACAATCGGAGATACGTTATCTGAATTTTTAGAGTTAGGAATACTTACTTCTGTTGTTGGTTCCACCACTTTTGGAGATTTCTTACCTGTGTTGGCTTCTTGTACCTCTTTCCCATTTCTTAAGGTGATTGCCTTGGCTTTCTCTTTTGGATTTTGATCTACATTAGATGGAAAAGTTCCTTGAGCCTTGTTGGATAGCGAGTTAGCAAGTTGCCCCATTTAATTTTATAGGTTCCTAATGGATGCATCTTGATTTCTCATCCACATATCTTAGGATTTTCACCTAGGATCTTGACTAGCTATTATTTCAGTTTGGAAGGCCATAAAATTTGCAATCATCTCCTATATGTTTGATCGCTTTTCTTGTTGGGGTGGGGGTTGAGATTTTTGAAATTTAGATAGTTAATAGGGTTGTGAGTGATAGTGTGGTTAGAATTGATTTTGGTAATGAGGGTGGTTATAATTTTGGGAGACTTGGTTCTGATTAAATGGTGCCCTAGGTTGAAGGTTAGAGGTGGATGCTTGATTCCCTTCTCTTCATGAAAAATTTAAATGATTTCTCCATCCCGGATTATAGGTATAATTATAGGAAATTAAGGCATTCACTTCTTCTACAAATCCTTCACCACTCTTTATCCTGGATGCTCATTGAATTCCTGTATAAGCATCACGTTCATTAGATAACATTAATACATTTTTAACTTTAAGCTCATTTATTTCACTTAGATGTTCTCTTCTCATTAATTTCATTTGAGCTTTTAACATGGCTATTTTACCTATATTATGTACTTCCTATTTCTTTTATGCTGCTCTAGAGGTCGCCTATTAAGCATCATTGGTAGCCATCTCATCTAAGAGCAAGAACGCCTCTTCAAAAATTTGGTTCATAAAACTACCATTTGATACTACATCTAATAAAGACCTCGTCGCTTAATTAGCTCCTGCATAGAAAATATGCATTAGTTGATAAATAGCAAATTCATGATGTGGATAGCTTTTTAACAGTCTCTTAAATCTTTCCTAGCCTTCATGGAATGACTCCTCATAGAATTGTTGAAAGTCATTGATTTGTTTCCTAATGAGTGTTGTCTTATTAGGTGGAAAAAATTTACACATAAATTTTTCTTGCATTTATTTCCAAGAATGTATAAACTGATTTGGTAGCATCTGTAACCAATCTCTAGCCTCTCCTATAAGTGTAAAAGGAAAAAGTTTAAGCCTAATAACATCAATTGATACATTCAGAATTTGCACAGTATCGCTAACTTCTAATAACATATCCAGATATTATGTGGGATCTTCTATATCTAAGCCTAAAAATTGGTTTCTTTGTACCATCGTAATGGTAGCAGGTTTTATTTCAAAGGGTTGGTGGTGAGGAATCCTAATAGTTCTATGCTCTTCATTCTACCTAGGAATAGCATGATCCCTAATGGTCCTAAGTCTAAACCCATTCCCTGGGGCTTGAGGAGGTATGTCTTGCTCTTCAATCCTAGGAGGTGATGGATCATTCATAGGTGGTTCTATTTCTAGATCATTCATATTACCTCATAGCCTTCTTATCCTATGAAACGTCCGTTCAATCTCAGGGTCTATGGGTACAATGGGGTTATTTCTCACCATAAACCAGTCACACCTAAAAAAAATTAAAACAATAAAATCAAAAAATAGATAAAGAAGAGAAAGAACAATATACAAAAATTCACTTTAAAAATCAAGAAAAATAAACAAACGCCAATATTTCTCCGGAAACGCCAAAAACTTGATCGGTATCTAGCAAGTATACTAAATCGACTAGTAATATAGAAAAATATAATTATAATCCTCTAATATCAAACCCAAAGAAAAATTGTGTTTGCATGCAAGAATGTTGAATTTTTAAAATGAAAGTTCGTGTGTAATGACTTAAATCCAATAGAAATAATAGTGATTATGAAAATATCAAATAAAATAAAGCTTGGTATCTTGAATCAAGAATGCCTTTCTTAAGCATCAAATTCTCAATTAAGAACAATTTAACACTTAGCATAAAAATGTAGTTTATATTTCTAAATATTCATGGAATCCTGTTACAGAAACTTCAATTCCAATTTATTCGTAGTTCCTCCTCTCTTAGTCTTAACCAACATTATTAATACATAACTATCTCAAAAGCAAAAAATAATCATGCATAGATAATAAAAATTAACCTAAGAACATGCAAATCAATAATAGTGCCTAAATCAATTTTCAGCTATTAAACCAATAAACTAATAATTAGTCTTAACAAAATTAAAGATAAGAATATATTTAAAACCAAGAAATAATCAACTACTATTAAAACTTAAGCTCAATCAAGTCATCAGAATACAAATCAAGGCTTTAAGGAACCTTTAGCAAAAGTAAAGAAACTACTCACTATTCATAATCAAAACTAAAGCTAAATTAATAAAAAGAATAAAAAATAAAGAGTCAAGAAGCTCTCTTAATTAACTTGTATAGAAAAACCAAGGAAAATCTCCAGCTCCTGAATTTTGTTTCTCACAACTAAAGAAAATTTAAAGAATGTGAAAATAAATTCTAAGTGAAACAAACTGTTGCTGACTATTGATCCCCCTGGTCTTGGTGTTTTTGTCAACTAGTTATAGCCAAAATAAGAGACAATGGCCTTCTAAACTTTTTAAATTAGAATAGGAAAATATTTCTACTTAGTCTGGAAGTTTCTTCAAAACATTAAACTCTTTTGCACACCCACGTAAAACAAGGCTTTATTTGATGCACTACCGTGCATATTTCTCCAATGGGTTTGCGTGTCTATGCAAGAATTTTGGCCTTCCTAGGCACTGCCATGCATGGCAATGAATGAAGTGCATGGCCACGCATTAGGGTTCTTCTTCAGGTGCATAGCCACACATATGGTTACTGTACTCAACTTGTTTCACTCGTCTTCTTATGCGGCCATTTAAAACTTTAGGTAATTTTATACGCAACTATGTTAAACTTCTTTAGACTTCACGTAAGATTTTCTATCTTTAATTTCCCAAATTTACAGATTTGACTCAGAAACTTCTCACATTTTGCAATTAAATCCTTTTTCTTTCAATTTAACCTTGAAAAACACCAAAACTTACAATTAGATCTTAAAACACAATTTTAAACATTTAAACTAAAATTCAACTAAATTAAAGCTAAATCAACTCACTTAAACACCTAAAATCCTACTAAAAACATTATATAATTTACAATTATCACTAATAGGCCTACAGAATATGGGCCATAACATTAGGCCATATTTCTTATATACATATCATACCAAACATAGTCTTATATCTAAAAGATACATCAAATATTATTTGAATTATTACCCTTGATCATATTACTGGATTTAAGCCTAATGAAAGTGATAACAGGTCGAAATTACCTGATTGATACTGGATTTTGACTAGAATTCCAAAGTACTTCATTATTACCTAAAAAAACTAAAGAATACCGATGAAGGTTCGACGAAGGATGCTCCGACTATTAAGTCAGAAAAGGAACATTTGGTGTTTTTAGTAAAATTTTGCTAAGAGAGAGCAAATACCTGCTGAATGTGCCTATTTATAGTAGCAAGTATCCTACTCTGATTTGGAATCCTAACTACTGTGGGAGTCTTTATTGAAGAAAGAATAAACCTGTATAGAAAGCCAGTCCAAAAAAGAAAGGAAATGAAATCACTATCCTACCAAGATTCTTTCAAGGACGGCATCGTTGAATGCTTCCATACGGATTTCTAGGGCGATCCAAGAGCTAAGAATTTGGACCATAAGCCTAGTTATAAGGATTAGTCTGATTATCATGTATATGGGTTAGGTTGTGAGACCTAGTCCAGTTATCATAGGTCCTCACCCCAAGGTATGAGACATTCATGTCTAAAATCAGCCGAACACAAAACCCGAAGCCTTACAATCATACCAATTGGCAAAAATAAGATGATGTTTCAATCCTTACACTCATTGCAATCATGAGGCAATGTCCCTTCAATCGCAACAATGCCAGTAAATATCATAATTACCCTCTTTGAATTTTTCACTGCAACGGCTGACACACTTAATTATCCTTTACTTTAAGAACATCTACACCATCCACTCTAGTGCCCTGCAACGGTTCATTCTACCTAAAAATAACCCTTGTTAATCCTCATTTTCACTTTTGCTGCTCTATTTTTGCTTTTGCATTTCTTCCTATCTCTAGCCTCTTCTCAAAGGTTCATCCATTCCATCACACCTTTCTTCACATCTTGATCTCAGTTTTCCTGGTTGGTAACTTTGTTCCCTCTTTTTATTTCCTTTCTTATTTTTTATATTTATAAAGATGATCGAGTCTGAGGTTCTACCAAATTTAGGCTAGGGGACTTACTTGATATAGAAACACTGAGTACTTTTGCTCAAGATGACTTATGTGATGATACCCAATAAGTTCATTTTTGAGCTCCTACCAAAAAGATCTAACATCCTAAAACTCAAGCTCCGAAGGCAAACCCTAGGGTAGATCTACTAGGTCGGTAATTAAAATAAAAAAACTTAATTAACCTTTTTACCTTATTTTGCACCCCTAACCAATACATTATGAGAGCTCTAGGCAAACACCTTTGTGCAAATGCCAAATTCATGGATAAGAAGAAAATAATGGTCTATGAGGCGAACTTTCATGCCTGGATCACACTCCCTCCTACCAAATTTAAAATAGACTTTCTAAATTTCTATGACCTCACCATTGGCCATGTTCACCTTAATGTTTGGCTAACCCTATCCGTCCTTTAAATATGGACATCAGAACAGGGTATTGATCTAACTCTGAGGCTATTTTGAGCCATGCATGTAGTTGGACTCCAAGTTATGTTCGAGGACCACAATTATGTCCAAGCTCAAATTGGGTATGGAGTTTTTTCTAGCAAACTAGATAGTCTTAAAATTGGAAGAAAAGATTCTTTGTTGTTGAGGTTGAAAAAGACTTTTCTTTTCACAACACTTAATAAAAAATGATGATGCCTTGTTGCTTAGCTAGGAAGAAGAAACAACCCTAGCCCAGGGGAAAGAACTAGCCCAAAATAAGATAGATGTTTATGAGCAGCTGGATCCTAATTTTGATAAAGTCAAAGCCAGAAAACAATGAGATAAATTGTTTAATACTTAAGTCCTGAGTCGAATGTCTTCTCATTATGTTGCTATTTTGTAACTATGAAGAGAGCTACCATGTTATCCCTTGAAGACTGCATGAAGTCGAAGCAGATTAAGCCTGGAGAAAATTTGGCTTTATCAAACACATCCCAAGCCCTTGTTCCTATCGAGAAGGGCCCTACTCCTCCCCCATCTGCTCCCATAAGTGCGATGCCTATCACTTAAGTCAATGACAGCCCTAATGCTATCACTATCTCCGATGTTTCCTCTATCTCAGTGCCTACAAATCCTTCTCCTTCAATCAAACCAAGTCGTCCTTCCATTCTACTCCCTGGTCCTACTTTTTCTCATATAGAGCAAGATGAAAGCTCAACTTTCCTTGCTGATCGAGCTTAAAAAATTGACAAGCTATTGGGTGAAGTTCGGCATTCTTCATACAGAGCAAAGCTAACAGCTCATTCAATGCTGAATTTACTAACTTCTTCTCGCTTCTTACCTGCATTCCTCCTGAGATGTCTCCGTTCATTAATTTGATAGCCGATCATTTATGTTCGATTATGCACCGACATCAAGTGGATGTAATTTTTTTTCATTTGAACAGCTAATTTTAAAGCTTAAATCTGACAATTTAACATTTTTTAAAGCTTCATTCTATCCAATGTTGTGACGGGTAAGATAAATTGACTCATTCCATCAGTGAAGGAAAAGAAAAAAATATTCAAATAGGCTCAAAGAGAGACTTAAATAGATTAACAATAAGATCATAGTTTAGTTGAGAGAATAACTACTGCTAAAGCTAAAGCCAAGAAGGCTGTGGAAGCCCAAAAGAAGGCATCTCAGCTCACTAGGGAAAAAAAGAAGCATCAAGCAGCCAGAGCAAACCTGATCGAAGCTCAAGCTGAGCTGGAAAAAAGTCAAGCTGACAAGGTTGCTCTTGAGCAAACCCAAATAGAGCTAGAAAACAAGTATGCAGATTTGGAAGACAGGCCCATGGATTTAGTTGCTGAGCAGTGCATGGCTTATGGTAGCAAACTTGTGAAAGCCGTGAAGGAGAAATATCCGAATGAAGACATCTCCTGGATGGATGAAATATATTCAAATGAATATTAGTTTAGGATCTTTTATTTGTGTCTTTCCAAGCTTTTTTTTAGTATTGCTATCTTCTTATACTAAATAGGCTGTTTGACCTCTTAAATGAAAACCATTGTTCGGACTATATTGCCTTAAGTCTTCATTATTCTAAACTTGTTGATAATCAATCCTGCACTCTCAGATCAAGTTTAAATATTTAAAAGCAATTCTAAATATTGAAACACTTTTCAGAATTCCTTTAATGGACAATCCAAAATAACTATTTTATTGAAAATGCTCTCGATTAAAGCTTCTATATTGAGCTTCCACTTTTATTAATAATCATGCTCTTGGCTTAAGCTACCGAGTTGAGCTATTATGTAAACTACAATTATCAATCTAACAAAAACAATTATATGTATATGGAAAACATGTTTGTTCAAGCTTTAAAAAAATAACATACTTATGGTGAACATACCTAGTTGATAAAAAAATACAAAGATATACTCCTTATGAACATGCTTATCTGACCTTTAAATGGGCTTTCGATGAAAATGCCTATTGAGCATTGAGAAATAGCTCCTGGTGAACATGCCTATTTGAGTTTTAGATAGGCTCCCGATGAACATGCCTATTGAGCATTGAGAAATAGCTCCCAGTAAACATGCCTATTTGAGCTTTAGATGAGCTCTCGATGAACATGCCTATTTGAGCTTTAGATGGGCTCTCGATGAACATGCCTATTAAACATTGAGAAATAGCTACTGATGAACATGCCTATTTGAACTTTAGATGGGCTTCCGATAAATATGCCTATTCAGCATTGAAAATAGCTCCTGACAAACGTGCCTATTTGAGCACAAATATTGGTGGTACTTCTTTAAGTTGGATATGTTCCATGAGTGCAACAATATCTTCCCATTTATTTCTTTAAGTCAATAAGCTCCAAAGTTCACCACTTCATGCACTTCATATATACCTATCAAATTGGGGCTCAGCATGCTGACCCCTACAACCATCTGGGCTTCGATGGCTTTATTCAAAACCAACTCTCCTACATGTAAATTAAGTTCGGGGTTTTTAATTTTTAATCATGTTATGATGCCATTCATTGTTTATACACCGCTGGTCGAATATGAGCTTACTCATTTTTTTCTTCAAATGTATCCAAATAGTACAGCAGTGATTCTTTATTTGTTTCCTCATCGTGCTTCTCAGTCCTCAAGTTTGGCATTCCTATTTTGTAAGGGATGACTGCCTTAACACAATAAGTCATGGAGAATGGGATAACTCCAATCGTCCATCGAGGTGATGTTTGATAAGCCTATAATACATTATTCAGTTCTTCGACCCATAATCCTTTGGCATTATCGAACCTCTTTTTTAGCCCCATCAATATTATTCTATTGGTTACCTCAGTCATACAATTCGACTGGGAATGATAAACCGATGTGAACCAAGCTAGATATGTAACTGTTGGCAAATTTTTCTAAAAGATTGATAGTCGAACTATTTTCCATTATCAGTAATAAAAGTATGTGGATTTTAAACCTAGTTATTATTAACTTTCGAATAAATTTGATCACATTTGCTAGGATGATTGTTGCCACGGGCTCAGCTTTGACCTATTTGGTGAAGTGATCCACTGCAACCACCAAAAATTTCCTTTATCCTGCAGCCAATAGAAATGGTCCAAGTATGTCTATTTTCCACTATGTAAAAGGCCATGGGCTATATATTGACATTTTCCGGATTGACTCTTTGTGAATTATTCTCCCAAAATGTTGGCATTTATCACATTTCGGACCAAATCCTTTGCATCTATCTCTATTATGGGCCAATAGTATCCTTGAAGAAGAGCTTTTTGAGCTATCATTTGAGCTCCTTTATGCACCCTACAAATACCTCCGTGTATCTCCCTGAGCATGTAATTGCCTTCCTCTAAGCTTAAGCACAAAGACCAAGGGTGAAACTATGACCTTTGATACAAGTTTCCATCCAGTATGGAATAAAGACTAGAACATCAGACTATCTTTTTAGCTTTCACCTGATCTTTCAGGAGAACACCTAGTTCAAAGAACTGATAGATTGATAATCTCCATCCGTTCATCTACTAGCTCATTTGGATTGAGAATGCTTCATAGGATGGTTGAAAAATGACTATCCAAATTACATATCTAGACTATATGGCATAATTAAAAGATGCTTGCTTGGCTAATGCATCAGTTTCTTTATTTTATTTTCCTGAGGTACTTGCTTGATTTTCCATAAACTTTCTCCTTTCTCCAATTAAGCCAACAAAGTGGATACTAGGTCTTAGTAATTCATTATTACTTGTTTTTTGGCTTTGAACTTTTATATTAACTGACTGACAACTAACTAGGAGTCAAAATGGATAAGTAAAGAGTTAGGTTTGACCTCGAGGCCGAGCTACAACCCAAAACAAAGCACTTCATACTCCGCAACATTGTTTGATGTTTGAAAAGACACTCGAACCATCCTTCATATAAATATCTTTCCCGAGCTTGATAGTATGACTCTTACCCTAACTCCTTTCGATGAAGCTGCTCTATCAACATACAATTTCTAAGTTACCTTGTCCAGCTCAAAAAGTGAAGCGTAAACTCGGTCATGAAATCTGCCAATACTTGCACTTTCATTCTTGAGTGGGGCTTATACCAGACATCAAATTCTTTTAGGTTATCTACCCATTCAGTTATCCTTCCTGATGACTTTGGCTTTTACAATACATTCCTCATAGGAGAGTTCGTTCGAACCATCATGGTATATGCCTGGAAATAAGGGTGAAGCTTTATTGTTGAATTGACCAAACCTAAAGGTAATTGCTCAAGTATTGGATACAGCAACTCAGAACCTTGAAGGACTTTGCTAGTTTAATATATAGGGTACTGTTGAGTGCTCTCCTCTCTGATCAAAATTAACCCCACTACTCCTTTAAAAACTGATAAGTAAATTAATAAATTCTTACCCAATTATGGTCGACTGAGTAGTAGAGGTGAACTCAAAAACTTTTTCAAGTCTTTAAAGGCGGACTAATACTCTGAGCTCCACTCAAAATTCTTTAAATTTTTCAAAGATCTATAGAATGCAAGACACCGTTTAGCCAAGCAAGAGATGAATTTTCCAAGTACAGTAATCTTTCCATTCAACATCTACACTTCCCTAATTGACTTTGGTGGCTCCAACCTTAAAATAGCTTTAATTTTATAAAGGTTGGCTTTTATTCCCCTTTTTGAGATCATAAAGCCTAGGAATTTACCGGACTAAACCTCAAAGGTACATTTATTTGGATTCAGCTTGAGGTCATACTACCGTAAGGTGGAGAATGTTTCTTTGAGCTCCTTAGGTAGATCTGATGGGGTTCTGCTTTTAACAATCATATCAACAATGTATACTTCCATATTTTAACCTATTTTCCCTGCATATAGTTTGTTCATTAGCCTCAGATAAGTAGCCCCTGCATTCTTAAGCCCAAATGGCATCATCTTATAGCAATAAGTCACTCTATGTGTTATGAACACTATTTTTCCCTCATCTTTCGAACTCATAGGAATCTGATGATAGCTCATCGAGGCATCCATAAAAGCATATTCTTGAAACCCAACCATCGAATCTACCAGCATATCAATGTTTAGAAATGGATAACTATCTTTTAGGCATGCTTTGTTCAAGTTCATGAAGTCAATGTACATTTTCCACTTCTCATTGGCCTTATTTACTAATACTATGTTGGATAACCAGTCCGAACAGAGCATTTTCCTTATAAATCCATTTCTTAACAAAGTATCCATCTCTTTATGTAGTGCCACCTGTCTTTTTGGTTTATGATTGTGCTTTTTTTGCTTAATGAGCTTACAACCTAGTTGTATGCTCAAAGAGTGTGATATGGCATCCGGTGAAATTTCGATTATATTCGACAGTGGCCATACGCAAACATCTGTATAAGACTCTAGTAAGGCCAATAATGGCTACACCTCCAAGCTCGACTTTCTCGAGGCTATCTTCACTATTTTTTCAAGTAATAGTTCTACCTACTATAATGAGTCCACTGGCTTTGCTTTTTGAGTAGCATCCATCGGGACATCCATCGTATCATCTGGCAGTGCATGTCTTACTTCTTTTGGCATTGTACATAAATTTCCCTGGCCAAACTTTGGTTCCCTCGAAGTATGGTCATCCCTTCCGATGCTTGTATTTTCATAATCAACTTTTACATTGAAATGTAACCATCTACTATGACTAACAAAGGTAGACCAAAAATTATATTATAAGATAAGGGCATGTTTACTACCATAAAGCATGATTTACATGACTTGATAATGGATTCATCTCCTAACTGAAGGTTTAAATTAATTGAGCCCTTAAATTTTAGAGGTTGTTCAAAGATTTTAATCAGTGGGATCGTTACTTCATCTATTAGACTTGGCATTCCCAATACTTTGTAAGCCTATAGAGTGATAAGATTCACCGTACTGCCCGTATTTAGCAAAATCCACTACACCAGGAAATCTTAAATCATAGCCTTTATGACCAATGCATCATCATGTGGTTATCGAACATGATTCCCATCTTTTTTTAAGAACTGAATGCACTAGGTGGGTAGGTAAACTAGCTCCAAGTGAAAAAAACCTCCTTTGCTTTTCATTTTTTTGAATCATAAAAAATGTCATAATGCTTTTCTATTATAATAACATGGATTACTCCCATCGGGGCCTTTTTACTACTTCTGTCCTCTCCCCTACTAGGTTGTCTTGCCAGAGATCATTTGTCTTCGCTCTTACGACCATGGATGAACCACCTGTGCTACCTTTCCTTATCTAAAAATCTATCTCTTGCCTGAGTTACTTTCAGTCATTGGTTTCATGGCCTTTGTCCTTATGGTAGGCGCAATATAAATTCCGGTCTCGATTTACTTCTTCCCTCATAGGCTTTGGCCACCGTCCTCTTCATTCATGATAAGATTTATGTTGGGAAGGTATTCAATTCATTGAATGTTTCCTTATTTCGACTATCAAATGTGGTTTTACAACCGTGTAGGATCTATATTCCCTCTTATAGCCTGGGATTCTTTTTTCCTTGATCCCTTACTATTTTACCTTACTCGTTGGGAGCTATCATCCTTGCTTTATCTATCCAAATATATTTATGGGCCCTGTTCATAAGTTTGGTAAAATCATGAAGAGGCTTCTTGCTCAATGAGTCGCTGAAGTCTTAACACTTGGTGATTCTACTAAGGGCATTAATGGCGACCTCTAAGTTCAGGTTCTAAATATCTATAGTCACGATAATAAACCTATCTATATAGTTCCATAATGGTTCTTATTTCTCATGCACTACTTGGTGCAAATCAGTTGAAACCCTAGTTGGTCATATAACTGCAATAAACTTCACTTAAAACATCTTGGTGAACTACCAAAAACTATGTGTCAAATGCTCTAGTAGATTATTGAACCATAGCTGCGGACACTCGGTCAAGGTTTATGGAAAGATCTTACAAAGGGTAGCATTTTTATTGTATGAATTAGAATGGAATGATGAAATCATTTCACATATGCTTGGGGGAAGGTTGGGTAATTTTATGTTTGGGAATGGGGTTGCAAGTATGGGTTTGGAGAGGGGAGATCAAAAATCATTCTGATATGGCACCAACTTGTGGCTTTATTTCTATTGCATCTTTTCTTCAATGAGCTTGTCCAGCTTTTCCCTTGTCAAAGTTATTTTGGATCCCCTATCATCCTACTAGAGGGCAGAGTTTAAGTTTTTAGCATTCGGGGTAGTGTTTATCCTAAGAGTTTGAGGAGTCAATTAAGGTGTCATTTGAGCCACTATGTGTGAAAGGGTTACTAGTAAGGTTTAAGCTAGTTAAGGGGTAAGGCTTGGGATAAGCATCATGGGTGTTGCTACTAAGGGGCTAGCTATAGGGAGGTTTGTGAAGGTGCCTTGGGGATTAAGCTCTAAGGATACAAAAATTGGTATGAGGGGTGGTGGTGTTGTGTCACTATGATTGTTTCCTGCCTGAGCATTTTTGTCATCAAAATTCATGGTTTTATGGGGGATGGTGGGATCTATGCTTACCGTACTAATGATAATAGCTCAAAATTACCTGACTAATACCGAGTTTTGATTGGAATTCAAGAGTACTTCAATAGTACCTAAAAAAAGAATGCTAGTGAAGGTTTAGTGGGGGACACTCCGATGATTAAGTCAGAAAAGGAACAATAAGTGTTTTTAGTGAAATTTTGCTAAGAGAGAGCACATACCTACTGAATGTACCTATTTATAGGAGCAAGTCTCTTACTCTGATTTTAAATCCTGACTACTATGGGAGTCCTTATTGAAGAAAGAATACACATGTATAAAAAGCCAGTCCAGAATAATAAGGAGATGAAATCCCTATCCTACCAGGATTTTTTCAAGGATGACATAGTTGAATGCTTCCATACAGATCTCTAGGGTGATTCAGGAGCTAAGAATTCGAGCTATGGGCTTGGTTATGAGGTTTAGTTTGATTATCATATATATGGGTCGGGGTTACAAGGTCCAGTCCGATTATCAAAAAGTGATAACAACTTTCACTAACTTTTGACATAACAATATAAGTAACACTTAATTAGGAAGCCATACAATAGTATCAATGTTTAAAAGGTGACAAACTGGAGGTCCCCTAGGCTTAACTTTGAGGACTTGGAATGTAAAATGCTATGGATTCCAAACTGATGTATCTAAATGACAAGCAACAACTATTTTAGCTTTAAAGCCATCAACACCTATTATTAGAACTATATAAATATTTGTACGACTGATTGTATGACAATAATATATAGCATATGCATATCTCTGCTTATGGCATACTATACTATTGCTCCCATGTTTTGTATGCCTTTTTGGATCACATACTTTTGTTTCTTATCCTCCTTCTCTTCTTCATTAGATAGTATTTTAACTTTTTTCAAAACTTTGCAATCACAAAATCAACTAAGGATTCTAAAAATGTAGCACAATATTTCTCTTCTCCCTTAATGTTAGGTGCCTCACATTCTTCTAGGGTTTGTTTCATAATCTGAACTTCTTTTAATTGGGATTGAAGTGTCATTTAAAATTTCTGGTAACTTGGAGCTTGTACTAGGATACTTCACCTATGTTCATTGTTGAAAAGATTGTTACTTTTCTAACTTCTCATATTTGATAAACCTGATTACACATTTCTTTAATTCTCTTTTTTAAATATTATGGATAGGTTTCTAATGTTCCTCTTTTTATTTTAGGATTTTCTTGTACTTCTTTATATAATATTAGTCCCCAAGGTTTAGGTAATTTAGTTATATATGTTTGTCTGAGTAATTTTTCCTATTCTTCTAAAATTATTCTCGACTTAAAATATTATAATAATACTTATTATATTCATATGTATATTGTGATAACTAACACATATTATATATTGTTAAATTTTGCATAATTTTCCATACATATTTTTATCCTAATCTCTTTTCAGTATCCTAAATATTATACCAACTATCTCTTAGAAATTTTGATTTTATTACTATTTCAAACATATATAAAATTCCTTTTATTATATCATTAGCTGCAAAAAGCGCTTCATATTTCATCGATTGTATATCTATATTTTATTTTTTATCTATCTGCTTAAAGAATTAAATTTCACCATAATTTATATTTTCTTTTAATTAATGTACAAATTAAAAATTTATATACATCTCTAAGTTATATCCATTTGTTAAAAATGCTAAATTATTCATTTTTATCCATTCTTCTATAGATTTTTGTATGTTTTCTACAAAATCTAAATTTAACCATACTCCGTTAGGATATACAGGTTCTTTCTTTATAAATTTTGAATCAATATTTATTATTCATCTTTTATATGATTTTCTTTTATATTTTTCGTATTCTCTTATATTTGTATTTTATTATATCATTTCTTCTTCTTTTTCGCTTAATATTTATGATGTCTGTCCAGCTTCTATTTTGGGTTAATTACAAAAAATAACCTCAACTATTAGGTACCTTACTGATAACTCCAATTTAGTATCTAGTTTTAGTCCATTTTCAGTCTAGTTTTTAGTATCTTTTTAGTATTTTGTTGCTTTATTTTGCTTAAATTCAATAATTTCTATTCAAATTTAGTAAATCTTATCTTTTATATACTTTGAGAGACTTTTGATGGACTTCTTTGCTTAATTTCAATTTTTACAGGTACCTCACAGTCAACAGGTTTTGGTGCTGACCTATGGCTTTTTGTCAAAATGCATCATTTCAAACATGTCACAATCAGAAGCATTTTGGTTATATTTTGGTACTGATCATGACATAGGTTTTCATTTGTACAAAACTGAGAAAATGAGGATCTCACGATTAACAGGTTTTTAGTACTGATCATGAGGTATCCAAACTTCAATCTAGAATGCAAATGAGAAGTATGTCATAATTAGTAGGATTTTGGTGCTGACCATGACCCCATGTCCAGAAGGAGATTTTTAGTATGTCACGATCAACAGCATTTTGGTGCTGATCGTGACCCTATCGGGCCTATATAAAGCATATTTTTCTATTTGGCAAATACATCAGATTTTTCCAGATATATGGTTTTTCTTTCTTTTGTTCTTTCATTTTATATACTTAGATCTAGATTTATACTTGCAAATATGATAGATTTACACAAGTATAGAGTTTTAAATACACAAATACATAGATTAGACTTCTATTTTTCTTCTTGGAGCTCCCATTTCCATTGAAGATTTAGAGAAAAGACTGAAAAAGCTTGGGTTTCAGCTGGTTCTCTATGCTCACATGAATTTTTGGGTTTTTTCTATCCTTTTTCTTCTCTTATTTTGTAATGGGTAGTGAGTAGTTACTTAGTTGTTTGGAGGATCTTTCAATCCCTTAATCGCAATGTGAATATTGAACATTTTTTAGTTTATTTCTATATATGAATGGTTCATTTTATCGATGCTTCAATGATATTTCTTGGGCTTTGATTTTTGAGTGATTTATCTAAGTTGGATGAATGATTTTATCATGATATCTTGGTTGGGTAAGTCATTTAGATGTTTGAACACCATGAATGTTATCTTACTTTAATTTTTTGCTGTAACTTTAAGATTGCTCCGGAATAAGACTCTTTAAGTTATATGTATTATGGTTTTAGAATTTGAGTTTGGAGTAAAATGAATAGGTTTTGAATTGTTTGGCTTTGGAATGAGAAAGCAAACCGAACCTAGGAATTAAATCACCGCAAGTTTATTTTTATTAGTTAAATTCTGAAGTTACATTTTGGTTGTTTATTCTCTGTATTTTCGTAGTTAACAGGTTACATACAACAAAAATTGGAAATTCTTTAGCATACACTTAATTTTCATTGCTTACACCGACAATCCCTTAGGTATGATATTCGTGGGTTTTATATTGAGCATCCTATATTACTTACCAATTCAGTATCTTTGCTGAGGTTGCATCAAGTTTTTGGCACCATTGCTGGGGATTGGCATTGTTTGGGAGTTTTGATTGTTATTTGTATGTGTTTTATTTTTCTTATTTTATTTTATTTTTTTTCTTTTCAGGTGACTCGTAGTGCATGAGTAGATTGAGATGTGAGCAATTAGCATCTTATGATCCTAAAATTAAGAGGAATTTACACCAAATAAAGAGAACAAGTGAATTCGGATGCTTTTATTGGTGAAATTCCTCCTGAGGATGAACAAATGCCAAGGATATAAGAAGAAATTTTAGGTAGATATAGAGAGGAGATACCTAGGCAGAGGACAATTAAAGACTATGTTATGCCTAGATAGAATGAATACCATAGAACAATTGTGTTGCCAAGAGGTGTGTAATTTGAGCTTAAACCAGTAACCATCACAATGGTGTAAAGAAATCAGTTCTTTAGGTAAAATTTGGAAGATCCTGCTCAACATCTAGATATATTTTTGGAAGTGAGTGACATTGTTTAGAATTCAGCATTACAATGGATGCAATTCGATTGAAATTATTTCCCTACACATTAATTAGAAAAGCTAGAAAATGGCTTTAGATGTTGCCAAGCCAATCAATTTAGTCATGAAAATAGTTACAAAAGAAATTCCTGATGAGATTTTTCCCTCCGATAAAGACAGCAAGCATTCGCAACAGTATAATGAGCTTTCATCAAATGAATGAAGAACCCTTTTATGAAGCTTAAGAAAGGTTTGGAGATTATTAAGGAGCTACCTGTATCATAAAGTAGCAGTTTATCAACTGATGACTATTTTCTATGCAGGAATAAATCCACATAAAAGGTTACTCCTAGATGCAGCATCTGGTGGTTTAATCATGAATAAATTATCGAAAGAAGCATTTCACTTGTTAGATGATATGGCAATGAATGATTTACAATGGGTAACTCCGAGAGCAATTTTAAAAAGGTAGCGTGTGCACAATATTGATGAAGTTACTATATTGAAGACACAATTAGAGCTGGTAAGGAAAGAATTAAATGGATTGAAAGTGCAAAATGTAGCTTCTGTTTCTCAAGACTATGGGTTTTATAAGAGTGGACCATGTGTTCAAGATGGTAGAGCTATCGAAGATGTGAATGCAGTAAGAGATTATCAAAGAAATAATCTGTACAGCAATACATATAATCTAGGTTGGAAGAATCACTCAAATTTGCTTGGAAAGAGGGAAATTAGAATGTTTCATCTTTTCAACCCCAAGCAAGAGCTCCCTTCAACCAAAATGTCTATCATAACCATAGTTAATCTTACCAACCTCAACTGACCACTCATTACCAAGCCCCATATCCACCACATCATCACCAAGGTCAAAGTTCAAATCAAAATCAACATTAAGCATATCATCCACCTGGATTTTAGTCAGGACCACCTATGTAAGAAAAGAAACATAATCTAGAAGACATGTTTATGAGCTTCATGAATAGCCAATAACAATTCATGAATAATCAATAACAATTCATGGCTAGCTAGAAAATGAGGTGGAAATCACAGGAGCAATAAAACCATAATCAAAATGCTTACATAATGAATCTAGAGACATAACTGGGCTAACTTGCAACTTGAATGACCAATAAATAACCTGATACTTTTTCTTTTAATATGGACGTAAATCCTAAGAAGGAGGCTAAAGCAATCATATTACGGAGTGGTAAGGAGGTAACACAAGGAAAAGAGAAAGGTAAATCATCTTTACCATCATCATCAAGTATGGAGGAACTGACACGGAAGGTAAGTGACTCTAACCTTAGGGTTGAGGTAAATTAAGATTCTCTTATCATGGAAAATAGTAAGAATATAGTGAACTACAATATAGATGATATTGATATAAATAGGTTGCCATTCCCTACTATAGCTAGGAAGAAAAACAAAAAATGAGCAATTGGCTAGATTTTTATAAATATTTTAGAAATTGTATATTAATTTGCCTTTTGCTAAAGCTTTAGCTCACATACATAACTATGTGAAATTTATAAAAGAACTTTGTTCTAATAAAAAGAAACTAGAAAGGTGTAGGACTGTGCAACTTATTGAAAATTGTAGTGCCACAAGATTCCTTAGAAATTGGAAGATCCTGGTAGTTTTACTTTACCCTCTAAAATTGGTGAAAATTTTGTTGGTAATGCTTCGTGTGACTTAGGAGCTAGCATTAATTTGATGCCATACTTTAAGTGCAGGAAATTGAATCAAGGTGATCTTAAGAAAATAGGGATGAGACTACAATTGGGTGATAGTTCGATAAGAAAATCGAAGGGAGTGATAGAGGACTCATTGGTAAAGGTGGGAAAATTCATCTTTTTTGTAGAATTTGTGGTGATAGATATGGAAGAGGATAGAAAAGTGCCTTTAATTATAAAGAGGCCATTTTTTAACATAGCAAAAGCTTTAATGGATGTGCATGGCCAAAAGATTACCCTACAATTCAACAATAAGGAGTTGGTAGTAGACATGAACAAGGCTACAAAGTACCCACCAAATGATTTAGAGGAGTCCATTTATTTTATGGATACAGTGCAAAAATGTGTGAAGAAGAAGCAGGAGGGATTTTTGTTAGAGGACCTACTGAATATATGTTTGATGCATTCTTTGGAGGATGAAGGGTCGGATGATGTAGAGAGAGATGATAGCTATAATAGAAAAGAAGAATGAGGAAGATGTGAAGGAGGAGGAAATTCCAAATGCTCCTCAAGATGATACACAGGCTCAATTAAAAACTTTACCACCTCATTTAAGGTATAAATTTTTGGAAGATAATAAAAAAATAGTAATTATATCTTATTCTTTGATAGGTTTGGAGGAGGAGCTATTGATTACTATACTTAAGAAATACAAAAAGGTAATTGGTTGAAAAACCTCGGATTTAAAGGTGATTAGTCCAAGCTACTGCATGCATTGAATTTCAATGGAGGAAAATTTTAAGCTAGTGGTTCAACCTCAAAGGCAGCTTAATTCGGTGATGCAAGAAGTAGTTAAGAAAGAGGTACTCAAGCTCCTTGATTAAAGTATTATTATCTTTATCTCCGATAGCAATTGGGTAAAACCTATGCAATGTATCCCGAAGAAAGGTTAATTATAGTGGTGAAAAATGAGCAAAATGAATTTATTCCAAATCGTATAGTTACGGGTTGAAAAGTTTGTATAGACTTTAGGATACTTAATGCTGCCACCCAAAAAGACCATTTTCCTTTGCCATTTATCGATCAAATGTTAGAAGGGTTAGCGGGTAACAAGTTTTATAGCTTTCTAGATGGGTATTCAGGATACTTATAGATACCAATTACCTATGAGGATCAAGAAAAGACTACTTTTACTTATCCTTATGAACATTTGTATATAGATGCATGCCCTTTAGCCTTTGTAATACACCGGCTGTATTTTAACAGTGTATGATGGCCTTCTTTCATGATTTCATTGAGCATTCATGAAAGTATTTCTGGATGATTTTACCATCTATGGGAAGGATTATGAGAGTTGATTAGCTAGCCCAGAAGTGGTATTAGAAAGATGTGAGGAGACCAATTTGGTGTTAAACTAGGAAACATGCCATTTCCTAGTTTGAGAGGGGATAATATTAGGGCATAAAGTGTCCGAAGTAGGGATTGAGGTGGATAAAACCAAAACTGATGTCACTAAGAAGTTACCACCTCGTACTACTGTTAAAGGGGTTAGAAGTTTTATAGGGCATGCCGGGTTTTATAGGCATTTTATCAAAGATTTTTCAAAAATTGCTAAGTCACTATCCAATTTTCTTGTTAAGGATGTTGCATTTGATTTTTCTAATGAGTGTTTGCAGGCATTTAACACATTGAAGAAAAAGTTGATTTTAGCTTCGATGATTGTCTCTCTGGGTTGAAGCTTATCATTTGAGTTGATGTGTGATGCCAATGACTTTGTAGTAGAAGTAGTGTTAGGACAAAGGCACGATAAAATTTTTCATGCTATCTATTATGCCAGCCATACGTTGACAGAGCGCAAGTCAACTACACTATCATTGAAAAGGAGTTGCCATTGTGTTTGCTTTTGAAAAATTTCATTCATATTTGCTTGGCTCTAAAATAGTTATTTGATCTGATCATATAGCTTTACGATATTTGTTTGCAAAGAAAGAGTCAAAGCCAAGATTGATTCGATGGGTGTTGTTGCTACAAGAATTTGATTTGGAGATAAAAGACAAAAAGGGTGCTGAGAATTTTGTTATGGACTATTTATCTCGTTTGGAGCATAAGCATATCAAGAAAGTGGAGATAAATGATTTCTTTTTGGATGAATTTATTTATGCCATTTATTCTTATGTTATTGATATTCATTGATTTGATGATATAGTGAATTATCTTGCAAGTGGTTTTATTCTGAAGGATTTAACATGGCAACAACGGAAGAAATTGCAGGCAAATGCGAGATTTTATATCTTGGATGATCCATAATTATTTAAGTTATTTGCGAATCAAGTGCTTAGAAGGTGTATCCCTAAGGAGGAGTAAGGAGAAATTATGCAAGCTTGCCATGGAGGACAAGCTGAAGGACATAATGAGGCCAGTCAGATAGTCTTAAAAGTTTTGTAATCAAGTTTTCATTGGCCAACTATGTATGAGGATGTTAAATTTTTTGTGCTAGGTTGTGATAAATGACAAAGAGTAGGAAATATTTCTAAAAGAGATGAAATGCCTTTGAATAATATCATAGAAGTTGAATTATTTAAAGTATGGGTCATACATTTCATGGGATCATTTCCGATTTTCTTTGGGTTTGAATATATTTTAGTAGCTATTGAGTATGTGAGCAAGTGGGTAGATGTCATAGCTACTAAAAGTTGTGATTCACAGATTATTTTGGAATTTTTATGTAGAAATATTTTCACTAGATTTAGAATATCGAGAGCCATAATTAGTGACGGTTGGAAACATTTCATGAACCACCAATTTAAGGCATTGCTGAAGAAATTCGATGTAAGGCATAAAATTATAATACCTTATCACCCTCAAGCCAACGAACAAATAGAAGTCTCAAATAGAGAGTTAAAATCCATTTTGGAAAAAATAATTAATAGGTCTATGAAGGATTGGAATTTAAGGCTAGATGAGGTATTATGGGCAAATAAAATAACTTTTAAAACTCCAATCAAAATGTCCTCATTTAGGCTTGTTTATGGAAAATCAAGTCATTTACCTGTGGAACAAGAGCAGAAGGCTTTTTGGGTAACCAAGTTTTTAAAATTTGATATAAAAAGTGCTGGAAAAAAACATCTTTTATAGGTTAATAAATTGGATAAATTTCGCTTATTGGCATACAACAATGCAAAAGGTTACAAGGACAAGACCAAGAAATGGCACGATAAAAAATTGGTGTGAAAAGAGTTTATACTTAGGATGAAGGTGCTTTTGTACAATATTCAGCTGAGATTATTTTTAGGTAAGCTAAAATCAAGGTGGAAATGACCTTTTGAAGTAATAGGAGCGGACAAGTTTGGAGTGGTGACACTGAAGCACCACAGAGATGAGAAGGAGTTTAAGGTGAACGGACATCGTGTGAAGCCTTATTTTGAATCAAGATTCAAAGGTGCTTCCATGATCATCACGTTGTTAGATCCTTAACGATACTTAAAAGTTGACCTGCAGACTTGGTAAATGCAAAACTACTCTTTGACACTTGTTTTTATTAGTGTTTAAAGTTGGTTTTGTTTTTTTATAGTTGTAGTTTGTTTGGGTTGTGGTTCAAAAAGGAATTTGGTTCAGAGGCCTTTAGTTTGAATTATTGCCTATTGAATTAGTTTTTCAAGTTAAGTTGCATGGCCAAAAAGAGTGTGAAAAGTAGAAATTTAGGGAATTATTTTGGTCACGGTTAGTAGGATTTTTGTGTTGATCATGACATAAGGGTGGTTTTGCTTCTAGAAATCAATACGTCATGGGTCACAGTGAGTAGGTTTCTATTGCTAATCGTGACATAATGGCAATTTTGATTCTATACAAAAATCTTTTTAGGCCACGATCCTTAGAATTTTGGTGCTTACCGTGATATAGAATGCAGTTGCATTCTAAACTAGATAATTAATATATCACGGTCAGTATGATTTTGGTGCTGATCTTACTTTTTATTCCTGTTAGTCCAATAACGAGAAAAAAAATATACTTCATGGTCAATATGTTTTTACTGCTGACCGTCACCCCCTAATTACCCCAATTTAAGATCCTAAATTTCGACTAGCTTCTTTCATTTTCTTTTGGTTTCTCTTTTCTTTTCTTCATTTTTCTCTATGTTTCCTCTTCATTTTCTCTCTCCCTTCCTCTCACTCTCTCTCTTTTTCGGCTACCATTATCACTTATCTTCATCAAGTAAAAGATTTTTCTTTTTTTAATCGATATTTGTTTTTGTGTTTGTGTTTACAATTTTTCTTCCTTAACTTTCTTCTTTGTCTTTTTCTTCTTCTTCTTTTATTGTTTTCTTTATTTATCTAGTCCTATTCTCGCATTGCCCATTTCTATGCTTGACTTTAATAAGTAAGTGATTCTTTTCGATCTCATTTCAATTTCTTCTTTTTCTTTTTTCTTTTTGTTCGATTGTTTCCTTGTTCTTGTTCATGTTCTCCTTTGCATGTTAGCTACAAACCTTAGCTTCTTTTATATTTTTATTTTTCTATCATCCACTTATTTTTTTAAGTTGTTGCATGGATGGTTTCATTTGGATTGTATTTTGTGTTTTTAATTTTGAGTGATTTTATTTATTTATTTATTTTCTTTATCTTCTTCTTCTTCTCAATGAAAAAAAATCTTCGCTTAATGCTCTTATAAAAAGTGTTTAGATTTATAAATGTCAATTTAATTTTTTTATTGTTTTTCATTCCAGTGAACATTGAGGAACCTTTGCTACAATGCATTTTGTAATTCTTGTTCTTAGCTTAAATTGCAATTTAGAATATGCCTACCAATTGTTTGATAAATTGCTCGAATGAGAATTTCACCTCTTTTTTTCATTGGATGGTGTGTTTAGAATAAGGTTTGAATCTTGTTAATATTTGTGAGGTACTGGTTGGTTATATGTGTGTTATAAGGATTAGTCAGATATACTTTAGGAAGTGCATTAATCTTGCTATATCTTGCTGCAATGTTGAAAATTGATGCTTGACATTCTGGTCTTTTTAGTTTTAAACTCACTTCTCACTTTGGGGCCTATTTAGAGTTTTTTATTATTAGTATCTTTGCTTGTTGCTCTATGTAGTTGCTTGATACTAGTAACTGTGTTAAATAGTTAACAAAAATTTTTTAGGAAATTAAGTTTTCTTTTGCCATTGGTTATTCAATTTTGGGCTTAATTCATGTATTTACCATTTTAATCGCACTTATAGTTTCATACATTCTTGTCTAATTAGCATATTGATTTTTGAATGTCATGCCTAGAGAGCTACTTGTGGCTAATCTTTTCCAAGATTAATGCTTACTTGTTGAGTATGGCCCGTGCATGTTTATGTATATTTTGCTAGCATTCTTGCCAGGGTTGTCCACTTATGCATCAGAAATTTTGTTTGCAATTTGTCTATATTGCATCAAGATATATAGATTAAAACGATTCGATCTGTGGGCTACTGGTTTTCAAATGATAACTAGATTATCATGGTCGAGCACCACATACCTTTTATATTATTTTTGTGATATGCACCAATACTAGTATAAATTTTTGTTCACTTACACTTTTAGGAAATGATCTTGTTTTCAGCCTATTACCTTGTGATCCCCATGCTTAAATCTTTTTACCATTGATCATTGAGGGTACATTTTTATTTTAGAATATTGATTTTGATGCAGGATTACACTTGTTTTTGCCATTTATTATTGCTAACCTTGCTCCTTAGAAGTTGTTACGTGACTTGTTGTTCTCTGGGCTGCAATCTTGTTAATACCATTCATTTTTACACTTTTAAGCATACAAGAGTTCTAATTTGGTTGAGAGAAATTGGTTGCTTATGTTGAGACTTAATTTTATTTTGTTTTATTATTTGCAGTGGCACCTAAGAGATCTCGTGCACAATCTATACTACCCATAGCCAGCTAACCTCCATCATCTGATCAACCACTAGCATCAAGTCAGCCACCTATCCCTAGGAAAAAGAAGAAGACTAGAGCTCCTAAGGTGCCCAGCTGGGTGCCAGAAGATATTAAGACAAGATATGAAATTTTTTCAAATTGTTAGTTTCTTCCTTCAGCTTATTTAGAAATAAGTTTGCTGGAGAAGTTGAGAATTAAAGATGAAGTAGAAGGGTTGATTGTTAGCATAGGATGGAAAATATTTTTTACTTGTAATGAGCTTATGGACCCTGAGCTCATAAGGGACTTTGTAGCCACTGTCAAATGTGAAATTAGGGAAAACGCTTATGAAGATCCAGAAAGGTGTCTTTTGTTTTGGAAGGTACACCATAAGAGATAACTTTTATAGATTTATCAAAAGCTCTAGGATTCTCTGGCCTTACCCCAGATGCTTTCCCAGATTATGATAAGACTACAGTCTGGGAAGAAATCAAGGATCCACTCTCAGAAGTTGATTACCAATCAGGAATAACCAAGTCTCATCACCTCTAAGATCACACACTCAGGATTCTTCACAAGTTTTTCTTCCTGACCCCTATGAGCCATGTCAAGTTCACAGGTCAAGTCAACCTTCTAGAAGCTCTTTTCCTAACAACCATGACCTGAGGGTATCCCATTAATGGTGTATATCATTGGTGGCACAAATTAAAAGAAATTTAAAATTATCCAACAAAATTTAAGAGAATGTCCTTGGGAGATTAGGTCAATCTGCTAGTAAGGAATCATAGGCATTCATTAAATGAAGATAATGCACTTCCTACAATAGCCTACATAGATAGAAAGCTTCTAAAGAACACTAAAATTATAGTGGATGATGAGACAATGGAGCATGGTATCAGGCTCACAACAAGGGAAGAGTATTTGGAAAAGATGACTCAAAGCTTGAGTAATCCACCATGTAGGGCTGATTAAAGAGCAGTGACTCCTACTTCTCCTCGGTTGCTGAGCTAATTACAAGGATAGATACCTTAGCTGCCAAACAAGTAGATTTTCAGGACTAGTAGCACCAAATGTTAATTGCGCTCACCCATGTTGTATCGACGTTGGATGTACTTTTTCCACCTTTCCTACCTAAGTAGTGATTGCAGGGAGTTCACCTACCTCACTTTATTTTTTCTATTTATTTTCTAGTAACTTGCTGAGGGCAAAAAGTTTTCAAAGTGTAGGGTAGGGGAGTACTTTTTTTGGGATTGAAGAACATTATTTTTATGAATAGTGAAGATAGAAATTTTGCCGTTTTTGATAATTATGAAGAATTTTATGCTGACCATTGCTGAAGAATTTCTTGTGAAGATTGTTGAAGATTTTTTGTGCAGCTTTTGTGAAGTAAAGATGTTGAAGAAGAAGATTTGTTTCAATGCTTAAACTTTCTGAAGTTTTTTTGAACCAAAAACTTTATATTTCTAGTTTGAAAGTTGTGTTACGTTACATTTTAAGTAGTTATTTTTATTGGTTTAGTTAAACTATTTAGTTTTTATCACAAATTTTAGTTTATTTTGGTTTGAGTAGTTTGCTTTGGTTTAAGTAGTTTATTTTAGTTTAAACTTTTTACTGCTTTATTTTATTCTTACTTTTTATTTTGAGTAGTTTTATTAATATTTAGTTTTATCTTTAGTCTTTTAGTAGTTTTAGTTTCCAACTTTAGTTTTTAAATAATGTTGTTGTTGTCTGCTGAGCTGTTGTTATCTTTCGCAATTAGCTTATTTTTCCCTTGTTTATTCTTGGTTGAATCAATTTGAACTCAGCTTACGAACTATTTGTTTAGCACTTAGGTAACCAGATAGCAGTAGTATGCTGAGCGAGAATTTTTCTTTTGATTAGTCTCAATTAGTTTTATATTGATCGATTTCTATTTCTTTGTGCACGTTAGGCTAGTTTTGTAAAAATGTTGAAAATTCAGTGAGTGAGAGCAGTTAAGTGAAGAAATTCTAGGACAAGCTAAAACCTTCCTCATTACCCTTCAAAACAAATATTCAACTCGAGCATAATTAGGATATGACCTAGGTAGAATCTCTTTGGCAGTTACATTTAAAATGACTTTTGACCTGCCTTATGCTATTTGACCATTGCTAGCACCTTTGAGCTTATTGAGTACGCTAAAGCATACTATTTAAAAGTTTTCTTGTTTACACTCTATTATTTGACCATATAGCTTGAAAGCCTTTTATTTTCCCTATTTTGGAATTGGCCACTTTGGGTTGGGTAGTGAATGCATTTGAATTTTGGAATATAGTTGTGTTTGATCAGTTAAGAGTGTTAAAACTTGATGGAAATTGTAGAAAAATGGGGTAGTGAGAGTTGTGACCTATTAATCTCAAGAAATTGCTAATTATGGGGTTTTAAAAGTTTAATAATATCCCTTGGCTTATTTAAAAGAAATCCAGTGGAATAAAGGTTATACTGCAGAAATTTTATTTAGTATTTATTACAATAAATAAGTGTGGGGTACCTAGCATTTAAGAGAAAGTGTTAATTGTTAAGCTAGTTCAAGAGATAAAAATTTTAGCTCTCACTTCCTTTGCAATTGTGATTTAGTTAATGACCTTTGAGATTCATCCTTTAGTATTGATAGCAAGGGCAGAAGATGCAGAAAAAGTTATTGATTTTTAGAAGGTTAGGTGGTATTTTTGGATAGTGTGGCTGATTCTATTTTGTTAACCTTATCTCTTCTTTGGACCCAATACCTTAACCTCCTGTTACAACTTTAGTGTAAGACTTAGTGATCCTATTTTGCTTTGAGTTGTTTAATGGAGATGATCTATGTGGTTCCGATACTAAAGGAGAGGCCTATGGCTATTCCGAGTTTCAAGTACAAAACCGTCATGTTCTTTTTTTTTGCTTGATTATTGGAATTCACTGGTGGTTTTTGGTTTTGAAAAATAGTAAATTGTTTTGGCCTTGCACATGCATAAGAAATTGTTTGATATAGATTAGTTGAGTCTTTTTGGTTGAATTTTTTGTTTGAGTGTCTTCCACTAAGCGTTATTTTAGCTCATTTGAATTCTCTTATTTTGAGTTAGATTTTTATTTTTCAAGATTATGGATTATTCATTTGCTTGAGGGTAACCAAAGTTTAAGTGTGGGGTATTTTGATAACTCCAATTCAGTATCTAGTTTTAGTCCCTTTTCAGTTTAGTTTTTAGTGTCTTTTTAGTGTCTTTTGCTTTGTTTTGCTTAAATTCAATAATTTCTATCCAAATTCAGTACATCTTATCTTTTACAAACTTTAGGTGACTTTTGATGGACTTTTGTGCTTAATTCCAATTTTTGCAAGCACCTCACGGTCAGCAGATTTTGGTGTTGATCATGACCTATGGCTTTCTATCAAAATGTACCATTTCAAGCATGTCACGGTCAGAAGGATTTTGGTCATGTTTTGATACTAACCATGATATAGGTTTTCTTCAGTACAGAACCAATAAAAGGAGGACCTCAAGGTTAGCAAATTTTTGGTACTGATCATAAGGTATGCAAACTTCAGTCCAGAATGAAAATGAGAAGTATGTCATGGTTAATAGGATTTTGGTGCTAACAGGATTTTAGTGCTGACTACGACCCTATTGGGCTTATATAAAGTAGATTTTTCTGTTTGGCAGATACATTAGATTTTTCCAGATCTAGAGTTTTTCTTTCTTTTGTTCTTTCATTCTATATACCTAAATCTAGATTTATACTTGCAAATACGATAGATTTACACAAGTATAGAGTCTTAAATACATAAATACATAGATTAAACTTTTGATTTTCATCTTGGAGCTCCCATTTCTAGTGGAGATTTGGAGAAAAAGCTAAAGAAGCTTGGGTTTCAGCTGGGTGTCTATGATCACATACATTTTTGGGTTTTTTCTAGCCTTTTTCTTCTGTTATTTTGTAATTGATAGTAAGTAGTTACTTAGTTATTTGGGGGATCTTTGAATCCCCAAACCCCAATGTGAATATTGAACATTTTTTTAGCTTATGTATATATATGAATGGTTCATTTTACTGATACTTCAATGATATTTCTTGGGTTTTGATTTTTGAGTGATTTATCTAAGTTAGATGAATGATTTTATCATGATATCTTAGTTGGGTAAGTCATTTGGATATTTGAACACCATGAATGTTATCTTACTTTATTTTTGCTGTAACTTTGAGATTGCTCCGGAATGAGACTCTTTAAGTTGCATATATTGTAGTTTTAGAATTTGAGTTTAGAGTAAAATGAATGGGTTTTGGGTTGTTTGGCTCCGAAATGGAAAAGCAAACCGAACTTAGGATATTAGATCTGCACTTAGGCTAATCATATGACTTGCTCCGGAATGCGATGTTTTATGATTAGAATAGCTTGCTTTGGAATGGGACACTTGGGTTAAGAGGGTTATCCCAATTTCATATATATAATTTAAGGTTAATTAAATTCACATTTAGGTATGGGGAGGATGAGTGAACCTGAGCAGCATTTGTAATTTATAAACTTTCATCTTATTAATTTCTTAATTGCTTAAATCGTTGTAAAATCACTACAAGTTTATTTTTATTAGTTAAATTCTGAAATTACATTTTAGTTATATATTCTCTGTATTTTCATAGTCGATAGCATACACACAATAAAAATTGAAAATTCTTTAGCATACGCTTAATTTTCATTGCTTGCACCCACAATCCCTTGGGTACGATATTCTTGGATATTAAATTAAATATCTTATATTACTTGTCGATTTAGTACACATGCTGAGGTTGAGTCACTTACAATGTTGGATCTCATCGTTAAATCTTGCAAAAAAGGCCCCAATTTCGATTGCCCTTTCAAATGAGGGATTCCATCGCTATTCAATCATTCCCTTCAATAGCGATGGAATAACGATGGAGTCCCTCAATTGAAAGGGGAGTCGAAGTTGAGATCATTTTTTGTAAGATTTAAAGATCATTTTAGTTATATATTCTCTGTATTTTCATAGTCAACAACATACACACAATAAAAATTGAAAATTCTTTAGCATACGCTTAATTTTCATTGCTTGCACCCAAAATCCCTTGGGTACGATATTCTTGGATATTAAATTAAATATCTTATATTACTTGTCGATTTAGTACACATGCTGAGGTTGAGTCACTTACAATGTTGGATCTCATCGTTAAATCTTGCAAAAAAGGCCCCAATTTCGATTGCCCTTTCAAATGAGGGATTCCATCGCTATTCAATCATTCCCTTCAATAGCGATGGAATAACGATGGAGTCCCTCAATTGAAAGGGGAGTCGAAGTTGAGATCATTTTTTGTAAGATTTAAAGATCATTTTAGTTATATATTATCTGTATTTTCATAGTCAACAGCATACACAAAATAAAAATTGAAAATTCTTTAGCATACGCTTAATTTTCATTGCTTGCACCCACAATCCCTTGGGTACGATATGCTTGGATATTAAATTAAATATCTTATATTACTTGCCGATTTAGTACACATGCTAAGGTTGCGTCACTTACAATGTTGGATCTCATCTTTAAATCTTGTAAAAAAAGGCCTCAATTTTGATTGCCCTTTCAAATGAGGGATTCCATCGCTATTCAATCATTCCCTTCAATAGCGATGGAATAACGATGGAGTCTCTCAATTGAAAGGGGAGTCGAAGTTGAGATTATTTTTTGTAAGATTTAAAGATGGGGTCCAACATTATAAAGTACTCTATAGTCTGGATATTAATTTGTAATTGACATTTCTATTTTTATAAATGTTGGGTATACTGTTAAGTCACCAAAATTGCATATTTTTAACTGAATTTATATCCTGCATTCTTTTCAGCCAATTTTAGGGACTTTTTACTTGTTTATTGATTTTGCTAATTATAGGATCAAATTTTTGAGAAGATGTGTTTTAAAAGTTGATTGGAGCTAATCTCAAAAAGCATTGGATTTTTGGAGCAATTTTGGTGCAAAGAGCAGATGAGTGTCAAAGTTGATTGTTAGCCTTACTTAAGGCACAAAGGCAAGGGCGAAGCTTGGCCTTGCCCAAGGCTAAAGAAATGTTGACAGTGCAGAATTCTTCACAAAGACTAGTTTGCGCACGAGTTGCGCTAGCCGCCACCTATGCTCAAGCTTATATTTAGGGGCGTTTAGACTTTATTTTAGGAGATTAAAGGCAGTATTTTTAGGAAATTTTGATTACATTAGATATTTTTATTTTAATTTTCTGTTTTATTAGGAGTCAAAGTTTATTCCTATTTTCGAAGAGTTTTAATAGATGAGAAGGACAGATTTAGCTCTATCTTCTTCCCCTCTGCGTTTTTGAGCTTCAGTTTTGTAACAGGGTTTTAGTTTAACTTTCAATTTTATCTTGTCAATTCCTCGTTGGCCATTTGTGGCTAAGTATTCTTGTTTCAGTTAAAGATTAATTTAAAGCCATGATTCTTGAGATCATTTTGCTTTAATTTCTATTTTAATTTCTTGCAATGTTCATATTGTTTAATGTGATTCAGGGAAACAACTATAAATCTAATTAATTTTTCCATTTTTTTCCAATTTATTAAATAATTGATTTTCTAAACTGATTGTTTCTAATTTTCTAAATATTTTATATTTTATTAGTTTTAACTGATTTATATTCCCTATCTGACTTAATAAATTTTTAATTTATTTTGTATTTGGACTTAACTGCATTATTATGTCTTGTATAATTCTCTTATTATTCATATTTATAGTTTTTATATTTTTGAATTGCTTTATTAACTTTATATCTTCCTTAGATAATTTAACTAACATAATTCTGTCCATATTATTGATATTTTAACATGTTTGGCTGAATTTGGACTAAATTGAAATTTTTTTTTTCATTGTTTTAGATACTAAAATGTACTGATCGGTGTATTTACACTTCTTTTCTTTTTAGTTTAGCGGTATTTTTCCTTTTTTATATATATTTTAAAGGTATATATTTCAAAAATTAAAAATTGGGGTATTTTTATTTCCTTTTGAAAATTTTGAGGGTATTTTTTACTCATAAACCTAATTTTTATGCCTCACAGAATAAACCAAAGATGAGATTGCTGAAAATCCATAATAAGACAACTGAATTGAAACTTTTGAGGATCTAATCAAGCATATAAATACACGTATAAAAGAAAAGTATTTGACGTACGTATAATTAAGGAGAATAATATTCCACGTGTACACTTTAACTTAATTAGACCTCAATTATTGATCTCAATCTTGATTTTAGACCTCTCATTTCCTAATTTCAAATTATCTGGACTCCAATTAATTCTTAAATGCAATTTTTTTGTACTTCGTGAATGGAAATTTCAATTCATACATTAAATTATTTTTACAATATTATGCCTCAATCAATTCCTAAAAATTAATATTAGCTATGTCAAGTCTTTATTTTGACACAGAAAGCACATCTAATTTCTTATATATATAATTTCTTGAAATATAAAGAATAGCTATACAAGTTGGATATGTAGCTGTCAAAGAAGCATTTGGTATTGATATCCAACTTGTATAATGGGATAAAATAATCTAATCATACGATATTGTTCAATCATTTTTATTCTATTAAATTTTTACGCACCTAAAAAAGTCAAGATTTTCAATTATTTTTTAATTAATTACACAGTTATATTATCACGTATTTTTTTCGTACCATTAAAATTTTACTTTTTATAAAATATTTAATTAGTTTTTAAAAAACTTCAATTTTTATGTAATTATATAAAATTTTTACTTTTTATCTAAAATTCAAAAAAAAAAAGAAATAGTTTCTATTTAATAATCATAAAATTCAAACTATTTCTATGAAATAGTTTTTAAGTGTCTAAATGTTTTATATATATAATTTATTCGGTATTTAATAATTTGATTAATTTAAATTTATATCAGATAAATTTATAAAAAAAATATATTTTATTTTAAGTATTTAAAATATTTAATTTTTTAAATTTAAATTCAAAATTTTTGATTAAGTGAGCTATCTTATTTAGTTAATTATAGATTAATATATCTCAAATTAATATCTATAATAATAAAAAATTGTAAATTTTATACTTTCTCTACACACACACATATGATGGATCAGCTGTAGCTAGTGGCTATGTCTTCCATCATGGCTCCGTATGATAATGACGTTACACTGTGCAGTATTTTTTATCCGAATCTCAAATCTGTAAATAATTTATGATAGATCATATAACTGTTACTGTTTCATTTTTTTTATCAGTCACTTTTATTATTTTTACTAAAATTAAGAAATAATAAATAGATTTAAATTTAGTATTAAATTACGTAATTAAAACTAAATTATTAAATCTGATTGGCTCTGACTTTATTAAAAAAAATAAATTAAATTAAATTAAAAATCTAAAAATGACAGATAAATAAAATTTAAATTTTACTTAAAAGTGATAGATAAAAAAAAAGAGTATTATTTTTTAAAAAAACATTATTTAAAAAATTCTCCCAACTTAACTAAACCTGAATTATTGATCTCAATCTTCGTTTTAGACCTTTCATTTCCTAATTTCAAAATATCTGGACTTCAACTAATTCTTAAATGCAATTTTTTTTGGACTTCGTGAATGGAAATTTCAATTCATACATTAAATTATTTTTACAATATTATGCCTTAATCAATTCCTAAAAATTAATATTAGCTACGTCAAGTCTTTATTTTGAAACAGAAAGCACATCTAATTTTTTGGAATAGCTATACAAGTTGGACATGTAGCTGTCAAAGAAGCATTTGGTATCGATATCCAACTGGTATAATGGGATAAAATAATCTAATTATATGATTTTTGTATTTTCTATCGATACTGGAAGTTAATTAATTCCATGATAAGCGCATATCTCAGAAACTTCAAAGAAACCACTTATTCCCATTCAAGTGTTAACCACAACTTTGTTGGGCTTTCACTTTTCTTTTTTTTTTTTCCTTTTTGTAACACTAGTGTACGTCGGTTAGAAACAAATCAATTGTTAACTGACAATAAAGAAATGCCCAAGTCCGAAGAAGCAAAGCAATAATATTTGAAAACAAAAGGAAGTTGGGTTAATTGCACCAAAAATTACTAGACTTGCATATATTTTAATTACCAAAAATGATAAAAAAAAAAGCTTTTGTAATATAAAAATATATAAACTCTTAATATTTGCATGAAAAAATATTTTAAATAAAAATAATTCAAACCTTATTGTAAATTTAACATGGCATAGCAACTGGATTTGAGACCTTTTTAGTGACGCGTCACATATACATTAACGGGAATCCATGTAATTAATGAAACTGATGTGATAATAAATTGCTTTTATTGTTAATATTTAAATTTTTTTAATAATTAAAAAGTATATTAATTAGAGATGTATACAGTACTATACAATTCAAAAATTTACAAATTTTTGTATTATTTTAAAATTTCAGATATTTTAAAAATCAAATATTGATATTATCTTGAAAATTCGGGATAATTCCGTACAGTTTTCTAAAAATTCGGGACAATTTTTTGATTCTTTCGGTACTAAACAATACAGTATAATACAATCCAGTACTTTGGATAATTCAATATTTTAAAAATTTTGCAAAATAAATTTACACAATAATAAATACAAATACAATTAAAATATCTCAACCAATATAATTAAAATTTAAGTCAAAATACATTACTTAAAAATTAACATTCGATATTTTTCATCTGTATTATACTGATACTGATTTCAGAATCTTAAGTAATATCTAAAAAAATAACATAAATTTTAAATAATTAGATCATCAAAAACTACAAACATTAAATAGAAAATTTTAAAAAAAATTTATACTAATATAATAATTACCCAATTCAAAATTTTTAAATTCTTCAATTGATGCCTCTGAAGTCAAAAGCGTAGCCGATCTAACCAGTTGTGGCAACAATTGAGAGTTCGGCTGTAATTAAAGTTAAAAACTTGTAAATTTATCTGAAATCCTTCTTTCAGTGCCAAAAGTTGATTTAGAAATTACAGTCAAGTACTAAAGAATCAAGATATCTTTAGCAATTTCAGCTAAAATTGGATAATTTGGTTCATTTATCTTCCACCGACATTCAAACCATCTAGAGATACAACTTGCTCTTTATTCTTATTTTCTAAAAATCACGCATCAACATCGTTATCAATTTCATCAGAATTAAATGGTGGGGCATATATATATATATATATATATATATATATATATATATATATAAAAGCATCAATCATGGCAGCTCGTTATTGTATGTATGTAGGTCTGATTTTGTGACAAGATTATTATATATTTTATTACTATAAAGCCGACTCTTTTTATTTTTCTTGTAGTGTAAGTAGTTTAATGTTAATTAAGTACATTAAATTTGATAGCAAGGCATTTTAGAATTTTCTTTGACCAAAGACCAAAGCAATTTCACAGTGATTGGATTAAGTAATTTCAAAAAGCCAAAAAGAAAATAAATTCCATTCTGGAACTCTTCAAATGAGAAGAATAGAGAAGAAACAGAGAATTAACTAAGAAATAGAGAATTAACTAACCAGTGGTTATAAGTTCTTGCAAAGCTTTAGCCAATGTAGTGTTTGGTAACATGGATTTCCAATATACTTCAGCAGGCAGTTCGAAAGCATTTTGAACACAAAACTACAAATCTCTTAAAATGTGGAGGATCAGACCGAGTATTTAAACACATCAAAACAACTATTAGGCTACGTTTGGTATGACGTAAAGGAATGAAATGTAATGACTAACGTAATGGATTAAATGATGTAATGTAATGTAATTTTAATTACATTACTATGTTTGGTAACATTAGTAATGTAATGTAATGTAATGTAATAATAAATACATTTCTATGTTTGGTTGCATTATATACATGTTTTGAAATGTAATTGTATTTATAATTAGTAATTAATTTTTATATAATTATTTTATTTTTTAATTATTTTATGTACTTATATATTTATTATATTATAAATATATATTATATTATAAATATATAAAAATCTAAACTTAATAAAACATAATGTTAAAAAAAATTATATTAAAAATGCAAATTCATAAAAATATAATTTTTAACTATAGTATTCAAAGTAAAATTTACGTATTAATAATAACTAAAAATATCACCTGAATTAAAAAAAAAAAGGATTGGGATCAAATGAGCTACAATGGTCGAATGCTAATTTGTCGACAAATTAATTCTGGGACAAATTATCCACTACCAATACCTCAAGGGCCATTTTGCCTCTTCATCTTCCCATTAAAACATTCATCCCTCAGAGACATAATGCCAAACAACATATGGACATGTAGAAGATAGAAAAATAAGCAAATAAAAGACTAGAGATATTACTGGCAATTGCAAAGAAGAATGCACTTGACCATATCCTCCAACAAAGTAGCAGACCTAAACACTCTCCCACTGAAATTCCTAATCCAAATACACTCTTCATCAGCCACAACATCTGCTATCTTTCTAAAGTCTCTAGCTTTAGACTCATCATCATCTGACAATCTGAGCATCCTCACAACCTGACCCGGAATCAATTTTCGATGTTCTGGGGAGAGAGCGGGAGCCATGGACGCGAACTAAGAGAGAATAAGGGAGATGAGAAGGATGGGACATAGAAACCAACAAAGAAGTAGAATCAGAATCAGGAGAAACCAGATTTAAACGCAAAGGTCTAGAGAATGTGCGAGAGAAAGGGTCCCAATGATTTGGGGCCATCATGAATAAGCCATGGCTGCATACTGTTTTTGCTAAATTAAATGTCTCTGCTGCTTCGCCTAGTGGAACTTCTAGCTTTGTTACACACTCCGCTTCTTCTTCTTCTTCGTTTTGATTATTAAGTGAATTTGTGTTCTTAGCTTCGATTTCACCCATTTCTCTTTTCTTTACTGTTTCGGACTCGGAAACTAAGAACTAAACGTTGAAAAACAAATTAACAATTAAAATTCGTGGCTTAATTGAAGATGGACAAAGATCCACTTCAAGCAGCACCTAGAACCAAAGAACGACAGGCGGTGGCGACCAGCGGAGGATGGCGTCGAAGGGAAAAGGACGGCTCCAATAGGAGCGGCGGTGGCGTAGGCAAAAGGGGAAGATGATGTTTAGGTTTAGACGAGTGAGAGAGAGGGGGCTATAATGAAAAATACAGGGTTAAATGAGGGTAATGGCAAATACATTAGTAAATGTATTGAGGAATACATCAGTAATTATCAATACATTACATCATCAAATAGTTTTATTAACAAACACAGGTTTCATTACATGATTAATTACATTTCATTACAATACAGTCTACCAAACACAGCCTTATATTGTATAAAATCACAAAATTCGAAGGGGATTAATTGTCAAGGAAATCGGCTTAGGTTTTCCAAATAATATGATAACGAATGGTGACATATTTTTAAGAATGACTTGACTCGACTTACTTTTAATAATATATACTATATAGTATTCAAAAAAAGACTATTGTTAAAACCTCAATGTACTCCTTTAATTTTCCAAAAATTATCAATGCTGACGGTTTTGAATTTTTTTTTCAAACAAATAAATATATTAATACAATAATAAATTATAATGAAGATAGTTTATTAATAAAATGAGTTTGCTCATTTACATTAATAAAAAAATTATTTACTAGAGTTTTCTTAACTTGTGAGTAGCTGTATAGCTGGATTACAGTTTCTATTTACTGCAAAAAAAAAGGAAATTGAGGACGGCAATTTCCATTGTTAATGGGGCAAAACCGTCGCTCCTAGCTCCGCCAATAGGAGTTTTGCAACAAAAATATAAAATAGCCGCTAAAAATAGTGACAAGAAAACCGTTGTTAAGAACAAAATTTTCTGAGCTAAATAACCCCTAAATTAGTCGCCTTAAATGTTAAAAAAAAATATTAGCGACATATCTTGCGGCGCTATATTCCATTGCAATGCAAATTATTTCAATTGGGATGATGCACATTATTATAGGCAAACTCCATCAACGACAGTTATTTATCCCAACTTCCAGGAAGTTCCAGTATACAACCCCGAAGTATATCCTCTAAAACTTGCATTACTCTTTCGGATTGGCCATTTGTCTGAGAGTGAAAAGCAGTACTAAAATTGAATACCCAACGCTACTTTGAAACTCTTCCAAAACCTCAAGGTAAATCGGGTATTACGATTAGAAATGAAAAATATGCAATTCATCAATGGAATGTTGAATTTATTTCTCATTTGCATAAACTTGATTTTCATCAATCTTAGGCTTTTCCTTGCATGTATCAATCATAATAATTTCTTGGCTTTAAGTGTCTACGTAGATGATGCGTTGATAACTGGTATTTGTGATGATTTGATTGACCAAGTTAAGGCTTTCTTGCATGTTGCTTTCACTATTAAAGATGTTAGGCAAAATATTTTTTTCAAAATGGAGATTGCCAGGTTTGCCGATGGACTTTATATTAGTCAAAGAAAATATATATTGGATTTGATTATACAAGCAGGGTTAATGGGTGCATAACCGACAGTTTCACCATTGCCAAAAAGGACTCACTTAGTTGCTTATCAGAGTGAACTTCTTATTGATCCATCTCCTTGGAAGATTGCTTTATATCAATTTTGCAACACTTGATATTACATATTTGGTTCATTACCTTAGTCAATTTGTTCTGGCACCTAGACATTTTCATTGGAATGTTGCTATGCATCTTTTTAAGTATTTGAAGAATGATCCTGCTACTAGTTTATTTTATTCTTCTCAAAATTCTTTACATATCGATGCCTATAGTGACATATATTGATTGGGCTGCTTGTCAAGATATAAGGAGGTCCATCGCTTGGTTTTGTATTTTTTTGGCTCTTCCCTTATTTCTTAGAAATCAAAGAAATAGGGAACCATTTCTAACTCTTCAACATAGGCAGAGAATAAAAGTCTTGCTTCCACTGCTTGTGAACTTCAATGGCTGACTTATTTGCTATAAGATTTCCATGCTTCTCCTCTTTTACCTATTCAACTATGGTGTGATACCAAAGCTACTATTCATATTACTAAGAATCCTGTCTTTCAGGAACAAACTAAACACCTCGAGATAAACTGTCATTTGTTTCGAGATAAGTACAAGAGTAGAGTGATTCTACCTAAGTACATCTCTTTTTCTTCCAAACTTGCTGACATCTTTACTAAATCTCTTCCTACCCCACTTTTTCATTTCATTTTGTACAAGTTAAGCTTGTTTCAACTCAATAAAGCTCTAACCTGAGGGCAGGTGAATATTATATTTATCTATATTTTATTTAATAAGGGTAATTTGGTCTTTGTATAAGGTGTAAATGATTTAGTTTATACAATTGTAAATATAACACACACTCTGTGTTTTCTAATGAGATTAATATTTCTCCCTCACTTTTTTTCTATTCTCTCTCTTGCTTGAGAGCTTCTTCACAAAAAAATTATCATCGTACCAGGAATATATATGCTAGCTGAAATTACTTATCAACAAAAACCATTACAAAACCTAATTGACTTTTGATTTCATTTATTCTTACAAAAAATTTCATTGTTGAACACTTAATTACTTTTTATGCTTAGAAAATAGCATAAACGATGCTAATTAGTTTACTTCATGCCAAAAGTGTTAAATTTGCCTGAGTAGAGTAGAACTTAGTAATGTTAGGCTCACTTATTGTTTTAAAATGGCTTGAATAATTTTGAAGGTAGTTTTACTACGATTAAATGTCTTTGTTATTCCTTTAATAATCTGATATGCAATTCTCTAAAAATTCTCCGTAGTGCAACCTACAAATCTAGCTGTCAATTATTTAATTTACCATTTTATCCACCCAGACTTATCACCTTGAGCCATAGATTTTACTTTCTGATTTGAGTCTCAGATTTTTCAACAAAATACTTTATAGTCATACAGTTAGTCCTTTTATGGCTTTGACCATTTGAATCTAAGTGGGCTTGAACATTCAAGTTTGACAATGATAGGCTCACTACTGCTTGAAAATGACTTGAAAGTATTTTGAAGTTAGGTCTGCTACAATTATAAACCATTTTTATTCTCTTTGAAATAATGAAAAAAAGTATAGAACTAACCAGGCTATAGAAGTTATTTAGAGCTTTAGGAAATGGAGTGTTTGGTATCATTGATTTCCAATACCAAGCTGAGAAGCATGGCTTCCTTTTAGCACAAGCTGCCATAAAGTTTACGATTAAAGTGATCAGTTTCTAATATCTACAACGAATATATTACCTATGCATTTGCAAAATCATTAGTATCATAATTTTTATGCTCATAGAGAGTAAAGCAAAGATGAGAAAGAGATGAAAATCCATAATAAGATAATTGAATTGTGTTGTTGATTTTTCATTTATTCAGGAGAGAAAGAAAGACGTAGCAACGCATAATTTTATTACTCAAAATTTGGCATATAAATTATTCATAGAACTTACATATTTATCGTAAAATTTCTAACAAACATAAAAAATAATTTCCAAAAATATGAATATGAAACAATAAAATCAAAGTCAAATTTAAATATAAAAATCCTAACTCTCTTATCTCAATTTTTGACCTAATATTTATTGATCTTTGATTCACTCATTCTCAACACTCCTCATTGAGTCAATTTCTACAAATGTGAGACTTCAAATGCATCTAGGTTTTTATTGTGCATGGTTATAGGGTGTAGACATGGCATATGAATTCTTATGGTTCATAATTGCGGGTACAATAGGCATGGCATGTTTTTGTTGTTGTAGGGCATAGGCATGACATATATATATATATATATATATATATATATATATATAGACACACACACACACACACTTTCATTTCATGGCCATTTTAAAAAAAATAAGTTTTCCTCTTGCTTCATTTTTTTTTTATTTTTGCATATTTCCCCTATATGATCCATTTTGCAGCATTTATTGCATTTGATATCTGGTTTTCATCAACACTTGTATTGTGGAGGAGTTGTCTTCTTGAAGTGAGGATAAGGCAAATTGTTTTCCTTATTATTTCTTTTCTTCATTGACATTGCTTGGAGAGCCCTTTCAACAACACTTTTTTCTTATCTTATAGATTATTTTTGTTCAAATGTCTGCAATGCATTTAAAAGTTCAGCCAAAGTAATACTTAATAGATCTTTAATATTTTTCGAAGTAAAAATTGTAATTTCATATTTTTGCGAGCAATGTAACAAATGTTTTTCAGCTATCCTTTTATGAAAAAAATATCTTACCAACTTGTCGACTATGCTAAAGAGCTTGTCAAAGTAATCTTTGATTGTCTCGTCATTTTCTACATTTCAAATTTGGGCAATAAAATTATCACTTGCTTATGTTTTATCCTTTCATTTCTTTGACATTCTTTTTCAAGATACTTCTAAATTTCTGCAACAAACTAAAATTATATAATTCTAGAAAGAATTGAAGGTGAAATAGCTGAGTATAGATATGTTTTAGCTCTAGCTTTCTTTGCTTCGTTTTTTTTCTTTGTACGATTTGATTTTAGCTACTATTAGATTGACTCCTAGTGGAGAAACATCAAAATCTTCTTCTACAACATCCAAAAGATCCAAAGCTTCAACTGCTCAACTTTGAAAGTATGTTCCATCAAATTTTAATTGTTGCATATGTGAAAATTTTGTTTGTCCCTTCATGTGCAGATTATTTTGTGTGTATTTTTTTTATCCTAAAAAAGAAAGGCTCTTGATAAGATGTGGAAGTCTTTATATGAAAAGAGAGAGAGTTAACTATTGTTCCTGGTCAAATGTGAGTTCCTGCAAAAAAGAAAGCCTGATCGGACCAGACGTAAGCACTCTGAAGCTTAGGTTAGTAGCTTTCTAGACACAGAATTCTTAGAGAGAGAGTCTCAAAGATTCAATATCTGAAATTACTGTGCATTGGGCTATTTATAGTAGATAAGAGGGATGCACTCGAGTGCCTTGGACGTGATAATTGGCTGTCAGAGAAAGTAAACGGCAAAGTGACAAGGAGCAGTTTGAGGGCATGGCCTCTGCCTTGTGTCAGTAGACTGATTGAGACATGATATGCCATCAGCCGATCGAACATCAAGTAGCCTCTTCCTTGGCTTGTGGCTCACATTTGGTGCACTTTTATTGATGGGCCTTGGGCCCTATCAAGATTGATGGGCCGACCGAATTAGGCCTTAAAGTATGATATTTCCATAGTTATCACTTGTCTCCCCAAAAAAGGGTCTGATCATATGAGTTTTACTCGGAGATGTTACGATCGAAGAGTAACTGTTGACAAAATTTTTGAAATTCAAAAATGTTCAGTCGAAGAGACGTGTCTGTTTAGATAGCTATCTTCTGATCATTAATGTCGTACACATGCATCGAGAATGATGCTTCGCTCTTTACATCGTAATGATGTCTTCAATGACACATGGCGAGCATTATATGGTGAGATGATTGGTGCATTTAAGAGATTTTTGCCTATAAATAGGTACCTTTTAGGTAATTTTTTCTTTACTTTCCAGCAATTTTTAGCGAAACTCTGCCAGAATTCCTTCTCAACCTCTAATTTTTAGATTCTAGCGATTTTTCGAGAGTTCTCATGAGATAATCCACGTAAGTATTTTCTGCTTCACACATCTCTCATTTTTTCTTTCATTTCTCCTGCATTCATCCTCATTCTAACTCCTAACTAAAGGGTTTCTAGCATAGATCCCCAGAGATTTCGTAGGGATTATTAAGAATGGCTTCCGGTAGTGATCAATCAATATACAAGAGTTTTATTAAAGAATATAGGAACCATCCAGCGGTTGCTCTCCCTTCTAGACCTAGTCTGAAAGAAGTTCTAAGATTCTTTCTCTATACGGCTTCCCTACATAAGTATTCGAGCTGGCTTACCTCGACCCTATGGTGATGATGTAGGGATCTTTCAGCCACAAGAATAACAAGTGGTTCATCTGCCACCTCTGGAGTTTGGATAAAGGGATGAGGCTATTATTTAGCACATTCGAGATAGCAGTGTTGAGGGATTATGGCCTGCTTCAAGTTCGTCTACAAAATAGAAGGGGTAGCTTAGACATTGGATTTTTTCACCCACTTTTTCTAAATTTCAGTTTGAAGTGACGGGACAGAGTATTTCTTTACCAACCGATTAAAGAGAAAGTTCTTCACCGTCCCATCTTTGCTGAAAGGATTTAAGGAGAGATTCTTCTTAGTGGGGATGTTCGGTGGGTTTGGAGTCAGCCTTACCAGATCGGAGGCAACAACCAGCCTAAACGATCAAGCTATTGGGCAATCCTTGTATGAGATGGACATCAAGAAATTGATGGATTCCATGGCGAGGAAAGGAAAACTGTATAACTCCAACTACCTTTTGGGGATGTTGTTTAGGTCCTCCAATTTCGATGCTGGTGAAGATACATAACATGAGCATTAGGATTGGAAGAAAGAAGAAATCATGACATGATCATCATTTATTGCATGTGCATTTTGTTGATATCGTACTAAAAAAGATACTTATCTTAGCTTGTATTGGTGTTGCAGCTGAAGGCGAAATGGCTGGAGGAGATGATTTGGCCAAACAGCTAGCCAATCGAGCGAAGGAAAAAAAAAGCTATCGAGCAGGCTGCTTGAAAGGAGAAGTTAAAGAAGAGGAGACGTGTACTTTTCTCCTCGGTTCGAACTTCGAGGGGTACAATTGGAGGTCCTCCAGCCACTACTGCTACTGCTCCTATCTCTTGTCCAGTGCTGACGATAACCATACCTATGGCTTCCTCATATGGTGTAAAGGGTCGGACCCTTTAAAGCAGCTATGGCTAAGGGATGAATCTGACTTTGAAGAGACATTGCTTGCTGCCAGCTCCTTCAGCATACCACTTCTGAGGAAAGTCGTATAAAGAGAGCGGTCGAGCTGGATGAAACTACCCAAAAGCAAGTTGAGGAGGTAGTACGAAAGAAAGCGGCCAATCTGGTGGTTGCGGCGGACGCTTAGGTTGCAGCCAAAGCCAAAGCACCTAGCAAGAGTGAGCCTACCTCAAGGGCAGCAGGAAGAGCCCCTAAGAGGCGAACCATGCCCCTAAATGACATATTGAAGGAGAACTTCGATGATGATTGGTCTGTAAAAGATAAGGCAGTCTCTAACTTCGTTTGCTAGGGTCTTTTTCAGGATAATGACTTTAAGGTCATGGGAGATCCCAATATACTCGATCGGGAGTATTTTTTATTTAAACAACAAAGCCTAGAGGTGAAGTTTGTTTTTTTCTCCTTTTATTTCAGCATTCTACTCTTTCTCAGAGATTTACTAACTTTTGTTATTGTTTGCTATTTTTTTAGCTGATCAAGTGTGGCTTGCACTTGCACGACATGGAAAACTTCCTAAAAGCCAAACTAGAAGACACCATTTTATCGAAGGGGGAGGTAGATGCCAACGTGGACATTGCTAAGGAAAAGGCCTTTCTCCTTCGATTGGAGGTGGATACCTTAAAAAAATCTTCCCAAAGCGCCCAAGAACTGAAGGCTCAACAGGGTGAAGCCAATTGGCTGAGGAAGGAAGTTAAGTGCTTAACTGATGATGGTGCTCAACTGCAGAAACTCAAGAAAGATGTAACAAGACTGACTATCGAGTGTCAAGTCCTGACCTTTGAATACGTTAAAGCCAATGAGGGCCAATGCAAAGCTCTTACGGAGCATGACCAACTTTACGTTGAGCAGGATGCCCTAAAGGCCACTTTGAATGAGAAACAGCAGGCATGGAGTAAAAAACACGAGGAGGAGTGTGCCTCTTAGAAGGATCGACTACTCAATCAACTGGGTGAGGCCCAGGGGAAGTTCTTATCTTAGTTGATCCATGAGGCCGAGAAACACTTTCCTGAGGCCGATCTCAATTGGATGGAGGACCCAGGTGTCTTGCCTGATCCTTCATCTAGTGATGACAAGGGGGAGACCCTTCAAGAAGGGATGGCTGAGGGCACAGAGAATGATGGAATACCAAGTGAAGATCCTTCATCATCCGAAGTTCCTCCTGCCGAGGTGGCTGAGCCTGAGCCTGCAACCCCTCTACCTATCGAGCCTTTAGAAGAGCTTGCTTTAAGGCCAACTACTGAACCTACTGTAGAGGTGATGCACTCCGAGCCTACCACTGATCCTGTCAGGGAGCCATCTACTGCAAAGATTGTAGATATAAAAAATTAGGATTTTTCTTCTTCTTCTTTTTTCTATTCTGTAAAGTTTGTAACTTGTACAATTCACCATATCAATAAAATGCAAACCTTTTTTTAGATTTTCCTTTTATATGTTTGTAATGCAGTTAAATGAATGCTTTTATTTTCAGTGATATCTTCATATTTTCTACGTTAATTGTGTCGATGCTAATTGAATCAACTAATTAAGTAGTAAAGATACTTCTTGAATTTATAGGAGAATAACTCGTAAACCAATGGTTGATTGGAAAAATGTAATCAGTTACTTATCTGACATAAGTTAAGAAATAAGCTTAAAAGCTTAGGCACGTGATCCGATCTGAATGCCTGATCGGTCAACCATATGAACGTCAAGCGTAGCGGATGACCCTTAGGCCTCGTATTCACTTGGGATTTTCAAGATGATTTTATACATTGAGTTAGCATTTTACCTTACGTTTTGACTCATAATCGTTGCATAATACTTAACTCCGGAGAAATCATTGATTCCATTCGACCTGCAATGAATAAATTGCTTTAAATAAACTTAACCTGCAAATAAATAGACTTTAACTTTCACATTTTTGTCTCAGGATAAGCGTCGAGCCTAACGAATAAATTGCATCAAACATTAAATAAATGGACTTTAACTTTCATATTTTCGGCTCGGGATGAACGTCGAGCCTAGCAGATAAGTTGCACCAGATATTAAATAGATAGACTTTAACTTTTGCATTTTCAGATCAAGATGAACGTCGAGCCTAGCGAATAAGTTGCACAAGATATTAAATAGATGGACTTCAACTTTTAAATTTTCGACTTGGGATGAACATCAAGCCTAACGGATAAGTTACACTAAATATAGATTATCAATCAAAATTTTCATCGGTAGGGATTAATTACATCGATCGGAATTTTCATCAATCGAAATTACTAAGATCATCGATCTTAAGAAACCAAAACAAATACATTAATCATGAAATCTGGATCCTTCGATCGGGATCCATATCGATCAAGGATTAATTAGATCATCAATCGAGGATATAACCAACAAATAAATGGACTCCGACCTTCGCATTTTGGGCTCGAGATTAACATCAAGCCTAGCCAATAAGTCATACCAAACTAAATTTAACTTGCAAATAAATGGACTCCGACTTCCGCATTTTGGGCTCGGGATGAACATCGAGCCTAGAGAATAAGTCATACCAAATATACCTTTTATGGAGATGGAAAGTAATTTCTCTATTTATTGAATTCAATTTCTAGTACAATATTACTTGTAGTACTTTTTGAGTATTTCAACATTCCAACTCTTGGAGATGTCTTGCCCATATAGGGTTCTAAGCTTGTATGCGCTCGAGCCTAAGATCTTAGAGATTTTGTAAGGTCCTTCCCAATAAGGCATTAGCTTTTCGACTTTTGCATTCCATATCTTTAAGTCTGCCTTTTCATGCACTAGATCTCCAACATTGAAAGTTTTTGACTTCACCTTTATGTTGTGATACCTGGCAATCCTTTGCTTGTAGGTAGCGATTTTGGTGTAGGCATCTTCTCTCATTTTTTCTATCAGGTATAAATCTTGACACATATCTTGGATGTTCATCCGATTAGAATAGAATGTCATCCAATAAGAAGGGATGCCGACCTCTACTGGGATTATTACCTCAGAGCCATAGGTAAAAGAGATTGATATTTGGTGAGTGCCTGTCCTTGGAAAAGTTTTGTAAGACCATAGGACACTCTGTAGTTCTTCAGTCCAATTGCCTTTGGCTTTGCCTAGTCGCTTCTTCAACCCTTTTAAGATTGTTCGATTGGAGACTTCCATCATCCCATTGCTTTGTGGGTGAGCAACTGAAGTGAATTTAATGCTGACATTCAGGACTTGGCAAAAGTTTCTGAAGATAGAGCTGTCGATCTACTTGCCATTATCTATAATAAAAATTTTGGATAAGCCATACATGCAGATGATGTCCTTCTAAGTAAAGTTTCTAACCCTTTCTGCAGTGGTCGTTGCCAGAGGTTCTGTATCGATCCATTTAGAAAAGTGGTTGACGACTACAATGAGAAATTTTATCTGCCTTTTGCCTTGAGAAAAGGGCACCAAAATGTCCAGGCCCCATTAGTCGAACGGCCAGATGATCCCAATCGGTTGTTGATCTGTCACTGGTTGTCTTATTACCCTTATATGAATCTGGCATTGTTGGCATCTTTTCATTTTTTCCTGAGCATCTTTGAAAATACTTGGCCAGAAATATCCAATCTGTAGTACTTTTCTTGCCATGGCTCTGCTGGCCTCATGTGCCCTTAAATGCCTTTATGGATCTCTCATAGGATGTAGTCCCTTTCTTCCCTCGTCACGCACTTGTGCCAAGGATGACTGAAAGTTTTTAGTATAAATCATCGTCAATTATAGAATAGTTTAGGGATTTGCATGATACCTTTCGGGCTTTAGCTTTATCTTCAAGTAATTGCCCTATTTGTAAGAATCGTCTGATCGGGCTCATTTAAGTGTCATCCCTTGCCCAATTTCCATCATCTCTGGTTCAACTAAGGAGGAGGAGACTTGGTCGACAACCGTGATATTTTCTTCTATCACTTTCTGCTCGGAGGTGAACATTTTAGCAAGCTGATTGATCGTTGTTGTTTGATCTCTTAGCACCTTTTGAAGAAGCCATTCTGATCCAGACTCTTCCAACATTCTAAGTGCAGCTTTAACTTTTGCCAGGTACTGAATCATGTTAGTCTCCTTTACTTTAAAGGTGCCCAAAACTTGGCTGGTCATAAGCTGAGAGTCACTCTTTATGGTTACTGACTCTGGTCGGATGGCGTAAAGCAGCCTTAGGCCTTGAATAAGTGCCTCGTACTCTGCCATATTATTAGACGTTTTAAAATTAAGTCTAATTGCGTACCTTATGGAGATATTGAGGGGGCCCGTTATTACGATTTCCACATCTTCTAGGATATCATTCGAGGCTCCATCCACGATCATCTTCTACATTAGTCATTGGGGCTGGGCATCCATCTCTTTGCCAATGAACTTAGCCACAAAATCTGCTAGCACTGGCGCTTTAATGGCCGTTCTGGGCTTGTACCTCATATTCCATGATTGGAGCTTGATTTTTCATCTTATCATCTTGCAATCTAGGTCGGAGTTTTGGAGAAATTTTCTTATCGGCTGACCAGATCGGACCACAATGGTGTGTGCTTCGAAATATTACCTTAGCTTTCACGTGCACATCATGAGGACGATGATAAGTTACTCAATTGGTCCCTTATTCAATTATGTCCCTCTGAGCACCTAACTCACATAATACACAGGTAGCTACTGGGTTTTTTCTTCCCTAATTAGGACTCCTGCAACAACTTCACCTGAGGTAGACAAGAAAAGATAGAGATTTTCACCTGGGACCGATCGGCTTAGTAACAATGGATTGGTGAGAAATTTCTTCAACTCTTTAAAAGCTTGTTGATAATCCGTTTCCCAGCTAAAAATGTAATTCTTCCTCATCTTCTTGAAGAATGGAGTGCAATACTTGGTTGAGGAGGAAATGAATCTTTCAAGGGTTGTGATCCTTCCATTTAGCTTCTGAATGTATTTTATATTTCTCGAGGGTTGCATTTCTAGGATGGCTTTTATCTTCTCTAGGTTAGCTTCAATCCCCCTTCAAGAAACCATAAAGCCCAAGATTTTTCCTGAGAGAACCCCAAAAACACACTTTTCATGGTTGAGCTTCATCTAAAACTTATTCAGCATGCCAAAAAATTTTGACAGATCAGCAGAGTGTTCCTCCGGGCTTTTACTTTATGTAAACTCCCACAATTCACCTGATCTGGTCTTTAAAAATTTTGTTCATAAGATACTGATATATGGCACCTGTATTTTTTAGACCGAACGACATTATCTTGTAGTAGAAGATTCCATCATCCATAATAAAAATTGTCTTTTCCTGATCCAGAAGCCACATCAGGATTTGGTGGTAGCCAGCATACGCGTCGAGGAGAGAGTAGATGGCATGGCATGCGGTTGCGTCCACTAAATAGTCTATACTTGGTGGAGGATAGCTGTCCTTCAGACATATCTTATTAAGATCTGTGAAGTCGACGCATATCCGTAGCTTTCCTATCTTCTTTTTTACTAAGACCATATTGGCAATTGACCTCTCGGATCGTACCAGCCTTTAGTAGCTTGTCAACCTCCTCAGATATGAATTTCTTCCAATCAGAAGCATGCCTGCGTAACTTCTGCCTGACTGGTCAGTGGGTTGAGTCTATATTGAGCTTATGGGTGATCACTTCAGGATGGATCCCAAGGATGTCTTTCGGCTTTCGGTAAAAGATGCCTAGTTGATCATCAAAACCTGCATGATCGTATCCTTCACTTCTAGGCTCATGCTTGTCCCAACCTGGACACTCTTTCCCTTTGATAGAGCTCTTGCTTTAACCTCTTTAACGGGCTCCATTCTTGGCCTTGCTGCCGACTTGAATCACTCAAGAACCAGCTCCACAATCATGGCCTATTTTTTCTATTTAATCATGGTGATATATGATTCTCGGGATGCCTTTTGGTCATCTCTGAGGATGGCAATGCCCCTTTTTATGAGGATTTTCGTGACCATATACCTTATGCTAGTGATAGCTCTGGTCTGAAAGAGTAGGGGCCTACCAAAAATGGCGTTATAGGTAAAAATCATGTCAATGATCATGAAGGTTACCTTGCATACTTGGGTGAGTGCGTCTTGGCTTAGTTCAACAAATAACTCTACAGATCCCATCGCTAGGATTGTAGCATTGCTTAGCCCGATCAGAGGGGTGGCATTCAGTTTTAGCTCCTCGATCAGCAGTCCCATAGCTCGGTAAGCCTGGAGTGTGAGCACATTTACAGTGCTGTCATTGTCCACCAAATTCCTTTTCACATTGAAATTATGGGTTCGAGCCTTTATGACTAAAGCATCCTCATGAGGAAATATTAGGTCTCGGACGTCTTCACTGGATATGGTGATTGGAGCAAACTGCTCAGCTTGCTAAGAGACATAAATGCCTTTTTCCTTCTTCTTTTTGGAGAGATCTTCTCCATATACTGATCTTTCAGTAATCATGTTTATAACCTTAGCGTATGGCCTGCATGGGTCTGGATTCCTGAGGTTTCTGTGCTCATCATCATCATCTGAGCCAGAATCATCTCTTATGATGTTAGGCTATCTACAGAAACTTCCTCCTCTAGTCGGACCTATGAATCTTTTGAGGGTTCCTCTTTATAGGAGTCACTTGATCTCCTCCTTTAGCAAGTAACACTCGTCAGTTGTATGATCGACGTCTTTATGAAACTCAAAATATTTGTTGTGATCTCTGTTGCTTTTTGACCACTCGGATAATTTCTTGGGGCAGCTGACTTTTCTTATGCTATTCTTTAATCCATATCAATACCTGGGTAGGGTTAGTGTTGAGTGGGGTGAAGGTCCGAGCCGATTGGTTGGAAGATTGATCAGACTTTCCCTGTTCGACCTTTTTTTGCTTACCCAGACTTTTTGAAGTGGTAGCTCTATCGGGATTTCTTGTTATCCATTCGGATACGGGGGTTCTGTTAAATGATTGGTCGTCCGGATATTGGAACCTATCCATGACACTGGACCTTCTTGCCCTATTAGTCCTCAGGGCATCATCCAACTGGATGTGTTGCTTAGCCCTTTCCATCAGATTGAAGAAGTTGATCGACGATCTTGTAATTATTAATTCGAATAAGGGGTGATCGGTGATGCCTCCAGCCAAGGCGGTCATCACCATCTCCACACTTACGTTCCGAACCTCGAACATCATGTTTAAAACTTATCGATGTAGTCTCTAAGATTTTCATCGGTTCTTTGGTAGAGGTTGCACAGATCGCTCACCAATTTGGACGTTTAGGTTTGCACAATGAATCATGTGGTGAACAGCTTTTTGAGTTGTCTAAAGGAGGTTATTGATTTTTGAGGTAACTCATGGAACCAATTTAAAGCATTTCCTCTTAAGATGGTGGGGAAAATTCTGTAGGCGATCTTCTTATCATAGGTGTAGACCTGCACCTTGGTTAAGTATTCTGCCAGATGGGTAGTAGGAATAGTTTTGCCTATGTATTTATCTATCATTATGTCTCTCCATCTGGGAGGCAGCTCGAACTCCGTTATTTTTCTGCAAAACAAAGAGGCAGTATTTTTGTAGGTGTTTTCCTCAAACATATCTTTCTTGGGGTTTACCAAGCCAAAATGCCTAAACTTTTGCTTGAACCATTTATCACACCTGCTCATGGATGTGAAGGTAAACTCGTTTTTTGACCTTTTAGAGCGACCACGGCTAGGTGTGCATATGAAAGATAGATCATCTCTAATGGAGGCGGTGGAAGACCTGCTGGGGTAGTAGGGGGAGTCTCTACTTGAGTATATTATCCCCTTGCCTTTATCATACCTGTCTGGGGTTCTGACATCCATTCTTTCACTATCATGAGTTCGCGGCTCGTTAATGGAAATTCCTCGATTTCTCCTCCTTCTGAAGTCTTAGACCATGAAGTTTTCTTCATAGTCTCTTTCAAAAGTTCTAGGCATTTTGCCTTTTTTGATGATCTGGACAATGCTATTAGTGAAATAATTAAGAAGAGTGCGCATATCCTTGACCGTAATGGGAGTATTTTTCAACTGCCGTAGGATGACATCATTAAACTCCGGGAGAAGGTTACCCCTAGCTAGGTTATATATCATATATCAAACTCCGGGAAAAGTGTAGCAACACATAATTTTATTACTCAAAACTTGGCATCTAAATTATTCATGTAACTTACATATTTATAGTAAAGTTTCTAACAAACATATCAAAATGATTTCTAAAAATATGAATATAAAACAATAAAATCAAAATCAAAATCAAATTTAAATATAAAAATCCTAACTCGTTTACTTCAATTTTTGATTTAATTTTTATTTATTTTCAATTGGGTCATTCTCAACAAATTGAAATTTTTGAGGATCTAATCAAGCATATAAATACATGTATAAAGAAAAGTATTTGACGCGTAAGGAGAACAATATACCACGAGTACACTTAACTTAATAGACCTGAATTATTGAACTAATTTCAAAATATCTATGGATATTTAGTATATCAAAGGCTAACAAGTAAAATATGTATCGGTGGTTTCTTGGAAGTTTCTAAAATTGACGTTCACCATTATGATTATCATGGTATTAAGTTCCTGTACAAATGGAATATAAAAAATTCTATAGTTAGTTTCTTTGAAATATAAATATAGTTACAGGTTGGAGATGTTGCTGGCAAAGAAACAACAGAGACTGAGTAGCTCATTTGTTCTTGTTTTCCTTTTGTTATTGCTCAAGTAGGATCTCTTATAGCTCTAGGTAATGTGTTTTTGAGGCACAAGGGATTAGCCACTTGCTATTACTTTTCATTGTGAGCAGATACTGTAAAGTTCATTTGGGTCCTTGCTTTCTATTATCACCTTCTCAATTAAGCATTTTATTTTCATTTTCTAACGCTATAGGGGATTTGGTGAGGAAGCATTGCAGATTATTCAAGGGAATTTGCGCCTGATTTAGTTCGTGAGAAGAAAAAAAATAAATAAAAGGATTATATATATATATATATATATATATATATATATATATATATATATATATATATATATATATATATATATATATATATATATTAGATTTAAAACTTGTCAGAATTAAAATATTCCCATTTGAAGACATTTCCATAGTAATCAAATGAAGCCTCTTTCTTATTGTCAAACTCAGAAGTTTGAAGCAAATGAACCAGTGGACCAATAACATTAGACTTTTCACAGGCTGGGAAGTTCCTTATCCACTCATTTTTCACCTATCAGTTTCTTGAAATATAAAGAATAGCTGTACGCTATATAGACCCTTGCACGCTTATTTTAGAGCTCTCATTTACAAATTCCAAAATATCTGGACTTCAATTAATTGTCAAATGCAATTTCTTTTGGACTTTGTGAATGAAAATTTAAATTCATGCGTTAAAATATTTTAATAATATTAAGCCTTAATTAGAGGTGGCAAATGCATAAATTGAACTGTTTGGATTAGATCATTAATAAATGGATCACTAATGAGTTGGATCATAAATGAGTAAAAAAATATGAGTTATAAATGAATCAATATCCAAATGGATTTGATTGATTTGGGTCGATCCATTAATTTAATATAAATTAGTATGAAATTTTTTATTAATTAATTAATAAATTCGGTAATAATAAGATTCAATTGAAAATATAATATAAATAATAATATTACTTTGAAATTATAATGAATAATAATCATATTATTTCTATTTTCCTATATTTTATATATGTTTGTAGCTATGAATGTCCTGATACGCTATCCCCTTCATTAAGATTACAATCAGATTTTCTCTTCCTTCTTCAACGTCGCACTTTCCCATTTATAATCCTTTTTGGCTTTTGCTTCCTTAGGCCAACAAAAACCCTTTACACGCTAATTTAAAACAAAACTTTCTTATGCAAAGCTTCAAAGCTTCTCCTTCTCTTCCTCATCCTGATATGTACTGCCACTCTTCCTTCTTTCTCCGGTACTATTTCTTCTTTTTTCCTTTTTGTTTCTAAAATGTTTTACTACTACTTGGTGGTGTTTGTTTTAAAAAGGATATGCTGTTATATAAATATACATAAAACTGCCATTTCTTTAATCATTCTTACTCAAAACAGGTTCAATGTTTCTAGAAGAACTCCTTGCAAACAGCCCTTCAAAATAGCCTTTAACCAAACCCCCCACCCCATTTGAATCTCGCACCCAAACACAGTTGTCGCCTTTCAAGGCATCGATATGATTATTCCTCTTTCGAGCTGAAGCAACAAGTGAAAAAAAAAAATCTAGAATTTGTATCGCCATTTTGCAGCCATAGAATCTTCGAGCGTTGCTGCCAGTTTAAATTGTCCTGCTCCATAGTCTAGGAAGCTTATTTCTCAAGGCATTTAACTTCAGCAGATTTTCTTCCGTCATTTTAATTTGTTTTCGATAATCATTGTTCAAAATTTTAACTCTCCGCTGCGCCGCTTATTTTTTCAATAACCCCATCTGCAGTCACCGTATTCCAGCCCCATTGATATAATATCACCAACACCAAGTTCCAGTAACCAGGAATTTTCAAATCTAAAACGCGTACTTCTCCATGTAACAAAATTAACATCTGCGTTCCCCAAAAGTGGTGAGTGAAATATTACGGTGGCCAATGGGTAAGAGATTCTTAGGCATTTGGTGTAATGATCCAATAGGTTGAAAAATGTAATAGATCAATTTTGAATTGATACAATGGATATTGGGTTGGGTTGGATTGAAAAATAAAATTGATCAATTTTAAGTTGACCCAATGGGTATTTACTTAGATTGGGTTGGATTTGAATTAATTTTTTTAAAATAAATTTGGATCGATCCATAGATTTAGATCAATGTTGCCGGGTATAGCCTTAATCAATTCCTAAAAATTATCACTCCTATTAGCTATGACAAGTCTCGATTTTGACACATAAAATAAAACACACTGATATCTGGCACAGTATTTGCTAGCCATATCGAACTTGTATAATGGGATGGAATAATCTAATTATATGATTTTTATATTTTCTATCAATAAAGGATTTTAATTAATTCAATGATAAGCACATATTTCAGAAACTTCAAAGAAACCACTGCTTCACATTCAAGTGTTAACCGCAACTTTGTTGTGCTTTCACTTTTTTTCCCTTGTAAAACTAGTATACTTCCGTTGGAAAATTACCTGAAGAAGACAATAAAATAATATTTTCAACTAATTCAACATTTATAATAAAAATTTAAGATAAATATAGTACAAAATTATAAATATTAAAAAAAATTCATCAAATATAAATTATAATTTTTATTTTATTTTATTCATAAAAAAACATCAAAATTGCTTAAATTTTAATATTTTGTATTTATACTTATATTTTATTTTTCAGCAAAAAAAATATTGCATTGATATTTTGGACAACTTTTGATTTTTTTGGTTTCAAAATCGGTTTATTATGATTTTATTCAATTTTTGCAGTTTAATCAGTTTTCAACTGGTTCAAAATGGTTCATGCAAGTTTTTAATCAGTTCGATTTTCATACATTAAATCAATCGAATCAACTGACAGTTCGTAGTTAAACCGGTTGAACCGGTCAGTCCTGTTCAATTTTAATAACATTGGTATTTAGGATTTATAAGAGATAATAATAAGAGAAATAAGCAAGTGTTTGAAAATGGAGGAAAGTAGTTTTTATAGAGAGTTGAGTTTAAAGAAGAAAATTGGAAAAAACAAATATTAGCAGCTCACTAGTTATTGCTGGAGCTGCAGGGTCTCCTTTAAAAAAAAAAAAAAATTGACTGATCAAGGTTTTTTTTTTTTTTATCGGCACTATAAAACCCCTTTCTTTAAAACCGTCAACTTTTATGGTGGCTTTTGTACAAAACTCAACTGAATTTGCGGAATCCATTCAATTAAACAAAAAATTATTTTTCTAAATTTAATTATTGTAAATCGAATTTTTTTAAAAAAATAATATTTTTTAAAAAACCCCAAAACTGATCACTCGTGACAATTCCCTAAATCAAGCTTAAAGAATTTCATGCCGCAATCCATATTATCAGTGATGTATAGTTGTATACATATGGACCCCAGCACTCATTTCCATAATTAAATAAATAAATTTCAAAGTTCGGAAATTGTTAATGTATCGTTTGACCTTCCTGGAGTTGGTTGTCTTTCTGTTTCCTTTTTCTTATTTATTCCCCTCCCTCTTGCCTTTGGACCAAAGCACTTTGTTCTCATTATATATATATATATATATATATATATATATATATATATATATATATATATATATATATATATATATATATATATATATATATATATATATATAAATAATCCATTCTTAAATCTGCCTTGAATTTAATAATTATATATTCACTATTACTTCAAAATAATTTAAATCATTCCAAAAATAATTTCATTATATTTTTAAACTATTATTATTTCTTTTAATTATCCAATATAAAATTATGTCCGATATAATGAATATTTTAATTTCATACATTCAATTAATTTAAATTTATTTTAAATTTATATTTAATAACGATATTTATTTTCAAATATTTAAAAAATTTTCATATTAGAACTCAAACATAAAATTTCTAATTAAAAAATAAAAATAAAAACTCTTTCATCCTACTTCATTCCTTAAAAATACTTAATTTTGAATTTTTGATTGCAGAGTGATAGACATTAGACAGCGAGCGCTTAAATCCGATCACAAATTTGTATGTGGATGGAAGATTGCCTAAAGAGGAAAACGTTGACTTAAAAATTTCTATCATGAAGTCAATAATGGAGGCACTGAATTAATTGGGTCAGATTAATATAAATTAAAAGACAAAATTTCATTCAAATAAATTATTCTTGTACTCTCTTTACATTGCCCATCTCCCTCATGGCACCCTCACCGTTCTTCCACCTCATTTCCCTGCTTTTATTTTCGAGTCAAGTTCTTGCTATTGCTGTTGAAAATGTAGTAGCAGTAGCAGTAGCAGAAGCAGAAGCAGATGCCTTATTGAAGTGGAAAGCTAATCTTGATAATCAAAGCCAATCTTTCCTGTCTTCTTGGACTTCAGGCAGACCTTGCAATTGGTATGGTATTCACTGCAGCAAAGCTGGAACTGTCACTAATATAAGCCTTCAAGATTCTGGTCTCTCAGGTACTCTTCAAAGTTTCAGCTTCCCTTCATTTCCTAATCTTGTTCATTTTAATCTTAGCAACAACTCAATCTATGGCACAATTCCTCCTTATATTGCCAATCTATCCAACCTCAACATTCTTGACTTGTCTGTCACTAATATCTCTGGTTCTATTCCTGATGAAATTGGAACCTTAACCTCTCTCACTTATGTGGATTTATCAAACAATTTTCTTAACGGTTCTATTCCAACTTCTATTGCAAATTTGACACAGTTGCCGTTTCTTGGCATTCATATGACCCAGCTCTCTGGTCCGATACCTTTAGAAGTTGGAATGTTGAAATCTCTTACTTATCTTGAACTGTCTGGAAATAGTTTCACTGGTAAAATCCCAACTTCCATTGGAAACCTTACAAAACTAAGGAACCTTCACCTTAATGACAACCAATTTTCTGGTTCCATACCAGAAGAGATTGGAATGTTGACATCTCTTGTTGAACTTGCTTTATCACGTAACAACCTCACTGGTCCAATCCCGGCGTCTATAGGAAATTTGAAGTCATTAACTTCTCTTTATCTTACTGGTAATCAGCTTTCCAATTCAATACCTCGAGAAATCGGGTTTTTGGCAGAGCTAAGTGTGCTATATCTTGAAAACAATCAGTTTTCTGGACCTCTCCCTGTAGAAATGAACAACATCACTCTTCTACAACGTTTTATCATATATTCTAACAGATTCACTGGTCATTTACCGGACAATATATGCCTGGGTGGTCGCCTTATAGGCTTTTCTGTTTATGGAAATAATTTCACTGGTCCTGTCCCGAAAAGCCTGAAAAACTGTACCAGCTTGATCAGAGTCCGCCTTCAAGAAAACCAACTCACAGGAAATATATCTGAAGATTTTGGGATATATCCACGGTTGATCTATTTGGATTTAAGTGATAACAAATTCTATGGAGAGCTTTCATGGAAATGGGAAAATTTTGCTACTTTGTCAGCCTTGAAAATTTCAAAGAATAATATCTCTGGCACAATCCCTGCAGCAATTGGAAATGCATCTCAATTGCAGTCGCTCGATCTCTCATCGAATGAACTTGTAGGGAAGATTCCAAAAGAATTGGGGAAGTTAAAATTGTTTGAGCTCTATCTTGAAGATAATAAGCTTTCAGGAACCATTCCTTCAGAAATAGGCATGTTATCTCGGCTGGAAAGACTAAACATGGCAGCGAACAATCTAAGTGGATCGATTCCCACACAACTTGGAGACTGCTCAAAACTACTGTTCTTGAATATAAGCAAGAATAGATTTGCAGACAATATTCCTTTAAAGGTCAGCAAATTGGACTCTCTTCAAAGTCTTGATCTCAGTTACAATTCGTTAACCGGTGAAATACCACAGCAGCTTGGAGGATTGCTGAGGTTGGAGACGTTGAACCTTTCCCACAATTTGCTGTCAGGTTCCATCCCAACTTCTTTTGGTGATCTGTTAGGCTTGACTGCGGTGGATATATCCTACAATGAGTTGCAAGGCCAAATTCCCAACATTAAAGCCTTTCGCGAGGCTCCATTTGAAGCACTTCGAAATAACACAAACCTGTGCGGCAATAACACTAAACTAAAGGCATGTGTTTCTCCTGGAATTAATCAGGGCACCAGGAAAACGGAGAATAAAGTGAAACTTTATGTTATTCTGATTCCTGTCCTGGGTACTCTGATTCTAATCATTTTCTTAGTTGGAGGTTTCTTAATCGTCCGCCAAATGATTGATAGAAACAAGAAGTCTTGCTTAGAGGAAGGGGAGACCGATTCCAAAAATGTTTATGCAGTATGGAGCCATGATAAGGATATCAGTTATGAAAACATTATTGATGCTACAGAGGATTTCAACCCCAAGTATTGCATTGGGGTAGGAGGGTATGGAATTGTGTACAAAGCTGTCTTACCAACAGGTCGAGTTGTTGCTGTGAAGAAACTTCACCAGTCACAACGTGGAGAAGTGGCTGATTTGAAACCATTTGCAAGTGAGATTGATGTGCTGATGAACATTCGACATAGAAACATTGTCAAGTTACATGGTTTCTGTTCACATCCGAAACATTCTTTTCTGGTTTATGAATTTGTAGAGCGAGGAAGTTTGAGAAATATTTTAAGCAATCCAGAAGAGGCAATGGAGTTTGATTGGTTCAAGAGGCTGAACGTTATTAAAGGAATAGCTAATGCAGTGGTCTACATGCACCACGACTGCTCTCCTCCAATCATTCATCGAGACATTTCCAGCAATAATGTTCTAGTGGATTCAGAATTTGAGGCTCGTATCTCCGATTTTGGCACAGCTAGACTGTTGATGCCTGATTCATCAAATTGGACCTCATTCGCAGGCACATTTGGATACACAGCACCAGGTACATAGACCTTACATAGAATTTTTCTTAATTATTTTCTCCATTGACTTTGGTTCTGATAATTTCTTGCAACCATATTTTTGCAGAGCTAGCATACACAATGGCTGTCATTGAAAAATGTGATGTCTTCAGCTTTGGTGTGTTGACACTTGAAATATTAATGGGAAGGCATCCGCGTGATTTAATTTCATCTCTTTCGTCATCATCTTCATTTTTGAATTCAAATGATCAGCAAATGCTACTTAAGGATGTGATCGATCAATGCCTTCAAACTCCGCAAAATAAAGTAGCCGAAGGAGTTGTATATGTTGCAAAACTTGCATTTGCATGCTTGAGTGAGAATCCCCAAGCTCGTCCAACCATGAGGCAACTTTCTTCACATCTAGCGGCTCAATGGCATCCATTGACAAAGCCCTTCTCTGCAATAACATTAGGAGAAATTTTTGTTTAGTAAAATGCAGTATAAGCCTCCGTCTTTTCCTCTTCATGTTTGTACTTAATTTAGTCTTTATTGTACAGCAATAATGTAATATACTAATGTTATTGGCATTTTCTTTATTGTCCATTCACCAACTAATTTGTTTCTAATTGAAGAGCGCTAGTTTTATATATTGTCTCTGACAAAGCTAACAAGTAGAATATGTATCAGTGGTTTCTGAAATTGACAGTTCTCCATGTATGGCTATCATGGTATTAAGTTCCTGTACAAATGGTATATAGAAAATCTTATAATTAGTTTTTGAAATATAAAGAATAGCTCTACAGATCCCATATTACCAGTTGAATTTCTGCCTTATTTAGTTGGTCAGAAAAAAAAGGATATATATATATATATATATATATATATATATAGTTGTTATTAAAGGCTAATGCAGTGGTCTACATGCACCACGACTGCTATCCTATCCTCCAATCATTCATCGATTAGTTGGTCAGAATTAAAATATTCCCATTATAAGACATTTCAATTGTAATCAAATGAAGCCTCTTTCTTATTGTCAAACTCAGCAGTTTGAAAGTTATTTTGGATTGATACCAGAGGCAGCTCCATTTCAAATAAAAGATGCTTGTGTCAAGTTTACTACTTATTGCAATCCAGGCACACCAAATAATCTTCTCAAGTATTGTATAATATTCAAGGTACCATGAATTGTCTTGTGAACATACCATATTGGCAAACAGATTAATCAATTACCAATTTTATATAGAGAATTCAGAGTCAAATGATGGGATAGTTTTGATTTTAAAAAAGCAGATAGGCAAGCAGTTATTAATTATTTTGAGCCAAAGATTTCATCAGCTTCAACTTCAACTCCATCAATAGGATTCACTGTAGATAAAAATCATATTGTTAATCTATTAACATCAGCAGCATCAGAAGAAGAGTTTAATTCAATTATCAACCAAATTTTAGCTAAAAGAGCATCATCATCAGGAAGTAGCACTCCGCCTCCTAATCGAGCGTTTGAAGATTTTCAAGACCATTATGCCAATATAGAAATATAAAATGCAAATGTAAAAAGAAAAATGAAAAATGAAAAATGAAAAATGAAAAATGGAAAAAGGAAAAAGGAAAAAAGAAAAATGAAAAATGAAAAAAAAAAAGAAAAAGAAAAGTAAAAAATTGTAGGCTTTCTTTAAGCCTTTCTCCGGTAACTTTCTTCCAAAAGTTTTTAAAAGATAAAATTTTAGTCTTTTAATAGTATTTTACTATTCACACTTTATTACCTTATCTTTTATCTGACTATTTCAAAAGTTAAGTTTCAGTATTAATTATTACAACTTACACATTTTCAAAGGAAAAGGGACTCAATTCATTTTATCTTAACCTTTATCCTTCGATTTTTAAATTCCTCTGACACCTTTACCATTCGAAATAAAACCTTTATCCTTAAAACACAGTTTCAACATGATTTCAACACGATTAAAATACGGTGCAATTATTACCTTATCTTCGTCAGATTTGAAGCAGGATTCAGCCTTAGAATATTTTTGTATATAAAGAGACAGCATTTTCAAGTGAAGGGCAGAGAGTGAATGAAGTCCTTTCGAAAGCCAAAAAGGAAAAAGCCTTAGAATGAGATTGGAATTATTCAACCGAGAGCACAAAAAATTTTCAAGATTAGAGAGAAAAATAAAAACCCCTTGTAATTTCTACCTCCCTATGTAATAAAATCTTAGATCTACAACTTATATTTTCAAAAGCTTATTCTTATACTCCTATTACTTCATCAAAAACACCTCGTATTCATCAAAAATAATACATCAAATATTTTATTTTAATTATATCTTGGTGTATTAATAAATTTTTAGATGGTTTATGTGCTATAGATTTTGATAATGATAAAGATATGTTTTTACTAAAAAGGGAATTAATTAATTTAGAAGAACATTTAATTTCTGAGCATGAAAATTTTCATTTAGATTTTGAATTAAATGAATTTTGCAATTGCCAAGATTTTCATAAGAAAATAAATTTTGTTGATATTTTAATTGATTTTGTTCCAAATATTCCAGCAGATCATTTTCCCGATCTATAAAATATTTCAATAATGGATAGAGAACAAAAAAACAAAAGCTTATAAAAGGATATGAAAAAATTTGGAATGTTAAACAGAAAATTTGTGAATTTAATAATCAGATAGCTAGATTAAAAGTTTATCTTATAGTTTATCATCATACTTTACATGAAAATAATATATGTGATTGTAGAGACTTTGAAACTAATATAATATTAGTAAATTTAATGTTAGATCTTTTTAAAGAATTAGTAAAACTTTAAAAATGGATAGACTAAGAAATATATAATTCATTTACAAATTAGAATTAATAATATAATAGAATATAATAAAACATTAGAAAATCAATTAAGACAAGAATATAGAATTAAAAAATTTGTTCTAGGATACGACTTTTTAAAAATAAATTAAATAGCATACCTTTAGGTTAATAATATGGAAAATATTAGAAAGAAAATTAAAATATAGATAGATTAATAAATGAGTTAAAAAAAGAAATAAAAATTCTTGAACCCAGATTAATAGAATTAGAAGAAAAAATTGTAAAAATAGAAAATTTAAATTTACCTCCTTTTCCATATTATTATACTATTGTAGAAAATATTACATATATGATCAATAGGAATAAACATTTAATTAGAAAATTAGAAGGTACCAAAAAATCTATACCCATATGTTAAAATCATAAATAATAAATACACTCATAAGCTATAACTCTGTCATTCAAAAATTGATCCCAGAAAACTCCCATAATAGTGATCCTCCATTTTTGGTATCAGAGCCCGGTGCGGGTAGTAGTGTGTAGTAGAAAATATGAGCCATCCTTGGTTAAAATTTGAACCCAAGTTTCTTTGGGAATTTACTTTAAGTGAAGCAATTATAGCATTAATTGAAATATATACTTTATTACATTACAAGAAATATTTTAATTCCCGACGGAAATTTACCGACGAAAACATTTTCGTCACTAATTACCAAAGGAAAAAATTTTTCCGTAGGGAAAAATGTCCGAAAAATGTGTATTGTAGCGGAATAAAAAAATCCGTCGTAAATAATAGAGGAAAATTTTTCCGCCAAATTTTACCGACGGAATTTAGCGACAGAATAAAAATTATGTCGTTTAATTGGCGCCAAACTTTCGTGGCTGAAATAGGCCACGAAATTTACCGAATGAATCATATTTATGTTGGTAAATTACCTACAGAATTATTTTTTCATCGGTAATTTACCTACGGAAATATTTTCCATCGGTATTGTTCCTATGAAAATAAATTACCGACGGTAATTGATTTCGTAGGTAATTTACTGACGGAAATATAATTCCATCGGTAATTACCGACAGAATCATGTTTTCGTAGGTAAATTACCGATAGAATCATGTTTTCGCAGGTAATTTATCGACGGAATCATGTTTTCGTAGATAATTTACCAACGAAATCATGTTTTCGCAGGTAATTACCAACGGAATCATGTTTTCGTAGGTAATTTACCGACGAAAATATAATTCAGTCGGTAATTACCGACGAAACAATGTTTCCGTCGGTAATTTTCCTTAAGCTAATTAAATGAAATTTCTTTGTATTCTAAAAAAAGGATCATCACAAAAGGGATTTAGCCTTTTATTAAAAATAACTCTATACATTCAATCTACTATTCTTCATCATTCTCCTCTCCTATATATGTTAGAAAATAATGAAGAACCTGTATGGTCTACTTGCTAAAATTGAACTTCAAGTCCCAAATTATTTTGACACTCATTGTCATATAAGAATTAAGAATCCTTTCACCCATGCCAAATGTTGACATTTAAGCATTCTAAGTTATCGAAGTATTCGAAATGTCTCTTGCAATCATAGGAAGAGATGGAAAATATATAAAGTCACGTTTTATTTTCAACATTATTATACTTGAATTTAATTATTTTAAGATCATCTCAATCATTTGAGCTTTAGACGATTTTCTTAAAAATATTTATTATCATTATTATTAAAGCTATATATATATATATATATATATATATATATATATATATATATATATATATATATATATATATATATATATATATATATATATATATATATATATATATATATATATATATATATATATATATATATATATATATATATATATGCGCTTTGCATGTGAAAATTATTTTTAATAGATATATGCAATTATATATTTTTGTTTACAATTTAAAAAATAAATATAATTAAAATATGTGACATATCACATATATAAAATAAATTATAAATAAAAATAATTGAGGCTTCATTGTAGAAAACTAATTATATTTATTATTTTATTAATATTTTTTATATCAATTGCATAAAACTATAATAATCGCATGTGATCGATGAACATCTTTTATAAAATTAAATTTAAATAGAAATATAAAACTTTAATAATATAAATAATTAATTATTATAATTATATAATTTTATTTGTAATTTCAACTAATTATAAATAAAACTTAAAATATAATTATTATAATAATTAGGTTAAAGTGTAAATACAAAATATTTTGTGTGCATGTGAAGAATAAATAAATATAATTAGAAACTCGCCATCTATTTTCATTGTCTATTTTTTCAACCAACATTATTGTCTCTTTTGTAAATAAAATACTGAAGAAAAGCTATACATGCATAAATCAAATATTAACTTTTAAAAGTATAAAAATTTTAAAATGTATTTTTCCTATATTTTTTATTTGGTAGTTTAATTATCGAAGATTATTCAATATGCAGTATATGGAGAGCACCAGTGACTCGTGTTAACACTGCATATCGAATTAATAATTTTTCAACTACACATGAGTAAAAAAATTAGTTAATTTAATAAGAAAATCTGATAAAATGACAAGCAAGTGTGATTATTGAAAGGTAGGGGTGTTCAAAACCCGACCCAATCTGACTCGAACAAGGATTTCGGGTAGGGTTGTTAGGGTCGGGTATGGTTAGGGATTTGAGAGTTGTTCGGGTTCGGGTTAAACCCTCATTAACCCAAACAATCCGAAAAAGGGAATTTTTATCCCAAAACGCGGTGTTTTGGCGATCGGGTAAGTTCGGGTCGGGTCGACCCGAATTTCATTTTAAATAATTTAAAATAAAAGAAAAAAATATTTTTAAAAATAAAAAAATAAATTCGGATTGTTGGGGTAATTCGAGCAGAGCCCGAAATTATGCAGGTTATTCGGGTAGGGCCCCGAACTATTCGTAGGGTAGGGTAGGGTAGGATTGGAATATAAGGAAAAATTCGGGGTTCGAGACCCCGAACCCGCCCGATGAACACCCTTATTAAAAGGACTATTAATTATCCAATCAGTAGCCACCTTTGGCCTTATTGACTTCCCTGGGTCCGCCACGCACAACTATCACTTAGCCGACTCACCAGGCAGCTTCCTCGTCCCTTTGCAAAATTTTTCACGTCATTTTTTTAAAATAATAAATTTAATAAATATTTGCTGTCATTTATTAATTTAATCAATTTAATATTTTGTTGCATTTTCTGTTGTTTTTCTCTCCCACTGTCATTTATGAATTCCTTTATCTAGGGGTGTACAAAACCGAACCGAAATCGAAAATCGAATCGAACCAAATTGATTTCGGTCTATTTGGTTCGATTTTTTCGATTTTCGGTTCGTTCAGTTCTGAACCAAAATTAAAATTCGGTTTTATCGGTTCGGTTCTTAAAATTGAAAAACCAAAAGAACCGAACCGATCGAAGTTTGTTTATATATATATATATATATATATATATATTATAGTATTAAGATTTCATAAAATAGGCTTTGGATGGGTGGCGTGGAACACATGTATAATTGTAACAGATCCCGTGTTCAAATCCCAGTGAAGGCACATTAACAGTTTTTACTTTAATTTTTTTTTTTCATTTTGTTTTATTGTCAATTAAAGTTTTAATTTAATTGGAAAAACACAACCTGAAATTCCTGGATTTTAACATTTGTTTTTTACTTTAATTTTTTTTTCATTTTTTTTAACTTTACAAGTTTTGTTTTATTGTCAATTAAAATTTTAATCCGGCAAAAATTAAAAGTAAGTAAAATAACTTAATATAAATTTTTTAATTGGAAAAACACAACCTGAAATTCCTGGATTTTAACATTTGTTTTTTAATTTAATTTTTTTTCATTTTTTTAAAACTTTACAAGTTTTGTTTTATTGTCAATTAAAATTTTAATCCGGCCAAAATTAAAAGTAAGTAAAATAACTTAATATAAATTTTTTAATTGGAAAAACACAACCTGAAATTCCTGGATTTTAACCTTTGTTTACATTAGTTTCCTATCTTGTAAAGTTTGAATATATTCATAACTCTAAATATAGATACAATTTCATATTAAATCAAATTAGTTTTGGTTAATCCTATAAAAATACACTTAATCCTAATAAAATTTTCTCATGCTAACTCAATTTTATAGGAAAAGAAAACGAGAATTTGTGTTTCAATAAAGTTGAATAATATTGAACACAAAAAAAATATTTATAATAGTTATTTAAATCTTTTTATTATAATATTTCTTACGAATTAATTATCAACTAATTAATTCTTCATAAATTCAATAAAATATTTTGATTAGTATTTATTATAGACATAATATAATAAATTTATGTATATTATTTTCATTTTAGTTATTTTAAATGAATTTATTTTGTTGAATATAAATTAATTTAATTTATGGACCCATATAGGTTAAAAGTCCGATAAAAAAATAAGCCTATATTGACCCAGAATCGAATGAACCGAACCGACCGAAATTATTTCGGTTCATTCGGTTTTCGGTTCTACATAGTTCGGTTTCGGTTCGGTTCCTATATTTTCTAAATTTCAATTTTTGGTTCAATCGGTTCGGTCCAAAACCGAACCGACCAAATGCTCACACCTATCACCGTAATAAATAAGTATTTATTTTATTTTTAATTAAAATTAAAAATGAATTAATTACTTTATATTTGCATGCATTAATATTCTCGTAAGGTATAAGTTAGTCTAAAAGACTGAAACAACAACATCATGTATGGAGTTATATGCAAGTAATTAATATTCATTTAAGAAATACATATCCCATATTTTTAGGAATAATATCTTTTGATAACAAAAGAAATGAATAAAAGATAAAAAAAAAAGACTAAACAAATTAAAAATCAAGATTTGGCTTATCTCTCCAGCTAATGTGTGTTCATGCAATTATTTGGATAGCTAAATCCTGCACGTCTAATTATTGCACGACACGATCAATTAAGCAAACCTAATAATGATTGATCATTACGAGATCTTAGGAATAAAACTATGCTTAAAGGAAATAACTTGTTTTAAGCTGTAGTTAAGTAGAAACCTAATAAATTTAATCTTTTGGACAGTTTTGCCCCATAAAAGTATTTTATTCTTGTAATCAATATATTAATTTTCAATTAATCATTTTTTTTTACAAATTATTATCAAATATTCAATTAGCATTTTATTTTAGTTTAAAATACAGATAATAGATGGTTAAAATAATAAAATTTCATTAAAATTTTAATTTTGTCCATATTTCTAAATTTCATTAATATATAGGCACCCTAACTGTACAATGGTCTAACAGTTTGAACAAATAACTAGAGAAATTTTATTTAAAAATCAGTATTCCATTAAATATGTAAAAAAATTTTAAATTTATTTTTTTTTTACATATGTAATTGGATGCTAGAGAAATTCTATCAAATTATCACTTTTTACACAAACTTTTAATATTAAGATAATAATTAATTTTATTAATTTTTATGAAAAATATATTAAATAGATTAAAATTATTAATTTAGACTATTATAGTCAGGTGTGTAGAAAAAAATTGATTAATTTGGATTATCCTGATAAAGCATGTAGAAAAAGAATAACACTAATTAAGTTATTAAATGTTTTATTGACATCCAACAAAAATATATATATATATATATATAAGGTGTGTAGAAAAAAATTGATTAATTTGGACTATCCTGGTAAAGCATGTAGAAAAAGAATAACACTAATTAAGTTATTAAATGTTTTATTGGCATCCAACAAAAGTATATATATATATATATATATATATATATATATATATATATATATATATATATATATATATATATATGAAACCAGATTGATTGTGTTTAAGGTAAAAGGATGCAGTTCTCAAATGTACAAGAAAAAAAAAAAGAAAGAAGCAGGGGACGGAGGGGGAGATGGGTAATGAAAAAGGGGAAGAGGCGCTGACATCGTCGCCCTCCTTATCGCCGCTCAACGGTGCTGACCACCGGAGAAGAGATCGCTGACCCGTTCTTCCGTTCAGTCCGTGGCGCTGTTTTGCTTCTCCACTAGTCACGAGACTAATGTTTTTCTCCTTCTCTCCGGTAAACGACGACAGTAGACGGCAACTCCGCTTGCACCGGTGAGTCCCCTAAGGTGAGGTGTTCACCTTGACACCCACCATTTGGCTCCAATCACCGACCATAGATAGATCGGGAAATAAGGAAGCCAATCGATTTTGAGCAGATCCCGACCAAACAGCATAGCGATTGGGCACGTGGTCACCGAAAATGGGACCCTGAGGTTCTGGCCTTCATGGCGGCAACATTAAGGCATCACCGGGGAAGCTCCGATGACGGTTCGGTGAGCACAAAGATGGACGAAGGTAATTAAATACACTCTCTTAATTCATTACTCTTTACTCATCATTAATTTCTTTTTATCTAAGGGGGTTTTGATTGTTTAAATGTTGTAGGTCAGTATTTGAATCTGCCATTAGTCCTAAAATAGGACTGTAATAGTTAATTTTTTTACAGACTGTTGTTGTTATTCTATTTTTGTTTAGTGGCCTTTATCTTCAATCCGTAATTTTTCCTATTGTTTGGTTTTTTTAGAACTTATGTCGGTCTCTGTTGTTCTTTGACGGGGAGCAGGTTTCTAATTTTGGTTTTATTTTTAGTAGTTTTTTATGGGTTGATAGGTTTCTTAAGTTGTTGGAGCAGGTTCCTATATTATGCCTCTACTACATCTCATCATTTTGCTTTATTCTTTTAATTAATGTACATGCTTTATTCTTTTAATTAATGTACACGTGTTGCATCCTTATATCCCATTTTTTATTTACATGCTTTGTGCATGCATCTCACATATCTCAAATCAAGTTAATTTTTTTATTCATATAATTTAGTGAAAAAAATGAAACTGCAGCTTTTCACCTTTATGCTGCTTTTGCCGGTATGATTGTTTTTCAGGTTTAATAAGATTTTATTGGTTGTAAGAGAAAGACAGTATATGCACATATTGGTTGAGTGTTACATGCAAAATCTGAACAAGATAGATTTTATAGCATTTTAGTTGCTATGATTTGAGTGTTTATTGTATTGCATGATCATAGTTGTGTTGCAAAGAGTTTTACATGTCCGCCCAAAGATTACTTTTGTTCCTACGCCAAGTAAGCTACTTTTGCAAATGAGACTACCTATTAGATACTAATCTTTTTGAAAAATGTTGGATTTGAATTTGAAAGATCTTTATGTTCCTATCAAATGGTGGGAAAAAGAAATGCAAGGCTTAATAGAAATATTCTCTGTAAAAGTAACATCTATCATCAAATTTCATCGAGAGCAAATATGTAGAGGTTCTTGATTAAACTTTAACTAATTATTATTTTGCTCACCAGCCATTTGGTATTGTTGTCCTTTTCAGTGGGAAATACCATTTCTTAATCTCTCTAGGTGGCAGTTAAATCTTTTGAATTGAGATGTTGAGAACTACTGCTAAAAGAAAACTCTTTTGAATATAGGTTCAAGTAAATGTCATCATGAATGAATCAGATGATGTGGTTGATGGGATAAAAGAGGTAGTTGTTAAGTGCAATATCAAAAAGCTTGTTATAAGAGTTGCTACTCCAGGCTTGTTTACTAGGTATGTACTTGGTGTCAAAATGTAAATATTAAGCTAACCATGAAATGTCACTTTGAACAGCTAGGAGATGTATAAGAATTTTTCAACCTTTCTTTTTAGATCTACTTGATGGGCTAAAAAAAGGTTGTTTACTTGTGATATTTTCTTGAGAGAGGAACTTATTTTTTGTTTGTATAGGTCCATGTTTTTTCATTGAATTACTTGACATGGATATACTTAAGGATCGAGAAAAGGCACTTAAAAAGGTCTGTCTCAGTAAAGTTTTAACACTCAAATAGGTAATCATACTTAAGAATGCTATATGCATCTTATTATGGTGGAACAAATATAAACTTATATACATGGATAAGTAGTTTTTATTTCTGGGTGCATCCCTGATGCTTTATGTTGATCACTTAATTCTCATATTCATCACTACCATTATGAGCTTACTTTTTGCTAAAAGTTCTAGCATAACTTAACATGACTAAGATTTCAATAGTTTCACTGCCCTAAATGATTATACCATCTTTTACCAATTTTGTGGATTAGATGGTCAGGTAATTATTCATTTTCTTTTGGCTGCATTCATACATGTTCATTTTCATTCGCTAGGGCTTGTGATAGGTCTTCTGCTTAAAATTTCATCCATATTCATTATTTTTATCTTTAATTTTCCTGTAATATCTTTGTAGAAATGCATCCATGCTAAATAATTGCTTCAGAGTATTATTGTTTGAGGTTAATCTGAGTCCTATTTATATAATCTTTGATGCTTTATCCTTTTCTTTTTAATCATAAATGCAGGCAGATGTTAATTTTGAGCTAGAAAAACTGAGGATAGAACTAAGACATGTCCGAGGGATGTATGCTGTTGCTCAAAGTGAGGCAATTGATGCTTCTCCATTGGTTAGTTTTGGCGCCTTTATGTTGACTCTGTTCCAAATTGTAGTTTCTTCTTATTTGCTTCTGGTAGCCATGTTGAATGTAAATTCTGCGGCAAAATATATTGATATTGAGACTTCACTTCTTTTTTCTTTTAATTTTTTACTTTACTATAAGAGATAGTTACTTTTCTTTTGCTCTTGATTATACATTTCTGTTCACGCTCGGAAACTACAGCTAACGACAATGAAATTATTATAGAAGTCAGAACTTACAATTACGTGTGTTGTTTATAGGGCTTAAATGTCTGTAGCATTTATAATTAGGCATATATTTTTGAATGTTAATAACTATATTTTTATTATTGTTTCTATTTCTCTATTCAGGTTCTTAATTTTGACCAATTTACCAAGATAACTATCTCAGCTAAAATACTAGATAAACTTAATTTCTGCTTTCCTATATTTTTTCTTGTCTCCTAGTATTTGAACTTTCTCCTCTTTCATTTCTAAATTTTCTTTTATAATTTATGCTTGGTGATATTTCTACATTTTCAAAATCTTATCCTTCCATTGGTTCATTGTTAATTGCCGTTATATTTATTAGATAAACGAAGGAGATATTAAACATATTTATTAAATATTTTTTAGAAAATTGTAATATTTTTAGTAACGGAATAGTGACGAAACAATCCGTCGCAAATTTGTTTACCATATGGAAACTTTATCGACGAAAATTTATGGACCATTGGTAAATTTACCTACGGAACATATTATTCCATTGGAAATTTGCCTAAAAAATTTGTTATTTCCGAAGGAAAATTTAGCGACGAAAAATATATTTTCGTCGGTACTTTTAACGACGAATTTGATTCCATAAGTAAATATGGCAAATGCCGACAATTTTTGGTTTGCATCTCCCAACGTGATTACCGACGGACTATGATTTCCATCGGTAAATTTACCGACAGAAAATTTTTCGTCAATAAAAGTACCTACAATCGGATCTCCAACGCCATTTTTCGTCGCTAAATTCCGTCGGTAATTTGGTTTCCCTACGGAAATTCACTCAACTCCATCGGTAATTTCCGTCGGCAAAATGAATTTTTCTTGTAGTGTTAGAAATTTATCTTAGCGAAATTGAATTAGACTAGATCTTTATTAGACAAATATTTTGTTTAAGATATCCATATGAGTATATTTAGTTAAGATAAATTTAGAAAGAATTTGAGACTGTACTTGGAGCGATGAAATGTTGGTTAGCCCTGAAGGCTTAGCGTTGGTCAGCCCTTGGAAGCCGAGATGGCGTGTTGGTGATCCCAATAAGCTCGGTGGTCCCGTGATTCGCACAGGTTTCATTCTTGACTTCTTTTTAAATTTAGCTTGATTAAGCATACTTCGATGGATAGATTAAATAGAATATTTTCTATTAAAGACTCTAAATCTGGTTCAACTAGCAAAGATAATATTAGAGAAATGGATGAAATAAATTCTGTAGAAATAAATATAAAAAAGGTAGAGAATGATTTATTTGATTGGACTTTACCTAAACAAGATATTCGAACAATATATTCAATAGGTACTTTTGAAATTTTTCACGACTATTTTATAAAACAAACTGAGCAGACAATAGCTATTAATCAAGAACACGAAACTATTCAATTGTTATCAGAAAAAGCAATAAATGAACATAAGAAGAAAAAATATAGATTTTTGCATATAGGATCAGTACAGATAGCTATAAAGCCTTTATTCAGACTAGGGTTAGATACTCCAGTTTTAATGTGTTTAAGAGATGCTAGACATACTAATTTTTCAAATTCCTTATTAGCAATGGCAGAAACTAACTTAGCTAATGGACCAGTATATTTTAATTATTTCCTAGGATTTACTGTTAGTTTATATGATTCAAATATATTAGATACTTTAACCTTAACTGTTAAAACAAAAAACTTAAATTTTAAAGAAAATGTTAGAGTAATAGCAGTAATATAAAAAGTATATTATAAAGTCATGTCCACAACCATAAATCCTAAAACTAGAAAATCTTTTAAAAGAAATGAAACTTTATTATTCGATGCCAATAAAACACATTCTAATATTCAAATAGCAAAAAGACTTAAATGGGATGAGATTACTAGGTCAGAAAATTAGGAGTTAAAAGAAATATGTGAACCAAGACCAATTAATATTAATAATCAATTTTCAAGAATTTTAAAACATAGTGATGGAACTGTTCAAATATATTTTTCTTCATGAAATAATCCATTGAGTAGTGTTTCAACTTATTGCAATAATAGATCTTCAATACCTAGATCATTATCTGCAAAAAAATTAGAATTAAGAGGAGTAGATTTTAATACCAATATTCCAAGACAATTATACACAAAAGAAAGAGAAAGTGAAAATTCTATTGGTCCCACTAGATCTCAAATGGAAAGTTTTTCTCAAATTAATCAATAAAAAGTATGATGACTAGTTTTCAAATAAACAAAGAATTTTTAAGAAACGATTTAAAAGCAGAATACAATAAGCAAAAAGAAAAGTGGTATTATAATAAATTTTGTCAAATAGAATTAAATAATTTTAGAAGTATATGGTATAAAGAAATGGTAGATAAGCAAGTAAATATTCCTTTATTTTTATGGTTTGAAAATTATTGTTACTATAATAATATAGATTATCCATTTCAAAAGGAAATAAATGTATCTTCAAAAATAGAAAAGTAATGGGATACTATAGAAGGGCACTCAGTAGTAGCTATATATCCTCCCTTAGAATGTATTAAAGTAAAAAATAAAGAAAAAACTTATTTTACTGAACCATTTAAAGAAATAAAATTAGAAAGTAAAGATGTAGGAAAAGATTTACAACATGTAATATTACAAAATAATTTTTCAAATCAAATATTAGATACTATAGCTAATCAGCTAAATAGAGTAGAAGAAATAGTACTAATACCCAAGCCACAAGTAGAGATAGGCAAAACAGCAAAATCAGTAATAGAAAAATCACCCATTAAATTAGAAATGCCTTTGTTTAAACCTTTTGAATTTTCCCCAGAAACAACCATAAATTTGAAAGATAAAGATCCCGTATTAAGAAAAATAGAAGAAAGACTAGCAAAATTAAGCATTAAGGATAAACAGATTATGATTATAGACGAAGAAGTTACATCAGAATTAGAAACTACATCAAAAATAGAAAATATAGAAGAACAGTTTAAATCAAATAATGAAGAAGAATATTCAATTAAAAAATTACATTTTAATACTTATACACTTAGACCAAAAACTCAAAATTATTATCCAAGACCTACACCATTGGATACTCATTTTAAAGAAACTAGATATCAGTTAGTATACGATGGTACTTCTTTATATGAATGGAATATAGATGGCTTTTTAGAATATCAAATATTAAATTTTTTACAAGAAATGACCCTAGCAGCTAGTGCTTATAAATCACAAAGAAATAATGAAGCAGTTGTAGCTCAAATGTTATTATCAGGATTTACTGGCCAATTAAAAGGTTGTTGGGATCATTATGTAGCAGATGTAGACAAAGCCCATATATTATCAGCTAGAAAAAGGATTGTTAAAATAGAAAACAATATGCAGATATAAACAAAGCAGGATGATATAATAAATACTTTAATATTTGTTATTACTAAAAACTTTGTAGGAGATCCTCGATTATATCAGGAAAGAAGTTTAGAAATTCTTCAAAACTTAACATGTCCTAAGTTACAAGACTTTAGATGGTATAAAGATTTATTTTTAACCAAAGTAATGCCTAGATCACACTGTAATAATACTTATTGGAAAGAAAGATTCTTAGTAGGATTACCAAAATTATTTGCAGAAAGAGTTAGGAATAGAATAAAAGGAGAAAATAATGGCACAATACCCTATCATGATCTAACATATGGACAATTGAAAAATATTGTTAACATAGAGGGATTATCAATTTGTACTGATTTAAAACTAAAAGCAAAGTTAAAAAAAGATAGTATTGTAGGAAGAAAAGAAATAGGATCAATTTGTGAACAGTATGGTTATCAACAAATTAGGGCTCCTTCAGCTACTAAAAGAAAAATAAAACCTAAAAGAAAATATATCTCAAAAGAGATTCATTGTAAAATAAGAAAAAGGATCAATAATTTAGATATCTCAAAAGAGTTAAAAAATGAAATAGCTAAAATAATAATAAATGAAACTTCTCGTAGTGATGAAGAAATTACTGATTATTCAGAAAATGATTTAAATGCAATAGATGAAAAATCTGAGACTAATAGTTTGAAAAATGATTCTAAAATAGAACCCTGTAGTTGTATAGGACCATGTCAATGCAACAATATGAATATGTTAAGTAATGAAAGGGAATTCTTATTAGATATTATAGATAAAATAGATGATCAGGAAATAAAAAATAATTATTTACTTAGGTTAAAAGAGATAATAAGTTCAAAAGAAAAAATAGATTTTACATCTTATAATCTCGCAGAAGTATATAAAAGATTTGAAACCAAGAAAGAGTCAACGATACAAGATCTTCAAGAGAAAATTAGAATATTAAAGCAAGAAGTAAATATTTTAAAAGTAAAAGTACAATGTTTAGAAGAAGAAAATTTAAAGATTAACCTTAGTAATTTAGCACAGGAAGATAAAAATTTAAAAATAATAGTGTAATCTAGTATAACTATTAAAGAAACAGAAGACGAATATATTAATAGTATATCTCAAATAAATTATCAAAAATGGTATGTAAAATTAGACATAGTTATTAATGATGATTTTCATTTAACTACATTAGCTTTAACAGATAGTGGAGTAGATCAAAATTGTATTCAGTAAGGTTTAATCCCAACTAAATATTATGAAAAAAACTTCTTAAATATTAGGTACTGCTAGTGGATCTAAGTTAATAATTAATTATAATTTATCAAGAGTAAAAATATGTAATAAGGGATATTGTTTTAAAACTCAATTAGTTTTAGTCAAAAATTTTAATTCAGGAGTTATATTAGGAACACCTTTTATTACCATGTTATACCCTTTTCAATTATGTGATAATGGAATTAAAACAACAATATTAGACAAAGAAATTCTTTTTGAATTTGTATTTCCTATAATATCTAGAGAAATAAGTCATGTGAGAAAAAATATTCAAGAAATCAATTTGTTAAAAAATAAACAAAAACAAATTAAATTTCTGATCAAAGAAATAAAAAGTAAACGAATAAAAGAATAATTAGAAAGTCTAAAAATAAAAGAAAAAATTAAAGAATTTGAAAACATGTTTTCAAAAAAAAATTTGCGCACCAATTCCTAATGCCTTTTGGAATAGAAAACAACATGTAGTAAAATTACCTTATATCAAAGACTTTGATGAAAGGAAGATTCCAACAAAAGCACAAGTTATTAAAATGATGCCAGATTTAGAAAAATTTTGTAGAAAAGAAATTCAAGATTTGAAGAATAAAGGATTAATTAGAGATTCAAAATCACCTTGGTCATGTTCACCCTTTTATGTTATGACTCCAGCAGAAATAGAAAAAGGGACACCTAGGTTAGTAATAAATTATAAACCTTTAAATGCAGTTTTACAATGGATAAGATACCCTATACCATATAAAAGAGATTTATTAAAAAAATTATATGATGCAAACATTTTTTCTAAATTCGATATGAAATCAGGACTTTGGCAAATAAAAGTAGATGAAGAAGATATATATAAAACAGGATTTAATGTACCATTTGGACATTATGAGTGGAATGTTATGCCTTTTGGATTAAAAAATGCACCTTCAGAATTCCAAAATATAATGAATGATATATTAAGACCAATACATGAATTTTCAATAGTTTATATAGATGATGTACTTATTTTTTCGAATTCTATAAGTCAACATATAAAACATTTAAAAAGATTTTTTAATTTGATTCACCAAAATGGACTAGTTGTTTCTGCACCAAAAATGTAGCTTTTCCAAACAAAAGTTAGATTTCTAGGACATGATATAGATCAAGGAACTATAAAGCCAATAACTAGAAGTTTATAATTTACTAATAAATTTTCAGATGAGATAAAGGATAAGAATCAGTTATAAAGATTTCTAGGATGTTTAAATTATGTTCACGATTTTTTCAAAGATTTAGGAAAATTATGTAAACCTTTGTATAATAGATTAAAAAAGAAACCTGAACCTTGGACAGAAAAACATACTAATATAGTGAAAGAAATCAAAGAAAAAATTAAAAGTCTCCCATGTTTAAATATTCCACATCCAGAAGCTTTTTTGATAATAGAAACAGATGCTAGTAATGAGGGCGACGGAGGTATTTTAAAATAAAAAAGAAAAAAGTCAAATAAGGAATAATTAGTAAGATTTTATTCAAGAAGCTAGAATCAAACTCAAAAGAATTATTCTACTATTAAAAAAGAAATTTTAAGCATTATTTTATGCATTAAAAAATTTGAAGATAATTTATACATGAAAAAGTTTTTATTATGCATTGATTGTTTATCAGAAAAATACGTTTTAGAAAAAGATGTTAAGAATTTAATTTCAAAATAGATTTTTGCAAGGTGGTAAGCTTTAATAAGCAACTTTGATTTTGACATCAAGTTCATCAAAGGAAAAAATAATAGTTTACCTGATTTTCTTTCTCTTAAATTCCTACAGGGAAAATGAGTTCTAACAAAAAAATTTTAACAAAAGCCACATTATCATCAGGAACTTCATTATCATCAGGAAATTATCAACAGAATTCTCTAGTCACACCTCCTCCTATTAGAACTTTACCTAGGCCTTTCCATTCTCCAGCACCCTCATTTCCTTCACTCCAAAGACCTTTAACCTTTTCACCTTCTACACCTCCTCGACCATATTCATCAGCCTTAGCTTCACCTTCTACTTCCATATCTAAATCAAAAAATCCCTCTCTTTATTTCTTAAACCAAAAGAGATTGTTTACCAAGATATTAGAACCAGAAGAGCTTAACATATCAGAAAATCAAAGTTTTTATAGATTAATAGATTATATGTTTCCTAACAGTTGGCATTATCATGAGGAAGATCAGAGTAAAAGTAGAGATTTTTATGCAGCAATATTAGTAGATAGTGGATCTGTGGAAGTAAAGCATAATTATGATAAAGATCGGATTAGTTATAGTAAAGTAAAAATTATCCATGTCATTACTCAATCGGAATGGGGATCCAGACCATATAATATGAAGAATTTATCAGGATATCCTCCCAAGTTGGCATGTAGCTACTATGATTGTCAAGAAGCTTGGTATAGAGCATTTTACTTAAGGAATTTTCAACATTCTTGGTTCTTTTACTTTTCATACAAGTTTGATGGTGTTCTTCCCAATTGGTTCATCAAATGGTTTAGTTATTTTGGATTGATACCAGAGGCAGGTCCATTTCAGATAAAAGATGCTTGTGTCAAGTTTACTACTTATTGCAATCCAGACGCACCAAATAATCTTCTCAAGTATTGTGTAATATTCAAGGTACCATGGATTGTCTCGTGGACATACCATGTTGGCAAATAGATTAATCAATTACCAATTTTATATAGAGAATTCAGAGTCAAATGGTGGGATAGTTTTGATGTTAGAAGAGCAAATAGGCAAGCAGTTATTAATTATTTTGAGCCAAAGATTTCATCAGCTTCAACTTTAACTCCATTAATAGGATTCATTGCAGATGAAAATCATATTGTCAATCTATTAACATCAACAGCATCAAAAGAAGAGTTTAATTCAATTATCAATCGAATTTCAGTTGAAAGAGCATCCTCATCAGGAAGTAGCACTCCGCCTCCTAATCGAGCATTTGAAGATTCTCAAGACCCTTATGCCAATATAGAAATATAAAATGCAAATGTAATGTAGTATAAATGCAAACATAAAAAAAAAAAAGAAAAAGAAGAAAAAGGAAAAGGAAAAGGAAAAGGAAAAGGAAAAGGAAAAAAGAAAAAAGAAAAAAAAGAAAAAGAAAAAGAAAAAGAAAAAGAAAAGTAAAGTAAAAAATTGTAGGCTTTCTTTAAGCCTTTCTCTCGTAACTTTCTTTCAAAAGTTTTTAAAAGATAAGATTTTAGTTTTTTAATAGTATTTTACTTTTCATACTTTATTACCTTATCTTTTATCTGATTATTTCAAAAGTTAAGTTTCAGTATTAATTATTACAACTTACACGTTTTCAAAGGAAAAAGGACTTAATTCATTTTATCTTTTATCTTAACCTTTACCCTTCGATTTTCAAATCCCTCTAACACCTTTACCATTCGAAATAAAACCTTTATCCTTAAAACACAGTTTCAACACGATCAAAATATGGTTTCAGCATGATTAAAACACGGTGCAATTATTACCTTATCTTCGTCAGATTTGAAGCAGGATCTAGCCTTAGAATATTTTTGTATATAAAGAGACAACATTTTCAAGTGAAGGGCAAAGAGTGAATGAAGTCCTTTTGAAAGCCAAAAAGGAAAAAGCCTTAGAATGAGATTGGAATTATTCAATCGAGAGCACAAAAGATTTTCAAGATTAGAGAGAAAAATAAAAAACCCTTTGTTATTTCTATCTCCCGATGTAATAAAATCTTAGATCTACAACTTATATTTTCAAAAGCTTGTTCTTGTACTCCTATTACTTCATCAAAAACACCTTGTATATTTTCATCAGATTATAATACATCAGGTATTTCATTTTAATTATGTCTTGGTTATTTGATACATTTTTGAAATGGTTTATATTTAATTGATTTTGATAGTAATCAAGATATGTTCTTACTTAAACGAGAATTAATTTGTTTAAAAACTCATTTAATTGATATGCATGAAAGTTTACATTGTTTTCATTCAAATGAATTCTGCAATTGTCGAAATTTTAATAAGAAAATAAATTTAATTGATATTTTAATTGATCTTATTCCTAATATTCCTGCAGATTGTTTCTCAAATCAATAAAATATTTCATAAAATTAATATATGTTACTATAAAGATTCTCAAATTAACATAATATCAGTTAATTTAATACTAGAATTGTCTAATCCAATGGATTATCTTAAAGATTTATTTAGACGATTAAATAATGAAATAAATAGGTTAAATTTAGAAATAAAAAATATAAATGCTAAGAAAAATTCACTAATAGATATATATTTAAATTCAGAAAATTATACTTTCATGTTGTATTATAATCATCACATATATGATAGAAATTATGAAATAAAACGATTAGAAAATATGTTAAATAGGATACCTTTAGGTTAATAATATGGAAAATATTAGAAAGAAAATTAAAAATATAGATAGATTAATAAATGAGTTAAAAGAAGAAATAAAAATTCTTGAACCCAGATTAATAAAATTAGAAGAAAATATAGTAAAAATAGAAAATTTAAATTTACCTCCTTTTTTAGATTATTATACTATTGTAAAAAATATTACATTTATACTACATCACATTTGCATTTGCATTCACATTTGCATTTTATATTTCTATATTGGCATAAGGGTCTTGAGAATCTTCAAACGCTCGATTAGGAGACGGAGTGCTACTTCCTGATGAGGATGCTCTTTTAGCTGAAATTCGATTGATAATTGAATTAAACTCTTCTTCTGATGCTGCTGATTTTGATAGATTGACAATCTTATTTTTATCTGTAATGAATCCTGTTGATGGAGTTGAAGTTGAAGCTGATGAAATCTTTGGCTCAAAATAATTAATAACCGCTTGCCTATATGGTTTTCAAACATCAAAACTATCCCACCATTTGACTCTAAATTATCTATATAAAGTTGGTAATTGATTAATTTGTTTGCCAACATGGTATGTCCACGAGACAATCCATGGTACCTTAAATATTACACAATAATTAAGAAGATTATCTGGTGCGCCTGGATTGCAATAAGTAGTAAACTTAACACAAGCATCTTTTATCTAAAATGGAGCTGCCCCTGGTATCAATCCAAAATAACTAAACCATTTGATGAACCAATTGGGAAGAACACCATCAAACTTGTACGAAAAGTAAAAGAACCAAGAATGTTGAAAATTCCTTAAGTAAAATGCTCTGTACCAATCTTCTTAACAATCATAGTAGCTACATGCCAACTTGGGAGGATATCTTGATAAATTCTTCATATTATAGGGTCTGGATCCCTATTTTGATTGAGTAATGATATGGATAATTTTTACTTTACTATAACTAATCCGATCTTTATCATAATTATGCTCTACTTCCACAGATCCACTATCTAATAATATTGCTTCATAAAAATCTCTACTTTTACTCTGATCTTCCTTATGATAATGCCAACTGTTGGGAAACACATAATCTATTAATCTATAAAACTTTGATTTTCTGATATGTTAAACTCTTCTGGTTCTAATATCTTGATAAACAATCTCTTTTGGTTTAAGAAATAAGGAGAGGGATTTTTTGATTTAGACATGGAAGGAAAGGGTGAAGAAGGTGAAGCTAAGACCGATGAATATGGTGGAGGAGGTGTAGAAGGTGAAAAGGTTAAAGGTCTTTGGAGTGGAGGAAAGGAGGGTGCTGGAGAATGGAAAGGCCTAGGTAAAGTTCTAATAAGAGGAGATGTGACTAGAGAATTATGTTGATAATTTTCTGATGATAATGAAGTTCCTAATGATAATGTGGCTTTTGTTAAAACTTTTTTGCTAGAACTCATTTTCCCTATAGGAATTCATGAGAAAGAAAATCAGGTAAACTATTATTTTTTCCTTTGATGAACTCGATGTCAAAATCAAAATTGCTTAGTAAAGTTTGCCACCTTGCAAAAATCTATTTTGAAATTAAATTCTTAACATCTTTTTCTAAAACCTATTTCGCTGATAAACAATCAATGCGTAATAAAAACTTTTTCATGTATAAATCATCTTTAAATTTTTTAATGCATAAAACAATGCTTAAAATTTCTTTTTTAATAGTAGAATAATTCTTTTGAGTTTGATTCTAGCTTTCTGAATAAAATCTTACTAATTCTTCCTTGTCTGACTCTTTTCTTTTTTGTTTTAAAATACCTCCGTAGCCCTCATTACTAGCATATGTTTCTATTATCAAAAAAGCTTTTGGATGTGGAATATTTAAACATGGAAGACTTTTTATTTTTTCTTTGATTTCTTTCACTATACTAGTATGTTTTTCTGTCCAAGGTTCGGGTTTCTTTTTTAATCTATTGTACAAAGGTTTACATAATTTTCCTAAATCTTTGAAAAAATCATGAAATAATTTAAACATCCTCGAAATCTTTGTAACTGATTCTTATCCTTTATCTCATCTGAAAATTTATTAGTAAATTCTAAACTTCTAGTTATTGGCTTTATAGTTCCTTGATCTCTATCATGTCCTAGAAATCTAACTTTTGTTTGGAAAAGCTGCATTTTTGGTGCAAAAATAACTAATCCATTTTGATGAATCAATTTGAAAAATCTTTTCAAATGTTTTATATGTTGACTTATAGAATTCGAAAAAATAAGTACATCATCTATATAAATTATTGGTCTTAATATATCATTTATTATATTTTGAAATTCTGAAGGTGTATTTTTTAATCCAAAAGGCATAACATTCCACTCATAATGTCCAAAAGGTATATTAAATCCTATTTTACATCTATCTTATTCATCTACTTGTATTTGCCAAAATCCTGATTTCATATCAAATTTAGAAAATGTTTGCATCATATAACTTTTTTAATAAATCTCTTTTATATGGTATAAGGTATCTTATCCATTGTAAAACTGCATTTAAAGGTTTATAATTTATTACTAACCTAGGTGTTCCTCTTTCTATTTCTGCTCATTCATAACATAAAAGGCTGAACATGACCAAGGTGATTTTGAATCTCTAATTAATCCTTTATTCTTCAAATCTTGAATTTCTTTTCTACAAAATTTTTTTAAATCTGGCATCATTTTAATAGTTTGTGCCTTTGTTGGAATCTTCCTTTCATCAAAGTCTTTGGTATAAGGTAATTTTACTACATGTTGTTTTCTATTCCAAAAGGCATTAGGAACTAATGCACAAATTTCTTTTGAAAATATTTTTTCAAATTCTTTAATTTTTTCTTTTATTTCTAGACTTTCTAATCATTCTTTTATTCGTTTACTTTCTATTTCTTTGATCAAAAATTTAATTTGTTTTTGTTTATTTTTTAACAAATTGATTTCTTGAATATTTTTTTCTCACATGACTTATTTCTCTAGATATTATAGGAAATACAAATTTAAAAAGAATTTCTTTGTCTAATATTGTTGTTTTAATTCCATTATCACATACTTGAAAAGGGTATAACATTGCAATAAAAGATGTTCCTAATATAACTCCTGAATTCAAATTTTTGACTAAAACTAATTGAGTTTTAAAACAATATCCCTTATTACATATTTTTACTCTTGATAATTTATAATTAATTATTAATTTAGATCCACTAGTAGTACCTAATCTTTCAGAAGTTTTTTCATAATATTTAGTTGGGATTAAACCTTCCTTAATACAATTTTGATCTGCTGCACTATCTATTAAAGCTAATGTAGTTAAATGAAAATCATCATTGATAACTATGTCTAATTTTACATACCATTTTTGATAATTTATTTGAGATATACTATTAATATATTCATCTTCTGTTTCTTTAATAGATATACTAGATGAAACTATTCCTTTTAATTTTTTATCTTCCCGTGCTAAATTACTAAGGTTAATCTTTAAATTTTCTTCTTTTAAACATTGTACTTTTCCTTTTAAAATATTTATTTGCTTCAATATTCTAATTTCCTCTTGAAGATCTTGTATCATTGACTCTTTCTTGGTTTCAAATCTTTTATATACTTCTGCTAGATTACAAGATGTAAAATCTATTTTTTCTTTTGAACTTATTATCTCTTTTAACCTAAGTAAATAATTCTTTTTTATTTCCTGATCATCTATTTTATCTATAATATCTAATAAGAATTCTTTTTCATTACTTAACATATTTATACTGTTGCATTGACATGGTCCTATACAACTATAGGGTTCTATTTTAGAATCACTTTTCGAACTATTAGTCTCAGATTTTTCATCTATTGCATTTAAATCATTTTCTGAATAATCGGTAATTTCTTCATCACTACTAGAAGTTTCATTTATTATTATTTTAGCTATTTCATTTTTTAACTCTTTTGAGATATCTTAATTATTGACCCTTTTTTTTATTTTACAATCTCTTGAATAATGTTCTTGTTTTCCACACTTATAACAAATTACTATGTCCTTTTTATTTGTCTTAGGTCTAAATTTTTTATATCTTGGTTTTCTCTTAACAGTAGGTCTTTCTTGATAATTTTGTTTCGATTTATATTTTCGTTTCTTATAAATATATTTTCTTTTAGGTTTTATTTTTCTTTTAGTAGTCGAAAGGGCCCTAATCTGTTGATAACCATACTGTTCACAAAATGATCCTAATTCTTTTCTTCCTACAATACTATCTCTTTTTAACTTTGCTTTTAGTTTTAAATCAGTGCAAATTGATAATCCCTCTATATTAACAATATTTATCAATTGTCCATATGTTAGATCATGATAGGGTATTGTGCCATTATTTTCTCCTTTTATTCTATTCCTAACTCTTTATGCAAATAATTTTGGTAATCCTGCTAATAATCTTTCTTTCCAATAAGTATTATTACAGTCTGATCTAGGTATTACTTTGGTTAAAAAAATCTTTATACCATCTAAAGTCTTGTAACTTAGGACATGTTAAGTTTTGAAGAATTTTTGAACTTCTTTCCTGATATAATCGAGGAACTCCTATAAAGTTTTCTGTAATAGCAAATATTAAAGTATTTATTATATCATCCTGCTCAGTTTCTATCTGCATATTATTTTCTATTTTAGCAATCCTTTTTCTAGCTGATAATATATGGCCTTTATCTATATCTGTTACATAATGATCCCACCAACCTTTTAATTAGCCAGTAAATCCTGATAATAACATTTGAGCAACATCTGCTTCATTATTTCTTTTTGATTTATAAGCACTAGCTGCTAGGGTCATTTCTTATAATAAATTTAATATTTGATATTCTGAAAAGTCATCTATGTTCCATTCATATAAAGAAGTACCATCGTATTCTAACTAATATCTAGTTTCTTCATATTGAGTATCCGATGGTGTAGGTCTTGGATAATAATTTTGAGTCTTTGGTCTAGGTGTATAAGTATTAAAATGTAATTTTTTAATTGAATATTCTTCTTCATTATTTGATTTAAACTGTTCTTCTATATTTTCTATTTCTGATGTAGTTTCTAATTCTGATATATAACTTCTTCGTCTATAGTCATAATCTGTTTATCTTTAATGCTTAACTTTGCTAGTCTTTCTTTTAATGCTTAACTTTGCTAGTCTTTCTTTTAATGCTTAACTTTGCTAGTCTTTCTTCTATTTTTCTTAATACGGGATCTTCATCTTTTAAATTTATGGTTGTTTCTGGGGAAAATTCAAAAGGTTTAAACAAAGGCATTTTTAATTTAATGGGTGATTTTTCTATGACTGATTTTGATGTTTGCCCTATCTCTGATTGTGGCTTGGGTATTTGTACTGTTTTTTCCACTCTATTTAGCTGATTAGCTATAGTATCTAATATTTGATTTTAAAACTTATTTTGTAATATTACATGTTGTAAATCTTTTCCTACATCTTTACTTTCTATTTTATGTCTTTAAATGGTTCAGCAAAATAAGTGTTTTCTTTATTTTTTACTTTAATACATTCTAAGGGAGGATGTATAGCTACTACTGAGCCCTTCTACAGTATTCCATTGCTTTCCTATTTTTGAAGATACATTTATTTCCTTTTGAAATGGATAATCTATATTATTATAGTAACAATAATTTTCAAACCATAAAAATAAAATAATATTTACTTGCTTATCTTCCATTTCTTTATACCATATACTTCTAAAATTATTTAATTCTATTTGAAAAAGTTATTAAAATACCACTCTACTTTTTACTTATTATATTCTGCTTTTAAATCGTTTCTTAAAAATTCTTTATTTATTTGAAAACTAGTCATCGTACTTTTTATTGATTAATTTGAGAAAAAGTTTCCATTTGAGATCTAGTGGGACTAATAGAATATTCACTTTCTCTTTCTTCTGTATATAATGGTCTTGGAATATTGGTATTAAAATCTACTCCTCTTAATTCTAAATTTTTTACAGATAATGATCTAGGTATTGAAGATTTATTATTGGAATAAGTTGAAAAACTACTTGACAGATTATTTTCTAAAGAAAATATATTTGAACAGTTCCATCACTATGTTCTAAAATTCTTGAAAATTGATTATTAATATTAATTGGTCTTGGTTCACATATTTCTTTTAACTTCCAATTTCCCGACCTAGTAATCTCATCCCATTTAAGTCTTTTTGGTATTTGGATATTAGAATGTGCTTTATTGGCTTCAAATAATAAAGTTTCATTTCTTTTAAAAGATTTTCTAGTTTTAGGATTTATAGTTGTGGACATGACTTTGTAATATATTTTATATATTACTGCTATTGCTCTAACATTTTATTTAAAATTTAAGTTTTTTGTTTTGACAATTAAGGTTAAAGTATCTAATATATTTGAATCATATAAACTAACAGTAAATCCTGGGAAACAATTAAAATATACTGGTCCATTAGCTAAGTTCGTTTCTGCCATTGCTAACAAGGAATTTGAAAAACTAGTATGTCTAGCATCTCTTAAACACATTAAAACTGGAATATCTAACCCTAGCCTGAATAAAGGCTTTATAGCTATTTGTATTGATCCTATATGCAAAAATCTATATTTTTTCTTCTTATGTTCATTTATTGCTTTTTCTGATAGCAATTGAATAGTTTCGTGTTCTTGATTAATAGCTATTGTCTGCTCAGTTTGTTTTATAAAACAGTCGTGAAATATTTCAAAAGTACCTATTGAATATATTGTTTGAATATATTATTTAGGTATAGTCCAATTAAATAAATCATTCTCTACTTTTTCTATATTTATTTCTACAGAATTTATTTCATTTATTTCTCTAATATTATCTTCGCTAGTTGAACCAGATCTAGAGTCTTTAATAGAAAATATTCTATTTAATCTATCCATCTAAGTATGTTTAATCAAGCTAAATTAAAAAAAAAAGTCGAAAATGAAACCTATGCGAATCATGGGATCACCCAGCTTATCAGGACCACTAACACACCATCTCGGCTTCCAAGGGCTGACCAACGATAAGCCTTCAGGGCTGACCAACGTTTCATCGCTCCAAGCACAATCTCAATTTCTTTCTAAATGTTTCTTAACTAAATTACTCATATGGATATCTTAAACAAAATATTTTTCTAATAAAGATCTAGTCTAATTCAATTTCGATAAGATAAATTTCAAATAAAGTATATATTTCAATTAATGCTATAATCGCTTCACTTAAAGTAAATTCCCAAAGAAACTCGGGTTCAAACTTTAACCAAGGCTGGCTCATATTTTTTACTACATACTATTACCCCCATCGGGCTCTGATACCAAAAATGGAGGATCGCTGTTACGGGGTTTTTCTAAGATCAATTTATGAATGACAGAGTTATAGCTTATGAGTGTATTTATTATTTATGATTTTAATATATGGGTATAGATTTTTTGGTACCTTCTAATTTTCTAATTAAATGTTTATTCCTATTGATCATATATGTAATATTTTATACAATAGTATAATAATCTGGAAAATGAGGTAAATTTAAATTTTCTATTTTTACTATATTTTCTTCTAATTCTATTAATTTGGGTTCAAGAATTTTTATTTCTTCTTTTAACTCATTTATTAATCTATCTATATTTTTAATTTTCTTTCTAATATTTTCCATATTATTAACCTAAAGGTATGCTATTTAATTTATTTTTAAAAATTCGTATCCTAGAATAAATTTTTTAATTCTATATTCTTGTCTTAATTGATTTTCTAATGCTTTATTATATTCTATTATATTATTAATTCTAATTTGTAAATCAATTATATATTTTCTTAGTCTATCCATTTTTAGAGTTTTACTAATTTTTTAAAAAGATCTAACATTAAATTTACTAATATTATATTAGTTTCAAAGTCTCTACAATTACATATATTATTTTCATGTAAAGTATGATGATAAACTATAAGAAAAACTTTTAATCTAGCTATCTGATTATTAAATTCATATATTTTTTTTTTAACATTCCAAATTTTTTAATATCCTTCTATAAGCTTTTGTCTTTTTTGTTCTCTATCCATTAATTGAAATATTTTATAGATCGGGAAAATGATCTGCTAGAATATTTGGAACAAAATCAATTAAAACATCAACAAAATTTATTTTCTTATGAAAATCTTGTCAATTGCAAAATTTATTTAATTGAAAATCTAAATGAAAATTTTCATGCTAGGAAATTAAATGTTCTTTTAAATTAATTAATTTCATTTTTAGTAAAAACATATCTTTATCATTATCAAAATCTATAGCACATAAACCATCTAAAAATTTATTAATACACAAAGACATAATTAAAAAAAAATATCTGATGTATTATAATCTGATGATAATATACAAGGTGTTTCTGATGAAGTAAAAGGAGTACAAGAACAAGCTTTTGAAAATATAAGTTGTAGATCTAAGGTTTTATTACATAGGGAGGTAGAAATTACAAGGGATTTTTTATTTTTCTCTCTAATCTTGAAAATCTTTTGTGCTCTCGGTTGAATAATTCCAATCTTATTCTAAGGCTTTTTCCTTTTTGGCTTTCGAAAGGACTTCATTCACTCTATGCCCTTCACTTGAAAATGTTGTCTCTTTATATACAAAAATATTCTAAGGCTGGATCTTGCTTCAAATCTAACGAAGATAAGGTAATAATTGCATCATGTTGAAATCATATTTTGATCGTGTTAAAACTGTGTTTTAAGGATAAAGATTTTATTTTGAATGGTAAAGGTGTCAAAGGGATTTGAAAATCGAAGGGTAAAGGTTAAGATAAAAGATAAAATGAATTAAGTCCCTTTTTCTTTTGAAAACGTGTAAGTTGTAATAATTAATACTGAAACTTAACTTTTGAAATATTTAGATAAAAGATAAGGTAATAAAGTATGATTAGTAAAATACTATTAAAAAACAATAATTTTATCTTTTAAAAACTTTTGAAAAAAAGCTACGAGAGAAAGGCTGTAATATATATATATATATATATATATATATATTATACTATTGTAGAAAATATTACATATATGATCAATAGGAATAAACATTTAATTAGAAAATTAGAAGGTACCAAAAAATCTATACCCATATGTTAAAATCATAAATAATAAATACACTCATAAGCTATAACTATGTCATAAATTGATCCCAGAAAACCCCATAACAGCGATCCTCCGTTTTTGGTATAAGAGCCCCGTGGGGGTAGTAGTGTGTAGTAGAAAATATGAGCCAGCCTTGGTTAAATTTTGAACCCGAGTTTCTTTGAAAATTTACTTTAAGTGAAGCGATTATAGCATTAATTGAAATATATACTTTATTAGAAATTTATCTTACCGAAATTGAATTAGACTAGATCTTTATTAGACAAATATTTTGTTTAAGATATCCATATGAGTATATTTAGTTAAGATAAATTTAGAAACAATTTGAGATTGTGCTTGTGATGGGATAAAATATGGCATATACATGATCATCATTCAATGAAAAAATAAAAATATTGATCATACATACCACGCAATCCACAACAAGAATTGAAAACGTGATATTTTAGGGTTTTGAAACTTACAATCTTATATGCACTTCAAAACTTGATTTTAATGATGACCAGCAAATAAGATGAACTTATATGCCTTAGATCTTGATCACCAATGCCAAAAGAATAGCCTTTATGCCACTCCTCTCTATGCTCACACACACACTTGCAAAGATGGCTTAAAACCGAGAGTGCTAGCTCTATGTATGTGTATTCGGCAATGGGAATGGATTGAAGCCACAAGATCTGATCTTGTTCTTCTTTTTTGGTTGCTATTGCTGCCCATGAACACAAAAAATGAAGGAAGAATCCTTTCTCTTGAGAGTGGCAGCACTAGAGAGAAAAATTATGTCTTTAGGTCAAAAGAATTAATCAATTTATATCATTTAATTAGGAAAGCTTTGTTGTAGCCGAAATTCCCTTGATTTTAGGTCTTATTTTCAGCCTCCATCACTTCCTAATTAAGTTATTTAAATTGATTCAAATTCTATTAGTTTTAAATTCAAATGAATTTAAAATGGCATAAGATATTTAATAAAAAATCCATCACTTATTTAGGATATACATGTGCCGAAATTCACTATGATTTTATCTTTGAATTTCAACCACTCTCTCTCCTATTAAGTGTTTTATTTTGATTTAAATACTATTAGGATTTAATACTCAATTAACTTAATTAATCTAAGATAATTAATTAATTGAAATTAAACCTTGTGGGCCAAACTTCTCTCTCTGATGGACCAAGGTTCAATTAGCATTTTTAATACCCATTACATACATTAATTTGACTTTAATTAAAAGCCCAAATTAATGCCCAATACACTTTAAATATTTTAAGCCCAATGCTTTGTGTGTTATCCTATAGGTCCATTTAATATTGGCAATGAATTAATAAATTAATTCAAAGGCTATATATATTTTCTAGCAAGATATTATAGCATTCCAAATTAAATGAAAATGCAAATGGCATTTAGTGACCTAATGCAATTTTGCATAGTCCCTTACCCTTAAATATCAGAATTAATATAAGGCATGGAATTAATCATCCTTATATATACTAATTCCTTTCTTGATATTCCAGTGATACTGAACTCTCAGATAAATTATGATTACTCATTATTTCATCTCGGTATGGCCATACACTTCTCAGTTTACTGATTAAGTGGTCGATGTTCTTTTCTCTTTTATTAAGAGGGGTAATCCCTTTACCTCTCTCATGCTCTCTAACATGAATTAGTGTATGCCCAATTATACCGATACTTCTCACCCTGTTACGAGTACGTTAGGTGTATGTCAAAGTACACAGTAATTCATAAAGAGTTTCATAGAGATTTTAGGTCTAAGAAATCTGATGCAAAACTTGCATATGAGAAACACTTATTACACGTACCATGTAGTGTTCTCATGAATGGATCGAATTCAGATAACATGTTCTAAACATGTATCTATGATCTCTGATTGACACCCCTATCCTTATGATCTGTAAGACAGAACTCATCTTATTAGAGAGAGTATACTAGTCTTAATTCATTGGTTATTCCCATAACAATGACTGACTAGGGATATTTAGAATGAAGTCTCAATTGTTTCAAGGTCTTACAACCATGTGCCTCACACATGATAACTTAAACTGAAACAACATTTTTGGATGGTTCTATCAATTGATATGCACAAGAACACAATAGATTAACCAAATGCCTTATTTATTAATTTTAAGTGTTTTATAACAATGCACTGGGGCTAGGGCTTACACTAACAATCTCCCACTAGCACTAGTCCCAATTGGGCATAGCCCTCAAACCAAACGCTCTTAAATGAGCTTCGTGCAGATTTGGATGCAACTGTTTCGTCAATGGATCTGCTACATTATTTTCACTTGCTATCTTGCTAATCTTGACGTCCCCACGATCAATGATTTCTCTGATTAGGTGGTACCTTCTAAGTATGTGTTTGGAGTTTTGGAGTGATCGGGGCTCCTTTACCTGTGTGATGAACCTGTTATTGTCACAGAAAATTTCTAATGGATCTAGGATGCTTGAGACCACTCCTAATGCAGAAATGAAATTTCTAATCAAAACAGCCTCCTTTGCAACCTCACTTGCTGCAATATACTCAGATTCTATAATTGAGTCGGCAACGGTCTCTTGCTTTGAGCTTCTCCAGCTAACAGCACCACCATTCAAAACAAAAACAAATCCAGATTGTGATTTTGAGTCTTGAGTGCTGGTTTGAAAAGCAGCATCGGCATAACCTAGTATGACAAGCTCTTCTTGACCACCATACACCAAGAAGTGATCCTTAGTCCTTCGCAGATACTTTAGAATCCCATTTATAGTAGACCAGTGTTTTTCACCAAGGTCTTGCTGAAACCTACTGGTTATACTCAGTGCATGAGCAACATCTAACCTAGTACATTACATAATGTACATGATAGATCCAATAGCATATGCATATGGGATTCTACTCATGTTGTCTCTCTCCTCTTTAGTTTTAGGACATTGTTCTTTAGTCAAAGGAACTCCCAAAGCCAAAGGTATGTACCCTTTCTTTGAGTCTCCCATACTAAAGTGCTATAGTACTTTGTTGATGTACTTTTCTTAACTTAGTCCCAAAAGCCGATTTGATATATCTCTATAGATCCGAATACCAACTATTGTCTCAGCTTCACTTAAGTCTTTCATTGAGAAACACTTCCCCAACCATTGCTTAACCTTTTGCAATGTTGGAATATCATTCCCAATGAGAAGGATGTCGTCTACATATAGGACCAGAAATACTATTATGCTCCCACTAACCTTCTTGTGCACACAAGGCTCATCTTCGTTTTTGACGAAATTAAAATTCTTGACTGCTTCATCAAAATGAAGATTCCAACTTCGGGATGCTTGCTTTAATCCATAAATGGATTTTTAAAGCTTGCAAACCTTTTTAGGATGCTTGGGATTGACAAAACCCTTGGGTTGCATCATATACACATCCTCAAGTAGATTTTTGTTGAGGAAAGAAGTTTTGACATCCATTTGGCATTTCTCATAGTCATGATATGCAGCTATGGCAACCAAGATCCTAATGGACTTGAGCATGACTATAGGCGAAAAGTTCACATCATAGTCTACACCATGAGTTTGTCGAAAACCTTTTGCTACTAGTCTACCTTTGTAGGTCTTGTCAACTTTGAGTTTAAATAACCACTTGCATTCAATTACCTTAGCACCTTCTGGTGGATCAACCAAGGTCTAAACTTGGTTATCGTACATTGATTGCATCTTGAATTTCATTGCTTTAAGCAAATTTTATGAGTCAGGGCTCTCAATAGCTTCTCGGTAGGTAGTTAGATCCTCACGATCCACTAACTCAATAGCATCACTGTCGGTGATTAGAAATTCGTATCTCTCAATCTCCTGACATACCCTACTGGACCTTCTAGGTTTTTATGCAATGGGTTCTTATTCCACAACTGGTTGTGAATTTGATCCCATTTCCAACTCATTCTCTACAGAAGTTTGTGGCACTTGAATTTCTCCAAGTTCTACTTTACTCCCACTGTCTTTCTTGAGAAGGAATTCCTTTTCCAAGAAAACAGTCTTGCGAGCAACAAATACTTTGTTCTCGACTTGTGAGTAAAAGTAGTATCCCTTTATTTCTTTGGGATAACCCATAAATAAGCAGACAGTGGATTTGGACTCTAGTTTATCAGATGTTAATTTCTTAACATGTGCTTCACAGCCCCAAATCTTGAGAAATGACATATTAGGTTCTTTCGCAGTCCATACCTCATATGGTATCTTCTCAACTGCTTTAGTTAGAGTACGGTTCAGTAGAAATGCAGCAGTTTCTAATGCATAACCCCAAAAAGAGATAAGAAGATTAGCTTGGCTCATCATCGATCGAACCATGTCCAATAGAGTTTGATTTCTCCTTTCAGACACACCATTCCATTGTAGTGTTGCAGGAGGCGTGAGTTGTGAAATAATTCCACACTCCTTCAGATGACCATTAAACTCTTGGCTTAAGTATTCGCCACCTTGATCTAATCAAATGGCTTTTATACTTTTTCCAAGTTGATTTTCCACTTCGTTCTTAAACTCTTTAAATTTTTCAAAAGTTTCAGACTTATGCTTCATTAGATAGATGTAGCCATATCTACTAAAGTCATCTGTTAATGTCACAAAGTAAGTAAAACCACCTCTAGCTTGTGTACTTAATGGTCCACATACATCAGTATGTATTAGTTTAAATAAGTCACTAGTCCTCTCACCTTTCTTGTTAAAAGGACTCTTTGTCATCTTTCCATGCAAATATGGCTCGCATGTGTCATAAGATTCTAAGTTGAATGACCCAAGCACTCAAGATTTATAGAGTCTTGAAATGCATTTTTCATTTGCATGTCCTCAATGACAATGCCAGAAGTAAGTTAGTTTCAATTCGTTTGATTTAACCCTCTTTGTATTAATGTTGTGATATGCTTTTTCTAAAAGCTTACATACCGTAAGTATACGGTGTACCGATTATAGTACTTCAGATATCGATCCCACGAGGAATGTTGATTAACATTGTACACTATTACTACTTGATGTTAATCTTGTTTACAATGCTCATTAATTTACAAATTAAAATTATTATTAAAACTACACTACACTAAATTAAATATTTTTCTACTTTAATGATAATCTGAGAAGACTTATGAATATGATGAATATAACATATACATAATTATGGAATTTGATCTTTTTCTCTTATTTATAATTCAATATTTATCATGCAAGCCAAGTTGGAATAATGTTCTATGTCACAAATCTCGTATCTAGACTAGATTATGCCTTAAACATGCATTTATGGTTCTATATCGTAGCTCTCGCATTTAGACAAGAATTACATAAACACACATTTAAAGAATAAAAACCAACCTATAACAACTATCTCCACATGCGATTTCTCAAACTATGCTTTGATAATGAATTTTCTATTAACTTTCAATAAGACTTTGCTCTCGCTAACTCCCTTATTTATGACCATTATGATGATTTTTAGAGAAGGAATTGCCATCTAAGGTCATTTTCCTTAACTTATAATGATACTAATAATGTTTTAATAGCAAATCCTACACATAAAGATAAATGAAAGATAAATGAATAAATATGAATAACAACATTCAAGTTCTAAAAAGAATTCATAATAATAACAAAGAAGAAGTGAAGATTAGAAATAAAAGAAAGGGATCTCAACCCTTCTTCCCTTCACTAAGTGTAGTCTTCTTCCTTGTATTTGCCTTCTCTTCAAGCCATAAAACTAAAACTAAAACTACAACTATTGTCCTCTAATTACACTTTCAAATAAAAAAAATAAAAAAAAGATAGATCTCTCATTGATTATAACTTCTAGGGTATTTATAGATTTCCAAGCATTAAGTCCATTCAAGTGCCTCTCCATAGGTATCAACCCTAGGTGAACTTGGTGACTTTTCAAATGACTCTTCAAGCTTAACTGAATTTAACCGCCTTCTGTCGCGCTTGCAACACCTGTCATGCTCATGATAGAACATGCTTCCTTCTTCCATCTTTCTCTTCCTTATTTCTTGCCCTAGATATACGTCCCTTGTCGTGCTCGCGGCATCTATCGCGCTCGCGACAAGGCTTCTTCTTCACATTTTCTCCCTTTTCTCCTACATATACAAAACTTGACAAAAAAACATTAAACACACCTAATTCTTACACAATTTAATATAACAAAATATTATTTTGATAACAAAACTTGGATTAAATATGAGCTATTTAAGTTCATATCAAACCCCCACACTTAAACTTTTGCTTGTCCTCAAGCAAAACTTAACAAACAAGCAAACAACACAATCATACAATTTTGGAGCTCACATTTATATTTGGCAAATATTTGAAAACACCATGCAGAAATGCTCATCTCTTCACAAATTTAGCCCAAGTTTGCAAAGTCTCAAACAAAATCATTCACCATTAAACTTAAACAACCATGCACATTTGGAAAATTATGAAGTAGCAAAGCACAAGAATGTATGAACTTAAGAACTTGAATATCTTAACACATGTAAACATTATTCCACACCAAATGTTGTCTAAAGTAGTTCTCACTCAAACATTATATTCTTAAAGCACTTATTCACTCAATGTCTTTATGGGTTAGTGTTTCTCTCAACCCTTAAACATGCCATTGTCTACCATAAGCTTGTAATTAGTAAACATCTCCACTACTAGTACAAAATAATACATGAAATCAAAAGGTTCTTACAAGGGCTGTAGCTTGGCTTAGGTTAAGGTAGGATAATTTTTGGTTTAAGTAGCTTAAATTGTGAATAGAAACAATATTACCATATCATAAGAGATTTGTTTAAGAACCTAAGCATCGCATGATGTAATTTACTTCTCATATTCCCTTTTCAATGGCACACTACTACTAGTTTCTCTTGTTCTTTCTTTCTTTCTTTCTTTCTTTTTTCTTTTTCTTCTTTTTTTTCTCTTCTTTAGAAACTAGCCTTGTTCTAATAGTGATTCTAGAGAAGAATGGAATTTAACTCTCATTTTCTAAATACCATCATGCTTAAATAAACAATATATATCTCCTAAAGATATAACAATTTATTTCTCTTCACAAAAAGGGTAAAACAAAGAAATAGGTTTTTTGTTTAGTAAAGGATATTGGCTAATTATATGTTGCTCAACAAAAATAGGTTTAAGGCTCAAAATTGGCTACCTAAAGTCAAAAAGGTAAGTTTTTAAAGCAAGCCAAAATGGTGTAATCTAAATTCCCTTATCATTTTTCATACACATCTCATACTAAATATAATATCAAAGTTTACCAAGAACAAATTCTAAAGGAAATCATATTAAGGCTCTCATACAAGAAAAATATCAATATATAAGGCTCAAAAGCTCACTTAAGCTATAGGTCAAATTACCTTAAGCAATAAATTGGCAAAAATAATCCGTTTACACATTTGAAAAGATAGTCAACCTAAAAAGAACCTACACTAAAGTGCTTTGCCAAGTCATAACCTTCATTATGTACATTAATTTGTCAAAGTAAAATGAAAATGATTAGCCTAAAAATTGGCCTAACTAGACTAAAAATGACAGAAATTCAAGTTAAAGCATGCAATTAAATCCAAATAGGTGCCAAATATATAAACTCCAAAATTAAATTCACAACACAATATACAAATAAATAAATATACTAACAATAAACAAAAATATGAATAGAAATAATACATACATACCCCCCCACACTTAAAGGACATAATGTCCGCATTGTGTGAGAAAATAAACACAGGCTATCAAATAATATAAAGAAACAAAAATATACATATAAAACAAACAAAATCACAGAAAATGTAAAAGTGAGGGAGAAAACAAACTCAGAAAGTTTCACTAGGAGAACGTGGCAGGGAGAGAGAGAATTCCACATTTTGCTGCAAAATCATCCTCCATACAATGTCATGCTCGCGACAGACCTTGTGCTCGCGACAATAAAGAAAAATCATTAGTTTTTTTTTAGTTTTTTTTTAAATTTATAATGAAATACCAAGTAAAATAACTTGTAAAAGAAAAATTAAACTATTTTAATATACTAAATCAACTAAAAACAACACAAAAAATAATAAAATATTGTAATCCAAAATCATAAATCAAGATTCATAATGACAATAAATTTAATCAAACATTCCCCGGCAACGGCGCCAAAAACTTGATATGCTTTTTCTAAAAGCTTAAATACCGCAAGTATATGGTGTACAGATTATAGTACTTCAGATATCGATCCCACGAGGAATGTTGATTAACATTGTACACTATTACTACTTGATTTTAATCTTGTTTACAATACTCATTAATTTATAAATTAAAATTATTATTAAAACTACACTACACTAATTTAAATATTTTTTTACTTTAATGATAATCCGAGAAAACTTATGAATATGATGAATATAACATATACATAATTATGGAATTTGATCTTTTTCTCTTATTTATAATTCAATCTTTATCATGCAAGCCAAGTTGGAATAATGTTCTATGTCGCAGCTCTCGCATCTAGACTAGATTATGCCTTAAACATGCATTTATGGTTTTAAATCGCAGCTCTCGCATTTAGACAAGAATTACATAAACACACATTCAAAGAATAAAAACCAACCTATAACAACTATCTCCACATGTGATCTCTCAAACTATGCTTTGATAATAAATTTTCTATTAACTTTCAATAAGACGTTGCTCTCGCTAACTCCCTTATTTATGACCATTATGATGATTTTCAGAGAAGGAATTGCCATCTAAGGTCGTTTTCCTTAACTTATAATGATACTAATAATGTTTTAATAGCAAATCCTACACATAAAGATAAATGAAAGAGAAATGAATAAATATGAATAACAACATTCAAGTTTCTAAAAAGAATTCATAATAATAACAAAGAAAAAGTGAATATTAGAAATAAAAGAAGGGGATCTCTCAACCCTTCTTCCCTTTACCAAGTGTAGTCTTCTTCCTTGTATTTGCCTTCTCTTTAAGCCATAAAACTAAAACTAAAACTACAACTATTGTCCTCTAATTACACTTTCAAATAAAAAAAATAAAAAAATGATAGATCTCTCATTGAATATAACTTTTAGGGTATTTATAGATTTCCAAGCATTAAGTCCCTTCAAGTGCCTCTCCATAGGTATGCAACCCTTGGTGAACTTGGTGACTTTTCAAATGACTCTTCAAGCTTAACTGAATTTAACTGCCTTCTGTCGCGATCGTGACACCTGTCATGCTCGTGACAGAACACGCTTCCTTATTTCTTGCCCTAGATATGCGTCCTTTGTCACACTCACGGCATCTATCATGCTCGCAACAAGGCTTCTTCTTCACATTTTCTCCCTTTTCTCCTACATACACAAAACTTGACAAAAAAAACATTAAACACACCTAATTCTAACATAATTTAATATAACAAAATATTATTTTGATAACAAAACTTGGATTAAATATGAGCAATTTAAGCTCATATCATGTTGTATATGGACTCCTTATTTTGTAGATCAATGATATAAAGGCCATTTTGTAACATGGCATTGCCATATGAAATGCCTTGGCGACGAATATGAATATTGCCATTATTAATAACAAAATCAAATCTATCCATATCCAAACAAGAAACTGAAATGATGTTTCTAATCATAGCAGACACATAATAACAATTTTTTCAAATCTAAACAAAGTCTGAAAGGTAAAGTGAGTTGATAGTCACCTATCTCCATGGCAGCAACTCGTGCTCTATTCCCCACATGGAGGTCCACTTCATTCTTCCCAAGTAACCGCCTATTTCTTAACCCCTGCACATTTGAACAAATGTGAGAACCAAAACCAGTATCCAATAACCAAGTGGTAGAAATAGAAAGGTTAATTTCAACAACAAAAATACCAAAACTGAATGCCTTGGCTCCATTCTTCTTTTGTTTTTCCTTGAAGAAAGCATAATTCTTCCTCTAATGCCCTAACTTGTTGCAATGGAAACATGTGCTCTCGCTCTCCTTGATCTTTTGTGCCTTGGGCTTAGGTTGGGCTTGAGGTGCACTCCCACTTGACTTGGGTTTTGCCTTTCCCTTAGCGGGGCCCTTCTTAATGCCCCTTTGAACCATAAGTACGGGATTTATCTTTCAATTGTTCTTTTCAGCATTCTTAAGCATCCCATGAAGCTCGGTGATTGTCTTATTCATTGCATGCATATTATAATTCATAACAAATGGATCATAATCATTAGTCAATGAACCTAAGATCAAGTCAGTGGCCAATTCCTTCGGGACTTGTACCTCAAGCTTCTCAAGAGTATCAAGATACCCTTTTATCTTGAGTACATGGGTACTAACGGGAGTACCGTCAGCCATCTTACAAGAAATCAAGGCCTTTGTTGTCACGAATCTCTCGTGCCGAGCTTGCTCTTGGAACATCTCCTTGAGGTGCACCATGATCACATAAGCCTCTTGGTCCATGAATTGCTTTTGTAAGTCAGGCACCATAGTGGCCAGCATCAGACAGGTTACATCATTGGAGTCGCTCTTCTTGGTCTCAAAAGTTTCCTTCTGAACCGCAGAGGCATTCCTAGTAGGTTCTTTGGGCAAGGGTGCATCCAAAACATATGACTTCTTCTCTTGCTTAAGAACAATTCTCAAGTTTCAAGATCAGTCTATGAAATTGGTGCCATTCAGTTTGTCCTTTTCTAAGACCGATCGCAATGAAAAGTTGTTGTTTGAAGAAGCCATTTTTCAATCTACAATAATATAAATTTAGCAAGATTAAATGAGGTCTTAATAAAATCCCATAAACCAAATTAATATCCCTTTAAATAATTCACATTAGTGATTTAATGTGGGCCAAGATCCACTTTTTACAACAACTCATTAGTCAAGTTGAGCTTGTACACCTAAAGAGTTAAGTTACTTAGGTAGGAAAACTCCAATCATGTCTCGTACCTGACTCTTGGATCAAATGGGCTAACATCTTAAGATGTTATAGTACAAACCCATTTAGTAGTTGCCTAGGTTTAAGCATCCCTTTTCATGTTAAGTCTAACCTACATTCATAACCCATGCCTCACAAAGATAATCGGGCGCATCTAGGACTCCTAGTCTACGTGACCGATGATCGATGCCTTGACATGTTTCGAATTAGGAAAGCAACTTTGTGACTTACTATTTTAGGGATTCATTTTATTACGGCTTACATGGCATACGCTTTGTCATCCATTCATAGCATGCATATATATATATATATATATATATATATATATATATATATATATAATTGCATAAAGTAAAGTATGACAAACATGGGCCCAAAAATCTACAACTAAGATTCTACACTATTACATAAGAATCTTCAAGTTAGGCTTCTCCACTTCGGTGGGTTTCGTCTTGATTTACAAAGTCTTTAAATAAATTCTATACTAATAAATAAATGAGACTTTTACAATAATCCATAATGGCATGCTGGCCATATTTAATTACAAAAACCTAGGGCCCATGAATGCACCATGCATATCCATTCATCACACCAAACAAGCAAATAAATATACATAACATTTATGGATAAAACAAAGTCCAATTTTAATTAATTTAGCCAAGCCCATTAATGGAAATTGTGTACTTGAAATTTTAAGAAAAGATCCTGTGATGGGCCTATGCTGAAGCCCAATGGACTAAATCCACTTATTGAATAAGTTCTCTTAACACAAACTAGTTAGATTTGTGCTATAAATCAACTCTAGTATAATTTCAAATTTTGCCATTTTTAATATTATGTCATATAGCCCATAAACATTAAAAATGCATATAATATGTACCAACATGAATTAAAACATAAAAATCATGAAGAACGTATATCATACATGGCATTTATACTAAAACAAACAAATAATAATGAAACTAGTTGTTTAATGCTCATATAATGCCACAAACAATGCACAAACACTTAAAACAATTTTATAAGCCATTTAATAATTTAAATAAGATCATAAACATTGATTTAAGGTTCTATTCAGATCTTATCTAAATGTTTTTTTTCCATTTTAATCAAAAAAAAATAAACAATGTTGATTAAACATGCAATAAACACAACTAGTCATTGTTTTAAATGATTTATAAATTAATCAATTAAATTGTCATGGACCAGAATTAAAACCATTTTTAAAAATATGTACAAACCTGTTATTAATATTTAAAAAACACTTACAAACATACCAAACACGGTTTTACATTTAATTTTGAGAAACTAGTTGTTTACAAACACAAAACATGCTAACTAGTATCTAGTTTCAAGATTAACATGTACAATCAGGTATTTATAATTAAAATCGACCATGAATAGCTCTAAGAACATCTTAGGATAGTATATTAACATGTTATAATAATTATAATACCAAACTAATCATATAAAATTGTTTTTATACTAAAACAATGCAAAAAACTCAAAATAGAAAATTTCAGCATTATGGTTTTATGCAATAACGATTTTTGAATCAAGATTTAATGCATCTAAAGCACTAAAATAAGCATGGTTAGGCTATGATATCACTGATGGGATAAAACATGGCATATACATGATGATCACAAAGCAGAAAAATAAAAATATTGATCATACATACCACACAATCCACAACAAGAATCGAAAACATGTAATTTTAGGGTTTTGAAACTTACAATCTTAGATGCAGTTAAAAACTTGATTTTGATGATGACCAGCAAATAAGATGAACTTATATGCCTTAGATCTTGATCACCAATGCCAAAAGGACAGCCTTTAGGCCACTCCTCTCTATGCTCACACACACACTTGCAAAGATGGCTTAAAACCGAGAGTGCTAGCTCTATGTATGTGTATTCGGCAATGGGAATGGATTGAAGCCATAAGATCTGATCTTGTTCTTCTTTTTAGTTGCTATTGCTGCCCAAGAACACAAGAGATGAAGGAAGAATCCTTTCTCTTAAGAGTGGTGGCACTAGAGAGAAAAAGTATGTCTTTAGGTCAAAAGAATTAATCAATTTATATCATTTAATTAGGTTGTTCTAGCTGAAATTCCCTTGATTTTAAGGTCTTATTTTCAGCCTCCATCACTTCCTAATTAAGTTATTTAAATTGATTCAAATTATATTAGTTTTAAATTCAAATGAATTTAAAATGGCATAAGACATTTAATCAAAAATCCATCACTTATTTAGGATATACATGTGCCGAAATTCACTATGATTTTATCTTTGAATTTTGACCACTCTCTCTCCTATTTAAGTGTTTTATTTTGATTCAAATGCTATTAGGATTTAATACTCAATTAACTTAATTAATCCAAGATAATTAATTAATTGTAATTGAACCTTATGGGACGAACTTCTCTCTCTGATGGACCAAGGTCCAATTAGCATTTTTAATACCCATTACATATATTAATTTGACTTTAATTAAAAGCTCAAATTAATGCCCAATACATTATTTAAATATTTTAAGCCCAATGTTTTATGTGCGGTCCTATAGGTCCATTTAATATTGGCAATGAATTAATAAATTTATTCAAAGGCTATATATATTCTCTAACAAGATATTATAGCATTCCAAATTAAATGAAAATGCAAATTGAATTAATTGATCTAATGCAATTTTGCATAGTCCCTTACCCTTAAATATCAGAATTAATATAAGGTATGAAACTAGTCATCCTTATATATACTAATCCCTTTCTTGATATTCCAGTGACACTAAACTCTCAGATACATAATGATTACTCATTATTTCATCTCGGTATGGCCATACACTTCTCAGTTCACTGATCAAGTGGCCGATGATATTTTCTCTCTTATGGAAAGAGGTAATCCCTTTACTTCTCTCATGCTCTCTATCATGAATTAGTGTATACCCAATCATATCCATACTTGTCACCTTGTTACGAGTACGTTAGGTGTATGTCAAAGTACATAACAATTCATAAAGAGTTTCATAGAGATTTTAGGTCTAAAAAATCTGATGCAAAACTTTCATATAAGAAACACTTATGACTAGTACCATATAGTGTTCTCATGAATGGATCGAATTTAGATACCATGTTCTAAACATGTATCTATGATCTCTAATTGACACCCTTATTCTTATAATCCGTAAAACAGAACTCATCTTATCAGAGAGAGCATATTAGTCTTAATTCATTTGTTATTCCTATAACAATGACTGACTAGGGATATTTAGAATGAAGTCTCAATTATTTCAAGGTCTTACAATCATGTGCCTCACACATGATAACTTAAACTAAAACAACATTCTTGGATGGTTCTATTAATTGATATGCATAAGAATACAATAGATAAACCAAATGCCTCATTTATTAATTTTAAGTGTTTTATAACAATGCATTGGGGCTAGGGCTTACACTAACAGCTTGGACCGATGAAACGTTGGTCAGCCCTTAGAAGCCAAGATAGTGTGTTGGTGGTCCCGATAAGCTGGGTGGTCCCGTGATTCGCACAGGATTCATTCTTGACTTCTCTTTAAATTTAGCTTGATTAAGCATACTTAGATGGATAGATTAAATAGAATATTTTCTATTAAAGACTCTAGATCTGGTTCAACTAGCGAAGATAATATTAGAGAAATGGATGAAATAAATTCTGTAGAAATAAATATAGAAAAGGTAGAGAATGATTTATTTGATTGGACTTTACCTAAACAAGATATTCGAAGAATATATTCAATAGGTACTTTTGAAATTTTTCACAACTATTCTATAAAACAAACTTAGCAAATAATAGCTATTAATCAAGAACATGAAACTATTCAATTGTTATCAGAAAAAGCAATAAATGAACATAAGAAGAAAAAATATAGATTTTTGTATATACGATCAATACAAATAGCTATAAAGCCTTTATTCAGACTAGGGTTAGATACTCCAGTTTTAATGTGTTTAAGAGATGCTAAACATACTGATTTTTCAAATTCCTTATTAGCAATGGTAGAAACTAACTTAGCTAATGGACTAATATATTTTAATTGTTTCCCAGGATTTATTGTTAGTTTATATGATTCAAATATATTAGATACTTTAACCTTAACTGTTAAAACAAAAAACTAAAATTTTAAAGAAAATGTTAGAGCAATAGCAGTAATATGTAGAGTATATTATAAAGTCATGTCCACAACCATAAATCCTAAAACAAGAAAATCTTTTAAAAAAATGAAACTTTATTATTTGAAGCCAATAAAGCACATTCTAATATTCAAATACCAAAAAAACTTAAATGGGATGAGATTACTAGGTCAGGAAAGGAGTTAAAAGAAATATGTGAACCAAGACCAATTAATATTAATAATCAATTTTCAAGAATTTTAGAACATAGTGATGGAACTGTTCAAATAGATTTTTATTCATAAAATATTCCGTCGAGTAGTGTTTCAACTTATTCAAAAAATAGATCTTCAATACCTAGATCATTATATGCAAAAAAAATTAGAATTAAGAGGAGTAGATTTTAATACCAATATTCAAGGACCATTATATACAGAAGAAAGAGAAAGTGAATATTCTATTAGTCCCACTAGATCTCAAATGGAAACTTTTTCTCAAATTAATCAATAAAAAGGAGATGACTAGTTTTCAAATAAATAAAGAATTTTTAAGAAATGATTTAAAAGCAGAATACAATAAGCAAAAAGTAGAGTGGTATTTTAACAACTTTTCTCAAATAGAATTAAATAATTTTAGAAGTATATGGTATAAAGAAATGGAAGATAAGCAAGTAAATATTCCTTTATTTTAATGGTTTGAAAATTATTGTTACTATAATAATATAGATTATCCATTTCAAAAGGAAATAAATGTATCTTCAAAAATAGGAAAGCAATGGGATACTGTAGAAGGGCACTCAATAGTAGCTATACATCCTCGCTTAGAATGTATTAAAGTAAAAAATAAAGAAAAAACTTATTTTGCTGAACCATTTAAAGATATAAAATTAGAAAGTAAAGATGTAGGAAAAGATTTACAACATGTAATATTATAAAATAATTTTTCAAATCAAATATTAGATACTATAGCTAATCAACTAAATAGAGTAGAAGAAATAGTACAAATACCCAAGCCACAAGTAGAGATAAGCCAAACTTCAAAATCAGTAACAGAAAAATCACCCATTAAATTAGAAATGCCTTTGCTTAAACCTTTTGAATTTTTCCCAGAAACAACAATAAATTTAAAAGATTAAAATCCCGTATTAAGAAAAATAGAAGAAAGACTAGCAAAGTTAAGCATTAAGGATAAACAAATTATGACTATAAACGAAGAAGTTACATCAGAATTAGAAACTACATTAGAAATAGAAAACGTAAAAGAACAGTTTAAATCAAATAATGAAGAAGAATATTCAATGAAAAAATTACATTTTAATACTTATACACATAGACCAAAAACTCAAAATTATTATCCAAGACCTACACCACCGGATACTCAATATGAAGAAACTAGATATCAGTTAGGATACGATGGTACTTCTTTATATGAATGGAATATAGATGGCTTTTCAGAATATCAAATATTAAATTTATTACAAGAAATGACTCTAGCTAGTGCTTATAAATCAAAAAGAAATAATGAAGCAGTTGTAGCTCAAATGTTATTATCAGGATTTGCTGGCAAATTAAAAGGTTGGTGGGATCATTATGTAGTAGATGTAAATAAAGCCAATATATTATCAGCTAAAAAAAGGATTATTAAAATAGAAAACAATATACAGATAAAGACTGAGCAGGATGATATAATAAATACTTTAATATTTACCATTACTAAAAACTTTATAGGAGATCCTCGATTATATCAGGAAAGAAGTTTGGAAATTCTTCAAAAATTAACACGTCCTAAGTTACAAGACTTTAGATGGTATAAAGATTTACTTTTAACCAAAGTAAAGACTAGATCAGACAGTAATAATACTTATTAGAAAGAAAGATTCTTAGCAGGATTACCAGAATTATTTGCAGAAAGAGTTAGGAATAGAATAAAAGGAGAAAATAATGGCACAATACCCTATCATGATCTAACATATGGACAATTTATAAATATTGTTAATATAAAGGGATTATCAATTTGCACTGATTTAAAACTAAAAGCAAAGTTAAAAAGAGATAGTATTGTAGGAAGAAAAGAATTAAGATCATTTTGTGAATATTATGGTTATCAACAGATTAGGGCTCCTTCGGCTACTAAAAGAAAAATAAAACCTAAAAGAAAATATATTTATAAGAAACAAAAATATAAATCGAAACAAAATTATCAAGAAAGACCTACTGTTAAGAGAAAACCAAGATATAAAAAATTTAAACCTAAGACGAATAAAAAGGACATAGTAATTTGTTATAAGTGTGGAAAACAAGGACATTATTCAAGAGATTATAAAATAAAAAAAATGATCAATAATTTAGATATCTCAAAAGAGTTAAAAAAATGGAATAGCTAAAATAATAATAAATGAAACTTCTGGTAGTGATGAAGAAATTACTGATTATTTAGAAAATGATTTAAATGCAATAGATGAAAAATCTAAGACTAATAGTTCGGAAAGTGATTCTAAAATAGAACCCTGTAGTTGTATAGGACCATGTCAATGCAACAGTATAAATATGTTAAGTAATGAAAAATAATTCTTATTAGATATTATAGATAAAATAGATGATCAAAAAATAAAAAAGAATTATTTACTTAGGTTAAAAGAGATAATAAGTTCAAAAGAAAAAATTGATTTTACATCTTATAATCTAACAGAAGTATATAAAAGATTTGAAACCAAGAAAGAGTCAACGATACAAGATCTTCAAGAGGAAAATAGAATATTAATGCAAGAAGTAAATATTTTAAAAGGAAAAATACATTGTTTAGAAGAAGAAAATTTAAAGATTAACTTTAGTAATTTAGCACAGGAAGATAAAAATTAAAAGGAATAGTGTCATCTAGTATAACTATTAAAGAAACAGAAGACGAATATATTAATAGTATATCTCAAATAAATTATCAAAAATGGTATGTAAAATTAGACATAGTTATTAATTATGATTTTCATTTAACTACATTAGCTTTAATAGATAGTGGAGCATATCAAAATTGTATTCAGGAAGGTTTAATCCCAACTAAATATTATGAAAAAACTTCTGAAAGATTAGGTACCGCTAATGGATCTAGGTTAATAATTAATTATAAATTATCAAGAGTAAAAATATGTAATAAGGGATATTCTTTTAAAATCAATTAGTTTTAGTCAAAATTTTTAATTCAGGAGTTATATTAGGAACACCTTTTATCACCATGTTATACCATTTTCAATTATGTGATAATGGAATTAAAACAACAATATTAGACAAAGAAATTATTTTAAATTTGCATTTCCTATAATATCTAGAGAAATAATTCATGTGAGTAAAAATATTCAAGAAATCAATTTGTTAAAAAATAAACAAAAACAAATTAAATTTTTGATCAAAGATATAGAAAGTAAACGAATAAAAGAACAATTAGAAAGTACAAAAATAAAAGAAAAAATTAAAGAATTTGAAAACATATTTTCAAAAGATATTTGCGCACCAATTCCTAATGCATTTTTGAATAGAAAACAACATGTAGTAAAATTACCTTATATCAAAGACTTTGATGAAAGGAAGATTCCAACAAAAGCACAAGCTATTAAAATGATGCTAGATTTAGAAAAAATTTGTAGAAAAGAAATTCAAGATTTGAAGAATAAAGGATTAATTAGAAATTCAAAATCACCTTGGTCATGTTTAGCCTTTTATGTTATGAATGTAGTAGAAATAGAAAGAGGAACACCTAGGTTAGTCATAAATTATAAACCTTTAAATGCAGTTTTACAATGGATAAGATACCCTATACCATATAAAAGAGATTTATTAAAAAAGTTATATGATGCAAACATTTTTTCTAAATTCAATATGAAATCAGGATTTTGGCAAATACAAGTAGATGAAGAAGATAGATATAAAACAGGATTTAATGTACTTTTTGGACATTATGAGTGGAATGTTATGCCTTTTGGATTAAAAAATGCACCTTCAGAATTCCAAAATATAATGAATGATATATTAGGACCAATACATGAAATTTTAATAGTTTATATAGATGATGTACTTATTTTTTTGAATTCTATAATTTAACATATAAAATATTTGAGAAGATTTTTCAATTTGATTCATCAAAATGGATTAGTTGTTTCTGCACCAAAAATGTAGCTTTTCTAAACAAAAGTTAGATTTCTAGGACATGATATAGATCAAGGAACTATAAAGCCAATAACTAGAAGTTTAGAATTTACTAATAAATTTTCTGATGAGATAAAGGATAAGAATCAGTTACAAAGATTTCTAGGATGTTTAAATTATGTTCATGATTTTTTCAAAGATTTTGGAAAATTATGTAAACCTTTGTACAATAGATTAAAAAAGAAACCCGAACCTTGGATAGAAAAACATACTAGTATAGTGAAAGAAATCAAAGAAAAAATTAAAAGTCTCCTATGTTTAAATATTTCACATCTAGAAGCTTTTTTGATAATAGAAACATATGCTAGTAATGAGGGTTATAGAGGTATTTTAAAACAAAAAAGAAAAGAGTCAGACAAGGAAGAATTAGTAAGATTTTATTCAGAAAGCTAGAATCAAACTTAAAAGAATTATTCTACTATTAAAGAAGAAATTTTAAGCATTGTTTTATGCATTAAAAAATTTGAAGATGATTTATAAATGGAAAAATTTTTATTACGCATTGATTGTTTATCAGCAAAATATGTTTTAGAAAAAGATGTTAAGAATTTAATTTCAAAATAGATTTTTGCAATGCTAGCAAGCTTTACTAAGCAATTTTGATTTTGACATTAAGTTCATCAAAGGCAAAAATAATAGTTTATCTGATTTTCTTTCTCGTGAATTCCTACAAGGAAAATGAGTTATAACAAAAAAGTTTTAACAAAAGCCACATTATCAATAGGAACTTTATTATCATTAGGAAATTATCAACAAAATTCTCCAGTCACACCTCCTCATATCAGAACTTTACCTAGGCCTTTCCATTCTCCAGCACCCTCATTTTCTTCACTCTAAAGACCTTTAACATTTTCACCTTCTACACCTCCTCGACCATATTCATCAGCCTTAGCTTCACCTTCTTCACCCTCTCCTTCCATGTCTAAATCAAAAAATCCCTCTCCTTATTTCTTAAACCAAAAGAGATTGTTTATCAAGATATTAGAACCAAAAGAGCTTAGCATATCAGAAAACCAAATTTTTTATAGATTGATAGATTATGTGTTTCCTAACAGTTGGCATTATCATGAGGAAAATCAGAGTAAAAGTAGAGATTTTTATGAAGCAATATTAGTAGATAGTGGATCTGTGGAAGTATAACATAATTATGATAAAAATCGGATTAGTTATAGTAAAGTAAAAATTATCCATGTCATTACTCAATCAGAATGGGTATCCAGACCCTATAATATGAAGAATTTATTAGGATGTCCTCCCAAGTTGGCATATAACTACTATGATTATTAAGAAGCTTGGTATAGAGCATTTTACTTAAGGAATTTTCAACATTCTTTGTTCTTTTACTTTTCGCACAAGTTTGATGATGTTCTTCCTAATTGGTTCATCAGATGGTTTAGTTATTTTGGATTGATACCAGAGGCAGCTCCATTTCAGATAAAAGATGCTTGTATCAAGTTTACTACTTATTGCAATCTAGGCGCACCAAATAATCTTCTCAAGTATTGTGTAATATTCAAGGTACCATGGATTGTCTCATGTAGTATTTTAATGTTGAGATAAATAAAAGAAAAAAGAAATAGAAAGTAAACGAATAAAAGAATAATTAGAAAGTCTAGAAATAAAAGAAAAAATTAAAGAATTTGAAAATATATTTTTAAAAGAAATTTGCGCACTAGTTCCTAATGCCTTTTGGAATAGAAAACAGCATGTAGTAAAATTACCTTATATTAAAGACTTTGATGAAAGGAAGATTCCAACAAAAGCATAAGCTATTAAAATGACGTTAGATTTAGAAAAATTTTGTAGAAAAAAAAATTCAAGATTTGAAGAATAAATGATTAATTAGAGACTCAAAATCACCTTGGTTATGTTCAGCCTTTTATGTTATAAATGCAGCAAAAATTAAAAGAGGAACACCTAGGTTAATAATAAATTATAAACCTTTAAATGCAGTTTTACAATGGATAAAAATACCCTATACCATATAAAAGAGATTTATTAAAAAAGTTTATGATGCAAACATTTTTTTCTAAATTCAATATGAAATCAGGATTTTGGCAAATACAAGAAGATGAAGAAGATAGATATAAAATAGGATTTAATGTACCTTTTGGACATTATGAGTGGAATGTTATGCATTTTGGATTAAAAAATACACTTTCAAAATTTCAAAATATAATGAATGATATATTGAGACCAATACATGAATTTTCAATAGTTTATATAGATGATGTACTTATTTTTTTCGAATTCTATAAGTCAACATATAAAACATTTGAAAAGATTTTTCAATTTGATTCATCAAAATGGATTAGTTGTTTCTGCACCAAAAATACAACTTTTCCAAACAAAAGACTATAAAGCCAATAATTAGAAGTTTAGAATTTACTAATAAATTTCTAGATGAGATAAAGGATAATAATCAGTTACAAAGATTTCTAGGATGTTTAAATTATGTTCATGATTTTTTCAAAGATTTAGGAAAATTATGTAAATCTTTATACAATAGATTAAAAAAGAAACTCGAACCTTGGACAGAAAAACATATCAGTATGGTGAAAGAAATAAAAGAAAAAATTAAAAGTCTCCTATGTTTAAATATTCCATATCCATAAGCTTTTTTTATTATAAAAACAGATGTTAGTAATGAGGGCTACAGAGATATTTTAAAATAAAAAAGAAAAGAGTCAGATAAAAAAAAATTAGTAAGATTTTATTCAAGAAGCTAGAATCAAACTCAAAATAATTATTTTACTATTAAAAACGAAAATTTAAGTATTATTTTATACATTAAAAAATTTGAAGATGATTTATACATTATGTACGCTATATTGGAGCTCTCATTTACAAATTTCAAAATATCTGGACTTCAATTAATTATTAAATGCAATTTTTTTGGACTTTGTGAATGGAAATTTAAATTCATGCGTTAAATTATTTTAATAATATTATGCCTTTATCAATTCCTAAAAATTATTATTAGCTATGACATGTCTCGATTTTGGCACATAAAACACACTGATATCTGGCACAGTATTTGCTATCCATATCCAACTTGTATAATGGGATAGAATAATCTAATTATATGATTTTTATATTTTCTATCGATAAAGGATTTTTAATTAATTCAATGATAAGCACATATTTCAGAAATTTCAAAGAAACCACTGATTCACATTCAAGTGTTAACGGCAACTTTGTTGGGATTTCACTTTTTTCCCTTGTAAAATTAGGGGTTAATTTTATTTATATTCACTAAATTTATAATTAAATTACGTAATAATCATAAAAAAAATTTATAAAAATTACTGAATTGTGTAAATTTATATAATAAAATTATTTTAACCTAATTTCGATGAAAAGTAACCAGAAAATTCATATGTCAATACAGTATGACACGTGATATGTTAACATGATAAGTTCAGATAATGACACATAGACTAAAGTAATTTTATTATATAAATTTGTAAAATTTAGTAATTTTTATGAAAAAAATTTTCTTTTATAATTATTGCATAATTTGATCACAAGTTCAGTATTCATGAGTGAAAATAACCTTAAAACTAGTATACTTCCATTGGAAACAAATTAACTGGTTAACTGACAATAAAGAAAATATAATTAAAACTGCAAATCTTACGAAGCGGGATCAAAATAATAATATTTGAAAAAAAAAATAGTTGATTTAATTGCACCAAAAATTTCTGAACTTATATATATCTTAATTACTACAAAGTGGTAAAAGAATTTTTTATAACAAGAAAATATATAAATTTTATAATTTTTGCATGAAAAGTTATTTTGAGAGAAAAATATTTCAAATCTTACTGTAAATCTAACATCCCACACCAAGTTCCAGACCTTCTAGTAATACATGACAATATACATTTGTGGAGATACATGTGATGAAGGTGACACTAAAAAAAATGATTTTACCGGCAAAATTTAGCTTTTTACCGATAAAAAAATACCCCAACCGATGGTTTTTTAATGTTTTACAGATGGAATGCATACGTTGGTACAACACTCGTAGGTAGCAATTTACCAACGAAAAATTCAATCAGTAAACAAATGTATCTATTCTAATTAAATTCCCATTTTAAATAAGAAAAACAAATATTTTCTGATGGAGTGCGTATGAACATTTTTTAAAATTTTATTAAAACGTCATGGCATTTAAAATAAATATTCAGGATAGTAATTATATTGTTTTTAAATTTGTATGGTATCAAATATTTCACAAATTTCCCTTCTAATCCCGCAATCTGTTTTTGCAGGATTTGAAATTACTCCGATTTCCACAATTTTTTCTACACTCCTAAGTCCTGACTCTTCAAGTTTTTTTTTTAAATATTATTTTAAAAAGTGTCCCCAACCAAATGCTAATGGTGGAAATATAACAAAGATGAGCAATTGTGTCTAACCACGTGGCTCCTAAAGGTTGTATTTACAAAGTCAATTTTTGCATTATTAGTTTTGAAAAATTGTATTCGGTCCTGCTAATATAATATCATATAAAATTAAAATTAATAAAAAATTATTCAAAATCAATAAAAGAATTGGACTGATTACTTATATAAAATATAGTATATATTTTTTTATGAATAAATTTATTAGACTTACTGCAATAGCAGCACGATCCAGATAATTGTTAATTGGATCGATTACTATTCATGCTAATTTACTCATATATTTAAGTCACAATCAAGCGATGTGAAATCCCGAAAGACCAGCCCAACCACGTAGCCCACGACAAAACCCAAAATCCCAAGCCTCACCCAAACCCACATTGGAAGACTCACACATTCAAGTCACAATCAAGCGATGTGAGATTCCAAAAGACCAGCCCAACCACGTGACCACCCAAATCCACGTTGAAAGACTCACACATCATACATACCAACATGTTTTTTTTTTTTATGAATAAATTTACTAGACTTACTGTAGTAGCTAGGGGATGAACAAAAACCGAACCAAATCGAACAGGCTAATTTTTTAATTTGGTTCAGTTTTCGATTTTTCAGTTCGGTTTTCAATTTTGGAAAACTTCAGTTTTTCGATTTGGTTTTTGAAGAAGAAAATTGTATAAAAATCAAACCGAACCAAAATTTATATAATTATATAATTTTTTTTATTTTTTCATTGAATAATTATTTTATATATGTAAATTATTTTATTTTGAGTTGTAAATTATATGGGTACATTTATCAATTATTAATATCTATTTTTTAAGTAATAATTTAGAATTTTGACGATTAAATTGAAAATCGATTAAATGAAAAAACTTATTTAACGGTTTTGTTGTATTATTTATTATATATTTTTGAATTATTTATTTAATTTGAACTTTTATTTGTACAATTTATATGTTTTTACTTTAGTATATTATGATTTATAATTTTTTATAATTTTTAAACACAATATTTTTTGTTTTTTAAAATAGTTTTAAATTTTGGTTTTTCTGTTAACCGAACCAAACCGATCGAAAATTTTGGTTCACTTTAAATTCGGTTATTTTAAAAGTTCGGTTCGGTTAATAAAAATAATGAAAATTTGATTTTTTGTTATTTCGGTTCAGTTCGGTTATTGAACCAAATCAACCATTGCTCTCTCCTAGTAGTAACAGCACGATCCAGGTAATTACTGATTGGATCGACCACTACCCACACTGATATACTCATTAGAGATGAGCATAGTTAACCAAAAAATTGATATGAAATCGAATCGATTTTTAGGTTAACCGAAACAAAATTTTTGGATTATGATTTTTACTTTAAAAATTGATGGTTAACCGATCCGAAATCAGAACCGAATATTTATATATTTTAAATTTTACACTTATATTTTTTAATTTTTGTGTAATTTATAAATATTATGATATATAATTTTGTAAAATATATATTTTTAGTAAATAAATATTAAAATTATGTGCATAATTAGCGTTCTATTGTTAGTTTTATATTAAATATTTTTTAATTTTTATAATTAATTATGGAAATTTTATTTTTATTTTAATTATTTTAATGGATATTGTATTTAATTAGTATTATTTTCATTTTTAAAGTATTTTTAACTATTAAAAATAATATTATAAATTGTATAATTTAATAAATGTATATATTAAAATTTTTAATGGTTAACCGATAAATCGATCCGAAAAATCGAGTTAAAAACCAAAATCGATATAGCAGTTAACCAATGGTAATGAATTGGTTTAAGAAAATTGTTAATGGACCGGTTAATCGGTCCATGCTCATCTCTCATACTCACACATATAAACCACAATCAAGCGATGTACGATCTCGAAAGACCAAATATAGACTCTCTCCGTTTTTTTATATGTCACTTTTAAGTAAAATTTAAATTTTATTTATCTGTCACTTTTAAACTTTTAATGTAATTTATTTTTTTTTTAATTTATTTTTTTTTAATAAAATCAAAATCAATCAGATTTAATAATTTATTTTTAATCAATTAATTTAATATTAAATTTAAATTTATTTATTATTTTTAAATTTTAATAAAAATAATAAAAATAATTGATAAAAAGAAAACAGAGTGAGTATATCTTAACTGTAGAACAATTTAAATGTCTAATTATTGCAATTGAGTGTTATTTGTTTTAGATTCAAAAAAAAAAAAGTGTGAATTTGCGTTTATTTTTAATATGACTATACATTTTGTTAAGGTGTGGATTTGAAGATCAAGCATCTAAAATTTGATCATAGGTTTAAAACAAGTGGGCCCTACCTACCATAGATGTCTCATTCAAAAGTCCCTATCCGAATTCCAATTTCCAAATCAGTGTTAGAGTCAGAAAGACAGAGAGGTAAAACTAAAACCCAATCAATGAATGCCCGTAAGCAGACCGCAAATGTTTCTTATTTAACAAGCATATCCTAATTTAAAATATTGATTTTACGTTCAAATTAAAGAGAACAATATTCCACGCGTACACTTGAACTTAACTAGACCTGAATTATTGATCTCAATCTTCGTTTTATACCTCTCATTTCCTAATTTCAAAATATCTGGACTTCAATTAATTCTTAAATGCAATTTTTTTGGACTTTGTGAATGGAAATTTCAATTCATACATTAAATTATTTTTACAATATTATGCCTTAATCAATTCCTAAAAATTAATATTAGCTACGTCAAGTCTAAGAGAAAATTCTTGACCCTGGTAGAAACTAGCTCCATTCGAGGTAGAAAATTCTCGAATTTTTTCTCCACAAAAACATGAACGGAAAAAAAAAATTGTTATAGAATCGAGGATGGAAATAGGGAATGAAATATCTACCCCACGAGGATCTTCATCCGGCAAAAAATAATTTTTTTAATTTTAAAATATAATATTTTATAAATAATTAAGATTAAAATATAACTTAATTTTATAATGATTAAGTTTTAAATTATACTTAAATTTTAAATTTATGAATGATTAAAATTTATATTAATTAAATTGTGATTGATTTTAAATTTTTTATTGATTAAATATTATATTTTAATTATTTATAAAATATTATATTTTAAAATTAAAAAAAATTCGGGAGATAAGGATTCCCGTGAGGAATGGGGATTCCCGCAGGATGGAAGACTAGAGGAATTTCCTTTCTATTTATAGAATCGGGGATGAAAAAATTTCGATCCTGTCGGGACAGTGAGTGAAAATATAATTTCCGGCTTCATTTCGGCAAGTGAGCACCCCTAGTCAAGTCTTTATTTTGAATAGCTATACAAGTTGGATATGTAGCTGTCAAAGATGCATCTGGTATCCATATCCAACTTGTATAATGGGATAAAATAATCTAATTATATGATGTTTGTATTTTCTATCATTACTGGAAGTTAATTAATTCCATGATAAGCGCATATTTCAGAAACTTCAAAGAAACCACTTATTCCCATTCAAGTGTCAACCACGACTTTGTTGGGCTTTCACTTTTTTTTTTTTTTTCCTTTTTGTAAAACTAGTGTACGTCGGTTAGAAACAAATCAATTGTTAACTGACAATAAAGAAATGCCCGAGTCCGAAGAAGCAACGCAATAATATTTGAAAACAAAAGGAAGTTGGGTTAATTGCACCAAAAATTACTAGACTTGCATATATTTTAATTACCAAAAATGATAAAAAAAAAGCTTTTGTAATATAAAAATATATAAACTCTGTAATATTTGCATGAAAAAATATTTTAAATAAAAATAATTCAAACCTTATTGTAAATTTAACATGGCATAGCAACTGGGTTTCAGACCTTTTTAGTGACGCGTCACATATACATTAACGGGGATCCATGTAATTAATGAAACTGATGTGATAATAAATTGCTTTTATTGTTAATATTTAATTTTTTTAATAATTAAAAAGTATATTAATTAGGGATATATACGTTACTGTATAGTTTAAAAATTTACAAATTTTTATATTATTTTGAAAATTTGGATATTTTAAAAATCAAATATTAGTATTATTTTGAAAATTCGGGATAATTCGGTATGGTTTTTCGTAGAGATGAGCAAAAAAAATCAAAAAAATGGTTAACTCAAAATCAATCCGAAACCAACTAATTTTTACGGTTAACCGATCCAATAGACTTTGTTATGGCTTTTAATTTTTACATTTTTTAATGGTTACGGTTTAGGTTTTTAAGTACCAGTTAACCGTTAGTCCACGGGTAACCGGTTCATATATATATAAGTGTGTGTGTGTGTGTTGTGGCAAATGAACTAGTTGGACAGGTTTGGGTTGGATTATAAACAGACGGATTATAAATGGACGGATCATAAATGAGCCAAAAGGAATGGATCATAAATGGGCTAATGCCCAAATGGATTGGACGGATTTGGGGCAACTCATGGGTTTAATGCATATTTTTTTAATAAAAATATAGAAAAATAAAATATTTCATTAATAATTTAATTTTACATCAAAAATAAAACTATGTATAAATATTGAATATACAAATAGTAAAAATTAGTCTAATAAAAAAATAATATGCTAATCTATTTTGAAATTTTAATATATTTTTCTATGCTATCTTGAGACTCTTCCTCTTCAAATCTAAATAACCAATTGCGAATGGTGATTAAAGTCTCCGCATTTTTAGGTAACATAGATGTCCTCCATTTGTTGAGAATTTTTTCTCCCATACTAAATGTTGATTTTGAAGCAACTGTAGTAATAAAAATTGTCAAAATATCTCTAGCCATTAATGAAAGAACACGAAATTTCGTCTCATTATCTTTCCATCAAGATAGCAAATCAAATTGTGGAACTTTACTCAGTCTTATATCATTCAAATATATATCTAATTCAGATTTATCTCATAAAGTGTTGGCAAGACAATCAAATTCCTACATGAAATTTATTGTAAAAGTTATTATAAAATATTAAAGAATATAAATATTTTATCCTACAGGATAGAGATGTACTTACATGAGATCATTATCCACGCTTGGTCTCCTTTCTATTGATGCCTCTGAAGTTGGTTTATTACTTGCATATGATGCAAAAAGATTATACAATTTATCCTTAATTTATTTGCATTCATATTTAACCACACTCTCATCTTCGAATAACTTTTTATAAGAAAATGTTACAAAATCCAACTTATAACGAGGATCCACAACAACAACAAAGGATAAGATAACACTATAACAGTCCTAATATTTCTCAAACTTATCCAACATCAAAGTAGTCATATTCTGAATGCATTGATCTTTACTTCTTACCCCATCTAACAACAAGAGATGAATTCTCAAGACATTATAAAAGTACAAATTTGAGGTGGGATAACTAGTTCCTAAGAAAAGATTAGTAATATCTCAGAAAGGTTTCAAAATATTACATATTTTTTCAACTAAACTCATTGATCATCCATTAAATTTCATATATACATTAAGTCAACAATGGCTAAATGTGAAAAAACCTTCCGATAAAAGAGAGCCCTATCAAGAATCTCATATGTGAAATTCCATCTCGTGGGATAATTTAACCACAATCCTTTAGAAAAATCAAGACCTAATCACTCTAGACATTTGACAAACTTTATTCTCCTAGCTTCAGACCCATTCACATATTTCATCCCCTCCCTAATAGATATAATTGATTGATCAATTAACTTCATACCCTTTTGAACAATAAGATTTAGGATATGAGCTTCGCAACGCACATGAAAAAAATCACCATTACAATACAAATAACCATGCAAACTAAGTTGATCTTTCAATAGTTCTTGCATGTTATCATTATTTCGTGCATTATCTAGAGTAATGGTAAAAGTAAATGTGTACTCGTGCCTAATTATAGCTAAGGCTACTCATTCTTTGTACACTTCTTGGTTTATCTTGTACTTTATTTCATCAAATACCACAACATCAAGTTTAGGACATACCTTTAAATGACGCCTTAAACTAGAAGTACTAGAGGTAGAATTAGCGATATATTCCTTTGAGCAATGCTTGCACTTTCGTCTTGATTTTTCACCATTATTTTGACTTGCTGGTATGAAATCAAACTCATTCCATATAGAAGACACCCGTCATCTTTTGGAAGTGATTTCGGTAAAGCTTAACACGTTTAAGACTAATAATAAAAGATTTGAAACTATTGAAAAAACTAAACATGTATAACATGTCTTTGAGTGGCATGTCAATTTTTCTATTAAATTTAGACTTAAGAATAACAAAATTTGAAGGGCTCAATTGACTAATTTTAGAAAGTTTAGGGGGCACAACAAAAATGCATTTCTAATTGACTTAAGAACATCATCAATTCATCTTATAGGTGGATGCAATTCCTCATCAGATTCTTCAACTGGAGTTTATAATCACAATGGCCAAGTTTTTAACCTTAATACTCCTCAATCTGTTCATAAAGGTATTTATGCTTGTGATGCATCTTTAATCCCATATTTTGTTGGGTTAAATCCATGTCTAATTATTGCTGCAATAGCTGAACATGCTAGCAAGAATCTTGTGCGAGATGTTTTCTATTACAAAACCATAACAAGAAGTTCAAATTCAGAGAATTTAAATGACAAAGATGATAAAAATTCAACTATTATGATCAAAGAAATTATAAAAGGTCATTTGGGTGGGATGCCCATGTGCTGTTTATTTCAAATTCAGAATGAATTCTAAGATTTTGAAAAGGACTAATTAGTGGAATTTGATTATCCAAGTATCTACTCCAATTCTGAAAGGAAATGTTAGTGGGTATTTGGTGTTTAGAGCTCTTGAGAAGGATAAGCTGCAGATCATTGAAGGAAAAGTAGAAATATGTGGCACAGATTGGAGAACTCATATAAAATAAACATGAAAATGATAACAACTCATAAACAGAGAGCTTCATCTAAAAACTAGGGAAGTAGCTGAACAATGAGATCTAATCAATAACTACTATAGAAAAAAAAATCATCAATTAATCATACTAAAGTACAAAATAAGATCAATAATTAACAAGACAAGGCATGTTTTGAATTCTTATATGAATTTTTAAAGTTGTTTATCAAGGAACATATTTTAATATGTGATGAAGGTTAAAGATCCACAACAAGGTCTATAAGAATGACTAGAAACCCAAAATCCAAGGTATGGAATACTAAAGCACAACATCAAGAAATAGTTAAAAAAATAAAGTAATAAAAAAGAACACATACCAAAACTGGAGGCAGATGTCATAGATCTGGAGGCAGGCTAAATTAGAGACTAACAAAGGTAGATCTGGAGGAGACTAATGGAGATAGATTTAAAGGAAACCACCTTTGGCTTTATAGACCACCTTCAGCTTCACTCCTTTTGTTGGCGACTAATGAAGGCAAATCTGAAGGAGACTGGATAGCAACAGAATTGGAGGAAATAGAGACAACGAACAAGAAGAGAGACTTACCAATCAAAAGATCAAGAAGATTGAAATCGAACAAAATATTTGATTATAGTTTAGGGTTCTAAGGAGAGAAGAAGGTAAAGTTTGGAGCAATAAGAATGGAATCAGGAGACAGCCTTTTGGGTGAGCTGAAGAATTAGGATTGTGCATCTATTCCTGACCCGAACGGGTTGAAGAAAAGATGGGTAATTTCTGGGTTTGGTCCATTGGGCATTTTCTGGGTTTGGGTTGGATTTAGGTTAAATTTTTAGGCGAGCTTGGGCGGGGTTTTGGGTTTGGACATACTTTGCCAAGTCTCTTCAATTTTTCTCTATTTTCTCTAAAATTTACATAAAATAATATTTTAAAATATATTTAAATTATATTTTTATTTTTATACCTTAATTTTTTATATTTTCCTATAAAATTTATATAATACTTTAAACTAAATTTATATTATATCATTCTTTTTAATTATATAGCAATATGTATATATAGTATACAATTAACTTATATATATATATATATATATATATATATATATATATATATATATATATATATATATATATTTATTTATTTATTTATCATATATTAGTGTTAATATTTTACTTAATAGCATTTAATTACATTATTATCCAAAATTTTATTTGACTTAGAATCAAACATAGTAATTTTCAATAAATATCAAATAAATTTTATAATATTAGCTATTAATTTATAAAATATGAATTTTGGCTAGTATATTATGTTTATTTCGTAATTTTTATATTAAATTACTTTACATATTGAAAATTGAATTAAATTTTATCTAATTTTTTGTACATAATTTTATGCTATAAATTTTCATGGTTAACCCAAAAAAATTGGTTAACCAAATTGAAAAATCGAAATCTATAAATTGGTTAATCAAATGTAACAGACTGGTTAATGGTTAGTAATTTTAAAAAACCGATATTAATGAACTTGTTAATTTTTTTGCTCTCATCCCTAGTTTTTCGATTCTTTTGGTACTAAACAATACAGTACAATATGATTTAGTACTTCGGATAATTCAATATTTTAAAAGTTTTACAAAATAAATTCATACAATAATAAATATAAATACAATTAAAATATCTCAACAAGTATAATTAAAATTTAAGTCAAAATACATTACTTAAAAATTAATATTCGACAGTTTTCATCTACATTATATTGATACTTATTTTAGAATGTTAAGCAATATCTAAAAAAATAACATATATTTTAAATAATTAGATTACCAAAAAATATAAACATTAAATAAAAAATTTTAAAAAAATTTATACGAATATAATAATTATCCGATTCAAAATTTTCAAATTCTTCGATTGATACCTCTGAAGTTAAAAGTGTAGCTGATCTCAATCAATTGTGGCAACAATTGAAAATCTTGGTTGTAATTAGAGTTAAAGAACTTCTAAATTTATCTAAAATCCTTTTTCTAGTGTTAAAAGCTGATTCAGAAGTTACAATCGAGTACTGAACAACCAAGATATCTTTAGCAATCTTAGCCAAAATTGGATAATTTGGCTCATTTATCTTCCACCAACTCAAAATGTCAAAATCAGGAGAATTTTTTACTAATTTATCGGTCAAATAAGTATTAAAATTCCCTTGAGATACAACTTTCTTTTTACTCTAATTTTTTAAAAATCACGCATCAATATTATTATCAATTTTATCAGAATTAGTTGGTGTGGCATATAAAGTGATATATATATATATATATATATATATATATATATATATATATATATATATATATATATATATATATATATATATATATATATATATATATATATATATATATATATATATATATATAAGCATCAATTATGGCAGCTCCTTACTGTATGTATGTAGGTCTGATTTTGTGACAAGATTATTATATATTTTATTACAATAAAGCAGACGCTTTTTATTTTTGTTGGATTCGATTTTGGAAACCTAAAACTAGAAGAGCATAGGATAGTGATATATCAGTTGCCCCCCAAAATAAATAAGCTTTCTAGTGCTTTAATACTAGTCACTATCCTGAAATAGTATATACTCTTTCCTTATCTACCTTGGAAGAAAATGGAAATTTCAAACTCATAATTTTCTTTTCATTTAATAAATTAAAGAAATTCACCAAGCTCGATTGGTTTCTTAATAATGTTACTCAAAATAAAATGAGGATGTAATGTTATGGCTAAATAGCTATCTATTTTAATGAAGGTTGAAATTGAATTTTCTCTTAGTTAAATGTTTTGAATTTGAGTACTAAATGTAAAATATTGTTAAATACTTACAAAATAGCAATTTACTTTTTTATTTTTTATAAATTTACGAATTAATGGGATCATCAAATTTTAGATACAATATATATATATATATAAAGAGGAAAACAAGGCAATCATTCTCCATGTTAATGTGAAACCAATGCATCGTACAAAGAAGCACTTATTAGATTTGTCTCAACATTGCAAAATAGTGATAACCAGGGTCAATTGAAACAATTAAAGCAAGATAATTTGAGGAAAAAGTGAAAAAAATCAGATGCTAAGTGTCATTGTGGCATTTTGTTGAACATTAGGTGGGCATAATTGATCAAACCTATGTGCATAACAATTTACACAATGAATATGCCCAAATGATAACAAGTATTTGTTCATTTAAAGCATCAAAATGCTATAACAATTTCTCAAATCATCATAAAAAGAAAAATAAATCAAATCAACCACATTTAACTCTAGTTAATCACAAACAAATTAAATCAAGAGACAAGTTAAATCCAAAGTGGGGCAGTGAAGATGGAAAAGAAAATATAAATGCATAAAGAATAAGGAAAGATAAGGAGAACACACTTAGTAATTGAAATCTAAAGAGACAAAGAAATTGAAGGAAGAGAGAAATGAGAGAAGACAATAAAGAGAGTAACCAATAGAAAAGGGGAGAGGCGGAGATCGAGGAGCTCAAATTTGCAGAGTAAAGGGCAGTGACGAGTGGTGGAGCAGGGGAGCGTGGTGAAGGTTAAGAGGAGACAAAAAGGGGGAAAGAGTAAAGGTAGAGAAACCTAAATCTAATTTCTCTGTCACCTCAAATAATTCTATTTTCAATATTTTTAAAAATTATTAATTACTTAATTTAATTTTTACTCCCTCCAAAAATCCGAAATAAAAAAATTTTCCCTCTTAAAAAATTTTAAATATAAATTTTAATCCTAAATTTTGTTTTTCACCATTAGAAAAAATAATTTATATTTAGCATTAATATTTATAAAGATGAGAGTAAATATAAAATATTTTTTAAATGACTATTAATAAAATAATATATAAAATTAAGTATTTTATAAGCCAATGTTTTTTTTTTGTATGTTAAAAGGAAGATAGATATTTTAAAAAATATAAGAGAAAAAAATTAAAATATTATCTCATTGTAATTTAAGAAATCTTTATGTCTCTTTGTTTTGTATTCCTTAATATTCAAGTTGTTTATCAAACATTTTAAATATGTACTCTAGTCATTTTATTGGTATAATTGAATATTTTAATTCAATTGCTATAATGAAAAATAATTAATTGAATTTTATATCCCAAAAAATCACTTATTTAGTATAATATTAAATCACTTTATACATGCATATAATACAATAAATAATTTTATTTTATTTCTAAACTATAAAATTAAATTATTAATTTGTATATTTATTTACACCTTGAGCTAAAAATAAATGAATACTATTTGAGTGATACTAAAAATAAATAAAATTAATTGATAAGATTATGTATTAATGTAAGTACATTCAACCATTGATGATATAAAAGTAAATAAAGTTAATTGATAAAGATAATTACATACTCATATAATTATATTAATTGATAAAGTTTTATTATATGTAATAACTATATATAATCACATTATTTATTTACAACTACATTACTAATATAAGTATTGTGCAAAAATATATAAATATTAGTTTAATGAAACTAATTTAAAATAAATTAAATTAATTGATAAAATGATTATGCACACATATAATACATTAATTGGTAATATTTCATTATACATAATAAATATATTTAATCATATTATTAATTTAGATATTCATATAGGTATTGTCCTAAAAATAAATGAGTATTAGTTAATTGATGGTATAATTCGGTTTGGTTCTGGTAAAAAAATCAATGGTACAGTTTAGTTTTAGATCTTTTTTTATTCGATACAAGAAAATTCAGATCCGTATATATTCCTAATATTAATCCTCTATTTAAAGATAATTTATATTAATACCTGCAAAAATGGACTGTCACAACTTTTGGAAGTTATGGGCATGCCATTTTGGATTTTCAGTAGAATTTTTAAAGTGATCCAACTAAATTGATTTTTCATGCAAATGTTATAGGGTTTAGGTTTATTTTTTTATTAATTAAAACGTAAATCCAGTGTCATTCAATGTAATTAATGAAAAAAAAAACTGAAATAAATATTCCATGTTATCATTACAAAATTTTCTCCCAAAGTGATTGCAACTTTAACTAACTTTTGACATAAAAATAAAATAAAATAATCATATAAAAAGTTAATTGATAATTATAAATATAATTACATCTATAATTATACATGTATGATATATATAATCTAACCAAATATAAAATATATTAATATTAACATTACATTGCCAATTCAACAAATATAGTAATATAATTATAATTTCATTATATTTTTTTAATTCATTACATTTCTCATTTTATTATACTACATTACATCGTACCAAACATAGCTTTATAGCTAAAAGATATAAGAAATATTATTTGAATTAATATCCTTGATCATATTGCTGGATTTAAGCCTAATGAAAGCGATTTCAACTTCACTAAATTTTGACATATATAATAACAAGCACTTAATTAGGAAGCCAGACAATGGTGTCACTGCTTAAGAAGTGACAAATTGGAGGTCCTCCAGGCTTAACTTTGGGGACTTGGAAAGCAAAATGCTGTGGATTCCAAGCAGATGTATCTAAATGACAAGCAACAACTGCTTTGGCTTTAGAGCCATCAACACATATCATTGGAACCATATAAATATTTGTATGATTGATTGTATGACAATAATACACAGCATATGCATATCTCTGTTTATGGCATACTATACTATTTTCTCCCATGTTTTGTATGCCTTTCTGGATCACATACTCTTGTTTCTTATTCCCTTTCTCTGCTTCATTAGACAGTATTTTAACTTTCTTTCCAAACTTTGCAACCGCAAAATCAACTAAGGATTCTAAAGAAGTAGCACAATATTTCTCTTCTCCCTTAATGCCAGGTGCCTCACATTCTTCTAGGGTATGTTTCATAATTTGAGCTTCCTTTGATTGGGATTTTATTGAAGTATAGTTTAATATTTCTGGTAATTTAGAGCTTGAAAAGGGTATGGATTGGGCAAATTTAAGTGGCAAGAAATTAGATTTATCAGTGGATTTAGTGAAGATAAGAGTCATCCTTTTGTAAGGACGAAGATTGTCTAGTAAGAAAAATATAGTTGTTGCATTAAATATATGGTCCTTATCAAATGTTTTGGATTCTGGCCAGTACCCTAATAAAGGCGGTACGTAGGATCCCATACCTCCATTTCTTGCATATGATTAATAGCAAATCAAGAAAAAAAATGCTTTTATAAAATTTATGTGACCCATATTTAAGATTTATTCACATCCCTTTTAACATTAAGTAGGTTAATGTTATTTAAGTACATTAAATTTGATAGTAAGGTATTTTAGAATTTTCTTTGAGCAAAGACCAAAGCAATTTCAAAGTGATTGGATTAAGTAATTTCAAGAAGCCAAAAAGAAAATAAATTCCATTCTGGAACTCTTAAAATGAGAAGAATAGAGAAGAAACAGAGAATTAACTAACCAGCGGTTATAAGTTCTTGCAAAGCTTTAGGCAACGGAGTGTTTGGTAACATGGATTTCCAATATACTTTAGCAGGCAGTATGGAAGCATTAGTTTCTCTTAGTATAAGCTGCAACAAAATGTCGAAAAATAATATTAATGAATAAATATAATTAAGCTCAAAATAACAATGTTATTAAAGCACAGAAAATTAATTCTCGCACATAGTAAAGCGATTAAGAGTGGAAGGAAATAAAAATCCATTTTGAACACAAAGTACAAATCTCTTAAAATGAGGAGCATCAGACCAAATATTTAAACTCATAAAAACAATAAACTATGTATTATTATATTGTATAAAATCACAAAATTCAAAGGGGATTAATTGTCAAGGAAATCGGCTTAGGTTTTCCAAATAATATGATGACGAATGAGTTGCCCCGTGACTTATTTTTAAGAATGAGTTGACCCCTGACTTACTTTTAATAATATATAGTATTCAGAGAAAGACTATTGTTAAAACCTCAATGTACTCATTATTTAATTTTCCAAAACTTATCAATGCTGACGGTTTTGATTTTTTTTTTCAAACAAATATATATATTAATACAATAATAAATTATAATGAAGATAGTCTATTAATAAAATGAGTATGCTCATTTACATTAATAAAAAAATTATTTACTCGAGTTTTCTTAACTTGTGAGTAGCTGTATTACAGTTTCTATTCACTAATTAAAAAAAAAAAGGAAATTGAGGACGGCAATTTTCGTTACTAATGGGGCAAAACCGTCGCACCTAGCTCGGTCGCTAGGAGTTTTGCGACAATAATATAAAACTATTGCTAGAAATAGCAACAAGAAAATTGTTGTTAATAACAAAGTTTTCTTCGCTAAATAATACCTAAATTAGTCACCTTAAATGTTAAAAAAATATAAGCGACAGATCTTGCGACGCTATATTCCGTCACAATACAAATTATTTCAATTGGGTTGATGCCCATTATTATAGTTAAACTCCATCAATGATAGTTATTTATCCCAACTTCTACGAAGTTTCAGTACACAACCCCGAAGCATGTCCTCTAAAATTTGGATTACTCTCTCAGATAGCTAGAGACCCTCATAATTACGAATTTTCTTAGTTTTTAGATTAGTTTTCTTTAGTTATTGTACATTAAATTTAGTTTAGTTTTAAATTAGTTTTATTGTTTTTTTAGTTTACAATTCTTTTAAGAGACTCAAGCTTTCTTTTGAAGTCATTAAGAGCAAAGTTTGAAGTTTCATGAATATCGTATCATTTTTATTTTAATTGTTATTTAGTTTTCATCATGTTTGGTAAGTAATTCCTTACTTTTGCTAAGGAAAACTTGAACCCTTATATTTTCATTGTAGTGACTTTATTTTGATCTTTAATTTAATGCAAGTTTAATTATTTTTTAGTTCTTGAGCAAATTCTTATCTTCGGTTGTATTGAGCTAATGATTGACTTATTTTAATTAATGGTTGATGATTGATTTAAGTATTATCTATGATATGTATGTTCTTTGATTAGTTTATTAGTATTGATGCATGATTATATTCTAAGTTAGGTGTAATTGTGTGTTGGTAAGAGTATATTAATACTAGGAAAAGTTGAACTAGGATTAGGTTGAAGTTAAATTTGCTTGTAAAAGAGTTTAATGGATATTTAGGAGTTTAAAATTGGATCTTTACACTAATTATTAGTTTGTCTTTAAAGAAGAGAATTTGATACTTAGAATGATAGACTTGCATGAGATATCTGGCTTTCTTTATCTAGTTTTTCCATAATCAATTGTGTTACTTTTGTTATTGAGTCGTTGCAATGAAAGTTAAGGTGGATAGTTCTTTTAGCAGAAGAATTTTAGTTATTGCTTTATTTTTAATTCATGTTGGTTTAATTTTAGTTTTATTTTATTTTAGTTTAGTTCTTGCCTTAAAATCAAAAACTTAGAAAATAATCTCAGATTAATTTAATTCACACATAGATATTTTGCTTAGCAATCTATATTCCCTTGGGTATGATATTCAGGATCTTAATCTTATTTTTCTATATTACTAGCCGATCTAGTACACTTGGTAGGCATCGGTCAGTCGAATAACAATGATTGATGCCAACTTGCCGGCATGTCAAATCATGATAGATGGAGTGATTAATGCTAGTTTGTCGACATATTGAATCACAATGGTCGATGCTAGCTTATCAGCATATCGAATCACAATTACACTTGTTGATTGATGCTAGCTTGTCATCATGTTGAACCATGGTGAATGAATTGATTGATGCCACCTTGTTAGCATGTTAAATCACAATGATTGATGCTAGCTTGTCAGGATGTTGAATCATGATAGATGGAGTGATTGATGCCAACTTGTGGGCATGTTGAATCACAATGGTTGATGCTGGTTTGTCTGCATGTCAAACCACAATAGATGCAAATTTTTTTGTGAGGAATTTCTTATGCCTTGGGGTTGCTTACTTCTCAAGATAAAGTGTGTGGCTAACTACCCCCTACAACGAATAGTCACGAGGATAAACCTGTCTTATGAATCTGTAATATAGATGAGTGGGATAAGCTTGAAAAGCTTATCAGCTTGCTCCTACGTTTGGCAAAGCTTTGAGAAAATGTGGTGATTGTTTGACAAACACATATTATTTGTGTTGCCCCTCTATATGACAATATTGTTAGCAGTTAGTATCATATTTGATTTTAAATAGTATTATATGTTATGATTATCTAAAGTGATATGTTTTTTGCCTATTTACATCACTTGAGTTATATTTTGTTTTTTATCGTTATCATTATTATTATCATGGGATCGTTGTCTTTTATTGTATTTCACTTCATCATCATTATTTATTAATATTATTTTTTCCTATATGCATATGTATATATCCTTTTCCTTCTTTTCTCTTTTTCTATTGGACAATTAAATTAGTGTTTCAAAAAAGAAATGCATAAATAAGAGGTTAACTACATAGAGTACTAAGAAGTAAAAATATAAATAAACCAAAGGTTAGTTAATGGAGAGTCAGACAATATAACACATGAATATATATAACAAAAAGATGTTGTCTCTCTAAAAGCTTGGCCTAACTTAGTACGGACCAAGGCTTGGCTAATATGCATCCTGATAATCATGTGATCCTAGTAGAGCTGAAGAGTCGTGGCATGCAAAGGTCCCAGTTAGTAGGCAGGTGGAAAGGGATCATATATCACAAAGCTGATATCCATAAGATTAAATGCCTTCTGCACAGCTACACCTAAGGTTCCAATTGTGTTGCCAGCACTAACTGCCGAATCTATCAACATCCTCAATTGCCTCACAATGGCCTCATGATAAACCTCAATCCCCTCAAAGTGAGCCTTCTCCCTCTTCTCTGCTTCCAACTACTCCCTTTTTATAATGTCCATATAGCCATTTGTAAGTTTTCATTGATCACTTGCTTTCTTTTATCATTCAACTCATCCGCTGTAGCTATAGACTCTCTTATCTGTACCAACTACTAATTTATCCCCATCTATTACTGTAAGATTCGCCACTGGACCCGTGAAAGTTAGTGGTACTCATTTTGCAATATGGAGTGGTCCTACTACTGCATGGGCTACTGTTGAAACTAGTGCAGCTGATGATAGTCATCCTTCAATGTTGTATAATCTTAAAGCAGCTAGTGAATAGACATCTACATCTCTGACCTTGCTACCTTTATGCACTATAGATGCTGGATATTGATTGCCAATGATGAAAAATCATCCTTTTACTGAGGTGGTAGTGGTGATCTATGGAAAGAAGATCCCTCTTTTTGTGGAAAAACATGCAAAGCCCATAGGTGCATATAAGGAAGGTTTTCCTTGAAAAGTGGGAAATTGTTGTGTGGCCCCTCTACTTATGTATCTTCGCAAGAAACATGTAATGCTGATGCTACTATAGTGGGCCTCATCATGTGCTAAGTCTGTGCCTAGGATATCTTTCACATCAACTGTAACACCCTTACTATAATAGTCCTATGGATTTAAGTGATTAAGCCGAATTTTTTTCTTTCCTTTTCTTAAAATAATTACTTAAGCAACTAATTCATTTATCACCAATTCTTTTCCATTATTCATTATTACCACTCCAACTTGTCGATGACCTATAACTGTCCAATTTTACTATTTATTTTATAAAAATTCGGCAATATAACATTTTAAAAACTTCCCTACCCAACCTAAAAATCAAACAATCCACAGCTTCTCAGGGGCACAACAATATATAAATAGAATGTATACATTCATCCATTCATTCTCATTCCATTCACATCATTCAATTCACTTTCTGTCAAAATACATATTTACTTATACTGGTACTGTTCAATTACAAACCATTTCTTTACTTCAAACTTGTAAAATATATACATGTCAATACAAAAATAATCCCTAACTCCTTTTCCTTCAAAATTGCTCTTCTGTGTATTATTGCTCCGAACATTCTTCCGAATTTACATGCAGTAAATACTACATGCTGAGCATTAAATATGCTCAGTGGTGACTATAAATCAAGTTATTTCACATACAAGCATAATTACACTAATTATGCAAAATTCATCAATTTTTTTTTCAAAAATACAATTATCAATGTTCTTAACAATCATTTCAATTTAATACCAATACTTTAGTAAACTTTTCAATTTAGTCCTTAATTTTTCATTTAATTATAAAATTACCCTTTTATACTTTAATTACAAAATTGCAATTAGTTTTCTTGTTTTCACCTCACATTCAAATACTAGCATACAAAATTGCCAATTGGTTCTTATTTTAACTTTTTATAAAAATTACAATTTGGTCCTTTCACTTCTCAAAAGTTCATTTCTAGATCATTAGTTCGTTAAATTACCATTTTAACCTTTTTATTCATTACCTTACCATTTTTACACATTAATTTCAACATTTGAGAAAATTACCGTTTTACCCCTAAACTTGTCATTTCTTTTCAATTAGATCCTTTTTCATTTAAACTTCATTTTTATCTTTCTTTTTGCAATTTTAACTTAATTTTACATTTACGCCCTTAGTATAATCTCGATAGAAATCTTCAGACCGGATATACATGATGTGGATTGTACAGGATCACAGTATAGACTGAGAAATGATCCCAAAGGATAATTTCTCACAGAACAGAATACCAAACAGATAAGATACTATGGAAGATTAGTGATCCCACCATAGCAAAGCAAGTTTTCATGACTTACACCGCAATACAAGTATCCCTATGGCTAGCCAATTATATCCTAAGTTAGATTTTGACTGCCTGACTATTACTAAGGGTAACATTTTACTTGTATTCAATTCACTTTTTAGATTTTTGATAGTTTCTTTCACTTTTTCAGTTCAGTACAACATTCATTCAATTTTTCCAATACTTTTGCATAGTTTGTGAATTATTTCACAATAATTCATCATTTTCCACTTAATTAATGAATTATTTCACAATAACTCAACAAATACATTATGTACATAACCTAATTTTCTTCTAAAAAATACTCAAATAATTTTCATAAATTCTATAAAAATTTATGGACATAATACTTCATTTCTAAATTCATTTAATGGCATAAATCATTAAAATACACAAAATCTATTTTGGTTTTTTTTAGGAAACCATTCGACCATATAGGGTTGTTCACATTGCATATTTTTTTAAATCAAATTAAGAATTCTAATATCTATATTCAATGTCCTAAATCATTATTCTAGGGTCAATTTCAATTATACATGCATTTCCATTATTTGTCCTTAAGTTACATAAAGAAAAATTATGCCAATTCAAGGAAAATAGATGGATTTAGTAGCCACTAACCTTTCTCACTAGCTTTAGGTCCTCTAAACTTCTTTTTCCTTGCCTTTGGCCTTGGATGATTGTCCTTCACTTGGAGAACCTACCATGGCCGAATTCTTTAACATAAGAAACATCACTTTTTTTTATCACAATTTCTTAAATTAACCATATAAATAAATTTTAGGCACCTAAAAACACTTGTAGACACCCTTAAACCAATTTAAAACTTTGATTTTCACTTACCACAATTTGATACCCTAAACTTTTTCACTTGATTTCTCTTACTTTTCTTCCTCTAATCAAGGAATAGAGGCTTAAAAAATCATTAAAGGAGGTAGAACTCCACCTAAGATGCTTGGATTTGGGTGAGAAAGAGAAAGAAAGTTTGAAGAATTTAAGAGAAAAAAAGCTATGGTGGTTAGGCCATGAAACAAGAAGATGAAGGCTGAAAAAAGATAAGGATGAGACATAAAATGTCATCTCCCTTTCTCCTTATAGGGCCTAAGTGGGTTGGGATTTGGTCCAACCAAAGGCCCACTCACTTAAGGTCTAATTCTCCCTTTCTAGGTCCACATGTCATTGTCCTATAATTCTCTCACTTTCCAAATCCAAATCAATCAAATTTCAATTCCATCATTCTTACCATGTTTAAAATAGGCTGTATAAGAAATTTCAGCCCAATCGGAGTCAGTTATTGGTTCGATTCAATTAGATCGATCTAATTCAATAATTATTAATGTCACTAAAAAATTAACTTTTCACAGCCAAAATATTCTCCATATCATTTTAGGAATATCTAAAATTTTTGATAATTTAGACCTCATTTGCTATTTTTAAAGGCTCAGTCAAACCTAGGTCAATTTAGTTACTATTTAAACTGAACCGCTTCGTTTTTTGCGTTTTTGACTTTTGGAGGCCTATTTGATCTTGATTTCACTCCAAATTTCAATCCCGGACTAATCGTGATTAATATTTTTCGATTGTCAAATAAAATATTTTTCATCTTCGGATGTACTTTTCAGCCTAAAAGCACTGTTCACAATCAAAAAATATTGTTCATATCTGACTCACTATTTAGGCCATTACATCAACTCTTTGGTGTCATGGGGCATTATGCTTAATAGCTATATGATCGGTTGTGGCTGTGTGGCCAGTACATTCCTCATCATATTAAACCCCCAGTCCATTTGCTCAAGAGACAATAATCTATACTTTATAAGTGAGGCCTGATCCTTCCCAATGATGTGCATACCCTTCACTATGTCATGGTTTATAAGGGAGTTTCCCTCAGCTGGCCCCTCAGGTATATAGAAGGACAATAATGTCCTCATGATCATACCCTCAATATTATCTTTAGACCCGGATCACATATAATTTTTATAATGCTTATGAGGATAACATGGCTCAATTTAATCCTCATTCCGATTATCATCTCTCATAAGCTCCAAATCTCTAGGGCATTTATTGCTCATGCGCTGTCTGCTTAACCCAAATAAGAACTAGAAAGAAACCTCAGTAGCTAAGATGCTAACAATGTCAATTTTTCCCTATCTTGGTAATATATTATCCCTGGCCATGATATGGTTACCCATATCTCTGTTTTAACAAATCGGGTGTTAGAGATTATGCCTTAGAGCCTATATAAAAGGGATATATTTCATATGTATGAATTTATATTCTTAATAAAAGGCATCATTCATTTATTATTGCTATGTTTAAATACATGAGTTTGTAAATCTTAAATTAATAAATGAAGTCCTAGATATTATAAACACAATGCAAAGGCAATCATGAAAGTGTTTATGATATGAGATGTCTATTGTATGCAAATGTGTTAATATCTAAATATCCCTATTTATAGAATTAACAAGATAGGACATTGTTAATTTGGACAGACTAGCATATGTTATGCTTCTTGAATGGTTCAAGCAGTGGTTCTCATAACTGTGATTATGGAAGATAATCAAAGCTAACATGTGGATGCTTGTTAGAAGAACAAGTTCATTGGAGACCTGCAAAGAGAATTCCCACATGGATATTAAATCTATATCAGTGAAAAATCTCTTTATAACGGTTGTGCAAGTATCCTTAGACTTGAGATCACCAAAGTTATCTTAAGTAGTAAGTGGTATACTTTGACTCCATAACTGATTACTTCCAACTAGGGGTGAACATAGTTAGGAGGTTAGGCATATCATGACCTACTTAAAGTTAGTTGAGTGATCGATAAAGGATTCACCATCCTAGATTTATTAAGGGAAGTTATCTCGCATGATTCTATAATTGCCTTGTTCAAAGAATCTCTGGACAGAGTAATATGCCAAGATGGATAGGGATCCATGAAGGGCATTTTGGGAATAATGGTTAAATTAATAGAACATACATAATTAGATTTATATGAGTTGACAGAAATCCATACTCAGAATCTAATTGAGATAAGAGTGGTGAAAGGAGTAATTGTACGGTAACTGTTTCTATGGAAGGGTATAGTCAAACCACTTGACTTTTCTGATATTTGGGTAGTCATGATGCCTAGCGAGAGGCTGCTCATGATTTATATAATAGTGTATCATAAATATCAATAGGGATTGATAAAATGATTTAAAGAAGTTTAAATCATGTGAGTTTTGAATATAACTTATAATTACATATTATACTGCCAATATGGACAGGAACCCAATAGGTCAGACATATATAGAGTAAAGGATAAAATGATAAAATAACAAGGATAATAATATTTGATATTATTATGGGATAAGAGATATGAATAAGAGAATAATTAATTAAAGAGTTTAATTAATTATGATTAAGTAGAGTTGTTCGCAGAACTTTTTAGAAATGTTCTGCAAAATGGACCTAATTGAAATGTTATATTTCATAATTAAGTATTATTATTGGACTATAAGTGTTATAGGGCTGATATAATAATTAATATATCCATTGGACAAATTATAGAGGCCCAAAGAATTGATTTTGGCACAGAAACCCTCCAGAGGAAGGGTTTCATGCCAACTTCAGATAGAAGGCCTTAGAAGCCTAATTCTTGGACTAAAATATATTAAATATATTTCGTAAGTGTTATGAAGCCCATATATTTAATTTGGATGGATTTGGAATTAATTTACGTGATTAAATCCTAGTGTATGCATAAAGGGCTTAGTTTGTGGATTTTGTGCACAGTCTTTTGTGAAATGATTTAAATTGGATTTAATTGAGCCCAAATAAATTATTAATAATTCCAGAAGCCCATTTAATATTTTTTCAGCAATTTTAAAGAGCCCAATCCCATTATGAAGTTTGATTTTTAACCTAACTATAAAAATCCAAGTGATAGGGATTTTAGGGTTAAGTGAACAATTAAGAGAAAGAAAATTCTCTCTCTCAAAATAACCCTGGCCGCCACTCCCTTGCTATCATCAAGGGAAATTTGGCCAGCCTTGTGGTTCCTCCATTCTTGGTTCATTTATTCCTTTTCTAGTGTGGATTACTAATTGGAGGTGTTCAACTTTGGACACTATGGTTTGCGACAATCTGGTAAGAAGGAAAATCAACTGTTCAACAAAAATTAAAGGTGATTTTTCTTATTCTCATTAATATTTATATTGTAAATTCATGGCAAGATCAGATCTATTGGTTAAAAATTTTAAATTTCGCTTATGTATGTAATGCATGTAACCGATAATTCCCCAACATGGTATCAGAGCCATGGTTTTACCATGAATCTACAATTTTATATTATTCGCTTAGATGGTCCAATAGACATAAAACTAGTTTATGTGTGAACACACTTTAGGGTTTAAATTTGTGGGTTTTGGCCTACCCTTTGTTTTAAGCCGAAAATTAATTTTTAATTATTTAATATGATTAATTAATTAAATAATCAATTGATAATCAATTAATAATCAATTGGATTGATAATTAAGATAAGAACACATGCATGCAAAAAGGTTTCCTAAAATGAAAGTTTCCAAAATGGAAAAAGTTTCCTAATTTGATCACATTATTAAAATAACTCAAAAGTAAGTTTCAAAAGTTGAAACAAAGTATGTATTCCATTATATGGTTTTAATTTATGCATTAGAAATGCATATAAGGGTGTATGATTGACATGATGGATAGTTATGGACAAAGGCCCAATGTGATTGAGCATAATGCATGTTTCGGCCCAATGAGGACTGTCATATCCTGGCCACTTGTTTTTGGTTTATATTTCTTTTTCAAATTGTAATATGTAATTAGATTACTTAGATTAGAATTAGAGATAGAGATGGAGACCACTATCAAGGAGCAAAATGGGCCAGATAGAGATCCAACAAGATTGAAGATAATGTAATTATTTTTACTTGTTTGAATAATGCATATTACCTAGGTATGACATTTTGATTTCCCTTTTGGCTCAGGGAAATCAATGTAGTAAAGTCCATAACTATACCATATTGGTATGCTTATATTTATGTGATAGATATAGGATGCATACCAATGTATGCCAACCATGTATGATGAGACTTAATTAACTAAAATCCCTCAAACAAATACTAAGGTATATAAGCCTTCCATTAATTGGAGGAGAACCGGAGTTCTTTATAGTGTGGGTTGTTGACCATAGTCAAGCTCACATTATATCGAATATGTTCGAATTTAATTAAATGGGTCATCTTAGCTAGCCCATTAGCTTGTTGACCACAGTCAAGGCTAATGGTTCTAGAGGCAAGATTAGGGAATGCATATATGATATGCATGTATAAAGTTGATAACTTAATGATCCAATAGTTATGTAGAGACACAATTGGTATAGAGATACCTACCTTTCAAGGGTATGGAGTTTGGCTTGTTGACCACAGTCAAGGTCAAATTACATATCAAGGATTGGATATTGGCCCACTAAGAAAACCATTGAATTTTCTTGGATGATATAGTGAGTGCTATTAATTGGCAATAAAATAGTGGGAGTAAATGGATTAATTAAAAACCTAATTAATGCATACATATATATGAACATACTCTCATATGTTTTCTTTTCGCATCTAGGTCATCATCATGAGCACATCGAACATTAACATATGATAAATCTTGGATAATAAACTGGTTGGTAGCAACTATTCTGACTGGATCAGACAAGTGAGAATTGTTCTCAGAGCTGAAAAGATCCATTATGTCTTGGATAAAGATCCACCAATACTTCCATCAAATGATGCCATTGATGAGATCAAGGGCACTTATTGAAAATACATGGAGGATAGCGAAGCAGAGGCATGTCCTATGCTGGGTGCTATATCTTTAGAGCTTCAAAAGCAACATGAGATGATGGATGCTAGAACCATCATTTTGCATCTGGAGGAGCTTTATTCTTCTTAGGCTAGAACTAAGCAATATGAGATTGCTCGAGCTCTATTTAGCTGCAAAATGGTGGAAGGCACTTTGGCTGCTACTCATGCATTAAAGATGTATGGGTATATTGAGCATTTGAGTAGACTTGGTTATGTAATGGATAATGATCTATACATAGATTTAATCTTGTACTCGTTGGCTCCAAGTTATGAACCTTTCATGCTTAACTTCTACATGAACAAGATCCAAGTAACCATTTCTGAGTTAATCAACATGCTCAAAATAGCTGAAGGATCCTTCAAGAAGGATTTAAAAAGTGTCATGGTTGTCACTTCTGCTAAAGGCAAGAAGCAGAAGAAGAAGAAGATGACCAAGGCATAGCCAAAGCATGGTGGGGTTTCCAAGAAAGAGAATCCCAAAGGAACTTGCTTCCATTATGGAAAAGATGATAATTGAAAGCGTAACTGCAAGGCCTATCTAGATTCTCTCAAGGAGAAGAAGCAAACTGATGCTTCTACTTCAGGTATTCATATGATTGAAATTAATACTTATTCTATTGCTTCAAAACAATCTTGGGTATTAGATACCGGATGTGGATCTCATTTGTGTAATGATCTACATGGGCTTAAAAGCAGTAGAAGAGTTGGAAAGGCATAAATATGTCTATAGTCAGCTACTGGACAAAATATCTCTACAACAGTTGTGCGGACTTACCATTTGCCTCTTCCAAGTGGATTAATACTAGAATTAAATAATTGTTATTATGTTCCAACTTTATCCAGAAGTATTATTTCTTTCAATTGTTTACTGAACGATTATGACATTTTTTAAAAGACAAATGTTGTTACATTTTTAAGAACAATATGTTTTATGCTAAAGCTATCATTGAGAATGGTATATTTGTTCTTGATTTAATTAAAAAAGTGCATAATGTGGATACCAAGAGAATGAAATAAGATAATCTAAATACCTCATATTTATGACATTGTCGTTTAGGCCATATAAATGAGAAACACATGACCAAATTACACAAGTCAGGTGATTTAGGGTCATTTGATTATGAATCATTTGATACATATTAATCTTGTTTATTGGGAAAAATGACAAAAGCTCCCTTTATTGGTAAAGGAGAACGAGCTAAAATGATTTTGAACTTAATACATTCAGATGTATATGGTCCAATGACTACATATGCCAGAGGAGGTTACTCCTACTTCATTACTTTCATAGATGATTATTCCAGGTTTGGATATATCTATCTAATGAAATATAAATCAGAAGCATTTGAAAAGTTCAAAGAATTCAGAAATGAAGTAGAGAAGCAACTTGGCAAGAGTATTAAGACACTTAGATCAGATCGAGGTGGAGAGTACTTAAGTCAAGAATTTCAAGATTATCTTAGAGATAATGGGATTTTATCTCAATGGATTCCACCATATACACCACAACATAATGGTGTATTTGAAAGGAGATTTACCTAAGTCCTTTTGGGGATATGCACTAGAAACTATTGTTTATGTGTTAAACAGTGTTCCTAGTAAATCAGATGATGTTACTCCATATGAGATGCGGAATAACAAGAAACCCACACTTTCTCATATGAAAGTATGGGGTTGTCCTGCTTATGTGAAGAGGAAAATGTCATACAAACTAGATGTTAAGTCTGACAAATGTTTATTTATGGGATATCCAAAAGAAATATTTGGATATTATTTCTATCATCCCTTAGAATAAAAGGTGTTTGTTTCAAGGCATGCTATCTTTTTGGAAAGAGAATTTCTCCTACGAGAGGATAGTGGGAGTAAAATTGAACTTGGTGAAGTTCAAGACCCACAAATAAAAGTAGATCAATCGATTGAACTCGAGACTAAATTTCATAATGATGAGATTACAGTTGAACCTAATTATACACAAAATCCTAAAAGATCTACTAGGATGCGTTCTATATATCCTTGTGAGATATGGATTTCATATTGATTCAGATAGAGGCATAATTGTATTAGAGGACAATGAGCCTACCAGCTATCAAGAAGTTTTGAACAGTTCAGAACGTGATTTGTGTCTTAAGGCTATGCGGTCTGAAATGGACTCTATGTATGAGAACAAAGTATGGTATTTAACTCAACCGCCTGAATGGATAAAACCCATTGGGTGCAAATGGATCTTCAAAAAAAAGACCGATATGAAAGGTAATATAGTTACCTATAAAGCTCACTTAGTAGCAAAAGGCTATCGTCAAAAAGAAGGTATTGACTATGATGAAACCTTTTCTCCTGTAGCGATATTTAAGTCTATAAGAATGCTTTTAGCCATTACAGCTCATTATGATTATGAGATTTGGAAAATGGATGTGAAAAAAGCTGTCCTAAATGGAAAATTGACTGAGGATGTGTATATGACACAACCAGAAGGGTTCACATCAGGAAATGGAAAAAAGGTATGCAAGCTTCAAAGATCCATTTATGGATTGAAGCAAGCCTCTAGGAGTTGGAACATATGATTTAATGAGACAATCAAAGAGTTTGGTTTCTCACAGAATGAAGATAAACCTTGTGTGTATAAAAGGGTCAGTAGGAGTGTAATTGTCTTCATAGTTCTATATGTGGATGACATATTAATCATGGAAAATGACATTTATCTTCTCCAATCTATTAAAATATGGTTATCCAAGCAATTCTCCATGAAAGACCTTGGAGAAGCATCCTATATTCTAGGAATAAGGATCTATAGAGATAGATCCAATAGGTTGCTAGGTCTTTCTCAAAGTACATATATAGATAAAGTATTAAAGATGTTCAATATGGATCTCTCTAAGAAAGGGTTTACCCATGGTGCATGGAAAATACCTTTCTAAGTCTATGTGTCTGCAGACACTAGAGGATAGAGAGAGCATGAATAGAATACCATATGCATCTGCAATTGGTTCTATCATTTATGCTATGTTATGTACACATCCAGATGTAGCATTTGCTTTGAGTGTCACAAGCAGATTCCAATCCAATTTTGGAGAGGAACACTGGGCAGCTGTCAAGAATATCCTTAAGTACTTAAGAAGGACTAAGAATATATTCTTGGTATATGGAGAGGGCAGTTTGAAAGTAAATGGGTATACGGATGCCAGCTTCTAAACTGACAAAGATGATTGTAAATCACAGTCTGATTTTCTGTTCATAATGGGAGGAGGGGCAGTTAGTTGGAAGAGTTCCAAATAAGAAACAACTACTGATTCCACGACAGAAGCTGAGTACATTGCTACTTTGGAAGTAGCCAAAGAAGCAGTCTGGATCAAAAAGTTCATATCTGAACTAGGAGTGGTGCCTAGCATTGTTGATCCGATTCCTTTATATTGTGACAACAATGGAGCCATTGTGCAAGCAAAGGAACCACGGTCTCATCAGCGATCCAAGCATGTTCTCAAACTCTACCATCTCATAAGGGAAATAGTAGCTAGAAATGATGTGAAATTAGAAAGGGTCCCCACAGATGATAATGTGGCGGATCACCTCACTAAAGCACTTTTCCAGATTAAGCACGATCACCATATAAATAACATGGGTCTAAGACATATGAGTGATTGGCTCTAGTACAAGTGGGAGATTGTTAAAGAGTATGCCCTAGAGCCCATGTAAAAGGGATGTATTTCATATGTGTGAATTCACATTCTTAATGAAAGGCATCATTCATTTATTAATGCTATGTTTAAATACATAGTTTGTAAATCTTAAATTAATAAATAAAGTCCTAGATATTATAAACAGAGTACAAAGGCAATCATGAAAGTGTTCATGATATGAGATGTCTATTGCATACAAATGTGTTAATATCTAAATATCCCTAGTCATAGAATTAACAAGATAGGACATTGTTAATTTGGACAGACTAGCACATGTTATGCTTCTTGAATGGTTCAAGCAGTGGTTCTCACAACTATGATTATGGAAGATAATCAAAGCTAACATATGGATGCTTGTTAGAAGAACAAGTTCATTGGAGACCTGCAAAGAGAATCCCCATATGGATATTAAATCTATGTCATTGATGAATCTCTTCATAGCGGTTGTGCAAGTATCCTTAGACTTGAGAGCACTAAAGTTATCTTAAGTAGCAAGTGGTATACATTGACTCCATAATTGATTACTTCCAACTGGGGGTGAACATAGTTAGGAGGTTGGGTATATCATAACCTACTTGAAGTTAGTTTAGTGATTGATAAAGGATTCACCATCCCAAATTTATTAAGAGAAGTTATCTCGCATGATTCTATAATTGCCTTGTTCAGAGAATCTCTGGCCAGAGTAATATGCCAAGATGGATAGGGATCCATGAAGGGCATTTTGAAAACAATGGTTAAATTAATAGAACATACATAATTAGATTTATATGAGTTGACAGAAATCCATACTCAGAATCTAATTGAGATAAGAGTGGTGAAAGAAGTAATTGTACGGTAACTGTTTCTATGGAAGGGTATAGTCAAACCGCTTGACTTTTCTGACATTTGGGTAGTCATGATGCCTAGCTAGAGGCCGCTCATGATTTTATAATAGTGTATCATAAATATCAATAGGGATTGATAAAATGATTTAAAGAAGTTTAAATCATGTTTTTAATAGAACTCATAATTATATATTATACTGCCAATATGGACAGGAGCCCAATAGATCATACACATATAGAGTAAAGGATAAAATAGTAAAATGATAAGGATAATAATATTTGATATTATTATGGGATAAGAGAGATGAATAAGAGAATAATTAATTAAAGAGTTTAATTAATTATGATCAAGTAGAGTTGTTCGCAAAACTTTTTAGAAATGTTTTGCAAAATAGACCTAATTGAAATATTGTATTTTATAATTAAGTATTATTATTAGACTATAAGTGTTATAGGGCTGATATAATAATTAATAGATCCATTGGAGAAATTATAAAGGCCCAAATAATTGATTTTGGCTTAGAAACCCTCCAGAGGAAGGGTTTCACACCAACTTCAGATATAAGGCCTTAGAGGCCTAATTCTTGGACCAAAATAAATTAAATATATTTCATAAGTGTTATGGAGCTACATATTTAATTTGGATGGATTTGGAATTAATTTGGGTGATTAAATCCAAGTGTATGCATAAAGGCTCTAGTTTGTGGGTTTTGTGCATAGTCTTTTGTGAAGGATTTAAATTGGATTTAATTGAGCCCAAATAAATTATTAATAATTCAAGAAGCCCATTTAATGTTTCTCCAGCAATTTTAAAGAGCCCAATCCCATTATGAAGTTGAATTTTTAACCTAACTATAAAAATCCAAGTGATAGGGATTTTAGGCTTAAGTGAACAATTAAGAGAGAAAATTCCCTCTCTAAAAAAAACCATAACCGCCACTCCCTTGTGGTTTCTCAATTCTTGGTTCATTTATTCCGTCTCTAGTGTGGATTACTAATTGGAGGTATTCAATTTTGGACACTGTGGTTTGCAACAACCAAGTGAGAAGGAAAATTAGCTATTCAACAAAAATCAAAGGTGATTTTTCTTATTCTCATTAATATTTATATTGTAAATTCATGGCAAGATCAGATCTATTGGTTAAAAATCTTAAATTCCACTTATATATGTGATGCATGTAACCGATAATTTCCAACATCAGGTTGGCTCCCATACATCCTCCCCTGTCAACAAACCTAATGCTTCCGAAAATTATTGGCAATTCATACTAAAAGGGTGTTACAATACCTCAAATGTAATAAACTCTGACTTATTTTTAAGATATTGTTGTCCCTTATATTTGAATGTCACAAAAAACTACTGCACCATATTTAGATAGGTGTTATATGCCCCGCAATAAACGCTAATCCACCCTACCTATGCTAATAATCTGTTTGCCTTTTTTAGAAAACCCAAATCACTCATCACTCTATGGGATATAAATCAACTAGAAAGGATGCATATGACTAGATATTCACGATAACAAGCTCTTTGCATGAGATTCATCTAATCAGGTATTGGATGCTCTAGCTCCATGATTTGTGTAAATTCGAGCAGCATTTTCGCTTAAAAAGTATAAAATAGAACCTGCACAAAATTTATCCATAACCAATAATTTCTTAACCCAAGACTGAGTGCCTCGCAAACATGCATATTATTCAAAAAATCCCTCAAGATAATAGATTTATACAACATTACTATAATATTAACTTATATCTTTATTATATTATTATATTTTTTTATTATTACTTTACCTATTACCTTGTTTAGGTTACTTTTTCTCATTAGAAATTCTCCCTCTTGCTTCAATTTAATTTCTAGGATGTAGAGGATGAATTTTAGTGTGTGTAGGTGAAATTAGAAGTTAAGATATGGTGGAAGGAGAGAGAATTGAAAAGAAAATGGTGAGATACACCATAAATGGTGAAATTCGTTTTTCAAGGGAACAGGGAGAAGAAATGCAGATTTTTTGGGAGATTTGGGGAATTTTCTACACTTTTCTAGTTTGTCTTGTTGTGCACAAAATGAAGGGGTAAGATTTGATCATATACTATTTGATCTAATGGCTTATTTTTAAGACACTTGTCACCTCTATATTAATCCCTACACATCCTCATGCTATGCTGATGCACATATCTGATTATGGCCCCATTTTAAATGATAATTATGCCCTTGGATAAATTAAATATGAAAATTAAGTCCTTCGATTAATTTAATTTTGATTTTCACTGTTTTTATGAAAATAACATTCTGATTGTCAAAATGCTCCATAATTTTGCCCCGTGTGCACCAACATATGAAATAGCTCATGGTTAAAATTTTAGGTCATTCTGACATTATTTCAATATACTTCTGGCTCTGATAGCATAATCAACCCATCCGAAACCCAAAATTTCGAAACTATCAAAAAAATTATTTTTCACTTTCAATCGCTCATTTATGCTATTTATAATATTTCTATGTAATAAAAAAAATTGGAGGTCTTTAGAATATTTAAGGCCCGATCAAACTTTCGGTCAACCTTTTTCACAGTACCGAGTCAAATCTTCATTGTCTGATTTAAAGGCCTATTTAAACTCAATTTCATCTCAAATTATACCACAAGACTCCATTTAACTCCTGTTTTCATATTTTGATGTTAGCTCATGTTGCCCGCTAGGTTACCCATCCTTAAATTTTCCTAACCTAAGCATGTTTAACCTTTATACACCTTTAAATTTTTCTATCATATTCAACTCCAATTACTCTAAAAGTTGTCCTAGGGTTACTTTTCATGTTTTAGGATATGCCAAACATATCAGATGCCAGTTTTGGGGCATCATTTTTCTCCCCCTTAATAAAAATTTCGTCTTCGAAATTTACTCAAATGGCAAAGCTGTAAATATTTCTATCTCAAAATTTCCTTAAATTTCCAAGTTGTTCTTTTCACGTCATGAAGTGTCCTAAATACTTGATGATGGGTATCTATCAAACACTTGGTAATTTTTCATCAAGTGATAACTTTAATCAAAGTCAAACTTTGACTTTCCTAGCAAAATCCTTTTTAACCAAACTTGTTCTCGTTAACTCTAATTTATTCCACTTCCGTTGGTCCACTCTGATATTTGATTTCTAATTACTATCATGCCCAATACATTTTGTTATTGTTTGAATGCACAACTTGTTTTATGGATCTTATCAGAATATTCCCTTTAATAATATACTATTCGGTATACATATCCTCCCTTTTTTGTACTTTTTTTTACTGTATTCAAAATAAAATAAGTATTTTATCTCTGTGAAACCTTTACTTGCTATATCCATCTTAATCCAAACTATTTTGCAACTATATGATGGAATATGACATGGCATTTATATGATGATCATGCAACGGAAAAACAATAAAATTCGATCATACATGCCATACAATTCCATAACAAGAATCGAAACATGTAATTTTAGGGTTTTAAAACTTACAACTTTAGATGCACTTCAAGATTTGATTTTGATTATGACTAGTAACCAAGAAGGATATGTCAGCTTTAGATCTTCACCACCAATGCCAAAGGAACAGCTTTCATGCCACTCCTCTCTATGTTCACACACACAATTGCAAGAAAAGCTTAAAACTGAGATTGCTAGCTCTCTATTTAAGTATTATGTAATGGCAATGGATTGAAGCTACAAGATTTGATCTTGCACTTCTTTTAGGTGCTATTGCTGCCCAAGAACACAAGAGAATGAGGAAGAATCCTTTCTCCTTGTGAATTCGGCCAAGAGAATTTTTGTGTGTGAGAGAGAGAGTTTCACGCCACACACCCCTTAGGGTTTTCTTTTGTTTACCAATATATATCATTTAATTTTGTAAGTGATAATTCTGAAATCCACCACCTCAAGATAGTTAATTTAGCCTTAATCACTTCCTAAAATCAAGTGACATTTATTAATTCAAACTCTTTTGAATTAATTTGAAATAAAACATAAGACATTTTAATCAAATTAATCACTTAACTTGGAAACAAACATGTGCCGAAATTCCCTTGTTATTTTATCTTGGAATTTCGGCTAGGTCATCTCCTTTTTAAGTTTTTTAATTTGATTTAAATATCATTAGGATTTAATACTCAATTAACTTAATTAATACAAGATAATTAATTAATTGAAATTAAACCTTGTGGGCCGAATCTCTCTCTCTAATGGATCAAGGTCCATTTAGCAATTATAATGCTCATTACATACATTAATTTGACTTTAATTAAAAGTCCAAATTAATACCCAATATTTTATTTAAATATTTTAAGCCCAATGCTTTGTGTGCGATCCTATAGGTCCATTTAATGTTGCCAATGAATTAATCAATTAATTCAAAGGCTATATATATTCTCTAGCAAGATATTATAGCATTCCAAATTAAATGAAAATGCATATGGCATTTAGTGACCTAATGCAATTTTGCATAGTCCCTTACCCATAAATATCAGAATTAATATAAGGCATAGAACTAGTCATCCTTATACATATTAATTCCTTTCTTGATATTCCAGTGACACTGAACTCTCAGATAAATAATGATTACTCATTATTTCATCTCAGTATGGCCATACACTTCTCAGTTCACTGATCAAGTGGCCCATGATATCTTTCTCTCTTATCGAGAGGGGTAATCCCTTCACTTCTCTCATGCTCTCTAACATGAATCAATGTATACCCAAGCATACCCATACTTACCACTCTGTTACGAGCAAGTTAGGTGTATGTCAAAGTACATAGTAATTCATAAAGAGTTTCATAGAGATTTTAGGTCTAAGAACTCCGATACAAAACTTGCATATGAGAAACACTTATGACTTGTACCATGTAGTGTTCTCATGAATGGATCGAATCCAGATACCATGTTCTAAACATGTATCTATGATCTCTGATTGACACTCTTGTCCTTATGATCCGTAAGACAGAACTCAACTTATCAAAGAGAGCATACTAGTCTTAATTCATTGTTATTCCCATAACAATGACTGACTAGGGATATTTAGAATGAAGTCTCTATTGTTTCAAGGTCTTACAACCATGTGCCTCACACATGATAACTTAAACTGAAACAACATTCTTGGATAGTTCTATCAATTGATATGCACATGAATACAATAAATAAAACAAATGCCTCATTTATTAACTAAAGTATTTTATTACAATGTATTGGGGCTAGGGCTTACACTAACACTATAATATTACACCCTCAATTGGGGTCAACCTAATTTCTATGGCCTCTAAGGCTGCTAACTTTTCAGCCTTGACTTGTTCTAATTATTACTATAGATTTTCTGAATAACTAAGATAATAGTTGATGCTATATCTATGAGAGAATTAGGGCTTGCAAACGCTGGTGTAGCAAACCCGCAACCTTTATTCAAAATATAAGGTGTATAACTGCATGGCTATATGAATGGTTAATTCATGAATATACTGTGTGAGTACGCTGTATGACCGTTATCTGTATGTATATGTTGTATGTTCGTATGTAGGATGAGATGCAAATGTATGTGCAACAAGCTAAAATGTCAAGTTGGTGGCGGTGTATGCTAGGTGAGTTAACGAGATTGATTAGTGAGAGTCACCTCAATAATTGCTGGACTGACTGGGGCTCTATTCTCGTCGTCATTTGCTAATCTACTCATTTGTGTAAACCCAAAAATTACAACTATTTCCTATAATACCCTAAGGGATAGGTAAATTCTAACCTGGAGTTCACTTATTCCTTTATGGCATGTATATGTATCAACCACATATCCATCCTTACTGATATGTGTTTACTCCGATCTTAGAATCGCCTAAACCTTGCTCTGATACCACTAAATATAACACCCTACGTTCATTTATATTTCCCATGTATTTTACATAATCATAACACAGTCGTCAACATACCAATCATAAATATATACTTAAATATGCATAAATACTGGTATTTATAATGTTATTTGCGTTTACAACAACAAAGTCAATTATTACATGTCAATTACTTAAGTATGAACCGCTCAACCTTTGATCACAATCGTTCCCTATGTACATGCCATATCGGTCCTTCCTTCTTCGTGTCTTCGATTACCTGTCCCTATGTGCAGTCAACAAATTATGCGCTAAGCAACATTGTTGACTAGTGATAGATACAACTACACAAAATTTCATTTAAATAAATCTATTCATGTTTATTTTCATTTCTTCTTATGTTTATTGTTTTTGCTTGTCCAATGATATAGTGATATTTATATATGTATCATTTCAGTTACCATTTAATTTTTATTAACCATATGTACTTACTCTTTTGCCTTTTACTGTCTGATCTTTGGTACTTTTAAATTTTCATATTTAATTACCTTTATGTCCTTACGTCTTTATTTAACTTTTTATTAATCTTTATCTATCACTCAAAGCAATCGTTTTATTTTATTTTATTCCTTGTCATAATTTATGATTTAACTTTACTGCATATGCTAATCATGTAATTTAATTTTGATGCTGTATGAAATTTCTTTCCTTACTGACTGCTTAACACTTAATTATATCTAATTTCTAAGTCTTTATTTATGTCGAAATAATCTTTAAATTTATTTTGTTTTCTTAACATGACATCCAGATTTTTGTATTTTATTAAATTAACATTTAAATTCTTTTTCTAACTTAATTGATCTTTTTGCTGTCTCCTTTTTCCTCTACTTACATGTTTTATCCCTCATTTTTCCTCTTTAATAATTTTTTATGAATTTCGTTCCTTTTAATTCTAGTCCTCATATTTTTTTCCTGTACAAAAATTATAATTTCATTCTTAATTTCTTAATTCTTGATTAGTTTATAAATTTACCATATTTATACTAAATTTGTATAAAATTCCCTTGTGGGCCTCTCACTGTCTCAGCTTTATTTTCTCTTGACCATTTTATTTTATCATTAATTATTTCACTGTATCTTTTATTTTTATTTATATTCTTTAATTTACAATTAAATTCCTAATATTCCTTTATGTAAGATGAACAACCAATTTATCCCTTTTTGTTACTTTTATTTTCTTAATTTTACTACTTGATCATTTGAATACTCACTCTTTTTATTATTTTCACTATAATTATTATTTAAATATCAAATTATAATTTAGAACTTTTAATTTCTTCATACTCATTTTAATTTAATATTGAATTTGTCCCTTTTTCTTTAATTACTTTTATATTCAATCTTTTTTTTTCTAAATTTTATAAAATTTCTACTCCAATGTAAAGTTTCAATTAAACCCCTAAACTTTCTATTCGTCGCATTTGACTTCATTTGTCTTCTCTTTTGGCTCATCTGACTTTCCTTACTTTTAATTTCCTTAATACAACTTTCTCCTATTTAATCCCGCTTATTTCTTTACTTAAGTAAAAAATTGCGATTGAGTCCTTATAATTTCTTTTTACCTTATTTCATCTTATTTAACTTCAATTTTGACCATTTTAGTTTTTCTTGACTTCTAATTCCCTTTAGTTGGTAAATTTACATTTTAGTCCTTGTACATGCCTTTGAGATGGCAAATTATGTTTTGATCCCTATAGTTTTTATTATTTACGATTTTACCCTTCTTGACTTATTTAATCAATTTAACTTCTTTAGTTACTATATTAATGTAAAAATTACGGTTTTGCCCATGCTTTATCACATAATTACGTTTTTATCCTTTTTAAATCTATTAACCATGTTTTTCCTCTTTAGTGCGTTTTTAATCATATTTACGACTTTCTTTGTGTATAATTTACCTTTTGCTCCTCATTTTCTCGTGCAATTATATTTTTACCCTTTTAACCCAATTAACTCTATTATTCATCTTTTTCATTTTTCAATTACATAATTAATATTTTTTATACATACTTTACCATTTAATCCTCAATTTATGTAAAATTATAATTTTATCCCTAATGATATCTAGTGTAAATCCTTAAATCGGATATGCAGGATAGGAGCTTCAATTCTACTGATGTACCCATGGGATTAGATTACTTACCATAACCCTTCATCCTTGGGCTCAGATTACTTACCATAACCTTGTATCCCAAATCCATATGTGTGTCAGCAGGTACTCATAGGATTAGATTACTTACCGTAACCCTACATTCCTAGGATCAGATTACTTACCGTAACACTACGTTCCAAATCCATGTGTACCGACAATCCAAGTACAATGTCAAATAAAATTTTATAGTTTTACCGTGGTATAAATTCCTATGGCTAGCCATTATATACTAGGATCCTGGATTAACCACTGTACACTAAGGGTAACTACTTAGTTTTTGTTATGTTATATTTTTCATGCCAAGAGTTATGTTATTTCTATTATATATCAAATCATACATTCTTTTCTCTATGCATTCCTCAATACTACATGAGATACGATAAATACATAATAATTTACCATCCATACATAATTAAAATATGGCATTTTATTAAGAGATACCATTCGGCCTCATAATGATACCATGCATACATCATAATTTTTTTAATTACATGTTATTTATATTTTTACATCTATTTTAGTCACAAATATAATTAATTACACTTGATTTACACCAAAACTCTTAAGTTATCCTTATTTCCATCATTATGTCTACATGTACATAATTATGTACATTAGGCATTTATCATTTTTATTACATTCCTTATGATTTATATTGCCTACTTCTTACTAAATACACAATTAAACATCAAATTCCATTATATTGATTTTAGGTACATAATTCGGCCATTAGGTAATCTATCATTTTCAAATTGTTTTCTTTACGTATTTGTATTCATATTAGGATAATTCATCATTTTATTTAGATATATCAATTTATTTCACTATTTTACTCAATTATACACACACACACACATAATGTTACACCATTATGTACTCATAATAAATATTATGTTCATGTATTTATTCAAGATTAATTTATTCTAATTATGTTCCTTTAATTTATTATAACACATTTTGTGCTTGAATTACTAATTAACATAAATTTATCATTTTATTCCTCATTATGCATAATTCGGCCAAGGTTAGTTCTCTCACCTAATGCTTGTTTTTGTTTTAATTTCATGCTTATTTCAACCTAATTCATCATTTTATAAGGTTTTCTTAATTTATTTATCATTATTTCTTAAATTTCTATAGTTATATAATGTAATTTCTATGGAAAATTCAATAATTAAATGAAATTAAGTGTACAAAATGAATCCACTAACCTTATTTGAGCTTGAATTCACTTAATCTTTCTTTCTTTTGCCTTCCTCCTCTTTGATTTTCCCTTTTCCTATAATTCCCTCTTTTGGCCAAATTTGTTAGGGAGAAATTAGTGAACTTTAGCTAAGAATTCAAACTCCTAATTACTACTAAATAATCATACTCATGATTCTCTACAAATCCATAATAATTTCCCCAATTAAAACTAATAAAAAATCAAGAATTTACCTTGTTAAGGTTACTTTTTCTCATTAGAAATTCTCTCTCTTCAAGCTTCCTCTTGCTTCAATTTAATTTCTAGGATGTAGAGGTGAATTCTAGTGTGTGTAGGTGAAATTAAAAGTTGAGATATGGTGGGAGGAGAGAGAATTGAAGAGAAAATGGTGAGATACATCATAAATGGTGAAATTCGATTTTTGAGGGAAAAGGAAGGAGAAATTCTGATTTTTGGGGTGATTTGGAGATTTTTCTACACTTTTCTATTTTGTCTTGTAGTGCACAAAGTGGAGAGCCAAGATTTGATCATTTACTATTTGATATAATGGTTTATTTTTAAGCCACTTGTCACCCCTATAGTAATCCCTACACATCCTTATGCTATGCTGATGCACATATCTGATTATGGTTTTAAATGATAATTATGCCCTTGGATAAATTAAATGTGGCAATTAAATCCTTCGATTAATTTAATTTCGATTTTTCATCATTTTTATGAAAATAATGTTTCGATTTTCAAAATGCTCCAAAATTTTTTGCCACATGTATCAACATATGAAATAGCTCGTGGTTAAAATTTCAGGTCATTTTGACATTATTTCAATATACTTCTAGCTCCGATGGCAAAATCAACCAGTCCGAAATTTGAAATTTTAAAACTGTCAAAAAAATTATTTTTCACTTTCAATAGCTCATTTATGCTATTTATAATATGTCTATATAATTAGTAAAATTTTTAGAGGTCTTTAGAATATTTTAAGATTGGATCAAACTTTTGGTCAACCATTTTCAAGATACCGAGTAAAATCTTCATTGTCTGATTTAAATGCCTATTTAAACTCAATTTCATCTCAAATTATACCATCGAACTTCATTTAACTCCTATTTTTATGTTCTAATGTTAGCTCAAGTTGCCCGTCAAATCACCCATCCTCGAATTTTTCTGATCCGAAAATATTTAACCTTTATACACCTTTTAACTTTTTCTGTCCTATTCAACTCCGATTACTTTGAAAATTGTCCTAGGGTTACTTTTCGTGTTCTAGAATATGCCAGACATGTCAGATACCAGTTTCAGGGCGTTACAATATATTTACCAAACCATAATTGAATATAAAGATAAAATAATGAAAATTGGTAGGAACATTATAATTTTTTAATTTTATTTTTTTCACTTCCAATCATATTATATTATAATTGTATTTTTTTGCATGTAATCTTATTATGCCATATATTTAACTAAATATAATTTAATTTTAAAACTAGTGAAATTAACTTTTTTCTTCATATATCTTAATTAATTATGTATTCATTATGTGTGATCATAATTATCTTAATTAATATATCTATGTCCACTTATATGCGGTGGTTATAACTTATTTGGATATTTACTTTTTTTTGTTTTATGATAAAAAGGTGAGCATTCAATTTGAAAATTGTCAATCAAACTTCTGATGCATAATCAAATTGATTTCTCGATTTTCTTTGTTTTGGACTTATATATATATAGACACACACACACAAAAAAAAGAAAACCCACTTTTAACAATTTCAAGATAATAACATCCAATTTATAACAAATTCAAACATTAAATATACTGCTATAAATGTTTAATTTTTAATGACAAATTGCAACTAACACTCTGCATAAATATTTCCATTAATTAATAGCAAAAAAGAACAATAATCTATAGGAGAACTGATTCAACACCATGCATTATAACTTTTCAATATAAAGATGATAACTATAATATTAAGGGGGTATGAATTAGTATGAAAATTTGATATGTTTTTGTGCTTTATTATGCATATCAATCTATATAAATTAAATGAAGTATAGCCCTGACATGATGATATAATGAGGATCATTTTAAATATATGCAAGTATTATTTAACAGATAATTATTTGTTTGATTCCGTAACTTTTTGCAAATATATATATATATATATATATATATATATATATATATATATATATGTGTGTAGTAATTATTTTTAATATTTTTGCTATACACATGAATTTTTATCGAAATTTAAATTTTTTAAATTTCGATAAAATTAACACTTAAAATCAAAATTATATAATTAAAAAATTAGGTTTATTACCTCATTGCTAATAAGAATATATGTTTTTTAATTATTTTTCGAGGAGTCCAAAAACTCTTAGTGTAGATTCCGATTAAATCACATCGATTTAGATCGCATAACCACTTTTAGAATTTTAATAATATTGATAGATATTGATTATAAAAGTAATTTTTTTATAATTAATATGTATTCAATACATGTGTACATATATATACAAATAAAAAGCTTTAGTTAACTGTATTTACGAAATTATCCCTTATTTAATTGATATTATCCAAACAAAAGTACGGACATTTTTACCTTTTGAAAACTCTAATTACAGCTCTCTACCTCATCCTTCTTTTCTTTTCCAAGTTGGAGTCGCCATCTCTCTGCCTCCTCCATTCTCCATTTCCCTCCTCTTAGAAAGCGAAGCTTCTTCTTCTTCCTCTGGTGAGTCGCGACGGTAAACGGCAACACGACCTGCACCGGTCAACTTATGGCGCTGATGCTAGTTCAAGGTACCCTTCTTCAATCTTCACTTACTGGAAAATAGGAGATCGGAGTTGAGGATGCTGGGATCTTCCAGAGCAGATTCCGGCTAAACCAGTCGGCATTTGAGCTCGTGACCACCCATAGCGGGTCTCTGAATATTTAAAAAGCAGTTTTCTTTCTTAAATACTGTAAAAAATGGTAATTTTTCTTGAATATGTATAACATAAATGGATAGTAAGAGTTCATCTTCTTCAGTTTCTGACCCACAAAAGGCTTCCAATCGAGATGAGATTTGGATGCAATAGAGCTTGCTCTTTTCTGATACTCTTAAGGTGCATAATTCTTATACTTTTTTTTTAGATCAAATTGTTCATATTATATTGCATCAAAGTAAAAGCAAAGGAGAAAGAAAAAGGATGATAAATAGTGTTTGTAGGTGAAATGGGATTAATGTAGCAGCAAAATGAAAGTTATGGTTTTAATTAAATTAATTCTGTAACACTTGGTCATCTCAAAGATAAATTCCAGCTTTTTAGCTGACTTTTAATTTCTCCATTTTATTAATAAGAAAATTTAGTGATAAATATTATGGTAATATTATTGGTTTTAGGATCTGAAGGGTCTAAGAAAAGAATTGTACTCAGCAGCAGAGTATTTTGAAACATCTTATAGCAAAGAGGAGCAGAAGCAATTGTGAATTGGATTTGTCTGTGAGTGAATTTGATTTAGTTTGATCCGAATTAATGTCATTGAGCTGATTGTTTTCCTGACCTTAGATATTCTTTTTTTACTTATAGCTTTTCTGTGTTTTAGATGGAAACTTTGTCATGAAATTCCAGAATTGTGTTTGAGACTTGTATTTTTATGTTTTGCAGAAAGCAGACAAGGAATTTGTTATAAGTCTCCTGACTTTGTTCCACAATTGTAGAAGTACAATAGAAATGCATGGAGATCTGTTGCAGGCTTCCCAAGGACCTGCAGAGCTGGTAATGGGTCGCAAAGTTGGTAAGCAAATTTATTACCCTTTCTGCTTTTGAAAAAGGTTTATGAAATATTAATAATAAAAATGAACCCCTACCAGGCATTTTTGTTAGGATTCAAGAATTTTGATATGATTTATGTTCATTACAGTAGATGTTAGGAGAATTCTTGTTGTGAGGAAACAATTACAAGCATGACTATGTGCTCTGCAATTTTTTCTTTGAATATGGGCTTTTTCATTTCATTTTGAATTTTAATTGTTTTGATCTTTATGCATAAATGCAACCTTTGTTATTATGTTAAAATAGCTTTAGACTGAATGTGACATCTCCATACTGATTTGAAGAATTTTAAGTTGTTCGGTAAGCTTCTACATTTTCTTTTCTTTCATTAGTGATCTTTGTATTTCCTTACTTTACGAAATTTTAAATATATTCGGAGATCATGCTTTGTAGATAGTAATGTTTTCCAATTTTGTATGTGGAGCTTTGATATCGTGAATCAAATCTCTTGTTTTTGTTAGGTTTTCTCAATAATTGCTGAGATAGAGCTATTTAAGGTACTATACACTAGTCTTTTGTTTTTATGTTCAAACATTGTTAACTGGGGAGAGACATGGTAAAATGGCTAAAATAAGTAAATAGAGGAGACACAAATTTTAAGTTTGTTAACTTGGGAGGCGTTACAGTGATTATTCTCAAAAGTTAGTAATGTAATGTATTTGTTGCATTGCACCTTTATATATATATATATATATATATATATATATATATATATATATATATATATATATATATATATATATATATATTGTTATTACTTTCCATAAATGGGTGTAATATGTTTAAAATGTTCAAACGAGTGAAGGAAGTGATAAACATAAAAACTTAAGAATCATTGAAAATTAATGAGAGGCATAAATAAAAGTAGAATTCCAAAATGGTTCAATAAGATTTCTTTTAGTTGTTTTGACTTGCGATTTCTTAAAAACTGTCTTGGAAATAATCGTCGACATATCTGGTATAATCGAACACCAATCAACAACAATTTGAGATTTCTTTTTGTCTTGTAATAAACAAAAATAACCAAAATTCATTAATTCTAAGTTTAATATTAAGGCCGATTTTCTTTAAATAGGGACATCAACAAAAATCTTATATATGATAGCTAATTGCTTATGCAAATGAGTTAAACCTTTGTCTACAGTCTGCTTAATTACATATATAATTAAGACAGCCCTAATTAGAAAAATAGGGATCCATTTCTGAAGATAAACACAGAGATTTGCAATTAATTAAGGATGAATGGTGAAGGAAAAGTGGTGTGTATAAGAGGAGCTTCAGGTTACATAGCATCATGGCTAGTCAAGCTCTTACTCCATCATGGTTACACGATTAAAGCTACTGTTCGCGATCTAAGTAAGTATACCATTTTTCACTTTATATATATATATATATATATAAGAATTGGAAATTATGATGTGTTTGTGTTAGCTGACTTTGTTTATAAATGCCCAAATTAAAGATGATCCTAAGAAAACACTTGGTTGGACTTAAAGGAACCAGAGAAAGGTTTCATTTGTTCAGAGTGGATTTAGTAGAAAAAGGGTCTTTTGATTCAGCTGTTGATGGATGTGAAGGTGTCTTTTCATATCATGCCCTTTATATATGTTGTGTCTTGTTGCTCGCATATTCTTATTGTATATATCTGTAAAAATAGGAAAGCATGGATAAATCATTGGGTGTGAAAATGAATGGATAGAGATAATCAAGTCAGAGGGAGCTGTTGGATTAAAAGAAAGGCAGTTGGAGACTAGCCTGTATGTATAATTGGGCATGCCCTTAGCTCTCAATACTGTGTAGAACATAATTTTTTGGAAGTGAATGTGGATATTGGATCTTCTTTAGTTGCAAGTGCAATAGTACATTTTTTAATTTTTGTGTGTTTTTTTTAGGTTTAATTTTTTAAGTATTATTCAATTTAATGTACCTGTATGATATATTTTTTAAATTAATGGTATTTGAGAATTTTTATTTATAGAAATTAAATTATGATTTGCTTATATAATAAATTAATTTAAATTATGATTTTGTATACAATAAATTAATTTGTTGATTATATAAGCTATAAATTAATAAATACAAAATAAAAAAATTAAATTATGTTATAATGTCGCTAATATGCAATAAATTAAAAATTGACACAATCAACATTAGCGAAGGATTCGCGACAAAAACTTGTGTCGTTAATAATTAATATTATATTTCAGGCGACTAAATTAAAATTCATTTAGTGACAGTAATATCCCTTTTTGCTACTGTTTTTTCCATCGTAAATTTAGCGACTGCTTTTTGTTTTCGTCGCAAATAATTTTGTGACTGTTTGTCCCGCCATTGATAACAATTATTTGCGATGGAAATTGTCATCGTGAATTGATAGTTTTTTTTGTAGTGTAACATTCTATTTGCTAAATTACAATTTAGTCCTTGCATTTTCGTTTAATTAAGGTGGTGCTTTCTTTTATCATTTATTTACACTAATGTCACTATTTATCTTTACTTTCACACTACATTTCTTATTTGACATGTAACTTATCTTTTTATTTCAAATACACCACTTCATGGCAAATTATATACTAATCCCTAATTTTTCAATTAATTACAAAACTATCATTTTTACATCATATTTGCAATTTTGCTATTAGTTCACTTATTTTCACTCTAAATTCATTATTTGGCATACAAATTACAAATTGGTATTAATTTTAACATTTTCATGTCAAATTGCATTTTAGTCCTCCAAGACTACAAAATTTTACTTTTATGTTATTCTTTCACTATTTTATCATCTTTATTCATAAATTCATGATTTTATCACTTTTACCCATTAAATTTATTATTTGGGTAAATTATCATTTTGATCCTAAACTTTTTATTTTCTTTCATATCAATACTTTTTCACTCATTTTCATTTACACTTTACTTTTTGCACTTTTAAGTCATTTTTATCATTATGTCCTTAGTACAATCTCAGCAGAAATCTTCAGACTAGACATATGGGATGTGGACCTCATAGGCCTATAACAGTACAATAGGGGATGACATCGAAGGATCAATCCACCTCGGATCATATCAAAACATAATAGTTACAACAAAAACTATAGGAGATCATTGTGATCCTACCATAGAAAGCAAGTCACCATAACTTGCATCGCGGTATGGATGTCCCTATGGCAAGCCAATCATATCCCGAACTAGATTTTAACTGCCCGACCACTACTAAGGGCAACATTCTTTGCTTATTTCATAATTAATTTTTACATTTTTGACATTTCCATTTACTTTTTTATTTCAGTACACTGTCTATTCAATTATGTCTTTTCATTTCAGTATACTGTTCATTCAGTTCTTTCTTCACTTCTACACATCTAACTTTTTCACTTGCTTTTGCATTTCAATACATTAATCATTTGACATATTCATCATTCTCACTCATTTCATGAATGATTTACTTTTCTTAAATTCACTTTAACACTTTCACTTGCCTTTACGTTTCAATACACTAACAATTCAACTTTTCCATCACCTTTTGTACATATTATGAATTATCTCATTATAATTCACCATTTCCACTTATTTTATGAATTATTTCACCATAATTCAACAATTTTGTTTTAAACATAATACAATTTCATTCTTAAAAATATTTATATAAATTTCATAAATTCTAAATAAATTCATGGATACTTCTTTTCATGTTATGGCATTACACATCTTATACCCACACATTATGCCTTAGTATATACTAAGGGTTTGTTTTCTTATTTGTTATCTTTATTTTTGACCCCGTCAGCGGTTTTAATTTCAATCTTTGCAATCTACTTATTTACTTTCCAGTCTATTTACATTTTCTTTTAGTCCTTACTCTCTTTATTCTTTTACACAAAACTCATTACAATATTATTATACTGTTATTCACTATCTTGCTTACTTAGATCCTTACTACTATGAATACTTTCACATCATTTGACTTTACTTGTTAGTAATTTAAATTCTAATCCTCAACATGATTTAATTTCTATTTAGTCCCCTACAGCCCTTTAAACTACGTTTTTATCCTCCACCTATATTTTCGTGTATAGGATTACCATTGTTTCTTTCTTTTTCATACTTAAAACTTTTATACTAGGGGAAATTATTGTTTAGTCTCTGAACTTCATTGCTTTATAGCTTAATCCCTTTAGTTCACTTTTATTTGCAAAATTGCCATTGGTTCTATACTCTATATTTTTAATTCATTATACTTTTATGGAATTACAATTTAGTCCCTAGAACAGTTGAATTACCATTTGATTCTTTTTCCTCAATGTTTTGCAAACTATCAATTTGTCTTTGAACTTTCAATTTCTTTCAGTTAGGTCCTTTATTACTTTAACTATATCATTTTCCACTATTTACATTATTTTCATTTCATCTTATGTTAAACACTATTAACATGCATTTATTATTCATCAACATTTGACATATTCCTTAATTTATTCTTAATAGCCATTCGGCCTAATATAATATAATCCATTTTTAATCATCTTTATATCAATTTAATTATTTAAATCACTCACTGTCATGTTCATTATCATTGATCCATACTAAATTCACATAAAAATCACAAAATCATTAAGAATTCCCTAAGCATACCATTCGACCATAAGAGGTCTTCCTCTTAAATTTATTTTTTTTCTCCCATTGAATTATTCAAAACACCATTTTTAATCCTTTTAATTATTTCTATAGAAATTATTTCAATTATTCATGCATTAATCATATACATGCATAACATACATAACCACAAATCAAATCAAATCAATAAAAATTAGGGGATATTGTATCCATTTACCTTAGATTTACTTCCTCCATACTTTACTCTTCCTCTCCTTAGCTTTACTCCATCAATCATTATCATTTCCTTTAAAAATCCTAAATGGCCAATTATGTAAAGGTATAAATTAAACCATCATTTTTTTGCTCCAAAATTAAATGTACCATCACAAATGAGCTCTACATACCTTAATTTATTTACATAAATCTTTAAATCAAATTATAGAGCTTGATTTCTAATGCCTCATTTTTGATACATAACTTTATAAATCTTAATTTTTTTACTTTAATCACTCCAAATTGAGCTTAGATAAGATCACCATGTGAAAGAAAAACCTTAATCTGCTTAAGAGAGTGGAATTTGGTGGGAGATTTTGAGAGAGAAAATGAAAAATCCATGAGAGAGAGAGAAAGATGGCCAATTCGGCCATGAAGGAGATAGTAAAGAGCTGTGGTGAATTCTAAAAGTTTGTAAATTTTTAGGCTATTTATAGAGTTGATTTGGGTTGGGCTTGGTTTAACCAAAGTGGTTGGGTATAATTTAAGCCCAATTAATGCACTTTAAACTATTTCTCTCTCTTGCCAAGCTCAATTTCACTCAAAATCAATTTCATAATGCTTCAAATAATAAATTAAGCCTCCATGAAAAATTGTAGCTCAATTGGAGTCCATTTCTGATCCGGTTCACTCAAATTGGTCCGATTAGCAAATTTTCGATGTTACCGTATAATCAATTTTCACTATCAAATAATTCTAAATTCTAATTAGAGCACAACTGGAACTTTTTGCTATTTTTAAAGTTTTGACCAAACCTACGGTAAATTGGTTACTATTTAAATCAAAATCATTATTTTTCTCTTATTTTCTGTGTTCAAATCTTCCTAAAAATACTTTCATAATTCTCAAAATATATTCATTAGGCTCCACGAATATTTTTGAGTCAATCAAATACTACTTTTCGATTTGGTCCACTTTTACCAATCCGATAATTCAATTTTCAAAGGCATTGAAAAATTAATCTTTCATTACCATATATTTTACTAATCAATACAAGCACGTCCACATTTTCAGATTATTTTTCTGAGGTCTATAGCATATTTTATGGTACAGTTAAACTAAGTCAAACTAGTCATATTCAAAAATTGAGAGTGACTTAACTTCCTAATGCCATTTCGAGGCCCAAACAACCTCCGTTTGATCCCAAATTTGAACCGTGCACTTCTGCTGACATGCTATTTTCAATGATCAAATAAAATATTTTTTTAACTCTAGGAGATACTATTCATCCCAGTATCACTATTCACCATTGGAAAATACTATTTTCGACTAACCTGGTATTTGAACCATTATAATTAATCTTCTTTAAATTATCTTATGCCTCATTAGGGTTGAATTTCAACCCAACCGAGGTGTCTTTCTTTGCTTCCTCTTATCAGTACCTCAGTAGGGTTAAATTGCAACCTAACCAAGGTTTTTACCTCTGGATTGAAATGAAACAAAATCTTCTTTTAAGGACCTCGGTTAGGTTGATTTCCAAATTTACAGAGGTGATTCACTTTTTTCTTCAAATATACACCTAAAAAATATCAAAATGCAATTAAACACACATAAATAAAAGACTGATAAAATTAAACACAAAACTAACTAAATTAACTCTAGTTTAACTCCCAAACACACTAAAAATATACTAATAAATACAGTTGTAATTCAAAGCTATCACATGCCACAAATCATTCCTACCATGTGCTTAAGGCATATTCTATAAATATTTATCATTTGTTCACTTAAATTTCACACTTAAATGTATAATTCCATACTTACATAATAGGTGTATATTGGGTATGTTTTCATTCCATACGTGTTTTCATCATTCTAACCTAATAATTACATTTAACTATCATCCAAATCTACTTAATTAATACATATTACATATATAATCATAATTTTCTTTTATTTACATATTACATATATAATCATAATTTTGATGAAATGTAAGAGTTTAGGTGTCCCCTAACCTTATTTATCTTGTTTCCAACTAATTCTCCTTTTCTTTTCCTTTGTCCTTCCTTTCTCTTCCTATTTCAAATCCTTTACTTGGTGATTTTTTTTTCACAATTCCTTCAATTTCTAAGCTCTTTTCTTCTCCAATTACTCAATTATAGTAGGGATGACAACAAGCATCAAATTCTTGGTGAAATTTTGGATGAAAACTAGGTAGAATTTGAGTGTAATTAGAAGAAAAAATGGTGGAAAAAGATGGACAATATCGTTCAGCCATAGAGGGGAAGGAAGATGGTTGAAGTTAACTGAATTTTCTACATACTTTTTTTGCTTTTATATGCCCAAAATGGATGGCTAGAATTAAATCAAGCACTATTTGCTCTAAGGGTTTATATGATGCCACTTGTCATCCTCTTGTTGAATCTAATATTTTCCTTGTCAAATTTCTATAAAATTTAATCCAAAAATATGAAAAAATTTCTTAGGATGTCCGTAAATTTTTGAATCAAAACTGGATTATTTCGGTAAATTTTTTGATCTGTTGATGCAATTACCAATCCGATAATTTATTTTTTATGTCAAATTTATTTTAATTTTTCACTTTTAAAATTTTATCTATATTATTTATAATGGTCTCTCATGATTAGAAAAATTTTCTACTATCCCAGATAATTTTTATATGTTTGGTAAACCTTATGGTCAACTGATACACTATTCACACTAAATCGTGACTTATTTTTATTTTTGATTTTTTAGGCATTATTTGACCTCAATTTCACACCAAATTACATCTTTAGACTCCTCATGAATTGTAGTTTTTTTTGTGCTCATGAAAAGTTCTTATAGGTTCTGAGAGATACTATTCACCTTAGTAGCACTATTTATATCCCAAAAAGTATTATTAATGTGGAATTTTTGGGCATTATATTTCTTCCCTACAAAATAAAAATTTGATCCACAAAATTTTACCTAAATTAAATAATTGATGATACTGTTGTTTCGTCGTCTCTTCTGGTTCCCAAGTTGCTTTTTTAAGGTTATGACGAGTTTGGAGTACTTTTACCAAAGGTATTTACTTTTTCCTCAGTTATCTAATCTCTTTTGCTAGGATTTTCATAGGTTCCTTATTGTATGTCAAATCAATCTTCAATTGCACTTCCCTTGGTGTGATGACATTTGTTGGATTATATGTACTATCGTAGCATTGACATATAAAATACATCATAGATCTTCTCTAACTCCTTCGGTAATTCAAGTCTGTAGGTTATTGGTCCCACACAATTTATTATCTTGTATGGACCAATAAACCTAATATTTAATTTACTTTTTTGTATAAGTACACAGCTTAAACCATTTCTAGATGTTTTACTATAGATATCAAAATCTTTTTTGGGTTCTGGTTGTGTTAAGATAGGGGCTTCAGTCAACATCTTTCTAAGCTTCTCAAAACTTTCTTGGCATTTATCTATCCATGCGAACTTGACATTCTTCTAAAGTAATTTGGTAGGCTATTATCAAAGAAAAGCCCTACACAAACCTTATATAATAGCCAACTAGCCCAAGAAAAAATCTAATTTCTATGACATTCTTAGGCATCTTTCATTCTAGAATAACTTCATTTCTTTATATATACTTTTATGCCTTTCGCTGTTACCATATGGCCAAGGAAAGAAACTTCATTAATTCAAACTTATAGTTGCTGAATTTGGCATATAGTCGTCTATCTTTCAACGCCTGAAGTACTATTAAAGATGTTTACCATGCTCTTCTGGATTATTGGAATAAACCAATATGTCATTGATGAATACCACCATAAATTGATCTAGATGTGGATGGAATATTTTGTTCATCAAGTCCATAATAGCTTTTGGTGCATTAATAAGTTCAAATGGCATGACTAGGAACTAATAAAGCCTATATCTAGTGTATAAAGCAGTCTTTGGTACATATACTTCCTTTAAGCTAAGTTGGTGGTACCCCAACTTCAAGCCAATTTTAGAAAACATGCCTACTCCCTTCAATTGATAAAAAAATCATAAATCTAGGTAGAAAATATTTGTTCATTATGGTTACTCTATTTAATTGCCTATAATCAATGCATAGTCGGAGGGATCTATCTTTATTTTCAACAAATAGAATATATGCTCCCCATTGGGACATACTAGGTCAAATTAAACCCTTATCAAACAACTTTTGCAACTATATATTGAGTTTCTTTTTTAGTTCTGTTGGTGACATTCCATAGGAAGCAGTAGAGATAGGTGTTGTACTAGGAATTACATTAAGAGTGAATTCAACCTACCTATCAGGTGGTAATCCTAGCAACTTAACAGGGAAGATATTAGAGAAATCAAATACAAAAGGAATGTCATTAATTATAGGCTCCTCCTGCCTAGCTTTAAGCACACTGGCTAAGTACGCTTCATAAACTTTATTAATTAATCTTTTTGTTGCAATGGCTGAAATGATATTAGATAAAAAAATCCAATCTTTCACCCACTACTGTGATTTCTCACCCATATGGGGTTTTTAAGGTAGCCCACTTAATTTGACAATCAACCATAACTCTATGCTCGTGTAACTAGTTCACACATATAATTATATCAAATTGATAAAATGAAAGCTTAATTAAGTTTGCAGAAAAAGTGTATTGTTGTATCTGGATATGGAAATCATTATAAACTTTATTCACTACTACATGGTACTTTAAAGGATTGCTTACTAATATATCACGCTTTAATTGTGATGAGCTATTATGGTGCTAATGTTAGAGTGTGTGGATCCTGGGTCATTTAAGGTATAAAAAAAATCACCAAAGAGTAAAAATTTACCCATTATGGTGTTAGGTGTGCCATGGTTCCCCCTAGCCCTAATTACATAAGTGCAGGCTAAGGGATGTCCTTCTATTCCTTAGGGTTTCTGGTATACTTTTGGTCCCTTAGATGCTGAAACTCCAATGGCAGTAGCTCTGCCTTTACCCTCTTAGCTGCAATACCGGATCTGACTACCTAGGGTGCTGGTGCAATTGTCTGCACCTAAGACAATCTTTCTGAAAATGATCTTTAGATCTACATTTGAGGTAAGCTCTTAGTAAATGCCAACATTCTCCTAGGTACTTCTTACCATAGTGCTCACATGTAGAGACCATCCCTTTACCTGCTTCTTAAATAGTACTAGCTACTAATGCTATAAGAGTGGTGGCTCAAGCTGTAGATTTCTGGCTCTGAGCCAATGTTTCTTATGTAGCCTATGACTAGGCAGGTGGAACTCTAGATTTTTGTTGAATTAATCGGTTACATACATCACATGTATAAGCGAAAATTAAAATTTTTAACCAATATATCTGATCTTGCCATGGATATACAATATAGATATTAATGAGAATAAGAAAAATCACCTATGATTTTTGTTGAACTGTTATTTTTCCTTCTCACTGGGTTGTCACAAACCACAGTGTCCAAAATTGAACACATCTAATCGTAATCTACACTAGAGAATGATCAAATGAACCAAAAACTATTGGAATTACAAAGTGGCCAAATTGTCCTTGATTCTAGCAAGGAGGGAGTGGCTGCTAGGGTTTTTGAAGAAGAGAGAATTTCTTTTTCTATGAAACTCACTTAACCCTAAATCCCCTTATCTTGGATTTTATAGCTAGGTTAAAAAAATCCAACTTCATAATGGGATTGGGCTCTTTAAAATTGTTGGAGAAATATTAATCAGGCTTCTGGAAATATTATTAATTCATTTGGGCTCAATTAAATCCAATTTAAGTCCTTTCATAAAGGACCCTGCGCATAACCCATAAACTAGGCCCTTTATGCATATACTTGGATTTAATCATCCAAATTAATTCTAAATCCATCCAAATCAAATATATAGGCTCCATAACACTTATAAAATATATTTAATTTATTTTAGTCCAAAAATTAGGCGTTTAAGGCCTTCTATATGGAATTTGCGTGGAACCCATCCTTTGGCCAATTTTTGCGTAAAAACTATATCTCTAGGCCTCTAATATTTCTCCAATGGACCTATTAATTAATATATAAGCCCTACAATATTTATAGTCCAATAATAATTAATTATAAAATACAATATTTCAATTAGATCCATTTTGCAGAACATTTCTAAAAAGTTATGCGAACATTTCTACTTAAGCATAATTAATTAAATTCTTAATTAATTATTCTCTTATTTATTTCTCTTCTCCCATAATATTATCAAATATTATTATCCTTTTCATTTTAATATTTTATTCTTTACTCTATATGTGTGTGACCTATTGGGTTCCTGTCCATATTGGCAATATAATATGTAATTATGAGTTCTATTCAAAACTCATATGATTTAAACTTCTTTAAATCATTTTATCAATCCCTTATTGATATTTATAATACACTATTATACAAGTCATGAGCGACCTCTAGCTAAGCATCATAACTATTCAAATGTCAGGAAAGTCAAATGGTTCTGACTATACCCTTCCATAGAAATAATTACCGTATAATTACTCCTTTTACCACTCTTATCTGAATTAGATTCCGAGTATGGATTTATGTCAACACATATAAATCTAATTATGTATGTTCTATTAATTTAACCATTATTCCCAAAATGCCCTTTATGGATCCCGATCCATCTTGGCATATTACTCTGACCAGAGATTCTCTGAACAAGGAAATTATTGAATCATGCGAGATAACTTTCCTTAATAAATATGGGATGGTGAATCCTTTATCGATTACTCAACTATCTTAAATTAGGTCATGATATACCCAACCTCCTAACTATGTTTATCCCTAGTTGGAAGTAATCAATTATAGAGTCAAAGTATATCACTTACTACTTAAGATAACCTTGGTGATCTCAAGTTTAAGGATACTTGCACAACCGCTATGAAGAGATTCCTCACTAACATAGATTTAATATCCATGTGAGGATTCTCTTTGCAGGTTTCCAATTAACTTGTTCTTCTAACAAGCATCCACATGTTAGCTTTGATCATCTCCCATAATCACAGTTATGAGAACTACTGCTTGAACTATTCAATAAGCATAACATGTGCTAGTCTATCCAGATTAACAATATCCTATCTTGTTAATTCTATAACAAGGGATATTTAGATATTATCAAATTTGCATGCAATAGACATCTCATATCATGAACACTTTCATGATTGCCTTTGCACCGTGTTTATAATATCTAGGACTTCATTTATTAATTTAAGATATACAAACACATGAATTTAAACAAAGCATTAATAAATGAATGATGCCTTTCATTAACAACATGAATATATATATATATATATATATATATATATATATATATATATATATATATATATATAAGCATTCTCATAACAACACGAAATTCATCCCTTTTACATGGGCTCTAGGGTATACTCTCTAACAATCTCCCACTTGCACTAGAGCCAATCACTCATATGTCTTAAACCCATGTTTTTTATATGATGATCATGCTTAATCTAGGAAAGTGCTTTAGTGAGGGGATCTGCCATATTATCATCTATAGGGACCCTTTATATGTTCACATCATTTCTAGCTACTATTTTCCTTTTGAGATGGTAGCGTCTGAGGATATGTTTGGATCACTGATGAGACCGTGGTTCCTTTGCTTGTACAATGGCTCCATTGTTGTCACAATATAAAGGAATTGGATTAACAATGCTAGGTACCACTCCTAGTTCAGATATGAACTTTTTGATCCATACTACTTCTTTGGCTACCTCCGAAGCAGTAATGTACCTAGCTTCTGTCATTGAATCAACAGTTGTTTCTTATTTGGAACTTTTTCAACTAACTGCTCCTACTCCCATTATGAATACAAAACCAGACTGTGATTTACAATCGTCTTTATCAGATTGAAAGCTGGCATCAGTATATCTATTTACTTCCAAACTACCCCTTCCATATACCAAGAATATATCCTTAGTCTTTCTCAAGTATTTAAGGATATTCTTGACAGCTGCCCAGTGTTCCTCTCTAAAATTGGATTGGAATATACTTGTGACACTTAAAGCAAATACTACATCTGGACGTGTACATAACATAGCATATATGATAGAACTAATTGTAGATGCATATGGTGTTCTATTCATGCTCTCCTTATGATGGGGATTTATTTGAACCCTTAGTGTCACTAGACTGCGTATAGTATGAGTAGGGTATCATTCCAAAAGGAACGGAGCAATTTTGTATTGAAATAACAAGAAGTAGATGGATAGGTAACAAATGAAATAAGAATTATGCATTTAATTCAATGAATAAACTACTTTAAATATATTAAGTCAATTTTGGACGATAGATGACATAAAGGATGTTTTAAACATACATTATAACTAAGAGAAACAATTTCATTTAAGAATCATTTAAACAATTATATGAATGACATGATTGGAGAATTTAGCCAAGTTTTTTTAAAGCAATTCTCATTGTCATTAAAGGTGTTTTTATTAAGAGTCTATAAGCATTCTCATGACATTATAGAGATAAATAAAAATTATGAAGTTCTATGCCAATTCTTTAACCCCTTAAAGTGAATTCTTTATCTCTAAGTGAATTCAATGCTTCAAGTAAATTTATTTGTCTTTCCATCAAAGAATTCCAATTCTCATTGTGAATAAATTAACTATCATGCTAATTATAGTGATCAAGCATAATAAGCAAATCAATGCACCCAAATAAATTTAAATCATACTTCATACATAAAGATAATAAACATGTCTAGAACAAATTATATTGCATAGTTATAACGTATAAAAGAACTTAGACAAATACACATTTGAAATGAAAATAAATAAGAGAAAAGAAACATCATCACTCCCCAGGGTTTACTTTCTAATAAGACCTTCCGATATATTTCTTATTTCTTTGGCTTTACTCTTTTTTCATCATTCACAAACAAAGTAAAAAGCGTTGTCCAAAAATAACTAAAATGTTCTAAGAAAAACAAATAAATTTTCTTCGATCCCTTCTTCAGAGCTTTACTCCCATATTTATAGAGATGAACTCTACAAATATGTCCCTTTAGAATGGTTGTCAACATGAAAATCTGCCCTGAAAAGTCTTGATGGTTGGCTGAGAGATTGTGTGCAGAAAGGTGGCATTGCTTGAAAACAGGTGCAATGTTCGACTCGTGAATGCCTTCACGAGTCGTGAACTCTATCAGGTCTTCCTCACTCGAGAACATCCTCCATCTCGTGAATGCCTACTGCTTTGCCTACCAAGTCGTGAATGCATTCACGACTCATGAGCATGTCGCCTCTGTGTCACTCATAAGCATCTTCACGTCTCGTGCATCCTTGTTCGAGTCGTGAAGTTCTTCACTACTCGTGAGCTTCATCCAATTCCTTCACAATTTCCTCAAATCACTTCACATTTGCAGCAACTTTGACCTAGAACACAAATAAACACAAACTAAACATAAACACATAAAATACACATAATATTACATACTTAGCTACTTAAATAAAAAAATGCACACTAAATAGTAGACATTTTTACATGGTATCAAATTCCCCCACATTTAAACCTTGCTTATCCTGAAGCAAGAGAAGAATAAGAAAAATTTAATTCCAAGTTAAACTAAGTAAGTTATAGTATAAAGCATTGCTCAATATGCACTTTAAACAAGATTGAAATGAAGTCAAATACCTTAAACACTCAAAATATCAGTAAATCAAATGTTAAAACATGTATTCTAAGTTACCAAGTTACCTAAGTTTACTAAACCCAACATCAAGAAAATAAAGTCTCAAAACTAACCATGCTCAAAAGAGAACATTGATCATAAAACTTAAGATTCTAAGATTATAGTTTCCTTTTAGGATAATTTGCAAGCACTCATACCCTTAAACCAATCTCATGGCATTTTTAGACTGCATTTTTTTTCCTTTTTTTCATGTGTATACTTTTAAACTTTATCCCATGTAATTAGAGTAGCAAGAAAATGTAGTAATGGGTACGTTTTATGCTCCATCCCATACTTTATTAAACTTTTGAGAATACATCTTGCTTTGTTTATTTCTTTTCATCATTTGTTTTCTTTTACTAGTCCTCATCCATTATTGAAAGGCTAAAGGTAAGTATTATGGCTATAGTTTCCATGAGGCAACAAAAATCCTAAAATCTTAAACTAAATGATCAAATTCTAACCTTAAAGCATAGTTAGTAAAGAGACTAAATAGCCTAAAATGTTGAAAGAAGTAAAAAGAGATAACTTGAAAACATAAAACACATGCCAAAAGCCTTGAAAAACTAATCAAATGAGCACAAAAAGCAAATTACTTAACATAACAACCTATAGTATATACAAAGTGAACAATGCTTATAATAAAACCTACTGAAAAGTTTAGTCTAAATGAAGAAAAAGATACACAAACAAACAAACATAATATTGTGAACAAAACATGCAACACACAACATATGCTTCCCCACACTTAGAACAAACATTTTTCTCAATGTGAAGAAACAAAACAAAAACAAAAAAAAGAAACAAACTAAAAAATAGAGAAAGAAAACCCCCCTAAAGATCATAGTGAAGGCGGAGGAGAGGACACCATATAGCCCGCTTGGGTAATGAAGGTATCCACCTTGTGCTCAAGGCGGCGTTGACGGCGAACCAAATGTGAAATAACTTGCTCCGAAGATTGTAGTTGACGCTGAATAGCTGATTGATTGTGCAGTAATTGGGTGAATATGGAATGAGTCATAGGTGAAGAAGATCCAACAATAGGCGAAACAGCAGCCTCTTCACTAGGGACATCATCCATGATATCATCACTATGCCCTTGCTCCTCTTGCATTGGCTCATCTGAAGTGCTCTCCACAACAGCTTCTTGTAGAGTAGAAGTTCCTACAAGATCCTTCCAACAAGATCGTGAAAGTGGTGGAATGAATTGAAAAGAATTATTAACAACTTCACCCCGAACAAAAAGATATTTGGAAAAATATAAACATGGAAGGACATGATCATAAGTACGCAAATCAATGTCAAAACTTCTAGCAATAGCAGATATGACATGTCCATGTGTGAGAGGAGACTCCGGACGACAAACACATTGCAATAATTGATTAAAAATCCAATAGGACCAACAAACGGATTTGCAATTATGCACACACCACATTAAAAACAACTTGTGATGAGACACTCTATTAAATTCCGGCTTGTTAAAGACAACTGAAGCTAAGATCTTATGCAAAATCCAATATTTCAAATCTGTGATCAACATTGACTTAGCCTCCCTAGCCCTAAAAGGTGTGGTCAATCAAGTCAAAAAATTCCAAAAGGCATGAGGTCTATAAACCTTAGGAGGATCACATAATCCAGATGGCTTAAAGCCAAAAATGCGATGCATCATAAAATAAGTAAGTGTATAATCAATACCATTTAAACGAAAGTCCATTAGCCTAGAATTTTTTGCATTCTGTTTCAAATTGGTATAAAATTCTAAGACCAAATCAGTATAAAAGTGTTCATGCATATTAACAAAATGTAACAACCCATATTAAGATAGCATGTCATTTACACCATCAAGCATACCCACTTGTTCAAGGAGAGAGTCTGGAAAATACTTACATTGGGAGATTGCCCTATCCTTGAGAGCAAGGAAGCGATTACCTTCATGTACAGAAGAAATGGAAAATGGAGCACCAAATTATGTTAAGAGACTTTCAGGCTGTGCTTCATACTCCCCTTGCTGTCCCCTTGAAGATGGTACATTCTTTGTTCTTACCATGATGGAAAAAGAGAAAGACAGAGAAAGAAGAAATGCAACACCGTAGAAGTAAAAGAAGAAGATGAAAAACAAAACACACACACAAATAAGGAGCAAAAAAGAAGAGAAAGTAAAAGAAAAGAAATGAAAGACAAAGCCAAAAGGAAACAAGTGCACGAGTGAAGAAAAAAAAGAAGTGTGAAAGAAAAGAAGTGAAGGCAGTATCTATAAATGAATGAAAAGGGAAGAGTGAATCGATAATGAAAAGTCACGTTGATTCACAAAACCCTAATTTTCAAATTGTAACTGTTACCCCCTTTAATTTAAAGAATTGGAGTGCAGTCAATAAAAATTAAAACGTAAGGGATGATTAATTAAAATGATTAAGAAGTAAAAGAAAGAAAGAAAAAAATTAAGAATGAAAACAAGTTAAAATTCATGACTCGGTAAAAATTGGAAACAGTGAATCATGAGTCGGACAAAACTTCATGACTCGTGAAGAATTTATTAGTTTGGCATATATGAAAATGTTCACGAGTCGGACAGAAGTTCACGACTCGTGAAAAATTGGATTATGGCACATCTTCATGAGTCGAACAATCCTTCATGACTCGTGAAGCTTTTCTTTCTGTGTTACTCGTGAATCCCCTTATGAGTCGAACCTATACTTCATGACTCGGTAAAATCTTCACGACTCATGAAGCTTTTGCTTCTGAAACACTCGTGAACATCTTCACGAGTCAAACTTACTCGTGAATGTGTCCCAGTGTTGCAACTTTTCTTAAGCTTGTTGGTAACAGCTTGAGTTCAAGTTTAACTTTCTCCTTGGACGTCTTTGATGGCATATCCTCATCTTTTCTCAAAGACTCAAACTTTGAGAATCATCGATGGAAAGGATAAGAGGCAACTTGCAAAACCTCATTACAACTTTCATTTAAGTAATAAGGTGCAATAGGGTTTTGACTAACACAATCATTAACAACATTATCAATGCACTCATCAAGAATATCATAAGCATCAATTCTATTAACCAATTCTATTGGTGAAGACTTAACCATCCCAAACACATTAAACTCAATCGTTTCACCATTAACTTCAAGAGATATTTTTCCATTTTTCATATCAAAAATAGCCCCAGAAGTAATTAAGAAAGGCCTACCAAACAAAATAGGAATTTCAAGATCTTCATCCATTTCTAGCACAACAAAATCGGCAAGAATTATAAATTTACCTACTTTGGTAGGAACATTTTCAAGTATGCCTATATGGTGTGGAATAGACTTGTTTGCCATAGATAAACACATGTTAGTAGGCTTTAATTCATCTAAATCAAGCTTTTTATAAATAAAATAAGGCATAAGACAAACACTTGCACCTATATCACATAAAGCTTTTTCAAAATGTGTGCCACCTATAACACAAAGAACCGTAAAACAACCTGGATCCTTTAGCTTAGGTGGATACTTAGAATACACGGCCTTAGACTCTTCTACCAAAGAAACATAACCATATTCTTCAAGTTTACCCTTGTGACTTACAATTTCTTTTAAAAATTTTGCCTATGAAGGCATATCCTTAATTGCATCCACAAAGGGTATAGTTATAATAAGTTCCTTCAAATAATTCAAAAACTTTCCAAATTGCTTATCAAGATTCCTTCTAATAAGTCTTTGAGGGAATGGTAAAACATTTAAATTAATTTTAAGGTCATCTTCCCTAGATGAGGTCATTTTTTCCTTAGATTCATTAGACTTCTTCATCACATCATCATTTTTACTAGAATCTAAAACATGCTCATCATCAACAATAAGATCATCGTTACCTCTAATGTTACTCTCAATCTTTTTCCCACTCCTTAACAAAATAGATTGAACCGATTCATGAGGCAAAAATTCTGGTTGACTTGGGAGTTTACCTAATGGTTTAACACTAAAAGTGGCTTGTTGAGCCAATTGGGTTTCATGAATCTTATTGTGGGTAACAAATTGGTTAATTTTTGTATTTATTTGCTTAAATTGTTTCTCATTTTGCTTGTTTGTGTTTATTTGATGTTAACAAATTTCTCCATTAAATTCTCAAGATGGGATTTAGGTTGTTGGGGGTTAAAAGGTGGTTTATTTGGAAATACTAAAGGGTTAGGTAATTTGGTTATAGGATTATTATTTGGAGGGTTCAATTGGGCATTTGGGTTAGACCAAGAAAAATCGGGATGGTTCCTCCATTGAGGATTATAATAATTATAATTTTGACCCATCATTTGATTATAACTTCCTTGGACAAAACTTACATCCTCACTAGACCCTTCACTACAATTAGCATATATATGAGGTCCACCACATTTTTCACATACTTGACTCACATTTTTAATATTAGAGTGAGAATTACTTACCAACTTAGTCAAGGCTTCAACTTTAGCCGTTAAGAGATTAATGGAATCTAATTTCAAAAATCCCGTAGCCTTAGCCATGGTGGGTTATTCTCCCATGTAGCCTTGTGAGGCCAATTCTTCCAACAAAGTTTCAGCTTCCTTGGCATTTTTCTCCAACCATTTTCCACCTGAAGTAGCATTTACAATATTTATATTTTCCTTCATTAGCCCATTGTAAAAGATTTGAGGAATCATCTAATTCAGCAAGCCATGGTGAGGACATTGCCGCTGGAGTTCCTTAAATCTTTCCCAAGATGTATAAATAGTTTCATTAGGCATTTGTTTAAAAGTAGATATTTGATTTCTAAATTTTGCTTTTTTATGTGGTGGAAAATACTTATGAAGAAAAGATTGTTTAAGTTGATCCCAAGTAGTGATTGTCTCACTGGGTATACTAGCAAGCCAAATTTGTGCTTTTTCTTTTAAAAAAAATGGAAATAACCTAAGTCTAATGGCATCATTACTCACTCCATTAATTTTAAATGTAGCACAAATATTAAGAAAAACAAGGATATGAGCATAAGGGTCCTCCCCTTGCAAACCTCCAAATTGGTTATTTTACACCATTTGTATGACTGCCGGTTTGATCTCAAAATTGTTGTTAGAGATAGCAGGCGCCACTATTCCTCCAAAGCTTTTCGAGATATTGGGCATAGCAAAATCACCAAGCGTTCTCCTTTCTTCTCCCTCCATAATTGGAATATTATGACTTCCCTCCAACTTAGCACTTTGTTCTTCTTCTAATTGCAATCTAAGTTCCTCATGTTGCTTCTTTCTAAGTTCCCTGCACAAAATCAAAAGTACTTTAGTCTAAAATCATAACAAAAACTCTAATACTTTTACAAAGAATAAAACAAAACAAAATATAAAAATTCATACATCAAAATAACTAATTTATATCATACAATCCTAAAGTATCTACTACTTTGTTTCAATCAATAAAAATTCATTTAAACCGTTCCCCGACAACGGTGCCAAAATCTGATGGGAATTTATTTGAACCCTTAGTCTCACTAGACTGCGTATAGTATGAGTAGGGTATCATTCCAAAGGGAACAAAGCAATTTTGTATTGAATAACAAGAAGTAGATGGATAGGTAACAAATGAAATAAGAATTATGCATTTAATTCAATGACTAAACTACTTTAAATATATTAAGTCAATTTTGGATGATAGATGACTTAAAGGATGTTTTGAACATACATTATAACTAAGAGAAACAATTTCATTTAAGAATCATTTAAACAATTATATGAATGACATGATTGGAGACTTTAGCCTAGTTTCTTTAAAGCAATTCTCATTGTCATTAAAGGTGTTTTTATTTAGAGTCTAAAAGCATTCTCATGATATTATAGAGATAAATAAAAATTATGAAGTTCAATGCCAATTCTTTAACCCCTTAAAGTGAATTCCTTATCTTTAAGTGAATTCAATGCTTCAAGTAAATTTATTTGTCTTTTCATCAAAGAATTCCAATTCTCATTGTGAATAAATTGACTATCATGCTAATTATGGTGATCAAGCATAATAAGCAAATCAATGCACCCAAATAAATTTAAATCATACTTCATATATAAAGATAATAAACATGTCTAGAACAAATTATATTGCATAGTTATAATGTATAAAAGAACTTAGCCAAATACACATTTGAAATGAAAATGAATAAGAGAAAAGAAACATCATCACTCCCCAGGGTTTACTTTCTAATAAGACCTTCTGATATATTTCTTATTTCTTTGGCTTTACTCTTTTTTCATCATTCACAAACAAAGTAAAAAGCGTTGTCCAAAAATAACTAAAATGTTCTAAGAAAAACAAATAAATTTTCTTCGATCCCTTCTTCAGAGCTTTACTCCCATATTTATAGAGATTAACTCTACAAACATGTCCCTTCAGAATGGTTGTCAACATGAAAAGCTTCCCTGAAAAGTCTTGATGGTTGGCTGAGAGATCGTGTGCAGAAAGGTGGCATCGCTTGAAATCAGGTGCAATGTTCGACTCGTGAATGCCTTTACGAGTCGTGAACTGCATCAGGTCTTCCTCGCTCAAGAATGTCCTCCAACTCGTGAATGCCTACTGCTTTGCCTACCGAGTCATGAATGTATTCACGACTCGTGAACATGTCGCCTTTATGTCACTCGTGAGCATCTTCACATCTCGTGCATCCTTATCCGAGTCATGAACTTCTTCACGACTTATGAGCTTCATCCGATTCCTTCACAATTTCCTCAAATCACTTCACATTTGCACCAACTTTGACCTAGAACACAAATAAACACAAACTAAACATAAACACATAAAATACACATAATATTACATATTTAGCTATTTAAAGAAAAGAAAATACACACTAAATAGTAGACATTTTTACATGGTATCACTTTATCCTCTAGTATATGCGGACACATAGACTTAGAAAGATATTTCCCATGCACCATGGGTATAAACCCTTTTTTAGAAAGATCCATATTGAACCTCTTCAATACTTTTTCTATATATGTACTTTGAGAAAGACCTAGCAACCTATTGGATCTATCTCTATAGATCTTTATTCCCCTAATATAGGATGCTTCTCCAAGGTCTTTCATGGAGAATTGCTTGGTTAACCATATTTTAACAGATTGGAGAAGAGAAATGTTGTTTCCCATTATCAATATGTCATCCACGTATAGAAATAGAAAGATAATTGCACTCCCACTGACCCTTTTATACATACAAGGTTCATCTTCATTCTGTGAGAAACCAAACTCTTTGATTGTCTCATTGAATTGTATGTTCCAGCTTCTAGAGGCTTGCTTTAATCCATAAATGGATCTTTGAAGCTTGCATACCTTTTTGACATCTCCTAATGTGAACCCTTCTGGTTGTGTCATATAGACATCCTCAGTCAGATTTCCATTTAGAAAAGCTATTTTCACATCCATTTGCCAAATCTCATAATCATAATGAGCTGCAATGGCTCAAAGTATTCTTATAGACTTAAGCATTGCTACAGGAGAAAAAGGTTTCATCATAGTCAATTCCTTCTCTTTGAAGATAGCCTTTTGCTACTAAGTGAGCTTTATAGGTAACTATATTACCTTCCATATCAATCTTCTTTTTAAAGACCCATTTGCACCCAATGGGTTTTATCCCTTTAGGTGGTTTAGCTAAAGTTCATACTTTGTTCTCATACATGGAGTCCATTTCAGACTGCATAGCCTTAAGTCATAAATCACGTTCTGAACTGTTCAAAAATTCTTGATAGCTTGTACGCTCATTGTCCTTTACTACAGTTATGCCTCTATCTGAATCAATGTGAAATCCATATCTCATAGGGATAGAACGCATCCTAGTAGATCTTCTAGGATTTTGTGTATAATTAGGTTCAACTGTAATTTCATCATTATGAGATTCAGTTTCGGGTTTAATCAGTTTATCTACTTCTATTTGTTAGTCTTGAACTTCACCAAGTTTAATTTTACTCCTACTGTCTTCTCATAGGAGAAACTCTCGTTCTAAGAAGACAGCATGCCTTGAAACAAACATTTTTTGTTCTAAGGGATGGTAGAAATAATATCCAAACATTTCTTTTGGATATCCCACAAATAAACATTTGTCAGAATTAACATCTAATTTGTCTGATATTTTCCTCTTTACATAAATAGGATAACCCCATACCTTCATATGAGAAAGTGTGGGTTTTTTGTTATTTCATATCTCATATGGAGTAACATTAGCCAATTTACTAGGAACTTTATTTAACACATAAACAACAATTTCTAATGCATATCCCCAAAAGAACTTAGGTAAATCTGCTCAGCTCATCATGGATCGAACTATATCTAATAGTGTTCGATTTCTCCTCTCATATACACCATTATGTTGTGGTGTATGTGATGGAGTCCATTGAGATAAAATCCCGTTATCTCTAAGATAATCTTAAAATTCTTGATTTAAGTATTTTTCACCTCAATCTGATCTAAGTGTCTTGATATTCTTGTCAAGTTGCTTCTCTACTTCATTTTTGAATTCTTTAAACTTTTCAAATGCTTCTGATTTATATTTCATTAGATAGATATATCCAAACCTGGAGTAATCATCTATGAAAGTAATGAAGTAGGAGTGACCTCCTTTGGCATGCGTAGTCATTAGACCACATACATCTGAATGTATTTAGTTCAAAATCATTTTAGCTCGTTCTCCTTTACCAATAAAGGGAGCTTTTGTCATTTTTCCTAATAAACAAGATTCACATTTATCAAATGATTTATAATCAAATGATCCCAAATCACCTGACTTGTGTAATTTGGTTATGCGTTTCTCATTTATATGGCCTAAACGACAATGCCATAAATATTAGGTATTTAGATTATCTTGTTTAATTATCCACATTATGCACTTCTTTAATTAAATCAAGAACAAATATACCATTCTCAATGATAGCTTTAGCATAAAATATATTGTTCTTAAAAATGTAACAACATTTGTCCTTCAAAGAAATGTCATAATCGTTTAATAAACAACTGAAAGAAATAATACTTTTAGGTAACGTTGGAACATAATAACAATTATTTAACTCCAGTATTAATCCACTTGGAAGAGGCAAATGATAAGTCCCCACAACTGTTGTAAAGATGTTTTGTCCAGTAGCTGACTGTAGACATATTTCTGCCTTTCCAACTCTTCTACTACTTTTAAGCCCCTGTAGATCATTACACAAATGAGATCCACATCCGGTATCTAATACCAAAGATTATTTTGAAGCAATAGAATAAGTATTTATTTTAATCATGTGAATACCTGAAGTAGAAGCATCATCTTGCTTTTTCTCCTTGAGAGAATTTGGATATGCCTTGTAGTTACACTTCTAATGACCATCTTTCCCACAGTGGAAGCAAATTCTTCTTTTTGGCAACCTTCTTCTTCGAAATCTCACCATGCTTTGGCTGTGCCTTGGTCATCTTTTTCTTCTTCTACTTCTTGCCTTTAGCAGAAGTGACAACGATGACACTTTTTGAATCCTTCTTGAAGGATCCATAAGCTATTTTGAGCATATTGATTAACTCAGGAATTATTACTTAGATCTTATTCATGTTGAAGTTAAGCACAAAAGGTGCAAAACTTGGAGCCAACAAGTACAAGATTAAATCTATGTATAGATCATTATCCATTACATAGCCAAGTCTACTTAAATGCTCAATGTACCCATACATCTTTAATGCATGAGTAGTAGCCGAAGTGCCTTCCACCATTTTGCAGCTAAATAGAGCTTGAGCAATCTCATATTACTTAGTTTTAGCTTGAGAAGAATAAACCTCCTCTAGATTGAAAATAATGGTTCTAGCATCCATCATCTCATGTTGCTTTTGAAGCTCTGAGGACATAGCACCCAGTATTAGACATGTCGCTACTTCACTATCCTCCATGTATTTATGATAAATGCCCTTGATCTCATCAATAACATCATCTGATGGAATTGGTGGTGGATCTTTATCCAAGACATAATGGATCTTTTCAGCTCTGAGAACAATTCTCATTTATCTGATCCAATCAGAATAATTACTGCCAACCAGCTTGTTATCCAAGATTGATCATAGGTTTATGTTTGATGTGCTCATTATGATGACCTAGATGTGAAAAAGAAAAATATATGAGAGTATGTTCATATATATGTATGCATTAATTAGGTATTTAATTAATCCATTTACTCCCACTATTTTATTACGAATTAATAGGCCTTACTAAATAATCCGAGAAAATTCGATGGTTTTCTTAGTGGGCCAATATCCAATCCTTGATAAAAAAATTTGACCTTAACTGTGGTTAACAAGTCAAACTCCATACCCTTGAAAGGTAGGTATCTCTATACCAATTGTGACTTTACATAATTATTGGATCATTATGTTATCAACTCTTGAAACATGCATATCATATATGCATTCCCTAATCTTACCTCTAGAACCATTAGCCTTGACTATGGTAAACAAGCTAATGGACTAGCTAAGATGACTCATTTAATTAGATTCGAACATATTCGATATAATGTGAGCTTAACAACCCACACTATAAAGAACTCTGGTTCTCCTCCAATTAATGGAAGGCTTATATACCTTAGTATTAGTTTGAGGAATTTTAGTTAATTAAGTCTCATCATACATGGTTGGCATACGTTTGTATGCATCCTATATTTATTGCATAAATATAAGCATACAAATATGGCATAGTTATGGACTTTACTATATTGACCTGATCTCCGAGCCAAAAGGAAAATAAAAAGGTCAAACCTATGTAATATGCATGATTCAAACAAATATAAATAATTACATTACCTTCAATCTTGTTATATCTCCATCCGACCCATCTTGCTCCTTGATTGTGGTCTCCATATCTATCTCTAATTCTAATCTAAGTAATCTAATTACATATTACAATTTGAAAAAGAAATACGAACAAAAAATAAGTGGTCAAGATATGAAAGTCCTCATTGGGCTGAAACATGCATTATGCTCAATCACATTGGGCCTTATCCATAACTATCCATTATGCCAATCATACACCCTTATATGCATTTCTAATGCATAAAGTAAAACCATATAATGGAATACAAACTATGTTTCAACTCTTGAAACTTACTTTTGAGTTATTTTAATAAAGTGATCAAATTAGAAAATTTTCCATTTGGAAACTTTCCATTTTAGGCAACCTTTTTGCATGCATGTGTTCTTGCATTAATTATCAATCCAATTGATTATTAATTGATTATTTAATTAATTAATCACATTAAATAATTAAAGAATCAATTTTGGGCTTAAAACAATGGGTAGGCCGAAACCTACAATTTAAACCCAAAAAGTGTGTTCACACACAAACTAGTTTTGTATCTTTTGGACCATTTGGGCCTTTGGAATGAGCCAAGCCCACTCCAGCCCTTAAAACCCATTAATGAAATTAATTAAAGTCTGTAATATTTAATTTAAATTAGCTCTTTGGGCCCACCAAGTCATTTACTAATTTAAATCAAACCAGTAAACATATTAAGCTCATTAAGTGGCTTTAATGAATTAAATTTAATCCAATTAATTCAAGGTCCATTTTAATTAATTAAATTATTTAAAAACACATTAATACATCAGATATATCAAATTTGGAAGATTAAAAATCGTTCTAAACATGAACTTACTAAGAACACACAAAGAACACCAATTTTTCGAACTTTTCGATTAAACTAGTTTTCATGCAAAATTTGTTTGATTTTAATTTTATTTGATCCTATGGCTTAATATCACATATTAAACACATAAATTATCATCAAAATAATTTTAGAGTGGATCAATTAAAATTTTATTTAGAATATCCCCTTAACTTTATTGAAAAATAAAAATTCTTCACGCCTAAAGAATGATTCTTTTCATAAAAAATTGTTTTATTTTTCATTTTATTTATTTGATCACATACATCCAGAAATAAATATTTCTTATTCATGAAAAAATCTGATGTATTAAAGTTCATGAAATGAGTAACTCAAAAATAAAAAGAAAACCTATTCCGCAAATAATATAGAATTGTAAATTCATGGCAAAACCGTGGCTCTGATACCATGTTGAATTAATCGGTTACATACATCACATGTATAAGCGAAAATTAAAATTTTTAACTAATATATCTGATCTTGTCATGAATATAAAATATAGATATTAATGAGAATAAGAAAAATCACCTTTGATTTTTGTTGAATTGTTATTTTTCCTTCTCACCGGGTTGTCGCAAACCACAGTGTCCAAAATTGAACACCTCCAATCGTAATCCAAACTAGAGAATGATCAAATGAACCAAAAACTATAGAAATTACAAGGTGGCCAAATTTTCCTTGATGCTAGCAAGGAGAGAGTGGCGGCTAGGGTTTTTGAAGAAGAGAGAATTTATTTTCTTATCAAACTCACTTAACCCTAAATTCCCTTATCTTGGATTTTATAGCTAGGTTAAAAAAATCCAACTTCATAATGGGATTGAGCTCTTTAAAATTGCTGAAAAAATATTAATCGGGCTTCTGGAAATATTATTAATTCATTTGGGCTCAATTAAATCCAATTTAAGTCCTTTCATAAAAGACCCTGCACATAACCCATAAACTAGGCCTTTTATGCATATACTTGGATTTAATCATCCAAATTAATTCTAAATCCATCCAAATTAAATATATAGGCTCCATAACACTTATGAAATATATTTAATTTATTTTAGTCCAAAAATTAGGCCTCTAAAGCCTTCTATATGGAATTTGTGTGGAACCCATCCTGTGGCCAATTTATGCGTAAAAACCAAATCTCTGGGCCTCTAATATTTCTCCAATGGACCTATTAATTATTATATCAGCCCTATAACATTTATAGTCCAATAATAATTAATTATGAAATAAAATATTTCAATTAGATCCATTTTGCAGAATATTTCTAAAAAGTTATGCAAACATTTCTACTTGAGCATAATTAATTAAACTCTTTAATTAATTATTCTCTTATTTATTTCTCTTCTCCCATAATAATAACAAATATTATTATCCTTATCATTTTACCATTTTATCCTTTACTCTGTATGTGTGTGACCTATTGGGTTCCTATCCATATTGGCAGTGTAATATGTAATTATGAGTTCTATTCAAAACTCATATGATTTAAACTTTTTTAAATCATTTTATCAATCCCTTATTGATATTTATGATACACTATTATACAAGTCATGAGCGGCCTCTAGCTAAGCATCATAACTACACAAATGACAGGAAAGTCTAGTGGTTCTGACTATACCCTTCCATAGAAACAGTTATCGTGTAATTATTCCTTTCACTACTCTTATCTCAATTAGATTTTGAGTATGGATTTATGTCAACTCATATAAATCTAATTATGTATGTTCTATTAGTTTAATCATTGTTTCCAAAATGCCCTTTATAGATCCCTATCCATCTTGGCATATTACTCTAGCAAGAAATTCTCTGAACAAGGTAATTATAAAATCATGCGAGATAACTTCCCTTAATTAATCTGGGATGGTGAATCCTTTATCGATTACTCAACTATCTTCAAGTAGGTCATGATATACCCAACCTCCTAACTATGTTCATCCCCTGTTGGAAGTAATCAGTTATGGAGTCAAAGTATATCACTTACTACTTAAGATAACCTTGGTGATCTCAAGTCTAAGGATACTTGCACAACCGCTATGTAGAGATTCCTCACTGACATAGATTTAATATCCATGTGAGGATTCTCTTTGTAGGTCTCTAATGAACTTGTTCTTCTAACAAGCATCCATATGTTAGCTTTGATCATCTCTCATAATCACAATTGTGAGAACTACTGCTTGAACTATTGAAGAAGCATAACATGTGCTAGTCTATCTGGATTAACAATGTCCTATCTTATTAATTCTATGACTAGGGATATTTAGATATTATCACATTTGCATGCAATAGACATCTCATATCATGAACACTTTCATGATTGCCTTTGCACTGTGTTTATAATATCTAGGACTTCATTTATTAATTTAAGATATACAAACACATGTATTTAAACATAGCATTAATAAATGAATGATGCCTTTCATTAACAACATAAATTTATATATATATGAAATTCATCCCTTTTACATGGGCTCTAGGGCATACTTTCTAACAATTTCTTACTAAAGGTACTATAAAAACCAATATGTGGTGGTCTACTCTTTAACTGTTCTCTGACCTATTTACTAGCCTTATCTTGTTGTAAAGTCTCAACTTGCACAACTTTCCTCACCAAAGACTTTATTTTTATGAACTCATGAGCTATTATGGCCTTCCTGATTTTACTATAGAGATCATGTTCAAGTAGTTGGCATAGTTTCTCCTAAGTTTGATGATAATCTACCATATATGCACCAAGCCACTCAAATTCCCTTTTATATTCTTGTTACTGACTTCGTCCCATTTTTAATATCCAAAAGGCATTTTGTATGGCATTATGATATCTTTTCAATGTATTTCTCACCAAAATACTTTAGAAAATAATGCCATGTAATTTCTACGGCTAAAGTGTATCTACAGACTATCTCCCACCATATGTAAGCCAGACCCTAAAAAAGAGCCATGGTTCCTCTAACATCTTATCGGGAGGACTATATGTAATCTCAAATAATCTCTTGATTTTATGAAGCCATTCTTCATCCTCTATGGTTGATATATGATCCCTACCATAAAAGTCCTTAACTTCCAGCTTTTTGAGCTACTCTAGAATAGGTTTTCTTGAAGGTGGTGGAGGTGGCTACTACTTGGGCTACTAGATTGGTGGTTGCATCCACTAATAGATAAGATCCATCATCATCTACATAAAATCTTGCTGAGGTGGAACTAGTGCTGAAGTTGGCAATGGTACGGGCACAGTTAGTTGGGGAGTAGGCTATATGTGCATTTCAGTGCACTTTTATCACCCAAGCTTACAAAAGAACTACTTTTTGCTACTTCTTCAAATTCTACACCCCTCATCGATCCCAAATGCCATTCTTCTGCCTATAAAAAAAAGGGACAAGTATAGATTAATTCTCAAAATTACCTCATTCACATATATGTATTCATGGTGTGTATATGTATACAATCAATTCACCCAAACAATTCAGACTTCGATTTTAAGACCGCCTAAACCTACTCCGATACCATAAAATGTAGCACCCTATGCCTGACATTGTTTAAGTACCGGTATGTCACACATGTGGCTTTGCTAATTTTAAAATTTTTTACTTATATGAAGGTACCGGTAACTAAAATCTCATTTATTTTCTTATTACATCTTACTTGCATTGTATAACTCATTATTTTCAAACACATTATTTATTTAGTCAAAAGTTATTATTCATTCAGTAAAAATTTTAACAATATAATAGTGATTACATATGTAATCATTATTTTGATGAAATGTAAGAGTTTAGGTATCCACTAATCTTATTTAGCTTATTTTTAATTAATTCTCCTTTTCATTTCCTTTCTCCTTCCTTTCTCTTCCTTTTTCTTTAAATTCTTCACTAGGTGATTTTCTCCTTTCACAATTCCTCTAATTTTTAAGCTCTTTAATTATGGTAGGGAGGATAACAAACATCAAATTCTAGGTGAAATTTTGGGTGGAACCTAGGTAGATTTAAGTGTAAATGGAAGAAAAAATGGTGTAAGAAGATGGACAATATGGTTTAGCCATGGAGTGGATGGAAGATGGCTAAATTTTCTACATACTTATTTTGCTTTTATATGCCCAAAATGGATGGCTAGGATTAAATTAAACACTATTTGATCTAAGGGCTTCTACAATGCCACTTGTCATCCTTCTATTGGATCTAATCAAAAATATGAAAAAATATTTTTTAGGGTGTACATAAATTTTTTGGTAAAAAATAGGTCGTTTCAATAAATTTTTCGACCCAATAATGCAATTACCAATCCTATAATTCTTTTTTTGTGTTACCTTTATTTTAATTTTTCATTTATAAATATTTATTTATATTCTTTTTAATGATCTCCCATTATCAGAATAATTTTATAGTCTCGAATAATTTTTTTATGTATGGTCAAACTTCTGGTCAATCGGTGCACTAGTCACACCAATCCATGACTTATTTTTATTTTCAACTTTTGATACCCTAGTTTACTTCAATTTCATGCCAAATCACATTCTCGAACTCCCTATGAATTTTACTTTTTGATGCTTATGAAAAGTGATTATAGGTCCCAAGTGGTACTATTCACCTTAATAACATTGTTCGCATCGTAAAAAGTACTATTCACATAGTCAAAATGTTTAGGCACTATAAGAGCCCCAACATTTTTTAGTCCAAATGACATTATCTTGTATGCATAAGTCCCCCACTCCAAAAATGAAAGTTGTATTTATTTCGTTTGCAATCTTACGAAGGATCTAATTATACTCTGTGTATTTGTCAACAAAACTCCTATATTGAACACATAGCCGCACTATCGACCAAAAGATTTATATGAGGTAACGGGAAATTATCCTTTCGAATTGCCTTGTTCAAGTCTCAATAATATACACACATTTGTACATTTCCATCTTTTTTGGCCACGGAACCACATTGGCTAACTAAGTCGGGTACTAAACTTTGGCTAGGAACTTAGCCTCAATCTATTTCCGCACCTAATCATTTATCTTTTTTGCCTGCTTTAGCCTGAGCCTATAGAGCTTCTATTTAAATAGCTTACAATTTGGATAAGTTGAGATGGTATGCTCTACAATCTCTCTATCAATTCCAGATGTGACATGCACTAGAGCCAAGCTCATTTCTAGATGAGTTCTTAGAGGCCCGCTTTTTAGGTCCAGGACTGGATGAGGCTCACTTTTAATCATAAATTGGCTACTTCGCAATAAAAGAGATCAAGCCCAAATTATTATTGGTAGTCAACCCATGAAGGCATCTACTAGTGGGTCCAAAAGAGGTAGGTGTCATGGAATCATCACCCAATAGGATATTGAAAAATGATTCCCAACCTTTTGATTCCCAAATAGAGATCGGTGTTTGGAACGTCACTCTTGTTAGGCATCTTAGTTAGGTGTTATTTTATAATTGGATTTTAAATTTTAATGCACTCTCTTCTCTCACACAATGCAAAGCAATAAAATTAAATAAACATCCCAAGCAAAAAATAAAAGTAATAAATAAACTAATAAAAAATTTCAACAACTTAAACTTATTACAGAAGCTAATCGTCCAATAATCAATAAAATGATACATATAAATAAATCAGGGTATTCATTTGAGTTAGGAACATTTGTTTCCTCATGCATATTTAAAAAAAATTCTTTTAACTTTTGTTTGGACATTGGTCCAAGTTTTAAAGGAAAATCCAAATTATTTAATATAAATCCGTTTGAGTGCCTTTTCCTTTTCCAAACCATTTTTTACTAGCTATTACATTTCCAAAATAAAATACATCCAAAAAATACCAAAATAATAAATAAGAAAAAATAATGAAATAAATAAATAATTAATTAATTAAATTAAATAAAAGAGGTAACTGAATGGCAGGTGGTGATCATCAGTCGATTGGGGCATGAATCCCAATGTAAAATGCCTCATAAAATCTCCTAAAGGTGAGTAAAGTCACATACTCATAAAAAACCACAAAATAAAAAATAAATTAGCATTACACAAATAAATAAAAAAATACAGAAAATAAGATCATTTATTTAATCATACATTATAGAATATAAGTATGTACATAACTAAATATTATACAAAATGACAAATAAATATTTTAGGAGTAAAAAAATAATGAAAATAAAATAAAGTGTATAAATATATGTATAAATGCCTAAAAGATCAGCCACGAATGCCTATTTTAGAATACATCTCGTCTATTATTTTGATAAATGGATATCCATCACTTTGATAAACATCCATCCATGGGAGGTTTTTCCCATCTTTCACTCATAGATGAGAGCATAATGTAACCAAAATACACAAAATTCACTACTAACCCTAAATACTCAATTATTAAGCCCTAGAACATGTCAAAATAAGACTATAACCCTAAATCATACATTAAACATGTTAAAACTCATTAAATTCTAGAATTCCAGAATAAAAATAAAGCTTGGAGTTATATAACAATGGAAGAAATCTTTATTTAACTATGCCATTAACATGCTCATTGATCCAAATTCATACCTCATCATACTTTAAGCATGCAAAGCAATGAAACACAACACATAAACATAATTATTTCAACAAAGATTAACATGATCATGCATGGTATTTTTTAGAGAGAGAAAATAAAAAAGAAAGCCTAAAATATTACCCTCAAAAGATATTCTAACTCCGAATTCCTTAAAGTCTAGATCTCCACTCTGATTATATTCTTTGTTTTCCAAAAAATTGAATGATTCTTGTGTGCTTGTGTGTGTGTGTGTGTGTTTGGATCAATAGAGTTGTTAGAGGATTTTCTTCTTAGAGAGAGAGAAATTGGTTTTCCTCTCCAAAATTGCCTTTGTATCAAAAGTATGATTCCCCCCCTGAAAACCTTAAAATATTGCCTTTTTATTCCTAGGGTAGAGTTAGAGTTTAATCCCAACTCTATCTTTCCAAATATGGAGATATTCATCCCTAAAAATTTGGATTAAAATCCCTTAAAACTTATCTTCCTATTTTGAATCTTCAGAAACATTTGAGTTTTAGCAATAGACAACCATCCCCCATGATAGGCAGTGGTCCCTTAGGCAAAAAGCCTAAAATTTATAAAAATGCCCCTAATCAAACATGGATAGGAGAGAGATAACCACAGACCATTGTCCCTCACATGATAGATGATCGTCTGTCATCACTGAAGGCCAAAATCAAGGTTTGTTATGCTCTTTTGTTAAATACTTAAAAACACTTAAGAAATCATAAAATCTTTAAGAAAACTAGGAGAAATTCACAATCAAAGCTTCGAGATTTGCACCTATTTTCAACAATATACTATTTTCTCATCATCAGGTAATCCTAATCTAGGCTGCCTTGGGTCATGATATCTATAGCTGCCCCCATTTTTGGGGAGCTGGTGCACTAGTACTAAAGTGAGCCCAAATTTAGAGTAGAAGGAAAAAGATGCATACATGAGGCAGTGAATCTTTTGGTTGATTAAAATACGTATCATTTGAGGCAGCGAGTCTCATGGTTGATTAAAGCATATACCATCTAAGGCAATGAGCCTTTTTATTGATTAAAGCATGTACCATCTGAAGCAGTGTGATGTAGATATTCCAAAGAGATTGGATAATTATAAGGATCTATTAAGGTTTCCAAAAGGACCAATCATAAGGAGCAAAGCCAAAAGGATCAGAGAGAAATTGTTGGCATTTATGCAAGCTTTTATGCAGAAAAAAGCTTTCTATCACGAGTGCGATAGTATGCGGATGTACAATGCCAACTTTAGAGTTGTAGAGAGCCAGCTTGGAAGAGTTAATCATGGCTTGATGATGGTGCATTGTTGGGAATTAAAGTGGACCATGATGATAAGCCTTAAGCATGTGTATTGCATGAGCAATGTTTTAAATTTAGGCTATTTATGAGTTAGGTTTTATTTTAAGTTAAGACTTAATTAAGTTAATAATATTTAGTTTTGGGTTTATTGCTTGGGCCTTACAGGCAGCCCATTCATTTAGTCTTTAAGTTGATTTAAGTTTTTCTAGTTTAGGAAGGATTAAAGGTTAAATTAACCTAGTCCATTATCCTAATGACTCTAGATTAATTCCTTTCCATAAATACTTTTGTAAAGGCAGCTAGGGAAAAAAACTTTGATTAATTTGAATTAAGTTGATTCTTCAGAAATTTCTTGTCAAGGTGAGTGTTCTTACTTTGATGTTGTTCAAGAATTAGGGTTATTCTAGTTTTACTTGCGTAGTTCTATTCTTCATCTTATTTCTGCTTTAGGTTTTAATTTCCTTCAGAATTAAGGTTTAAAGTATTTATCTTTCGGATTGCATACTAAGTTTATGAACAACTGAATCGATAAAGGATTTTAGGATTCTTAGATCCTAGGGTTCCGCATCATTTGGTATCAAAGCCTAAGGTTGATGTTCGAAAATTATCAATTTAATTTTTTGTTATATTCATAGTTAAGTTGGATATTACCTGATAAAAAAACAACGTAGGTAGTATTCATTGTAACTATTCATTAGGGTACTATTCACTTACTATTAAAGAAAAAATTTTTCGTCGATATCAATATAGTCGAAAATTTCGTATTTATCGACATTCAATTGAAAAAAAATTGAAAAGATTTGCAGTCCAACAAAAAGCTTTCGGGTTTCCTTAAAGCAAAATTACGTAGAGCTAGTGTGGGTCGGGATAGAGAATTTAGGACTCTAGTTTGGTTTTCTTCCTTACGAGGAGCCAAATTCATGACACTTAGTTTCAGATTCGTCTTTCTTACATTCTTAGTTATCTTTATTATTTAACTACTTATCTTTGCTTCTATAAAGTTTGAGTGATAAATTTGCTTCGTATTGCTCCCCGACACATAAAAATCGATTATACATATTGTTTTCATCTTATGTATAACATTCTGCAAGGTTTTTCTCGAAATTTTTATGAATTTTTATGTCTGTCACACTCGTGACAAAGATAACTTTTCCTCTAAAATTTTTGTGAAAACTTTATTTTCTTTGTTTCATTGAATGTCCTTATTTTCTTTACTTAAGTTTTGCTTCAAGTACTTATTGGTTATGAAGAACAACTCTATAGTGGGAACAAAAGTGGAAAAGGCAAGAGTGTGTGAGGATATCAAAGAGGGTAAAAGCTAATATTGAGTGAAACATGATAGAAGAGTGGCATTACTTAAGTGTAAACATTTGGGGGAGTGCTTGTGAGGTATTATCAAATACTTTTTGTAGATTTCTACAATAACTGAAGAGATTAACAAAAAGAGAATAACTTTTAAAGAGGTAACATATTCGGTACAAGCAATGCATGGAACATTTGAGAAATTTATAAGTAGTGTGAATGATAGGTTAGAACGGTTGAAAGTGAGCACAACAAGTAATTCTAGAAGGATAGCTAGGAGGGGTCGATGGATTAATGACAATGTAGATGCTGAGCTTGATGATTTGAATGTAGAAGAAGAATTTTGTTCATAAGGGGAATAAGGAAAGTTAGAAAGGATAGCCACGTGAGTGCCATCAAGATGAATATTCCACCCTTTAGAGGTAAGAATAATGTTGAGGAATATCTTGAATGGGAAAGGAAAATAGAAATGATTTTTGAGTGTCATAATTATTCTGAAGATAAGAAGGTTAGATTGGCTGCTATTGAATTCTCTGATTATGCATTAATTTGATGGTTTAGTTTATTGGAATTATAGTACTTTATTGACATGGAAGAGTTGGTGAATATGGCTATGAAGGTTGAGAGATAATTGAAGTACAAAGGAAGTACCGGGAGTAACACTTTGAGTTCCATATCTCAATGGAATTCAAGATGGAACAAGGGAGATAGCAAAGCTACTCAAAAGTCTGTTGATGAAAAAGAGAAAGTAAAAGATAAAAAAAGTGGCACACTAGAAACAAAAGGTATTTCTTATGTAACCCCTTCTAATACTAATCATAAAGATATTAAGTGTTTTAAATGCCTAGGAGTAGGGCATATTGCATCTCAATGTCCTAATAAGAGGGCTATGCTAGTTATAGAGATTGGAGAGATTAAGTCTGATTATGAGAGTGATTCTGATTCTATGCCTAGTCTAGAAACTATGTCTGATGATGATACTAAATAATTTGAACACGGTGAATCATTGGCAGTTAGGCGTGCTTTAAATTTACAATTTAAGGAAGAATTTAATGATGATCAAAGAGAGAATATTTTTCATACTAGATGTAAGGTGCATAATAAGGTGTGTAGTTTGATTATTGATGAGGGTAGTTATACTAATGTCGCTAATACTATACTAGTTAACAAATTAGGCTTAAAATGGATGAAACACCCTAGACCTTATAAGCTACAATGGTTGAATGATTATGGGAAAGTGAGGGTTACAAAATAGATCATTGTTGCTTTTTCAATTGGGAAATATCATTATAAGGTGATTTGTGATGTGGTGCTAATACAAGCTGGACATATTTTACTTAGGAGACTTTGGCAATTCGATAGGAAAGCCATTCATGATGGGTATAAGAATAGGTATTCATTTAAGTTGAATGGACAAAATATCACTTTAGCTCCTTTATTACCCAAGGAAGTGGATGAGGAATAGTTAAAGTTATAAAGGTCACTTGAGGGGGAAAAGGGTAGTGAGGTTGAAAGTACAAAAAAAAAAAGAGAAAAGAAGCCAAGAGAAAAGAAAGAACATGGCCCATTTGTGAGTGATTATGGAGGAGAGAAAAAGAAAGAGAGATACATAGGAGAGAAAAGTATGAAAGGAGTGGATTCTGTCGTGGGCATGACATCCATCGATTGCATGACAAAAAGCACAGAGAGACACCAGCCGTTAAGTCAAGAAAGTTTCTCTTAATACTTCAGTTCAAAGAGAACTTCTTAAATTTGGCTAAGCTTAACCAAGATTTGCCTAGTGGTATTGGTTCCTTATTGCAGGAATTCTAAGATGTCTTTCCCAAGGAGATTCTAAAAGGATTGTTGCCTTTAAAAGGGATTGAGCATCAAATAGACTCCATTCCAGGAGCAACCATTCCAAATAGACTAGCCTATAGAAATAACCCTAAGGAAACGAAGGAACTTCAATGATAAGTTGATGAGCTTTTGGAAAATGGATAAATAAGAAAGAGTCTTAGCCCGTATGCAGTTACCATACTACTTGTGGTAAAAGAAGGATGGGACATGGAGAATGTGCTTTGATTGTCATGCAATTAATAAAATCATGGTAAAGTATATACATCCTATCCCCAAACTTGATGATATGTCAGATGAATTGCATGGTGCCTGCTATTTCACTAAAATCGATCTTAAGAGTGGATACTATCAAGTTAGGATGAAGTTAGGGGATGAATGGAAAACAGCTTTTAAAATGAAGTATGGATTGTATGAATGGTTAGTTATGCCTTTTGGACTAAGTAATGCATATAGTACTTTTATACAGTTAATGAACCATATCTTGCATGAATTCCTTAATAATTTGTTGTTGTTTATTTTGATGATATACTCATTTATAGTAAATCTTTAGATGATCATATAGGACACATTAAAGTTGTATTAAAAGTGCCAAGGGATGAAAAATTGTATGCAAATGTGAGTAAATGTGTCTTTTGCTATGACAAGTTGAAATTTTTAGGATTTGTAGTATTAGTCAAGTGTATAAAAGTGGATGAGGAGAATGTTAAAGCCATTCAAGAGTGGCATACACCTAAAACAATTAGAGGTTAGGAGTTTTCATAGACTTGCTAGTTTTTATAGGAGGTTTGTGAAGATTTTAGCATTATAGCTGCTCCATTGAATGAAATAGTTAAAAAGGATGTGCCTTTTGAATGGAGTGAGAGTCAGGAAAATGCCTTTAGGATGCTTAAGGAAAAGCTATATACTGCTCTAGTTTTAAGTTTGCCTAATTTTGATAAAGCTTTTGAAATTAAATGTGATTGTAACACCCTACACTCATCCATAATTTCCATATATTTGTAGAATTAATATTCAGTTATTCGTATATCATTTGCATACATGTACACTAGTATTCATAATATTATTGATTTATACAATAATAACTGTAATTCTTAAATACTGGACACTAACTACAAATTGAGTTGCTTTAGTTTATGCGATCCCAATCATCTTTATGTACATGCCCTTCGATCTATCTCCTTCACGTCCCCAAATTTCCTGTTCCTGCACGCAATCAACAACCAGCATGCTAAGCAGCATTGTTGCCTAGTGGTGGATACAACTACACAAAATTTCGTTCAGATAAATTTTTTTTATTATTCGGTTGTATTTATTACCTTATTTAACTCATTACATATATATAGCTATTTTATTGGAAATACCACTTTATTCACGGTACTTATATACCCATATTCACATTTAGTTTTCTTCTTTTCATTTCTGTCATTACTTGATCTTTAATATTGATACTATTTCTCATTCTATATCTTTTTACACACATATTTCTAAATTGTTCACTAATTCTATATCTTTAACACAACTATTATATTGATCTCTTCTTATCACAAATTATTTTATTAACATAAATTCATCTTAGTGCATATTTTTAATTATGTAATTTAACTTCAGTATTCGCATAAAATTCCTTTATTCACTTATTACATAATAATTTATTATATTGTCTTTCTCAATTCCCTATAATTCAATCATTCTCTATTTTACCTTCATTTCGATTTTTACGTAGTTTTTAAATTCAGTTTGTTTTTCCCCATATGTCACTTGGGCTTATATGGTGCTAAGTTATTAGCTAAATTCTTATTCTGGTCACACTGGTCTTTTTGTTATCTCCTGTCTTATATTTACAATTCACTCAAGTTTTTCCTATTTAATATTTTTTTCTATGAAATGTCTTTTCTTTTCATTTTAAATTCTCAAGAGTAACAATTTCATTCTTAAATTTTCTCGATTTTTAAATCAATTACAATTTATCTTATTTATACTAAATTTACTCAATTTCTTCTCGTTTGATTTTATTTTCAGAATTTTACCATTTGGCCATTGAATTTGTAGTTCCTCATAATCACTATTATTTAAAATTTTGGGTTCCCTATTTCTTAATCAATTCTCACATTTAATCTTTCCATACCAACTTTTATATATTTTATACTTTAATGACACAGTACAATTAAATCCCTAAATCTTTGCTCATTACATTTGACTTTATTTATTTCACAATCAAAATTTCTCATTATTCTTTTACGCCAAATAATATACGAATTTATTTTCTTATTTAAATTTCATTTCCTAAATTTTACTATTTGATCCCTGAACTTATAATTTATTCTAAATCATTGTTAATTATTTTTCACCTTTGACTCCATTTCTTTTATACTTATTTCTTTTTCATATTTAATTCCACCTATTTTTTTCACTTTGATAGAAATATTCGATTTGGTCCTTATCATTTCCTTTAGTTTTATTATCATACACTAATTAATTTCAGTTTTGATCAAATAAATTTCTTTTTCCTTCTCACTTCAAATTATTTACAAAAGTTTGTGAAAAATTACAATTAATCCCTAAAGTTGACTTTTCTTGATTTTTAATCAAATTAACTTCAATTTTGATCCAGATAACTTCCTTTGACTTACAATTTAATCTATAGGCATAAATTCCATTTTAGTCCCTTAGTATTTGACTTTTATCTTATTTTGACCAAATTGATCTCAATTTTGATCAATTTGACTTTCTTTGACTTTTAATTAAATTTAAGTGCATAAATTTTATTTTGATCCCTTAAAATTTTCTCAGAGTGGCAAATTATAGTTTGGTCCCTATATTTACCTTTAATTACAATTTTATCCTTTTCACCTATTCACATAATTTAATTTATTTATCCATTATAGTAGGGGAAAATGTGGCAAAATTATAATTTTCCCCTGCTCTGTCACCTGGTCATCTTTTTATTATTTTTAAGTCTCTTAACTATATTTTCCACTTTAGCACTCTTTTAAATTTTATGTAATATTTTCTTTTTGCACAATTTACTTTTTGATCCTTATTTCTTTACATAATTACAGGTTTTCCCTTGTTAACACATTTGTTGTATTTTTCATTCATTTTATAAACCAATTAGCTATACAATATTCTTTTTACTTATTTTCCATTCCCAGGTACCATTTTCTTACATAATTACTATTTTTTCCCGCTTAGCTTGTGAACCTCATTTTTTACTTTATTTACTATTTATGATTTCTTTAATATTATAATTACTCTTTTAACCTTGTTCACATGTATAATTACCACTTTGCCTTTAGTGGTGGGAAACCACAAACTGGATAAACGGATGCACACACTAATATGTTAGAGTGAGCATACAACCAAGGTATGAGGCCATCTCCAATAATACCACATAATGAGCAGGCTAATCAATAAAAATCACATTTCACTGTACACTTTCAATTAGATCACACGAATACCGTGGGGTAAATACCCCTATGGCTAGCCATACTATCCTAGAGCTGGACACCCACTAAACACTAAGGGCATTATTAATTATCATATATCATTATATTTTTCCACTATTATTTATTTTTATCATACCACATTAATCATTTTATGCCTCATTTGCATTCATATAGGCTTGTAAATAACATATTCATCTCATATATGCTTAATATCATATAAATTCAATTAATTTAGGCTATTTATCACATATACACTATTCGGCCAACACACTAAATCACACTTACAAATTTTTTTCTTTCTTCAAATTCATACCATATGTATTTTAATATTCACCTTAAGCCATAATATATTAAAATACATCCATTCCATAATTAAATTATTAAGTTCCAATCTCTTTTCCACATTATGTAACTATCTCAAAAATTAGTACAATTATCATTTGTCATTCTAGTGAATATTATTACACTTCTCATACATTAAATTGATTAAATATCATCAAATACCCAATTAACTATCAATTTTCACTAAGGTACCTTATGGAACCCTATTCGGCCACCATAACTTCATTCCTTTTTATTTTAATTCCTTTATTCATTTAAGCTTCTAATAAGTTATTTTGACATTATATCATGCTAGATTAAATTATTTCATTATTCCATGCAACATAGCTTAATTTCATAATGTAATATTTAATTGAAATTTCATAAAAATGATGGAATTAAATATAAATTTTGTCATAACATGTTTAATTACTCTTTTAACACTAGAATTTCTTTTAATACTTTGTTAATTATCAAAATATCATATTAATTCCTTAACAATACCATTCGGCCACTAAAGAACATATCGCTTTTTATTTTTTTCTTCACACTTTTAATTTTCTCATAGCCTAATTCACTCTCATATCATGTTGTAATAATTTATTTCACTAGTATATATCAATTATGTATAGTTACATAACATAAATTTCAAACCAAAATTTATATTTTAAATGAAATAAGGTGTAGTTTGTATCCACTGACCTCTAATTAGCTTGAATCTCTTCCATTCTTCCTTTCTCTTTGCCTATTCATCCTTTAGCATCATTTTCCTCTTATTTGCTTCTTTAGGCTGAAAATGGATGAAAGGAAACCGTGAGTTTTTATCATGATTTAAGGCAAATAAAAACTACCACATACTCTCCTAATTATGCTCTTTATGCTCATATAAATTTTCCTCACTAATTACATCTAAAACTCACAAAATCATAAAATTGTACTTAAACTTTCTTACCTTATTTCTCAAATTCTTGACTTCCTTTTGCTATAATTCTTTCTCTAGGTTGAAGAGGATCATATTCTGAGTATGTGGTTGGAATTTGGGCTGGAGATTTTAAGAAAAGAAAGCTTAAGTGAGCAAAAATGGAGAAGAGGGAAAACAAATGTTGGTCTTGGGTTTGGGTGAAGAAATAAGGGAAATTTTGTAATTTTTGAATGGTTTCCAGCTGTTTTACACGCTTCCAATTTGTGTTTTAGTGGGTAAAAGGAGAGGCCAAGATTCATTCATTAACTATTAAATCTAAAGGCTTTAAATTAAGCCATATGTCACTCATACACCCATTTGTGCAAATCCAACTACTCTAAGCCTATACACACCTGATCATAGCTTTATTCTAATGACATCTATGTCCTCATATGACCAAAATTATTTAATTTGACCTTCTAATTAACCCGATCTCGATGTTGCATCCTAAATATTGAATTTTCATTCCCAATGTTAGAATGCTCTAAAATTTTGGTCCACATATCACAATAAATTTAGGAACATGTGGTTAAAATTTCAGCCCATTTTGGCATATTTTTGGTATACTTCTGGATTCTGTGGCCTGTGTAGCCAGTCCGAAATCCGAAACCACAAAATTGCCAGAACACTTATTTTTTTTACCTCAAATAGTTTATTTAGGTTATTACTAACATATGTATGCCATTGGAATAATTTTCAAAGGTTCGTACACTCATTCAGAGTCTGATTAAACTTCTAGTCAACCATTTTTACGGTACCGAGTAAAAACTTCTCTATCCCGTTTAAGAGTCAATCTAAGTTTGTTTTCTTCTCAAATTGTACCACTGGACTCCGTTTAACACCTACTTTCATAAGATACTCTTAGGCCAAATTGCTCACTAGGTCACCCATCCTTGGATTTCTCTGGTCCGAGCACATTTAACCTTTACACATTTTGCAATTTTCCTATCTTATTCAACTTCGATTACTCTGAAATTTGTTCTAGGATAATTATTTATGCTTTACATCATACCGTACATAACAGATGTAAAATTTGGGATGTTAAAGTGATGCTTCCGGGTTAAGTATTGGTACTGTTTTGATGCAGGATAGGAAACTGATCACATACTTCAGTGGATAGGAAACCGATCGCATACTTCAGTGAAAAGCTTAGTGGAGCATAGTTGAGGTATTCCACCTATGATAAAGAATTATATGCTTTGGTAAGAGCTTTAGAGGTTTGGCAACATTACCTTTTGCCAAGAGAATTTGTGATCTATACCAATCATGAGTCACTGAAACATTTGAAGTCTCAAAGTAAGATGAACAAAAGATATTAAAAGTGGATGGAATTCGTGGACACATTTCCACATGTAATCCATTAAAAGAAAGGTAAAGAAAATGTGGTAGCGAATGCACTTTCGAGAAGGTATTCCTTAATCTCTACTTTAAATTCTAAGTTATTAGGATTCGAATATATTAAGGATTTGTATGATACTAATTTCGATTTTGGTAATGTGTTTGATGCATGCAAGCATATTGCATTTCAGATATTTTATAGGCATGATGGATACTTGTTTAGAGAAGGAAAATTATGTGTGCCTATATGTTCTTTGAGAGAATTACTGGTGCGTGAAGCACATAGTGGAGGTTTGATGGGACACTTCGGTGTGCTCAAAACTTTAGATGTGTTGCATGAACATTTTTACTAGCCTCATATGCGTAGAGATGTTGAAAGAATTTGTGATAAATGTATTGCATGTAGGCAAACCAAGTCTAAAGTTAAACCACATTGTTTATATACTTCTTTGCCTATTCTAAATGAACCTTGGATAGACATATCTATGGATTTTGTGTTAGGTTTACCTAGAACAAAAAGAGGTAAAGACAGTATTTTTATTGTAGTTGATAGGTTTAATAAGATGGTGCATTTCATTCCTTGCCATAAAAATGATGATGCTATGAATATTGTTGATTTGTTCTTTAGGGATGTTGTACGTTTGCATGGCATACCTAGGATAATTATGTTAGATAGAGATTTAAAGTTCTTGAGTTACTTTTGGAAAGCTTTATAGGGAAAGTTGGGAACTAAATTATTATTTTCAAATATTTGTCATCCTCAAATGGATGGACAAACTAAAGTAGTTAATCAAACTTTAGGAACTTTATTGAGTGCTGTTGTTGGTAAAAACTTGAAAACATGGGAAGAATGTTTACCATTGATTGAATTTTCATATAATCGAATGTTCATTCTTCAACAGGTTTTTCACCATTTAAGGTAGTTTATGGTGTTAATCCTTTAACTCCTTTGGATTTAACACCTTTACCTTTGCATGAGATATCTAATTTAGATGGACAGAAAAAGGCTGAAATTGTTAGACCTATTCATGAGAAGACTCGTGCTCATATAGAGAAAAGGAACAAAACATATGCTGACCAAGCCAATAAAGGGCATCGAAAGATTTTATTTGAACCAGGTGATTGGGTTTAGGCATATTTGAGAAAAGAGAGGTTTTCAACTTAAAAGAAGTCTAAGCTTGATACGAAAGGAGATTAACCTTTTCAAGTGTTGGAAAAAATCAATGATAATGCTTACAAGATTGATCTACCAGGTAAGTATGAAGTTTTTGCTACTTTTAATGTTTCTAATTTGTCTCCGTTTGATATGGATACAGATTCGAGGTTGAATCTTTTCGAGGAAGGAGGGAATGATGTAGATATTCCTAAGAGATTGGATAATTATAAGGATCCATTGAGGTTTCCAGAGGGACCAATCACAAGGAGCAAAGCCAAACGGATCAGAGAGAAATTGCTGGCATTTATGCAAGCTTTCATGAAAAAAGAAGCTTTTTATGGTGAGTGTGATAGACTTCGTGAGTGCGACAATACGCGGATGTACAATGACAACTTTGGAGTTGTAGAGGGCCAGCTTGAAAGAGTTAATCAGGGCTTGATGATGGTGCATATGTTGGGAATTAAAGTGGATCATGAAAAGAAGCCTTAAGCATGTGCATTGCATGAGAAATGTTTTAAATTTGGGCTATTTATGAGTTAGGTTTTGTTTTAAGTTAAGTAAGACTTAATTATGTTAATAATGTTTAGTTTTGGGTTTATTGTTTGGGCCCTACAGGTAGCTCATTCATTTAGTCTTTAAGTTGATTTAAGTTTTCCTAGTTTAGGAAGGATTAAAGGTTAAATTAACCTAGTCCATTATCCTAATGACTCAAGGTTAATTCCTTGCCTATAAATACTTTTGTAAAGGTAGCTAGGAAAAAAAAGACTTTGATTAATTTGAATTAAGTTGATTCTTCGAAAATTGCTTGTTAAGGTGAGTGTTCATACTTTGATGTTGTTTTAAGAATTAGGGTTATTTAAATTTTACTTATGTAGTTCTATTCTTCATCTTATTTCTGCTTTAGGTTTTAATTTCCTTCAGAATTAAGGTTTAAAGCATTATCTTTCAGATTGCATACTAAGTTTATGAACAACTGAATTGATAAAGGGTTTTAGGATTCTTGGATCTTAGTGTTCCACGTTATAGTAAGTCTTTTGGTTTGATAGAACATGTTTCTTTTGAGGTAGTGAGTCTCTCGATTGGGTAGTTATCGTCAGCTTGTTGATGCATTAACCCTGGTTTGGGTAGTTAATATTAGTTTATTGATGTGTTAACCCTAGATTAACTTTCTAATTAGCGCCAGCTTGTTGGCATGTAGAATTAAGGTGAGTTAATTGAATCTGATTAGTGTCTGGGGCATATAGAACCAAGTTGTTTAAGTGTGTTTTATTAGCGTCAGCTTGTTAGCATGTAGAATTGAGACAACTTGATTGAATTTGATTAATGACTAGGGCATGCAGAATCAAGTTGTTTAAGTAATACTTGGCTACAATCATCTATAGACATACCTAACCTTCCAATTGTGTTAATTAGGGCCTCATATAGGTACAACTACCCCTTTTGAAATAATATTCTGCTTAAGAATTTTTGGCAAATATACATCTATGAGGAGTCACTGACATGCTTGAACCTTATGCTTTGTAAGTATATATCAATCTTGGAGATGTTTTAGTTTAATACTATTATCTTGGCTAGATTTTCGTGTCTTCCTTAAATTTGCATTGTCGTCAGGCTTTCACCTCTTATCTAATATTTCCTTGTTGTGAGCATCAATCTTCTAACTTCTTATATACTCAGATATAAACATCCCATGCTCTAAAGAGTATGGCCAATCGTCCAAATGAAAATTGACTACTACAATGTCATTTTGATCATTATATAGTCCTAGCTTTAGCAGTATTCCTTTCTAACATCGTGATAATCTCGATTTTACAAGGTAGTCGATGGCGAAGGATCCAAAAGATGGCCTTTTCCCTAACCTGGACCTAATTGCAAAGACATGTCCAGCTCACCGTGAATGTACTTCCTCAAGCAAAAAGAGATGTAAAATCCTTTTATAATCCAAAAATATTTGTACTTCTCTTTGTTGTGCATCTCTTTTATTCTAACCTAGTCAGGAAATTTCTTGTGATAAGGATGGGTGTTTTAGCCTATCCTTTAGTTGTAGTAGTAGGTATATTCGCCTTGATAGGGTTTTCTGGTACCTATGAGAAGGATTTGATATTAATGCTCTTGCTCCTTGAATTTGCATGTTTGTTTTTTCTTTCTTTTTATTTATTTTGTTTATTATTATTATTATTATTATTATTATTATTATTATTATTATTATTATTATTATTATTTTGTTATTGTATATTAATTACATGTTTTCTTGTTAGTTTTATAATCCTTTTTTTTCAAGCATATTAAACATGAATAAAACAAAACATAACATAAGATAATTGCATAGATTAAATACAAGTTCTATTTTTATATACATTAAAATATTTAAATAAAATTGTAAACTCCCTGAATACAAAATAATAAATCAACTATTATGACCTTGGTCCTCTATGGTAAGCTAGCACAAATAAAGGTCTGAAGGCTAAGGGTTTGGGAGGTTTGGCTGGTGCCATGACCCTTTGTGCTACTGGTGGCTACTCATCATCTTACATGAATCTAAAGTGCAACCCTGGTAATGCAGCTGTCAAGGGCTATATAACTTATGCTATAACCTTTGCTAGTTGCTCTGATCCCTAGCCAACCCCAATGACTACCTTAGAGTGCTATTCGAGATACCTGATCAGATCATCTCTTAAGTACCTAATATACCTCCTCAACTGCTCATCCATCTCAACTATCGTCTCTCTTTCTCTAGGAAGCTCACCCTCAATGCAGTATTTTTTTCTCCCTGATCTAGGTGGGTGACTCATCAACTACCTATAGGGATGCATCAAATCTCTAACCTACAATCACCAAATTAGCTTTGATACCCTGCACTTCTGGCTGCAGAGACTATACTATCACTGGCAATGCCTGTAGAGACTACACCACTGTTAACATGGCCTATAGCATCTAATCCTGGCATATGCTAGCCTCTTCTCTAGTTTTCAATCTCCTAGAGACATCATTAGGTGAAGGGACTAATGGTGGGTACACTAGTGGCACAGCATATAAGGATGCCTCTATATGTACTGGTGGTGGTGGAGCAGTCAATGTAGATGCCCCTAGATGCCCATATGGCAAAGGAGTTATAGAGGTGGATGCCCATGGATGCCCGTATGGAGAAAACCTCCCTATCCTCCTAACTGGTAACTACTGGTGTCTAATAGGCGATTGAGGATGTGCTGGTGGATGGGATGACCTATCCAAAAGATCCTGTAGGTCTATTTACATATCGAACTCATAATCAGAATTGGCCTCTGCCCTTTGATGCTTTTGCACCTTGTTTTCTTGATCATCCTATTGTGGTAACTATACTAGAGGTCCCGTAGGGCTATTGGTGGCTCATGTGATGGCTAGTTTTGGAAATCCCCCTCTACAAGTGCATCTAGCACTATAGAATCTAAATCGCACCTCTATCTGATCTCTAGAATTGTCAGAAGCCAGTGTTGACCCTCTCATCCCTAAATCACCTTTACCATCTTCATGGTGAGTGCAGCCTATAAGTCTATATATATATCCTTCTAAAGAGGATCCCCAAACCTGCTCTTATCTTCCCCTAGTTATAGCAACAGTCGAGTCACGATGCCTTCTACATAAATCTGTGTGATGAACTGAGCGACCTCCCTAACTAATGAGATGATAATCTCATGGGTGGTATCCACATGCCTATGCTCTCGTATCCCCCCATAGACTAGTAATGTCAGTGGAGTTGACTGACCCTGGACTCCTTGTACGCCCTAAAAAGGATGTGGATAATACTTTTTGAATATACCGATATGCTTGGGTGGCTAACATCATGCTTTTTTCTATGTCTGACTGATATCTAGCCCCCGAAGGCATTACTACTGCCCATCTAGTCCAATCCATGATCTTATCAAGTGTGATCATGCCAGGCCTAATCGAAAGGCCCTTGGCCTCGGTAAATTACCGATGTATGATGCTGTAATAAATGCCCAATGCCCAGAACTGTATTACACCTTTTTTGGTGTTAGATCTTTAGAAGCCACCATACATCAGTGTGGCTAAAACCTCTCTGATGACATCCAAATATATCTGAAATACTAAGGCAAAGAACTCGATCCACCCCAATCTAGCTAGGAGTCAATCAATCTTCTCTATTAGACTGACAAATTGTAGAAACTATCTAGACATGAAGTGGCTGGCTCGAAACTAGACTCGTAGCAGTGTTCGATATCTGATGGCTTGCTCAAGTGTTATGTATACGGGTGTAGGGCAAACTAGGGTGGCATATAAGATCCTTTAAGGCATCCTACAAAAAGATCACATGTTAATTCCTATAACTAACTTGGGTCACAAGTAAGATGACGCGTCAGATTAAGTCAGAATTTTGATAGCATGTTAGCTTAAATGGAGATAGCCAACCTGCATGGAAATATGCCTTAAGCATTATAATACAATGAATAACATCTAAGCCTATTATCAGGCGATCATGCACGAGGTATAATACATATTTTAGATTCTATGCAAATTCTAACAAAAATTTGGTCGCATTCTTGCTAGGAATGTGCCTACCCCCTACACCAAAAAATCATTCTAAACCAATCTATAAGCCATTACTAGCTACCAAGAAACACAATCTAAGTTGTTCAACCCCATTTATCTTAAATTATTTTGCTGTAATTCAGTCCTAAGCACAATATGCTTTTAAAGGTAAAAAAACAAAGGTTACTCATGTTAGTTGCTAAAAAGCTTACAAACTTACGTGCTCGTACATAAGGATGTTTCTAGCTACAATGTCATGCAAACATTTTTTATAAACTTAAGTTACAATACAAAAGGTATCATTCAACTCTAAACTAAAAGATAGCATGTTCACGTATGTTATCTACTGCTAAAGTCTAAATATACAAAAAAGGGGTTTAAAGCATAACTAACAAAATAAATAGATAAAATGTGGGAAAATGCAAATGTTACTTATTTGTGAAGTGGACAAGGGATGAAAGGATATACAAAAGAAAATATAAATGAATCGCTCTTTGAAGTGCACATGGCTCCCAAAAGAATTTAGGCGTAAACAACTTGAAAAATAGACCACAAATGTAGGATAAGGCTTAAGAAAATCGAGAGAATTTCGATTATAGGAAGAATGAGGAAGAAGGAGAAGAAAAGTCTTTTATTTTCAAATTTTTGAGCAATAGACGACCGTATAATACTTCCTATCTATCAGTACTTTTTGACCATGTTGCCATTTTTCTTTTTTTATTGTTTGATTCTTATTTACATTCTGAAAACATATTATTTTTGTCCTTGTTACATATTTACTACACTATTCTATTTTACTTACATATTTACATGTATTATTTATTTTAGTTGCACATATTTACTGAAAACTCCATAAAATACTCCCTAAAATTTATCGTGCCTCTTGAATTTTTTGGACTTTTCACATCCAAAATCTTTCTAGATTATTTGTTCTAGCCCTAAAACTTTTGGAATCACTATAAAAATGAAAGAAAAAGCATGGGACATGCAGAAAAATGCATTTTGGACATTCAGAGGTGACAGACGGGCTGGCCATGGCTTGCTTCTTGAGGGATAGCCATCTGTCATCCCTTTTATATAAATAGTGCCTATTATCATTGGTCTTTATGCCTTTGACTTCCCCCTTTCCTAATGAAGCTTCTGTTATGTATTTTTTCTTTCTTCCCTTTCCCATATTCTTTCTTTTTTCGACCATTTTTCCTTTAGTTATTTATTTTTTATCTGTTATTTTTGCAACTAGCCCACTTGAAATTTATGTTACCATGACTTCCACACTTACAAAATTACACTGATTATTGGATGACTTGAGAACCTGCGAGAACCCTTTTCTAGCTCTATACTCAAATTTAAGGTTTTTGAAAAAAGTATCCTTTGACAGAAACTTGATTTTTGCTGCTACTCAGTATTGGGATCCCAAATTCCATGTGTTTATGTTCACAAACTAGGAGCCATACCCTTTATCAAAGGAATTTACTGCAATAGTTGGTGCTAGTTTTGCCCTTGATACTCGACCATGTCTACCTTCTATAATTCCTAATTATCCTAAGAAGGTGGCCCATGCCCTAGGCATTTTTCCATCTGAGGCTAGAGGTCTAGTACCTTATAGGAGGACCTTTTTTTTGGAGCCTCTGATAGATGTACTAGATGACTTAATGATGTGCCCACTTTTCAGTCTGCTATGATCTTGCCATTCTGCTTTGCTCTATACTTATTGATTCATACTAATGACTTGATGATCGGGGACTATACACTGGTTAGTATTGTGGATGGCATACAGAGAGGGCATAATGCCTTTCCTTTAATTTTAGTAGAGACCATCTTTGGTTTAGATGTTGTTCATCATGATCCTCACTCTAGTCTCATTGGTAGCCCCATGCTACTTTAGGTATGTCCTTATTCTAAAGGTGGTATGCCCCTTGTAGGTTTTCATACTAGCTTTTTCTTATTGGAAAATGCATCTTTTTAAATTTTCATATACTTTCTTATCTTATTTTTGCTTAAGACGAATCCAACTCACCCTAACGGTTTTTTTTCAGATATGGCTCTATAAAAAGTTAAAGCTATCGTCAGAGCCTCCCCCTTGACTTAGAGCTACGGGTACTTACCCTATGAGATATGCCATACTCAGGCATCTACAATGTGAGTTTCTATCAGTCCGGGATGGAGTTAATTGGTTGGGCCATTTGGCTGATGATGATATCATGTTCAGGTGTACCTAGCTATCTATTACTTTCATTGTTCAAGACAGAGCATTTGGATGTATCCCTCTGTGTGGACTGCGTGTGGCTACCTTTTATGTCATTGCTCGCTGTGCTCATTAGTTGGGGGAAGGACAAGACATCATTAGGTGTCCATTAGGCTTCTGAGGTGGCATTATCATTTTTCCTTTTATGTCAGAGTACCATCGGTTGATTTAGACTCGACTCCCTATAAGGACTACTATTCTTAAGATCAGTACTTGTGACTTCACCACTTTTGCCTCTTACAAGCAATGGGTCACTAGATAAGCGGTTGACAATAGGATATCATATCTTAGGTACATTTATTTTTCACCTTTCTAGCTAAGCACTCTCCCTCATCTTCTATGGCTATGTCCTTTAACGACTCCCAGTCCTTCAAACCCTTCATTGTCAAGCCATCCCTATAGTACGGGCTTGCATTTCAAATAAATAACCTAATTTGATTAGTTATATTAGGCTTTTTCTTCATCTCCATTACCCTATTTCTCCACCTAGAGAGGTACTTATGGAAGGATTCATCATGTTTCTACAGAAGTATTTAAGGAACTCTTTAGTCAACAGATCCCAATCTTCCTTGGTGCACCTATGTAACCCATTTTTAGGGTCATATCTCCTCTCTCTTCTTGGAAAATCTAGAGGCATAGTAATATCTATTGTGGTAGTGTCCCTAATATGGGTCGGTTTGACTATCTTAAGAGGGGGTGCTATAGGTCAAGTTATATAGCATTTGGTGTCACGGAGGCCACCACTCTGCCAATTTTAGCTAGCATTTTTTCCTTAAACTCTTAGAGATGCCCATCCTGAAGGAATATCACATGGCATGTATATAAAGATCACACAGTGGAAAAATAAAAATATAGATCATTCATGCCACGCAATAAATGATATAGAATCGAAACATGCAATTTTAGGGTTTTAAGAACTTATAACCTTAGATGCATTTCAAGACTTGATTTTGATGATGACTAGCAAATAAGATGGAATTATCAGCCTTAGATCTTGATCACCAATGCCAAAAGGAACAGCCTTTATGCCACTCCTCTCTATTCTCACACACATACTTGCAAGGAAGGCTTAAAACCGAGAGTGCTAGCTCTATGTATGTGTATTCAGCAATAGGTATTAAACTAAAGACACAAGACCTGATCTTGTTCTTCCTAAGGTTCACCAATGGCTCCCCAAAATCCAAGAGAAGAAGGAAGAATCCTTTCCCCTTGAGAGTGGCGGCTTAGAGAGAGAAAAAACCTAACTTGGAAAAATTATTTCATTAATTTATACCACTAGGTTTAGGAAATCTATAGGATGCCGAAATCCCCTTTAATTAGGTAGTATATTCAGCCTCCATCACTTCCTAATTAAGTGCTCAAATTAATTTAAATTCCTTTTAGGTTTTAAATTTAAATTAATTTAAATGGCATAAGACATTTAATCAAAAACTACCACTTAATTAGGATATATGCATGTGCCGAAATTCACATTGATTTTATCTTTGAATTTCAATCACTCTCTCTCCTATTTAAGTGTTTTATTTTGATTCAAATGCTATTAGGCTTTAATACTCAATTAACTTAATTAATACAAGATAATTAATTAATTGAAATTAATCCTTGTGGGCCGAATTTCTCTCTCTAATGGACCAAGGTCCATTTGGCAATTTTAATACCCATTACATACATTAATTTGACTTTAATTAACAGTCCAAATTAATGGTCAATACTTTAATTAAATATTTTAAGCCCCATGCTTTATGTGCGATCTTATAGGTCCATTTAATATTGGCAATGAATTAATAAATTAATCTAAAGGCTATATATACTCTCTAGCAAGATATTATAGCATTTCAAATTAAATGAAAATGCAAATGGCATTTAGTGACCTAATGCAATTTTGCATAGTCCCTTAACCATAAATATCAGAATTAATATAAGGCATGGAACTAGTCATCCTTATATATATTAATTCCTTTCTTGATATTCCAGTGAAACTGAACTCTTAGATAAATAATGATTACTCATTATTTCATCTCGGTATGGCCATACACTTCTCAGTTCACTGATTAAGTGGCCGATGATATTTTCTCTCTTATTGAGAGGAGTAATCCCTTTACTTTTCTCATGCTCTCTAACATGAATCAATGCATACCCATACTTGTCACTCTGTTACAAGCACGTTAGGTGTATGTCAAAGTACACAGTAATTCATAAAGAGTTTCATATAGATTTTAGGTTTAAGAACTCCGATGCAAAACTTGCATATGAGAAACACTTATGACTTGTACCATGTAGTGTTCTCATGAATGGATCGAATCCAGATACCATGTTTTAAACATGTATCTATGATCTCTGATTGACACTCTTGTCCTTATGATCCGTAAGACAAAACTCATCTTATCAAAGAGAGCATACTAGTCTTAATTCATTTATTGTTCCCATAACAATGACTAACTAGGGATATTTGCTTTCAAAAAAAAAAACTAGGGATATTTAGAATGAAGTCTCATTTGTTTCAAGGTCTTACAACCATGTGCCTCACACATGATAACTTAAGTCTGAAATAACATTCTTGGATAGTTCTATCAATTGATATGTACAGGAATACAATAGATCAAACAAATGCCTCATTTATTAACTAAAGTGTTTTATAACAATGCATTAGGGCTAAGGCTTACACTAACACATCCAACCTCCTATTCAACTCATCCCTCGTCATCGAGGTCCCAACAATATATGTGACTAACCTTTCTCTTCAACAGAGCAGCCTTCCAATCTCCTTAGTAACTCTACGAGTTTAATTCAACTATTCATTTATATTTGAGCTTATTTCCTGACTACTTGCATTTAATTCTCAATTGACTTCTAAACCTAACTCTAAATTTGATCTTAATCTTAGCAACTCGAATACTATTCTCTAGTTTAGGTGACTATCTGGCCCTCTAGAGCACCTAGATAGATCTATAATGGCTATAAGGATTAAGCATTAGGAATGATGCATAATGAGTGACACATGAGAATGGCATATACATGATGCATATATGCAATGAATGCTTTTGTTAGGCATCGATCACAACCACACATAAGCATAACAACCACCTTCCAACCTTATTGCTCCCACACAGGAGGTCATACAATTTCTTTCTTAGGTAGGCTTAGCCCATAGATCAGCCGAGTACCCAATAGATATGCATGGTGCACGATGAAAAACCAGCAGTACAACCTCTCTAATTAAAAGTACAAGTGCATGGATTTTGATCATTATATATTTTGATTGATTATACAGATGGGGTTGGGCCCACCGAGGTATTATAGCCTTTGATTGGTACCTTTATTAATTTGTTTGAGTTTGGTCAATATACAAAGGTCCACATAGTAAGCAAAAATTATTATGGTTATACAACCTAGGAGAAGTTGCTATTGTTGTTAAATGGACTTCAGTCAAGGGTGATGAAACTTTAGGGCTATCCAAGCATGGTCCCTGCCAATAGGCCTAGCTCATCATGAGTATAACGATTGTTGGGTCACCATTTTATATACCATTTGGTGCTAAACTTAGGCTAGTGGATCTCCTTGACACCTCTCTACATTAGGTGAATATAGGGCATGCTTCAGGATAGCACTAGGGCTAGAAAGGGATGCTTAACTTAATTCTAAGGCTCTAAAATGTATGTAAAAAATTCAATTTAAAAAAGATGTGGGATTAATAAGAAAAACTTAATTATAAAAAACTTAACCAATAAGCTTTTAGGGGTAAGGTCTTTTCAGTCCCCAGTGAATTCACCATTGTGATGTGCACCAGAGCCAAGCTCATTTCTGATTGTGTTTTTGAAGGCCTATTTTTAAGGTCCAAGATCAGATGAGGCTCACTTTTAATCATAAATTGGCTACTTCGCAATAAAACGGGATCAAACCCAAATTATTATTGGTAGTCAACCCATGAAGGTATCTACTAATGGGCCCAAAAAAGGTAGGTGTCATGGAGTCACCACCCAATAAGATATTGGAAAATGATTCTTGACCTTTTAATGCCCAAATAGAAATCAATATTTGGGATGTCACTCTTCTTAGGCATTTTGGTTAGGTGTTATTTTATAATTGGATTTTAAATTTTAATTCACTATTCTCTCTCACACGATTAAAGATAATAGAATTAAAGAAATATCTTAAGCAAATAATAAAAGTGATAAACAAATGAATAAATAAATTTCAAATACTTAAACTTATTACATAAGCAAATCATCCAACAATCAATAAAATGATATACATACATAAATTGGGATATTCATTTCAGTTGGAAACATTGGTTCCCTCCTGCATATTTTACAAAAATTATCTTTTAACTTTTGTTTGGCTTCAGATGGAAAATTGGACATTGGTCTAAGTTTTGAAGGAAAAACCAAGTTATTTAATAGAAATCAGTTTGAGCGCCTTTTCCTTTTATACGTGCACAAAAAGCCATATTTTACTATCTATTACATTCCTAAAATAAAATACATCCAAAAAATACCAAAATAATAAATAAGCAAAAATAATGAATTAAATAATAAAAAAATAAATTAAATAAAAGAGGTAACCAAATGGTAGGTAGTGATCGTCAGCCAACTGAGACATGAATCCTAATGCAAAATGCCTCAAAAAATCTCCCAAAGGCGAGTAAAGTCACAAACTCACAAAAAATCACAAAAAACAAATAAATTAGCATTACACAAATAAATAACAAAATACAATAAAGAAGATCATTTATTTAATCATACATTATAGAATAGAAGTATGTACAGAACTCAATATTATATAGAATGAAAAATAAATATTTTAGGATTCAAAGAAATAATGCAAATATAATAAAGTGCATAAAATACATATATAAATGCCTAAAAGATCAGCCACAAACGCTCGTAGAAGAGTGATGGATACCCACGACCGAATGAAGGACAGGACAAGAAGGAACTCTCGTGACATCCCATCTATTGCTTTGATAGATGGCCATTTATGGGAGCTTATTAGCATCCGTCACTCGTAGAACAGAGTAGAATGCAACCAAAACACCCAAAATTACACAAATTCCGCAACTAACCCTAAATACTCAATATTTAAACCCTAATACATGTAAAAATAAGGCTATAACCCTAAATCATGCATTAAACATGTTAAAACGCATTAAATTCCAAAACTACAGAATAAATATAAAGCTTAGAGTTATATAACAATGGAGGAAATTTTTATTTAACCATGCCATTAACATGCACATTGATTCAAATTCGTACCTCATCATACTTCAAGCATGCAATCAATGAAACACAACATGTAAACACAATTATTTCAATAAAGATTAACATGATCATGCATGGTCTTTTTTAGAAAGAGAAAATAAAAAAGGGAGCTTGGAATATTAACTTTAGAAGATATTCTGACTTTGAATTCCTTGAAGTCCTGATTTCCACTCTTATTGCATTCTTTATTTCCCAAAAAATCGAATGATTCTTTGTGTGTGTGTGTGTTTGGATCAATATAGTTGTTAGAGGATTTTTTTCTTAAAGACAGAGAGAAATTGGTTTTCCTCGGCTCCAAAAATTGCCTCTATATCAAAAGTGTGATGATAAGTGTGAATTATACTATATTATTAGTGTGTTTTTATTATGTTAATTTAGTTAATTTAGTGTTTAATTTCTTAAGTTAGTGTTTTATGAGTTTAATTTGTTAATTTGGTATTTTTAGGTGTGTAATTGATTAAAATTGAGAAATTAGCACTTGAAGGATTTTAAGGAGCCAAGAATTGTTCGTTTAGTCCCAAGGATAGCCACCCAGTGGAGGAGTTCTTCACTGTATTGAGTGAGGCTTGAAGGAAAGGAACAGCAGCAAAGGCCACTCGGTGGAGTGAAAATTCACTCTACCGAGTCACCTAAAGAGGAAAAAAAGCAAAAGGTTATTCGATGGAGTGAATGTTCTACTCTACCGAGCTAGAGAAATTAAAATATAATAAAACTCTCCTATTTTGCTAAATTAGGAAGTCTGAAGCCACAAAACTATCTCTTTACAAGCTATAAATGCAAACCTAAGCAGCGGATTAGAAGGGAAAGAAAAATTACGTATTTTTGTTGAATTTTTTAGGTTAGTTTTTAGAAGTTAGTTTTTTATGAATTTTAACCTAGTTTTCAAGAGGCAAAGATAGAAGGTTTTGAAGGCTTCAATTCAAGTTTTGAGAAGACTTCAAGAGGGGCATTCTGAATCTGATGTGTTTGTATCTTGATTTTTGTTTTTCTTTATGTTTAAAGGTAATGAGTGAGTAGTTTCTTTTGCTTCTGTTGAGGGAGCTTGAACCCTCATATTTCTATGTGTAGTGACTTAGCTTGATCTTCAATTGAATGCAAGTTGATTATTTCTTAATTTCTAAGCAATTCCTTATCTTAAGTTATGTTTAATTTGATTATTGATGTATTGAATTAATGACTGATGATCAAATACAATATTGACCTAGGATATGTATGTTCATAGTTTAATTCATCTAATTTGATGCATGATTGTTTTCTGGAATATGAGATAATTATGTGTACATTTAAGTGATTTAAGGCTAAGAAAAGATAAATTAAGAATAGATTGAAGTGAGATCTCTTAAAAAAGGGGTCTAATAGATATTTAGGAGTTCATAAACTGGATTTTTATGCTAAGTATTGAATTATTCCTAATAATAGGGTTTGATGCTTAGAAAGATATTCTGAATAATTTATCTAAATTTTTTTACCAGTTTTCTATTATCACTTGTATTATCTTTAACTAAGTTATATGCATTAGAAATTGAGATGGAAAGTCATTTAGCAGAAGTCTTTTTTTATCATTGAATTTATCATCTTTTATTTACTAGTTGTGTTTAAATTTTTTGTTTAATTGTTTAAGTTTATGTTTAATTACATTAGTTTTATTAGTTTAATTGTTTATGATTTTGTCTTTAGTTTAATTAACTCTTCATCATTATAAAATTGGGAATTCTTTGCTCACATTGGTCACTCTAAAATATTAAATACATAGAACATCATATTTCCCTTAGGTTCGATATTTGGGATTTTAAATTATATTTTCTTATATTACTAGTCGATCTAGTACACTTGCTAGATACTGATCAGGTGATTCCCCTCTGAAAACCCTAAAATATTTCCTTTTTATACCTAGGGTAGGGTTAGAGTTTAATCTTAATTGTGTCTTCCCAAATCTAGAGATCTTCATCCCTAAAAATTTGGATTAAAATCCCTTAAAACTTATCTTCCTATTATGAATTTTTAGAAATGTGGGAAATCTAGGTTTTAACCACAGACAGCCATCCCTCAGACAAAAATTCTAGAACTTACAAAAATGCTCCTGATCTGACCTGGATAGGGGAGAAACAGCCACAGACGACTGTCCTTCGTATGACAGACGATCGTCTATCACCATTAAAGGCAAAAATTTAGGTTTTTCATGCTCTTTTGTTAAAACGCTTAAGAAATAATAAAATTTTTGAGAAAATTATGAGAAATTCACAATCAAAGCTTCGAGATTTGCACCTGTTGTAAGCAATATACTATTTTCTCATCATTGAGTAACCTTGATCTAAGCCATCTCAGATCACAGTGTCTACACCTAGCATGTCACCATAGGGCTGGGCAAAAGCTTTTTTGTATTTTTTAAGCATTCTCTCGAATTTTACTCTCCCTTTGGAAGTTATGTTGGATGCAATCAAGATCTCCTCAGAATTGTTTTTGAGTTTTAGGATTAAATGGCATAGTGTTCATTTAATTAGTGTTAAATATGAATGAGTCATGATTATGATTATGCATGATGAAATCAGATGAGAAATTGCAAAAGCAAGCAAAGTTATTCATCTCATTAACATGAGCAAAAAAAGATACATCATTACTAAATAGTTTAGGAATATAAAATACATGAAAAAAGCATTATCATCTAATTCAAGAACAACTGATGTTTCACCAGACACTTCGCCTTCTTTAGTTGTCGACCTAAACTGCGCAAGTTTTGCTTTAATGCTTGTTGCCTCAAATTGGACTTTCTCTTTTCCATTGGCTCTAATAGCCAACAACTTTTATGTCATAATTTCATCTAAAAGACCTAGATCCATATCATCAAGCTTATTCATAATTTTCCTATCCTAGAATCACAACATAGGGTTAATGGTCACAATCTCCCAATTATAGACATCATTGAAGATCTCAAAATCGGGAACAAATTTTTAGCTAACTACCATAGGTTCAACCTTTCCATAGTATTTGCACTCTTGAGATACAGGTATGAAGTTTTCTAGGATGTGAGGAATATAAACTCATTCTAATATGGCTTTCCCCTTAGCACAACCTACATTGTAGCCTAAACCGTTTCTATATTTTTATTCGATTGGAGTGGGGCCTTTCTAAGGCCCTTGAGAATTCTTACCCAAAACAATATCTGGCAAATAATTTACCTACCATCACACAAATTGTAAACTTTCCATTGACCTCCACCTTGATATATAAAGGACGGTTGTACTAACATCCTTCCATAGGCAAATCTGCATTGGTAAAAGAAATATTTTTCTTAAAACCCCATTCATTAACGCCAACAAGTCTAAAACAAATTGCGAAAGTAGATTCAAATAAGGCTTTCACTAGCTTTTATCTTTAAAAGGAAGATCAACTTAACAATTCCCAAATTGAAATCTGTGAAGGTTTTTTTTAAGCTGCTTAAGAATCCAATCCTCCTCAGGTAACCTCTCTTCTGTAAGCACCACTAGCGCTAACTTCCTTTCCACTTTAGGTATAATCCTATCGTAATAACCTTTTTCTCACCCATCATTCTCATCTTCATCAGTGTCCCAAAGGTCATCTAACTTGCCCTCGTCACCATCATACTCAGCTTCACTATTTGTGACCTAAATATCTATTAAACTAACCATCAACCCTGCTTTTCCTATCTCAATTAGTGGTTTTACACTTGTAGCTGAACCATCCTCACCTTCTAAAGATTTACAAGTAATAGCCAAATAGTTATTGCTATAGAAATCCTAAAGGACATACCACTAGGGGAAATTTGACCTTGCCATAAAGACTGGCGGTGGCACAACATTATAAAATCTTTCTTTTTAACCCTATTTTTTGTATCTACTACTTGGTTAGTGTCAATCAACTCTTGAATGTGGTTCCTTAAGGTTCTAAAAAATTTAGGTCTATGAATAATATGTTGATAGAGGGCATAATACCAATGTGGTCTATATCCTAGCTACCCTAAACTCCTTGTCGGCCTTAGTTATAGAAGCTGCAACTTTCCTTTTTTCATGAAATGTTCCAAACACTAAGACAATGGAATTGCCAAATTCGAGTAATGCCTTTGATCTGTTTCTGCCACTACCACTTCTGCAGTTTACTACTATTTCACCCATTGTACCTCTATTATTGCTATTCTTGTTAAGCCCTAAATTTCCATAATTATACTTGTTCCTATAGCCACTACTCCTTGAACTTACGAAGTTAGCCTTTTTCATTTAGTACTCCCCTTCTGTCTTGATTGCTATATTTTTTAGGGCTTTCCATTCTTTCAAATCCTTCATTTTAAGGCTTTCCCTCATATAAGGACTAACATTTTCAATGAATTGTCTGATCTGGTTAGGAGTGTTAGGTTTTTTCATCTATATAACTTTGTTTCTCAATCAAGTGAGGTACTAAGGACTCTTTCAACCTTTGTTGCAATAACTCTAAATCTTTCAAGGTAACCTCTAAGTAGGGATGTGCAACAGTCGGTTTGGTTTAATAATCGAATCAAAAATAAAACTTTTAAGATTTTAACCAACCGAACCGAATCAAACTTATACAATAACTAAATTCAAATCGAACCGAAATTTTCGATTGGTTTGGTTTGGTTAACTGAAAAATCAAAAATTAAAACTATTTTTAGAAAAAATAAAAAAAATATGTCTAAAAATTATATAAAATTATAAATCATAATATATTAAAGTAAAAATATCTAAATTGTACAAAATAAAAGTTCAAATTAAAGATACAATTTCAAAATATATAATAAATAATACAACAAAATCGTTAAATAAATTTTTTCATTTAATCGATTTTCAATTTAAGCATCAAAATTACAAATTATCCCCTAAAAATAGATATTAATAATTGATAAATGTACTCATATAATTTATAACACAAAATAAGATAATTTACATGTACAAAATAATTATTCAACTAAAAAATCCAAAATATTATATAATTATATAAAATTTCGGTTTGGTTCGATTTTTCTATAGTTTTTTCCTTCAAAAACTGAATCGAACCAAAAAATTGAAATTTTCTAAAATTCAAAATCGAAATCAAATTGAAAAATAGAAAACCAAACCAAATTAAGAAAATCAACAATCAGTTTGGTTCGATTTTTTTGTTTGAACTGAAGTTTGCTTACCCCTGCCTCTAAGCGCGTATTATAGTCATACTACCTAAGAAACTCCTCTTTCAATCTTCCCTAATCCTCTTTGGTCTTTTCATCTAAATTATGATACTAGTTGATAATGGGCTCACTAAGACTAAGGTTGAAATAATCTACCTTTTGCCTCTTGGAGAGAGTGGTCCCTTTCATCATCAACGCATACTATTTAAGGTGTTCTAAGGAGTTAGAAGTGCCATCAAATTTTGGGAGATCATGCAAATCGAACCTATGAGGCAAGTTCTCATCATTATATATCCAGTTTTATATCTCTGGAACTTTCCCTTTAAACTAAGAACATCTTAGCCATAGCTTCCAATTTCTCTTCTATCTTTCTAATGACTAGGTCATCTGCCTTAAGTGCCTTATTTTTCACCTTCTAAGAAATTTATGGCTCATCATCATCTTTCATATAATCTTGATCAGGACCATTATAGAAATCTTCTCATTTTATCCCATATTCGATTGAAAGACCTTATAGTACCATTTTTCTGACATCAGACACTTAGAAAGCCTGGTAGCAGCTACTGTAGAAGTCCTTCCGATAGTAGTCGATTCAACTCATGAAGCCGATAGTGCTATGGACTAGGTACTAAAGGTAAAAGCAAAATTAGCTATGAAACTAGCAGACATTGCCATCATCTCCCACTTAAAGTCATCAAGTTTGTTATCTAAATCTTGGGAATCGAAAGTACTCGTTGGTGGAGTATTTTAGACATAGTTTCCTCCTTTGACTGTATTGATAATTCTTTTAAAATCCCTTCTGATGTACTCATTGTACTGACTCAGACCCCTGATTTGAATTTTGACCTAACACAGCATCCACAGTAGACTCTGAGAATAGCTTATTTGACAAAATGACTATTTGGACTAAACCACTTAGGCTATGGTGGGCCTATTATGGTTGTAAAATAAGGTTGTCATCATGATGCATAGGTTTGATACAGATGTGTGATCATGAAATGCATCATCAACAACCACATATAAGAATCCTCTCCACCTTTTTTCTCCTACACATAAGGTCAAAAGTCTCTTTTCCTAGGTAGGCTTAATCGAAAGATTGATAGTTGACCAATGGACACATATAGTATGTAACAAAAATATGGTAGTATAATGCCTCTCTAGATTAAAGAGCATATAGGAAGGTTTCAGTCATTGCCTATTCAGATGACCCAGGCAAATCAAAATGAGCTTATCGAGATATGAAAGCCTTTGATGAGCAAGTATCTAGACTTGTTCAGGTATACTTAATACACAAAGGCCCACATCATAAGCAATAGAAGATTATTAGTGAATATACCCTAATGGAAGTATCTATGCCATTACATGGGTTTTAGTTTAGGTACTAGATTAGAAGGCTACCCAAGCATGGTTCCTGCCAATGGATCGAGCTCATAAGAAGCATAATGACTAATCGAGTCACCATTTGATATACCAAAAAAATACGAGATTGGGCTGGAAATCATCCCTAACACAACCTTGGTTAAGTGATATAAAAGAGTGCTTCGGGAATGCATAGAGGTTAGAAAAAGGGACTACTAACTTATTCTAGGCTCTAGCATGTTTCTAATGCAAATTTTGAAAATAGATAAAATTTATTAATCAAAAGCCAGTTTATGTCACATTAATTGAAAGTTTTTTTAGAGTAAAGTCTCATGATGTCCCCAGCAAAGTTGCTACCATGACATGCACTATTCCATACCCAATCTATTTACAAAAGTGCCTACTAGGATCCCATTCTTTAGATTGTTTGGGCTTTTATTACCTAAGAAGGTAGGCCGCTTCGCAATGGTCAAGAGATTCAACTCCATTCATTGAGTCTCGAGCCTCAAAAAAGGCATGAGATAACATTTTAGGTCTCTATTCCATTATTAGTAATCAACTAAGGGAAGGCATCAGTTGGGCACCACAAGGTAGGAATAAAGAGTCACCATCCAATAGAACATTAGGAAATGGTTTTCCGACCTTATATGGATAAAATTCAAAGAGAGTTTGGAACATCATTTTTATTTATACCATTAATGAATATGACATAATGACTTTTAAATTAATTATTTTATCTCATTTCTTAAATGCGTAATTATGGCATAATAAATTAAAGGCACACTCAATCAAGTAAAAAAGTGATAAATTATGGCATAAATACTTACAAAAAAATTAAATGGGCATCCATAAATCTAGCAATTTGCATGCAAATTGTGAAAAGTCATTTAATTGCGAGTTTTGAAAATAGGGACAACAAGTCCAAGTTTTATTAGTGAAATCCCACATTATTTAATTATGTATAAATTATTTTACATTAATGGAAGCTTAATATTTACAAATAACCTTTTGGAGTTTAAATTAGGACATTGATCTTATTTTATTAATGAAAAGTCCACATTATAGTTAATATAAATATTTTACATGATATTTTCCTTCGAGTGGCCAAAACCCTTTATTTAAAGTGGTAAATATTCCAAGTGCAGTTTAAAGTGGTAAATATTCTAAGTGCAGGTGAGTAAAGAGTTACCATTTCGCTTGTTATGTTGCACTCACTAACAAAGTTATGTACAAAGACAATATATAGTATGTAACAAATAAGGTACATGAAATAGATAAGTAAAATATATGTATATAACATATGGAATAAATGAACAACACATATAATAAATAAATATATGTTTATTTATGACAAAAATAGCATTATAAAAACAAAATAAATAAATAAATAAATAAAATGAAAACTAATAAGAAATAAATTGATATATTTTATAAAATAAAATAAAATAAACAAAATGAAAATTAATACGAAAAATAGAAATTAAAAGGAAAAATATATTGACATGCAAATCCACGGCTATTGGGTCATAAATTCACATAAATAAGCTCGGCCACTTAAAAGAAAAAAATAATAATAATAAAGGTCTATATAGGGATGCACGCCACTTCGAAGCAATACATGCCTGCCCCTTTTTCTCTATGGTTTTCTTGCTCAAAATATATCTTTTAATACTCAAATAAAAGGATTTTTAGGGTAAATAACTTTAAATTAAATTAAAGAAAAGACATATCTAGACGAATAAAATAAAATACTTAATATAAATCTATTATTTTTATTACACAAGAAATAGCCTCAAAGATACTTCGTCACTTGAAATTGAACAAGATAAAAATAAAAGTTTTGATAAGGCAACCAGGGTCAAATCTACAATATTCAAGAATGAATATATAAATTTGACCGCTAAAATGTTGAATCTTAAAAAGACGATTTATATATTACCTTCAGTGTACTTACTTAAATAGACAATGGAATGCCGAGTTTTAAGACTATATTGATGATGAATCGATGAAAGAAATTTGAAAAACGAAAATTAAACTTTAAATTTTGAATGACATCTTAAGGAAAAAAAAAGGACAAATTTTGGTTCTAGAACCAATGGAAATTGAATGAATCTTGAAGGTAAAATGCAGGAAATATGAGAATTGAAAGTCAGAACCTCGAAATGGCCTAAATTGGCCAATTCATTGTCACCACTTTTTTTTGTTTTTATTTTTTTATTTTTTTATCAGATTATAGTCACCACTTTGTGATTCATGGCCATGCATTGTGACTTACGGCCGTGAGTCATCAAATGATGAAAAAAAGGTGGCCAATTTGGCCTAATTATTTCCTGACAAATGTGACTCACAACCATGCAATGGTGATGACCGGTCGTGAGTCAAATTTCACCTAAAAGAATTTGCCAATTTGGCGAAATTATTCTTGACAAAAGGTGACTCATTTCATATTGGCCGGCCGTGAGTTACCTTTTTATCCAATAATTTGAGTGATTTGGCCAAATTGCTCTGTCGCACGCAGAGATTCTTAACAATGCAACCAAAATCCATCATTTGATCTTTTAATTATGTGTTTAAAAGCTCCAAAATTCTCCGAAAGACTCATAAAATTTTCGAAAATAATTTTTTTAAAAGTCATAAAAAATTATGTAGTCCTGAAACTTTCCAAATATTTATTTTTTTGTAAGAGTATTTTTCCTCATTATGTAACCCTAACAAAAGCAATTTCATGATCCAATGTTTACAGGTATTGATTGTTTAGGTTAGTTGGATTTTATATGAAAGTTGAAAGCATGAGTGAAGGTGGAGAAAAATAGTGTATTATTTGTTGAAGCTGATAATTATAATGATTATATTGATGTTTTCTTTAGTTTGTTTGACAACCCCTCGCATTTCTTATTGATGCTTGTCTTTCGGATCGATTAAGAATATATATGATGCAGTTATAATTACAATTCTTTTGTTATTTTCTCTGGCCCTTACAAAGCTTGAGCTAGGGTTATGCAAAACCAAATAGAAATTTAAATTGAATCGAACCAAATAGATTTTGGTCTATTCAATTCAGTTATTTCAATTTTCAATTTATTCGGTTTTGGATAGAAATTTATATGCGGGTAATTCGATTCGGTTCGTTTACAAAATTTGAAAATCACATAAACTAAACCGACTAAAAATATATAAAATGCGCCATTTTTAACTAATATTTAACTTTTTTATGTTTAAAATTACATATAAAACTAAAACTTCCCATATAATTTAGAATCAAATAGACTGAACTGACTAAAATTAATTTGGTCTATTCGGTATCAGTTTTATAGAATGTGGTTTGCAGTACGATATTAATTATCAATACAATTTGATTTTTTGTCTATTCAGTTTGGTCCGAAAACCAAATCAAACCGAGGAAGTGAACAGGCCCAGCTTGAGCTATCGTGAAAACTAGAATCATGTCTCTGCAAATACTTCCACCTCCGCTTTATTTATTTTTTATGAAAAATTCATAATTTTAAGAAAACTGTAGTTTGACAACTAGAATAAAATTATAAAGTATGTGGGTATAATAATTTTATTTTGAGCACTAGAAGTTATAGATTAATTATATAAAGGAGAAGGTTTGCTAATAAAAAAAAAAAACCTTATTGAGATAAGTGTATTGTAATTGTTTAAAAATAGAAAAACAACATGCTGGAATCTATGAATTTTTAAAATTTGGCAACGAATTATCCACTTTTTATATCATCCACATTAAATTTAATTTAGACAGACATGATATAATTGAAATGCATGCTTTTTTAATATCACATGAGATGAAGGGTTAGTTTCATCTAATGTTTACTGAACTTGTTGTCAAATTACACAATAATCATAAAAGAAATTTTTTTAAAAAAAATCACTAAACTTTGCAAATTTATAAATAAAGTAATTTCGACCGGATTTCGACGAAAAAGTCATCGAAAAGTCTACGTGTTAGCACAGTATGACATGTGGCATGCTGATATGACAAGTTCAGATGATGACACGTGAACTTTCTGGTGACTTCCTCACCGATATTCGGTTAAAGTGATTTTATTGTATAAATTTTTAAAGTTCAATGATTTTTATGAAAAAAAATTTTCTTTTATGATTATTACGTAATTTGGTCACAAGTTCAGTGACTATGAGTGAAACTAACTGAGCTTTAAATTACTATAAAAAATATAAAAAAACCAACTCATCGCATTTTTTATGAGATCAATTTTTTTTTAATGTTTGGTGAGTTATATAGTTATTATAAATTGATTTCACGCAAAATTAACAGCCTGCTTCTAAAGTTTGTTAGTTTCATCTAATTTGAATTTAATATAAATAATCTATGAAAAATATAAAACTTTAGTATAAATTTTTTAAAGTATAGAAATTAATTAAAAAACAATAAAATTTAAGAATCGAACAATGGAATTTTTGCTTTAAAACCCAAAGAAGGAAGAAAACATATGCAATTACAAAATCATTTATTTCCGGTGGAATTGAGGTCGGATTATCAAACAACGTGGCATTTTTAATTCTGTTAAAGGATAGTTTGTAATCTTTTGTCAAACAAAATTTATTTTTAATTTGGAAATTTATTTTTAAGATGGAGAAGGACAGGACTCTATTGTTAAAACTTCAATTTACTCATTATTTAATTTTTCAAAAATTATCAATGCAAACAGCCTTGAATTTAACAATCAATTATCATGACTAGGGGGTTCGATTCGATTCAATTTTGGATCGAACAAAAAAAAAATAAAAACTGAAATTTTCAAAATAAAAGACTCGAACCGCAAACTGAACTATTTAGAACCGAAACCAAATAAATCGAAATTAATTTTGATCGGTTCAGTTCGGTTCAATTGATTCCGAGTCAATATGAGTTTTTTTATTAGACTTTTAACCTATATGAGCCCACAAATTAAAAGGAATCTTTTTCACAAATGCCATAAAAAAGAAAATACATTTTATATTTGCACTCTCCTATTTTTCATTTTCTTAAATACTATTTTTAAAATTTTTTATTTCATAATTACCTTTTTTAAAATTTTCATTTTTAAAAATGTCACATCCTAATTTTGACAAAAGCTATTCATTTCCTTAACTTCATTTCAAAGCTGTACAGAAGATGAATTTGCTTCATGATGGTGTATATTTCATTAGATTTCCATTTCGCCTATCACCTGGCATTTACCTTTTATACTCTTGATGTTCATGGATCTTTCTTTATTTTTTTCTCTCTCCTTTGAGCTTTTATGATTTTCACTTTTGATATATTTTTGTTTCATGTTCGTCTATTTATTTTAATTTTTGTTAATGGTTGGATGATCTTATTGTGATTTGTGAAATTCTGATTGTGTTATAAATACTTTTTTAATTATTAAATTCCTTAAATTGCTCAAATCTTTGTCTAAATTGCTGCTTCTTTTTCTCCTTTCTCTCTTGATTTTCATGTCTTACCTCTATGTTTATACAGATGTACTACTTGTTGAAACCAAAGATTTGATGACAATAAAATTTTTATATAAGGAAAAATAAATTTAACACTCACAAGAAAATTACAAGCAAATAAACCTCACAAATAAAAATCTCTCTTTAATAAGCTATTGCAATAGCTTTGCAAAGGAAAAGAAAATTTCAATATAAAATACACTACTTCTCTTCTTATGTTTTTGAAGACAAAGATTGCCTTGGTATTTATAGGCATATTGATGATGAGAAAATCAACATAAATGGCCATGAATTCTTCAATTCACATTCTTGCCCAACTATTCATTTTGCATGCTACTTCAATTTACATTCTTGCCCAACTATTTATTTTGCACGCTAGAAATATTTCTTCAATTCACATTTGGTTGTCAACAATCTCCACCATCAATTTCAAAGTCCATAAACTAAATTTATGACTTTCAACAGCCTCCCTTAAATTTAGTTTGGGATTCTGGTAATTCCAAGCATTGCTTTTAGCTTGTCGAACGAATCTGCCTTCAGTGGTTTCGTCAGAATGTCCGCAATTTGATCTTCAGATTTACAAAAATTTAGCTCAATCTCTTCATCCTTGATCAATGTCCTGATATAGTGATACTTAATATCAATGTGCTTGCTTCTCCTGTGAAAAATTGTATTCTTGGATAACATGATAGCAGACTTGTTATCACACATAATTCGTGTAGGATTTGACTGTTCATGCCTCAATTCATAAAGCATTTTCCGCAGCCATACTGTTTGACATGCTGCTGACGTCGCTGCCATGTATTCTTCTTCAGCTGTTGAGAGCGCAACTACTTGTTGCTTCTTTGAGGACCATGAAATCACTCTAGTTCCAAGAAAGAATGCATATCCTGAAGTGCTCTTCCGACTTTCAGTGTCTCCTGCCCAATCACTGTCTATGTACCCCACTAGATTGAAATCATTAGTATGAGTATATAAAATTCCATGTCCACGAGTACCGCTGACATATCGTAAAATTCTCTTTGCTGCCTGCAAATGTGATTGGTAGGGTTTCTCCATGAATCGGCTGATGATTCCAACACCATAAGTAATATCTGGCCTAGTCGATGCCAAGTATCATAAGCTTCCTACAATACTTTTGAAATATGTTGGATTTACTAGCTCACTGGTTCCTTCTTTTTTCAATTCCAGTCTCTCGGCTACAGGGGTTCGCATTGGTTTAAGTGATTCCATTTTCAACCGCTTCAAGATATCATTAACATATTTCTGCTGTGAAATAAATATGCCATCATTGGTCTGCTTCACTTCAATTCCAAGAAAGTAAGACATCAATCCCAGATCTGTCATCTCAAATTGACTAGTCATAGCCTCCCTAAATTCTGCAAACATCTTCTCAGAGTTTCCTATAAATATCAAGTCATCAACATATAGACACATAATTAATATATTGCCATCATCATTTGAATTGATATACAAGGTGTGTTCATATGGACATTTCTGGAATCCATTCTCCAACAGGTATGTATCGATGCGAGTATACCAAGCTCGAGGTGCTTGTTTCAACCCGTATAATGCTTTCTTCAGCTTGTAGACTTGATCTTCATGCCCTTGCATCACATATCCTTGTGGTTGCTCCACATAGACTTCCTCTTCAAGAAAGCCATTGAGGAATGCAGACTTAACATCCATTTGATGAATTTTCCATAAATGTTGAGCCGCCAAAGCTAAAATCATTTGGATTGTGTCCATTCGAGCCACTGGTGCAAACACTTCAAAATAGTCAATACTTGGCTTTTGCTTGTAGCCTTTCACCACCAGTCTAGCTTTATAACGGTCCACCTGACCATCTGGCCTGTACTTTGTCTTGTACACCCATTTGACTCCGATGGGCTTCTTGCCATTTGGTAAAGAAGTTAACTCCCAAGTATCATTTTTCTCAATGGAGTTAATTTCTTCATCCATCGCTTTGACCCATTTCTCATCTACTGCTGCATCATCATACGAAATAGGATCATAATCAGCAAATAAAAAAAAATTCACCATGGTTTCATTAGTGACTTCATCAGTAACACTGTTATTTCTCCGTTTAACAACATAATCCCTGTATTTTATTGGCATTTCACGAACTCTCTGTGATCGTCATAGTTCTGATTCTGGTTCTTCAGTTAGTGATTCTAATGAACTAGTAGGTGAATTTGGAACTTCTTTATTTTGGAATTCTTCTTCTGCCAATGGTTCTCCTTCAATGATGATTCTTCTTTCATCAATTGTTTGGTTCCAGTCCCAAGCTTCATCTTTAAGAAATTGAACATCTCTACTAATAATTACCTTCTCCGTGAGAGGATTATAAAGCTTATAACCCTTCATAGTATCATTATATCCAATAAAAATGCACTTTTGGCTTTTATCATCCAACTTCTTTCTATCTTGATCTAGTATAAGGGGATATGCAACACACCCAAATACTCATAGGTATGAAGCGTCTGGCTTGTGATCGCTCCATGCTTCTTTTGGAGTTCTTCCAAGAACACTTCTTGTAGGACATCTATTCAACAAGAATATTGCACATGCAATAGCTTCCACCCAGAATGGTTTCGACAACTTCTTGGCTTTCAACATGCTCCTTGCCATCTCAAAAATCATTTGGTTCTTCCTTTCAGCTACACCATTTTGTTGAGGAGTGTAACTGGTGGTCAACTGACGTTTGATTCCATGAGTTTTACAAAAGTCATATAATTCATTTGATGTGAATTCTCCACCACGATCGGATCTCAAAATCTTCAGATTAAAGCCACTCTACTTTTCAACAAATGCCTTAAATTCTCTAAACTTGCCAAAAGCTTCTAATTTTTGGCTCAAGAAATATACCCAAATTTTTCTGGTAAAATCATCCACAAAAACTAGGATGTATCTCTTTTTCCCCATCGATTCTACCTCCACTGGACCACAGATGTCTATATGTACTAACTCTAGTGGTTGCTTTGCTCTCCTTGCTTTTCCAACCAAAAATGGATTACGATGCTGCTTTCCGAAAAGGCATCCTTCACACGCTTGATCTGGATAATCGATCATCGGTAGTCCAGTCACCATCTTTTTCTGAGCTAACAACTTTAGCCCACGAAAATTTAAATGACCAAATCGAAGATGCCACAGCCAATTTTTGTCTTTCAGTATGGCTTGAAAACTTGAAATGGTATTTGTCTGCAACGTCAATGGAAACATCCGATTTCTCGTCATTTGCACTGCTGAGATCAACTTGTTGTTCGGACTATGAATGGTGCAAACTCCATTTTGGATATTTACTTTGTGTCCTTTTTCGAAAAGTTGCCCAACACTTAGCAAATTCCAAAAAAGTCCAGGAACAAAATAAACATCTGCAATAGTAACATCAGTACCATCTTTGAAATTAATACTAATGTTCCCCATTCCCATCACAGAAATTTTTGACTTATTACCAAAATTAACTTCTCCACAAACAGTCTCGTCTAACTGTGAGAAAAATTCCTTTTTGCCTGTCATGTGATTACTGCATCCAGTATCAAAATACCATATATCGGCATCCACAGTGCTAGGATCATCTTTCTTGCATGCTAGCACTATTTTTCCATTAGCATCAGCTACGTGCGCTTGTTCTTCCTGTTCTATCGGCGACTTTGATCGACATTCGGAACTGTAATGTTCGAATTTGTTGCAACTAAAACACTTGACTTTTGACTTGTCTCGTGTTCTTCCAGTGGAATTTGAGTTTCCACCTCTACCTCGCCAGGCTCCTCGTCCAGGATTTTGCTAGGATCCACCAACTTGGTTTTGCCAAGATCCACGACCTTGTCCTCGTTGGTAACCTCCACGATTTGTTTGAGCTCTACTTTGCAAAGCTTGCTCAGAATTTGAGGTCTGAAATTTTTGGTTCATTCGTTGTTCATGCGATTGCAACGAACCCATCAATCTTTCTATTGTCATGGTAACATGATCATGCACTTCCTCAATTGTTGTCACAATATAATTGAATCTGTCGGTCAAAGATCGTAAAATTTTCTTGATGATTCGAGAATCTGTGAGTTCTTCATCGTTAACTTTTAATTGGTTAATGATAGACTGTACACGATCAAAATATCCAGCAATTGACTCTGAATCATTCATGCGTAATGATTCAAAATCTCCTCATAGTGTTTGGAGTCGCACCCGTCTGACACAGTTATCTCCTTGGTAGGATTTGTGCAAAATATCCCACGCCGCCTTTGAGGTTTCCGCACTCAATATTTTGTCAAATATCAATTCTTCAATTGCTTGAAAAATAGCATATAATGCTTTTTGATATTTCTTGTAGTTCTCGACCAATAATTTTTTTGCCTCCTCTTGCAAAGCTTCAAACGCCGTTTGATTAGTTTCTTCGTATAACGTTCTCCACAAGATGCCATAATTCTTTTGACTTGAAAAATACCTTCATTTGGACAACCCAATTGTTGTAATTCCTTCCATTTAATTTTAAAAGTTGCAGCGGAATAGAATTGTTGGAGGCCATTGAAATCAAGCTCTGATACCAAATGTTGAAACCAAAGATTTGATGACAATAAAATTTTTATATAAGGAAAAATAAATTTAACACTCACAAGAAAATTACAAGCAAATAAACCTCACAAATAAAAATCTCTCTTTAATAAGCTATTGTAATAGCTTTGCAAAGGAAAAGAAAATTTCAATATGAAATACACTACTTCTCTTTTTATGTTTTTGAAGACAAAGATTGCCTTGGTATTTATAGGCATATTGATGATGAGAAAATCAACATAAATGGCCATGAATTCTTCAATTTACATTCTTGCCCAACTATTCATTTTGCATGCTACTTCAATTCACATTCTTGCCTAACTATTTATTTTGTATGCTAGAAATATTTCTTCAATTCACATTTGGTTGTCAACAATCTCCACCATCAATTTCAAAGTCCACAAACTAAATTTATGTCTTTCAACACTACTATTGCAGAGCAATATATTGGTTAACTTTTTCTTCATTTGAAGAGAACTCAATTGAAGCCCACGAATGATTTTTTATTTTGTTATAGGTTAAGCATTTTTTTTAATTGTATTCAATATATATATACCCTGAAATATCACCAAAGTATTGAGCTTAAGTTGCCAAAATAAGCTTCATAGCTCTAGAGATTGATCCAAATTCGGCATAGATTTGATTGATGGAGTAATTTAGATAAAACAAAACTACCACCAACTCCATTCTTGCAAGTTACCTTTATTTACAAAGCAACAATCTTCCACTGCAAATACAATGATCATGATGGCACTACTGAGTGATTATTTAAAACTATGGAGATTAACAAAAATCTTGAAGGCCTACTATAATTAATGCATAGAGATATAAAATGCCTGCAGAGTGGAAAGAAAAGTAGATCATTAAAATAAGAATTGAAATAAAAACGAAAATACTAAAAGTCTAAAATGATCAAAATCAAAACGATAATGCCTTTTAGGCACATCATCCGTAAATTACAAAATGATTCATCAATCAATACTAATAACAATTATGCTCTGTTCCCTTCCAACAAATCTATGAATGTTATTATTACACATCAAAGTGGCCCTCCAAGAGTGGTGTAGTCTGCGGTATATGAATGAATATGTTTTCTTCTCCATTCCATCAAATAAAAACTATATATTAAGATAATTATATTTTCCTTTGCCAAACAGGCTTGAGTTGAAAACTAAATACAGTTTATTAGCTTCCATACAAACTAAATAAACTATATTAAATTTTATGAAAACTAAAATAAAGTACATTTACTTTTGTACATAAATAAATATAGTATATTTTCTTTTGATAAAAATAAATATATTGTATTTTCTTTTCACAAAACACAATAAACTGTTTTTTGTGTATAAAAGATAATAAATTGTATTTTTTTTCATGTACAACAAAATAAATAGTATTTTCAATTTTTATAAACTCTCATACAGTGTATTAAATTTTCATCAAAAGATAATATAATGTATTTTCTTTTTACAAAACTCAATACAATGTATTATCTTTTGATGAAACTCAATACACTATATTAAACTTTATAAAAGTAAAATGTAGCGTATTAATTTTTGAACTTGAACTAAAAATAGTTTATTAGCTTTTATACAAACTAAATATATTATATTAAATTTTATAAAAATTAAAAAATTGTGTATTCACTTTTGTACATAAATAAATATAGTGTATTTTCTTTTAACATAAATTAATATGTTGTATTTTCTTTTTACAAAACACAATAAACTGTATTTTCTTTTCATATACAACAAAATAAATAGTGTTTTCAATTTTTTTTTAAACTTCATGCAGTGTATTGAATTTCAATTAAAAGATAATATACTATATTTTCTTTTCACAAAACTCAATACAGTGTACTATCTTTTGTTAAAACTCAATACACTATATTAAAATTTATAAAAATAAAACATAGTGTATTAATTTTCGAACCTAAACTAAATATAGTTTATTAGCTTTCATACAAACTAAATACACTATATTAAATTTTATAAAAACTAAATTACAATTTATTTACTTTTGTCCATAAATAAATACGTTGTATTTTCTTTCGCCAAAAATTAATACACTATATTTTTTTTTTCACAAAGTATAATAAACTGTATTTTTTCCATGTACATTAAAATAAATAGTGTTTTCATTTTTTTTATAAACTCTCATGTAATGTAATGAATTGTCATAAAAAGAAAATACACTGTATTTTTTTTTTACAAAACTCAATATAATGTATTATCTTTTGATAAAACTGAATACACTATATTAAACTTTAGAAAAATTAAAATAATGTGTATTTTCTTTTGACATAAATAAATACAATATATTTTTTTTGGCAAAAATCAATACACTGTATTTTCTTTTCACAAAATACAATAAACTATATTTTCTTTTCATGTACATCAACATAAATAGTATTTTCAATTTTTTTTAAACTCTTATGAAGTGTATTGAATTTTCATCAAATGGTAATACATTGTATTTTTTTCACAAAACTCAATATAGTGTATTATCTTTTGATAAAACTCAATACACTGTATTAAATTTTAAAAAAATAAAATACAGTATATTAATTTTTGAATCTGAATTAAATACAATTTATTAGTTTTCATACAAACTAAATATATTATATTAAATTTTATAAAAACTAAAATACTGTGTATTTTCTTTTATGCATAAATAAATACAATATATTTTCTTTTGCTAAAACTCAATACACTATATTTAGTTTGAGTAAAAATTGAATATAATTTATTAGGTTTGTCAAAATTGAATTTAGTGTATTTAAATTTCTTATTTAGAATAGTTATATTTTTTTATATTTCATTGTCGCATGTTGCTCGTTACTAACTGCTTGTGGTGTCACTTTAATTGTTAAACAATCCCAACTATTATATACCTCATATATAATGAATCTATATATGATCTCTTGAGAAAATTTCAACCATAAAAATGGTTGTATCAGTTGCTGTTGGAAGTGTTACCACTTTCACCATTTTATTGCTTCCCAAAGTTTAAAAAGGAATCCACATAGATATATTTGATAAGGATAAGTTTTTTTAGCATATTTAAGTTAGATATGGGTATGCTTTTAAGCTACAATCATTTCTTGGTCCAAATTGAAGATTTTACTTAAACTTCTAAATTTGTTTAACCTGCCATATTTTTTGTGAGATTTATGGTAAACTGATAGCTATTTCTTATTGTTTTTAAGATTAGCTTCAATTTGATGTCTAAAAGCCAAAATCGATTAACTCGGCAAGATGTTCTCCACTACAACTCATTTTGAGTTCGACTGTTTCTTGAGTCTATAAGATGGTACTTCTCATTGATTCTCTTATTACTAACAACATCGCCAAGATTGATGTCTACATAACCTAAGGATTCTTGATTATGCAATAGGGAAGCGTCACATATTATGGATCAGTATAGGTACCATAGCAGTTAAGAGCTATTTAAAATTTGTTAACATTTAAAAAAACATAACTAGAATTCATCTCAGTTGTGGAGAATCCACTTAGTTAATTTTTCTTTGATTATATGCGCTAAAGAAATGTACTTTAGGCAGAACTTTCGAGAATAGTTCAGCATTGCCCGCAATATAAAAGACAACACTGCTCTTATGGGATTATTTTTGTAAAATTCTTATATATTAGAACTTTGTGTATTGTTATATTCTATCGATTTTATCTAATTTTATATTATAAAATTTAGTTTTGTATTGTAGACACTGTGACCCGAGGTAACCTAAATTAGAGTTATCCGATGATGAGGAAATAACATATTACTGACAATGGATTTGGATTTCAAAGCTCCGATCGTGAATTTCTCACTCTTTTTGAAAGATTTTTCATGATTTTTCAAGTATTTCCAAATATTTTCAAGTGTTTTAATAAAACGTACAAAAAAACCTCATTTTGGATCTTCAGTGGTGATAGACGATCATCTCCCATTTTTGGGTACCTCTCTTCTGCATGGTTCATCTGGGGGGGCATTTTAGGAAAATTAGGGTCCAATGATGAGGGACAACTATCACTCACTTGAAACCTAATTTTTCCATGCTTTTGGATTTTTAAAAAGGGAAATTTTGACCTTTTAGTATTTCTTCTGGATTTACTAGGCATGACCTTTAGATTTAAAGTGATTTGAGGACCTTTTCAACTAAAAAATCTTCCTTAGATAAAAAAAAAAACCTTAATTTTAGGGTTTTCTTTAAGGGGAAAAATAACATATTTCTAAAAAAAGCCACCATTAGAGGAGAAAAAAAGTTCATTTCTCTCTCTAACCTTGAGCTCTAATAATCATTATTAAAAACATATACCAAAAATAACTAAATTTTAGATTTTTTTTTGGGAATGAGGATCACAAATTGGAGTAAGACATCTGGACTATAATCACTATAGAGTCAGAATATCTCTTAAGGGTAATATTCTAGGCTTCCTCTTACTTTCTCTCTCTACAATTTATTCACATGCTCATATGATCATTTGATATTGATTTGATGCATTTTAATTACAATGTCAAAATGATATGCATGTTTTATCGAAGTATGATTTGTTTCTGATTTGTTTGATATACTAGAGGCATGGCAGAACCTATGTGATTTCCTCTATTATTCTAAATGTAAAGCTTTATATCTTGTTCTTTATTTTGTTAAAGCATGTTCCTTTTATGTATTTTATGCGTGATTCATTTTCATAACGTATTTTGGTATGATTTAGGATGCATAAATGCATATTCTAGGTTAGAGATTCATTTCACAAGATTCCTTGTATTTTGGCCATCTTTTGCATTTTCTAGGTCTGCCCAAAGGTGATGGATGAGAAGAAGGTTTGAGGCATCGTCGTCCCTCATATGAGGAACATGACCCCTCAACGCCTTCTTCCTGTCTATCCCTCACTCCCTCCTTAGGCCATCTCTCATTAATTTGGGTCGTCATTTGGTCTTTTGCCATGAATTTTTGATATATCTCATACATATTGATGCATGTTTATCATTTTCCATTATATTTATATATTATTTTATGTAATTTCGTATTGTACAATTTGTTTCTGTACTGTTTTCATGATGTATGGTTTAATATTTTAATTACTTTTTTATTGTGTACCAATTCTTTACCCTATTTTTGGTATTTTTATGAGTTTTCATTTTTAGGCTTTTAGAGGGCTGCTTTAATTTCTTGCATGGGAAGTCATACCCCCAAGAGTGATCCACTACTCACTTCCCACATCTAGTTCTTCATACTTTCATTTCTTTTTTATGGTTTTATTTGATTAATTATTTATTTTGCATTCCTGGATTTATTTTCCTTTCTAGATGTATTACTTCTAAAGGGTTGTAATAGTTATAAAAGGATTTTTCTGCACGATAAAGATAGGAGGCAACGAAAATGTTTTCTACCAAATAAATGGGATTTCCTTCCAAAATGCGAACTAATGTCCAATTTTTAACCTAAAAATTCACACAATGTAATATAATATTTTTTTGTAAATATACATTAAGGAATCAACGTTTCCAAACTAATCAATAGCCCATTTTATGTATGATTTTTCTTTTATGTATTATTTTTTCCTATTGGATGATTTGCTTATGATATAATTTAAATGAAATTTTATTTTAAGTATTTATTTTTTGCCTTTTTGTTTGATTAGGATGCCTTAATTTCTATTGTTTGCATCGTGTGAGAGATGAGAATGGATTAATTTTAAAATATAATTATAAAATAATACCTAATCAAGATGCCTAATAAGAGTGATATCCCAAACACCAATCTCTATTTGAGCATCAAAAGATCGAGATTAACTTTCCAATGTTCTATCGGGTGGTGACTCCATAGCACCTACCTTTTTGGGCCTATTAGTAGATGCCTTCATCGGTTGACTACCAACCATAAACTGGGTTTAATCCTTCTTTATGACAAGTAACCAATTTATGAGTTAAAACAAGTCTTTTTTTATCTCAAACCCTAAAAGCATGCCTCTGGGAACCTAAGTGGAAATGAGCAAGTGGCTCTGGTGCATGTCATAGTGGCGACTCTACTGAGGGCTAAAGAGACCTTACTCCGAAAAGCACCTTGGTTAAGTTCTTTACAATTGGGTTTTGTTATCAATCTTATTGTCTTTCTAAATTGCATTTTTTGTATACATTTTAGAGCCTTATAACTAAGTTAGTCATCCCTTTTTAGCCTCGGTTCTATCCTAAAGCATGCCCTACGTTTACTTAATGTAGGAAGGTGTCAAGGAGACCCGCCAGCCTAAGTCTAGTATCAAATGGTATATAAAATAGTGACCCATCGATCGTTATGCTCGTGATAAGCTAGACCTATTGGTAGAGTTCATGCTTAGATAGCTTTAAAGTTTCATCACCCTTAACTCAAGCCCATGTAATGAAAATAGCAAGTTCTCTGAGGCTTTATGACCGTAATAATCTTTTGCTTGCTATATGGACCTTTATGTATTGACCAAACTCAATCAAATTATAAGGGTACCAATGAAAGATTGTCATGCCCCAGCGGACCCAACATAATTTGTGTAAGTTTGTTAAAATATGTAATGTTGAAAAATCATATGCCTGTGCTTTCAATTAGAGAGGTTATATTGCTGGTTTTCCACCATGCACCATACACGTCCATTAGGTATCCTGTTGATCCATAGGCTAAGCTCACTTAGAAAAGACATTATATGACCTCCTGTGTAGGAGTAATAAGGTTGGAAGGCTATTTTCATACTTGTATATGGTTGTGATTGATTTGTAGCCAAACTAGGTATTGCATTCATGGATCATGTATGTACCATGTTCATGTATCATCTCCAATGATTGACTTTTTTAGCCATCATAGACTTATTTAGGTGGTTTAGAGGGTCAAATGGGTGCCTGGTATGAAGATCAATATCTAGATTGCTGAGGATATACTTAAGTTCATATTTGGATTCAGAGGTTAGCTTCGAGTATGGTTCAAGTCAGTTATCGAAAATCAATCAGGAAATTGACCTAGAAATGAAAAATGAGTGGGTGATTGAAACTGAAAAGGGAAATGAAACTGGAAAAGTGGCTGATGATGCCACTATTAGGTTTCCATTCTTTAGGGAAAGGTTGAATGTTACTCCTTTCAAACTATCAACACTAAGGGACGATTTAGATCAAATGATGGATAGGCATTTGCAGGAGTTTAAAAAGAGGATGATAGCTATGATTGGTGGGATGGTGGCTTTTATAGTACCTAACATTAGAACTTAGCCTGTTGCATCCATGTGTGAGATAATAGAGCCAATGCATATTAGGAATGCTACCACAGCTAATGTTATTATGCTTCGAGACCCACCTAGAAGGGAAAAAAGGTATGACCCTAAGGATGATTTCATAGAGAAGGATTAAAAGTATGCCCTTCGATGGTGAATATGAGAGCAAGAGGTTCTAGTGTTGAAGATCCAGCTTTTATGAAGATAGAGGAGAGAATTGAGGCTATGTCAAGGTTGTTATCTGCTGATAGGGGAATGAACCCCGAAGATAAAGATTTAAATAGGGATGAGCCACTACTTCAGAGGTTCAAAATATCGAATTTACCCAGGTTTGATGGCACTTCAGATCCCTCAGCATATATTAAGCAATACACACTAATCATGAAAGGGACTACCTTATCTTAGAAATAAAAGGTGGAGTACTTTTGCTTAAGCCTGACTAAGACTACCATAGACTGATACCATGGGTTAGATAGGCAAACTAAAGAAGATTAGGATCTATTGATAGAGAAATTTCTCAAGCAATATGACTGCAACATAAGGATAGAAGTCACCTTGAAGGACCTTGAATTACTCCAGTAGAAGCATGATGAGTCTTTCCATGAGTACCTCACCAGATAGAGGAATAGGGCGATAGAGATAAAAAGAAGCCTGACATGACTAATAAGATCAGGTTATTTATTCGAAATGTAAGCCCATACTTGAGAGATCATCTGAATATGAAGGGTATGAAGGACAAGGAGTCTTTCAAAGATATAACTATAAAGGTTAAAGAGGAGTACCTAGCCAAAATAGGAAATAGTGACAATACGAGAAGGAACTTCAGTAGCAATTACACTGTTGGGAAAAGTAATGGGAAAAATAGGACTAAAAAGACTATAGAGGTGTCTGCTATAGAGGTTAGTTAGAGGAATTATTTTGATATGGGGAAATCACTATCTTTGGTGCTGAATATATTAGTTATAGAAGGGAAGTTGCAGTCGCTGCCACTAAGGCCTGTGAAGAGTCAAGGGTTGCCCTATCACAAAGTAAAACCAATATTGTACAAATCATCAGCACACTATGCATTCAACTGATTATTGTCTAACTTTGAGAAATAAGATTTCGGATTTGATTGACAACAAGCATATTTTAGATCCAGAAAAGAGGGATAAGAAGAAAAGGGTGATTACAATGTTGTACCTCCACCGGTATACATGATTGAATCAAGCCTATCCGAGTGGTATATGATGAGATATTTGTATGGGAATGAGCACTTGGCTGTTACTTGATTTGTCCCTAAAGTAACAAAGCCTGCCAAGGAAAATTAACTAGTTTTTATGATTAAATTTTGAGATACTCCCACAAAGAGTGAGGATGATGGGACTATAGTGCCCATTGATATCTGAAGTTCAGCCAGTGAATGTGAAAAAGAGGTAAAAGAAGAGAAAAAAGTAAAGGCGATCACAAGGAGTGGGAGAATGGCCCATGAGAAAGGTAGTTGGTTCCTACTGCAATGCCTATAGTGGAAGAGGTTGAGGATGATAAGCTAATCAAATAGCTGAAGTAAACACAAGCTTAGATAGGTATTTAAGATTCATTAAGATAGTCTCCTTCATACAAATAAAAGCTGGTGAAAGCCCTGAGTCAGTCTGTTGTGGCTACTACTATATCGCCCTTTGAGCAATTGGACTTGTTTATAGGAGGAACTGATGAGAATGTAGTGTACTATGATTTTGATTTGCTTGCAGAAGGAAGGAATCTTAACTAGCCCATCTACATCAAGGCTTAGGTTAATGGGAAGCACATAGCTTGTGTAATGGTGGATGATAGGTCTTTCGTTAATGTTTATCCTTTGGTAGCAATCCTAAATTTTGGGTTGAATGAAAGCATATTTAGTCAGTCTGATCTAACCATCTTTACTTATGGTAACTCTAAGAGGTAAGCTGTTGGAACCTTTAAGGCTATGGTGAAGATGGATCCAATTAAGAATGAGGCTGAGTTTATGGTATTACCTATTCCTACGAATTTCTCTATGTTGCTAGGGAGACCATAGTTTTATAAGTTGGGTGGAGTGCCATCAATATTGCATCAGATGATTAAGATTCCTTATGAAGGCCAGGTTATCACTCTTAGGGCTACAAGGGAGAACCAAGTATCTATGCTTGAGATAGCCCAGTAGCCATTCAGCAGGTTTCATATGTTGGTTGTCAATGGTTGAGAGGATGAAGGTAAACCTCCCGATTACCCCCAGGTGGTCAATATGCTGAAGAGGGTGAATTTTCTACCAGGTGCTGGTTTAGATAAGAATTCCCAAGGGCCTCAGATTGCCATAACCACCAAGGGGTTGAAGGATAAGAAAGGCTTAGGCTTTGCAGATTTTAGTAAAAAGGGGAAGGAGAAGGAAATGGAGAAAGGGATTCCTCACATCATTTAAAGTTTTGTTCCAACCTCGGCTCTTTACTTGTATTGTGGGGAAAAGGGACCCTAGATGATAGGGGATGTTCTGGTACTAGGAATTGAGATATTTAATGACATCTTTGATTGGAAACCGGGGATTATCAAGCCAGTTAAAGGTTTCTAGGATGAAAAAGTTATGTTACACCACTCTGCTTGGGATAAGGAGGAACCAAAAGAAGTTATAATGGAGAAGTTACTTGCTACCTAATTGAAAGGTAAAGAAAAGATAGAAGCAGAAAAACAACCAAAGGCTGACCTAGAGGCTGCATGATGCGAAACTCCAAGGTTAAAGAACCCGAAATCCCTTGAACATACACTTTGATCTCAAAACACAAAGAAGACAAAAACCCTCCCTATTAAACCCCTAAACAACAAGTGAATGGAAAAGCAAATAATCGGGATAAGAAGAATAAGAAAATACCACAATCAAATGATTGATAAGTAATCCTAATTCTTGATGCAATAGAAAAGAAAGCAAGCAATCTCACAATCTCTCTAAAGAATTTCGGCTAAGCCAAGAGAAAACTCTCAAAAGTTTATAATTTGATTCCAATCTTCAGTTTACAACTTATAATAACCTATTTATAGTCTCCAAACCCTAAAGGAATGGGTATACATAAGTCCAATAGATTTAAAACACTAAATTCTACCTAAAATAAGCTAAAACAACTACTTAAAATCCAATTAAGGTAAAGTGACGAATTGGGCTTATTTTAGAAAGGACCAAGTGTCTTACTTAAGAAAACAAGCCTTAATTAAGCTACTTAAGTCACAAGATTTTTAATGAAGTCACATGTCTCACTTAAATAAAAGCCCAATTTTGTTAAATAGGTCCAAACTAATTAACTATGAATACAAAAGCCCTACTACATAAATATCACATGCTATGCACATGTCTTCCACTTGCAAATGCCCCGCACATGACTTGCACATATCGTACATGACTTGCACATGTTCTTCCAAGGCTTAAATCTTCATTTAGGCTATTTTAAACCCACAAGGCTTCTTTCATCTTCACTTTAGGCTTCCCTTTATGGGGCATTGACCCAAAGGCTTGACTATATACTTTAAGCCTATAATTGAAAGTAAAACACCAAATCTGCCTCTTATAAATTGGAGCACCCCCCAATGACATTTGGATCTTATATTTATGTTTTTGAACTCTATTTAGACCCATTTGAATGTCATAAGGTTGCCCTTCTTCAATGGCATAAGATAGCCCTCTTGGATCCGTATCACTGAAGAGGTATTTAATAATGATAAGATTGGAGATGACACTTTTATTGATATTGTTTATATTCCTGAACTTTTTAATGAGAACAATGATTACTCTTTTGATTACATTAATAAGATAAATAACTTTGCTTGTTTGTGTGACGTTTCTTCTGATTTCAATATCAATGATCATGATTATAAAGCATTTATATTTGACATTAACTCAATAAACACATATTCATTAAATCTCATAACAAAACAAAATCCAAAAGAAATTTTATTGGCATTAGATGTAACTCCTGAAGAGAGAAAAATTTAAGAGAATATTAAGAAAATATAAAAAAAGTCTTTGCCTGGTCCTACAAGGACATGCTCGAAATATATTAAGAAGTCTCGAAACATTCTATCCTAACATACCCAGGGTATAAGCTGGTTAAGTAGAAGCTTGAAGACTTAGGATGAGTGGGCTGAGAAAGTTAAAGAGGAAGCCAGAAAACAAATAGAGACTAAGTTTTTAATAGAAGTTCAATACCCCATAAGGTTAGCAAATGTGGTCCCTACCGTGAAAAAGGATGAAAAAGTCAAAGTTTGTGTGGATTATAGGGATTTGAACAAAGCCTATCCTAAAGATGACTTTCCCCTACCTTACATATATGTTTTAGTTGATAGTGCAGCTACTTGTGCCATGTACAATTTTATGGATGGGTATTTCGGGTACAATCAAATTCTGAACAAGATAATGGATAGGATAAAAATAGCTTTCATAACCATATGGGACACATATGCTTACCGAGTCATGCCTTTTGGACTTAAGATATAGGTGCTACCTATCAGAGGATGGCCACTAAGATCTTAGATGGCTTGATTCACAAAAACATAGAGGTATACATAGATGACATGATGATCAAGTCAGTCACCCATGAAGGTCATTTTGAGGCATTAGAGAAATTTTTCCAAAGGATCAGCAATTATAGTCTTCACCTCAACCTTAAGAAGGGCATCTTTAGGGTCACTACAGGTAAGCTTTTAGGCTATATAGTAAGCTAAAAAGGCATAAAAGTGGATCCTGACAAGGCAAATGCTATTAGAGAGATGTCAGTACCTCAAAAAGAGAAGGAAGTCAGAGGATCCCTAGGTAAGATTCAATACATCAGTAGGTTTATAGCCAAGTTGACTTCAGTTTGCAGGTCAATATTAAAAATGCTCAGGAAGGACCAGCTCGTAGTATGGAATGAGGATTGTCAAAAGGCCTTTAATGCCTTTTAGGAATATTTGCTACACCCATTAGTATTAAGATCGCCTTAAGCAGATAAACCTTTGATTTTGTCCTTAGCAATAAAGGATAGCTCAGTTGGGGCTATAATGGCATAAGAAAATGACTTCGAAGAAGTTAGGACATTACTTCCATTCTCATAGAATCCAAGCAGTTGGAATCCTCTTAGGTATTTACAAGAGGCTCATTCGTCGTTAGGCAAGATGGAAAGGTGGTTGATTCTCCTACAAAAGTTTGATATAGAGTATATCACTAGAAAGACCATTAAAGGAAAGGTAGTAGCAGAGTTTTTAGCTAATCAACCCTTAAAAGGAGAGGAGGTGACCTATGAATTCCCTAATGAACACATCACAGCTATAATGGTGCAGGAGTGGCAAATGTATTTTGATGTAGTGAACAATAAAGGAGTAAAAGTAGGAGTGATTTTGATTACTCTATAGGGAGAAAAGTTACCATTAGCTAAAAATTAAGATGCAAGGTCATGAATAATGAAGCTTACATCTTTGGGTTAGAAGCATTACTGGCTGTAGGAGCAAAATCTGTAGAAGTATTTAAGGATTCATCTATGGTAGTTTATCAAGTGAGAAGCGAATGGTAGATAAAGAAAAAGCATCTAATGCTCTATTTCAGGTGCTTGAAGACCCTGAGTAGTCGATTCAAAGTTTGTACATTCGAGTATATGCCTAGGGAAGAAAACTAGTTAGCAGATGCCTTGGCCACCTTGATGTCTATCTGGGATAATTCGGAAGGAGTAGTTATGAAGCCTGTGCTGATTTTGAATTTCGATAGGCCATACTTTGAAAAGGAACACATCATGGATATTGAAGTCGATGATAGAAAGCCTTGGTACTTTGACATCCATAATTATTTAGAAAAGTCAGTGTTCCCAAAAGAGGCAACTGAGAAAGATCAAAGTTTAATTCACAAGTTGTTTATCCAATTCATCACCGTGGGGGAGTGCTTTACAAAAGATAGCCTGATGGGATTCAATTAAGATGTTTGGATGAAAAAGAAGCAAAGAAAGTAATGAAAAAAGTACATGCAAGAGTATGTAAAGCTCACATGAATAGGTTAGCCTTAGTAAAGAAGATTATGTGATAGGGTTTCTTTTGGCTCGGGATGGATACTGATTGTTCAAAGTATGTTAAAGAATGCCAGCTATGCCAACAATATGTGAATTTTAGGCATTTGCTTATATCAGAATTATGCAATCTTATATCACTATAGCTCTTCGTTGCATAATGTATAGACGTCATGGGAATGATCCATCCGCCTACTTCAAACGGGCACAGATTCATAATAGTAGCCATTGACTACTTCACCAAATTGATGGAACCTAAATCTTTTAAGAAAGTGGATGCACGAGATATGGCTAAGTTTAATGAGAAGAATTTGGTATGCAGATATAAATTACCTTATCACATAATGTCAGACAATGGGTTGCAGTTTATAGGAGAAACTAGATAGATACTCACCAAGTGTGGGACTCATCACCATAATTATTCTCCTTACCAACCTCAGGCAAATGGGGCAGTTGAAGCAACTAATAAAAATGTGAAGAGAATTCAAGCTAAAATAGTCCAAACTTACAAAGATTGAGCTGACAAATTACCTTTTGCACTATAGGGCTATAGAGCCATAGCTAGAACATCAACAGGGGTTACTCCATTTTCTTTGGTATATGGGATAAAAATAGTACTACTGGTTGAGATTAAGCATTAGTCTTTGAAGGTAGTCTTAGAAGCTGAGTTGCTAGAAATAGAATGTGCCAGACAAAGGTTGTTGCAACTTAACCTATTAGATGGAGATAGAATGAGAGCTTATTAGCGTAACCAAATTTATCAGAAAATGTTTGTTCATTCATTTGGAAAGAAGGTTAGGAAGCACCCATTAAAAGAATGAGACTTAGTATTCAAATAGATAAGGCCAGAGGTTCTAGATATTCGAGGTAAATTCAGACCTATATGGGAAAGACCTTTCATACTGAAAAGTTATTATCCAAAGGTGCTACTATTCTATCAGACAGTGATGGAAATGAGTTCAAAGAACCTGTAACATTGACAACATGAAAAGGTTCCATGGCAAGACTAAGAAAGAGAATAAATAGAGAATAAATTCCCCAAGGGTTAAAAACCAAAAAAATGGTGGTCTTCCTAAAATTGGGCACCTCACTAGGGTAAAAATCAAAATAAGGTATCCTGGGCAAAAATTAGAGGCTGAGAGAAAATAATTAATCATGAAAAGCTGAGAGAGCTGATTGATGACAAGAGTTATAATGCTTGTAAAGTTTTATTTTGAGATTGAGTAATATGTGTAATTGGGTTAACATCAAATAATGGTCATGTGTACTGAAATCAAAAAGAAATATCATCCATGCAAACATCCATGTAACAAAAGTAGCATATCTTTTTACATGTTCAAAAGCAAAAAGATCAACAAAAAAATAAACACAATTAATGAAAATGTCTGAACTAATCTATCATTATCACATCTCTCTCGCCATCTAAGTGTCATAGGTTGGAAAGCCTATTGTCGATGGCTGGTCTAGTGACCCAACGCTTGCAGGAGTCTAGAGTGGTGAAATCACAAGCACTAGTCGTAACATTCCATGAATCGCCGATCTTGTGAATAGTACTTCTCGAGGTGAATAGTATCACCTAGTGCCCACCGGGTCCGTAAAATTTTTTCTTCACCATTGAAAAGTAATATTTATGAAGAGTCTGATGGTATAATTTGGACTAAAATTAAAATCAAATAAGCCTCCAAAAGTGGAAAATAAAATAAATAACGGGAGCGATTGAGTTGACCAAAAAATTTGACTTGCTTGAAAATATTTTACGGACTTCATAAAATTATTCTGATTGCACTAAATCACTAAAAAATATGTATATCAATTTTTGGAAGGGTAAAATGAATTTTTTTTGAAGACTTTGAAAATTTATTTTTCGGACTGGTAAAATAAACATTTGGATCAAGTTTTATATAGAAACGACCTCAGATTGATCCAAAATTTTAAACATGGTCTAATTAAAACTTTTAGGAATTTGTAGCCTAATTTCTATCGAAAATTGATAGGTAAAAGTATTTTGACCAATTTAAGAGTGACAAATAGCATTGTACCCATTTAGGACTTAATTACCTTTGTCCTAAAGTAGGCAATGTTTATTAGAAAAATTGAGACTTTATATCTTCTTTTGGCCAGCCATATCTTCTTCATTTTTTTTCCATGGCTTTCTCTTATTCTTCTTCCTTCATTTTCCTTAATTTTCCAAGCTTTAATCTCTAGGTTTCTAGCCCTAATTTCAACCAATTTATTAAAAATTGCTTCTCTTCCATTTTTAGTTGCCTATAGTAGTGAAAGAAGCTGGAAATAACCCATTTCATCAAATGGGTATTTTGGTACGTTTAGGGAAAAATGAAATTTTCTTGATAATTTGGTTAATTAAGTGTTGATTATGATTTTGTATGTGTTATTTGGATGATAATTGATTGAAATTATGGTGAATTTTGGACATAAAAATATTGTCAAATAGAGAATCCAAGGTGAAGGAAGCCAACCGATCAAAGACAAAGGCAAAGGACAAATTTTTATGTGATTTAAAGTAAAATTATATAAGTGAACAACTCAAAACTCTTTAATTTCACATATATATTGTATATATAATTAGAAAAGTTTAGGTTAATTATGGATTAAATTAAAATTAAACTTAGAATTGAATAATTGGAGGTTGAATTAATTGAATTATGGTATTTAATTAAAATTTAGACATGCCTAATTTAGGAAAAAAATTTGGCCACAATTGAAAAATTAAGGACCAAAATGAAATTTTGTGGTCTAAATTGAAATAATTAAAAAGTATGTGGTTATATGATCATTGTGATTAAAATTGAGAAGAAAAATACAATTTAAAAGGGAAATTGGCATAATGTAATCGAATAAGGACGTTATTCTGTAGTCTAAATCAAGACGATCTTATATAGTAGGCTAAAGATAGTTTAATTTTACTATTTATTATTCACTATTTATTGTATTACTGAACTGAAATATATATATATATACTGTTCATTATAACGGGCTTATAGGGTCCACGTCCCATGTATCTAGTCTATAGATTTCTACTAGGTCATACTCGGGGCATATTGATAAAAAGAATAAAAATATAAAAAATGATATGAATGGATGAAAAAGGAAAGATGAAGGATAAAAAGGTAACTTAGCTAATATAAAGACTAAATGATAATTTTATGCATAAATAATAAACCAAAGGAGTTAAATGATTAATGTAATGGCATATCTATAAATAAAGTAAAGATAAAGGGTATGACTGTAATTTATTAAAAACGAAAGGACTAAACCATAAACATATTAAAGATAAGGAAGAAATAAATAAAATTGTAATAATAAGAAAGGAATTAATAAGTGAAAAATTGTGTATGGGTCAAATGGCCTTAATGAAAGAAATTGTATGGGTCGCATGGCCTTAATGAAAGAAATTGTATGATAATTGGTATCTGTGAAATTGATTTTGATACCAATTGGTTCTGATAATGCATATTGATTATTACTGTAATATCATAAATTGGTAATGATGCATCTATATAAATTGTATGATTTTGTAATGAAGGTTTTCCCTTAGTATTAGATGTGAAATCAGAAATTAGGATGTATATGGCTAGCCTAAAGACATTACTGTAACTGTGGTAACAAATCATGGCAATTTGCATAGTGGTAACCTTAACATGGTTTCACGACTGTACTGTATTAGAGTCTTTGGGGAAAAAATAGGTGTGCAATTGATACTACTGGAGTACTGGGACCCACGTGATCCATCATTTCGCACATCCTATTTAGTTATATATTTTCATGGTATACTAGGGACAAAAGCATAAAATACTGAAATATAAGAGAAAGGCGCAAAAGAACGAAAAAATAAATAAATTAGGATAAAAGTGCATATTTAAAACTTTAGGGATTAAAGTGAAAATTTATCCCTATAATGTGCAATCGAAATATAAGGTGATAACAATTTGAGAATAAAACTTGAAAAGTCATAATTAAGAATGAATTTCTCAAGTAAGAGCAAAATAGTAATTTTATTAATAAAAGTGAAATTTAGAATTAAATTGAAATATTTGTGTAAAAAGTGATTATAATGGAATTAAATGATGAAAAAGAAATAATAAAATTTAGTTATGAATTATATATGAATGAACCGTAGTGAAATTTTGAGGTTTAAAGTATTATGTTCACCACTAAGTACTTTATTACTTAGCGTGTAGTTTTGTGCTGCACGCAAGGATTAGAGATTGAGCTTGTGATGGAAGAGCTTGTGTAGTTTTGTGTTTTTCGTTGGTTGGCATGTATATAAGTATGATATCTAAAGTGGACAAGTAGTTTTCATTACTGTATATATTTTTTGAGATGGACTGAATTTGTATATATCTTGCACTATAAAAGGAATTTTGATGAGATTAAATGAAGAATTTATAATGTATGTATATACATATACAATTGTGGTACTAAATACTGTACTGTAATGGCTGATTTTGCGAAGTTTTTATATATTATTGGAGGTTGGGTTGGATGAGTGTATTTATTTGAGAGGGTTTTTGTAAGAATTGTAGGAAGGTAGAATTTAGATTTCAACCGTTATGCTGTCCAAATTTTTACAAATTTAATAATAGTTTATAAATCATCATAGTGTAATGTGACATCAATGCTCGGATCAATGTTCGGTTATCGAATTTTATATTTAGTGGTATCAGAGCCAAGGTTTAGGCGATTCTGACCAATAAGATATTTGGAAAATATGTGATACTACTTATCAAGAATCAGATGTGGACCTATTACTATGTACATCTCTATTTAGTCTTAAGAATGAATGATTCGGGCAGAGTGAAATAGAAAATAAAAGATATGAAACTAAGTTGTTCAAGAGTTATGAGGTTTAGAGTATATGAATGCAGGAAGAAGGTTGTTGTACTTTAGGTACCTATAAGTTATCCTTGATAGAGAGGCAATCATTGAATGTTTTATGCATGGGGATGGGTTAATATGCATTGTCATTACATGAAATGAATATTTGCATAATACGACATGCATGAAACATCATACATTCATTGTACCAGCATCATGTGATCATTCATGATTAATAATAAGTTTTATGCATATACCCCAATTGAAAGGAAACTTACATGGAATATAGTAAGTAGATGGAAGTTAGGTAGATGTATCTTGTAACACCCTTAACGGAACAATTCTTTCCGATATGAACTTAAACGATTTGCCAAATTTTTTTTCTAACATTGATTACCAAACTTATATCAATTCAAATCATCCATTTATCAAAATTTCGGCAGCACAACGGCTACCTACTTTCTGACTTCCTGAAAATTCAAACAATAACACAGCCTTCAAGAGGCACAACAGACTAACATAAACAATAGATACATATCATTCAATCATTTGTATACCAATCACATTCATTTACTAACATAACAATAATTACTATCACATAATAACAGTTGTTCAAATACAGTCAAATCTTACTATTATTAGTTGAGTATATACATGCCAAAATACCTAAAAGTATAGATAATTCTTTTTTTCAAAACTCACTTCACTGTGTACTATGCTCTAACTCCTCTTCAGAACCTACATGCAGTAAAAACTACGTGTTGGGCACTAAATATGCTCAGTGGTGACTATCAATCCTCGAATTTCCAATTAAGCATAATTATATAAAATAATGCGAATTTCACTTGTTTTATCAAATGACACTTTTCAATCTTTTGACAGGTCTTTCAATTTATTACCCACAATTTGGTAAACTTTACTTTGATTTTAAACTTTTCAACTTAATTCAGAATATTCTGTTTTTGTAGTTCATTTGCAAAATTGACATTTCTCTTTATACTTTATACTTTTACTTAACTTTTATGCATGGCTTGACTTTTCAAGCAAAATTCTTTATTTAATCAATTCAATAAAAATTTTATTTCGGTGGATGGTTTATATAATAAATTGCCACTGTAATGGCATATTTTTGATTAAATACTTAATTTCTTTATTTATTACAAAACTTACTCTTTAATACTATAGCTACTGTTTTGCTATATATTCTTTTATTTCACTTTAACTTTTTCAACTGTTTATCAATTTATTAATATCAGAGCTTTTGAACATTTAATGCAAAGTGAAATAATTATTTTGGTACACTTTGCAAATAAATCTTTACTTTCTTTCTTTTTCTACAAAAAAAGGCTCTTTTTACTCACTTATTGCAGACTTGCTACTTTTCATTTTAACTGTAAAATTTGTCATTCATTTGCTCATTTTACTTTTCAGTTGACTTTAACTTACATAATTTAATCTTTGATCATTAAACTCTCGATTAATTATACTATTGTACTTTTTGCACTTAAAATACAAAATTAGTACTATTTTTCAAATTTTTCATTTTCAAAGCAATAATTAGTACACAGAATACCAATTGGTCCTTATTTGACTTTTTCTTGTACAATTTTGTTTTAATCCTTTTTTCCTTACAAAAGCTTATTTTAAAGCTTTTTAATTGTCAATTTACCATTTTATCTTCGCTAAACATTTTCTTTTAATTTTTGCTTATTAACTACAGTTTTTGGGATAATTTACATTTTTGCCCTAAAAATTTTTATTTTCTTCAAGTAAGTTCTTTTTCATTTAAAACTTTTACATTCAATTTACTTTTATAATTCTAATTTATCCTTTTCAATAAGCCCCTAATGCAATATGACAGGACTTTCAAATAGAATATGCGGGATGTAGATCCCATAGGACCACATCAGACATATTGAAAAATGATTCCTAAGGAACCATTTTTCATAGAGCAGATACATACACTATAGAGATCAGAGATCCTACCCATAGTAAAGCAAGTCGTCACGACTTGCACTGTGGTATATGGTGTTCCTATGGCTAGCCATTTATATCCTGTACAAGAATGTTACTACCTGACTATTGCTAAGGCCAAAACCAATCATTTATTTTCAGAATATTTTTCTAACTTTCAGAATATTTAATTAACTTAATTTTTCTTAAAACAATATACTTTTGTCAATCGCATCCTTTTTAGTGCTTTTGACTATTCAATCATTTTTTTCTTTTCGATTATTTTCTCCTTTCAGTCACTTTTTCTTTTTTTTTTTGTTTTCAATCACTTTCTGTTAATTATTCTACATAATTCACACTGAACACTTGTCATTTCAGAGTCCTTTTAATTCATTTCTTAAACTAAATATTTCCTTAATACTCTTTCATACTTTGTGAATTATATTAGGATAATTTACTTTTTTTTTCTTCTTGGCACTTATTGAATTATAAGTTTATAATTTAATAATTTACTTTTACATTCATTTTATTTCTTTCTTGACTTTTAACTAATTTTTTTCTTTTTCGATCTGAATTTGCGATTGCTCGAAATTCGAGATACTTTTATATAGATTGTGAATTATTTATAATAATTCACCATTTTATTCAAATTATGAATTATTTTGTAATAATTCAATACGGTTACTTTAATCACTATAATTTTTATTCTCCGAAAACTTATCAATTAACCTCTTTCATTTTCTTTATACGAAATGTTCATTAATTATATTAATTTACCATATTTTATTTGTCTATTAAATTATTTCTCAATAATTCAATAATTTCATTTAAACATGTTTAATATTTATTCTCAAAAATATTCTCATAAATCAAATAAATTCTATAAAATTTTATGTGAATATTATTGTTTACTTATTATCATTTTTACTCATTTTATGAATTATTTTACCATAATTTATCATATACATTATATACTTATCCTTATACTTAACTCTAAAATTCTTATATAAATTCCATAGATTTCCTTAAAAATTCATGGACATATATTTAATATTTAATATTATTCTATGGCTTAATTTCATCAAATTACTTAATGTATACATTCTTTTTCTTTAAGAATGCATTTCGGCCTTTAAGGAATTTCTTTGGAAAAATTTACTAAGAAATGCTTATAAAAGGGTAAAATAGTCATTTGATAGCTAAACTGTTTAAAAAATAAAGTTTTACGACCAACAGGGACTAAAATGTAATTTTTTATAAAAATGATAAAACAAGTGTAAATTGATATAATGTATATCAACTGTTAGCTTAAAAACTAAAAATAAGCTTATTAAGAATAAATTAGTCATTTTAAAGTAAAATATTTTCGGTAAATCATTTCAATTCATATCGGAAAAAACAGTTCCGTTAAAGATGTTACATTTAGTGGTATCAGATCAATGGTTTAGATGGTTCTAAGATCGGAGTGGAATAAGACTAAGTGATAGATTTATCTGTATATACATGCCAAAAGTCAGTGGATAAGTGTTAAGAAGTCTGATGTGTACTTGCTTCCCATTACGTTCAAAAGTGAAAAGTTGACATCTGACTGAGATTGTCAGGTGTAAAGTGATTGATTCTGTATGGTAAAGACAATAGCAAGTTAGAATGAAAGTATTGTTGCTTAAGGTCTTATGGAGGCTAAAGCAGAATGACGAATTATTGACTTAATTTGAGTGTGATATGAGTACCTAAATGTCATTGTGAATGAGAGTCCGTTAAAGAATGCAATAAAAAGTGTATGTCAGAAATTTGGAAAGAAATTGTATATTAAGTTCAGACAAACTGTAAGGGACATAGAGAAACCTTGACTTAAGTGTCATGGTCTAAGTTGTTATCAAATTAAAAGTGATACAATTTAAAAAGGTTTATGATAGTTGAAATGACTCTAATAATAAGTTAAGTTCATTTAAGATGCTATATATATATATATATATATATATATATATATATATATATATATATATATATATATATATATATATATATATATATATATATATATATATATATATATATATATATATATATATATATATATATGTTAGTGATTCCTTATAGGTGTGGGTACTTGATTAGATGTTTCATAGTTTTGGGATAGGCTATGATATCTGCATCATACGAGAATATGTGTCAGTATTCTATTGCATACATGAAATTATTCATTCATTGCATAGTATTTCATATTATGTGATAACATCTGATTTGCATCATATCATTTGTATAGACCACACCTGATATGGAAAAAAACTGATAGAAGATATAATAAGCATAGAGATGACCTAATAGCAAGAGAGGATTACCATTGTACTGGGATGGAGTAAAAAGGAATAGTGTATCCAAGATTGTTTTTTGATTTTGATGTTGCCATTATGAGTTATTGGTCATGTTATTTATATTTGAAAATGTATTGACTACCTGTACAGACTTAATAAATAGGGTTTTCTACCCCTATTTGGATCCAATTATGATTATCTTTATTGGTATTATTCTAATGTGTTCTAAGACACTGAAAGAATGTGATAAGTATTTGAGCTTTGTTCTGCCGATATTAAAGAAAAAGTAACAGTTCGTTGAGATTAGGTAATTTAAAATCTGGCTGAACGAGGAGTTCCTGGTTGAGCTGGGTACTACCAAAAAGGTAATACATTGGCTAATGTACTCAGCTTTAGAAAAAATATCTGGTAATAAAATATTTTCAAGCACATGTGTTAATACGATGAATAAGTGCAAACAGTTAATGATAGTATTTGCAGCTCTTCAGCTGTAAGTGTTAATAAAGTTTGACTTTGAAATGAGCATGGTTAGCTGAATGTAAATAAAAAAGGAGTATTCCGGTTCTTTCGGGATCGCTTTGATGTATATGATATCAGAGTAGAATTAAGTCAGAGTGGCCATGGATTTTGCCATTTGCCTGTTTGAGTTTCAAAAAAAAAAGAATATGTTGCTATGAGTGAGATTTTTGATAACCTCCACTTTAGCATAGTGTTTCACTTCAGACTGATGGTCAGTCGAAGTGGATAATTCAGATATTATAAGAATTGTTTCAACGAAGTGTATGTAAATTTGATAATGATTATGGAACATACTCATTTTTAGTAGAGTTTACTTATGGTGATAGCTATTAGTCCAGTCAAAGATAGCTTTGGTTGGGATATTATCTAAAAGGAAATGTAGAAGTCCTTCATGTTGACATATTTGAGTATAAAGAAGTCAATAAAAGTTTATTTGATTTGTGGTATAAAAGAAATTTGTATACAGATTGATTCAATCTGTGAAGTAAGATTGGTAATGATTTTCGACTTAGAAATCAATCAACTCGAGAACGTGCAGGTTCCATAAGTAAGCATGCTTGAGAACAATCAAATGTGAAATAATATTGATAAGACAATAATATTGTATCTTCTACTCTTTGTTATAAGTAAATTTCGAGCACGAAATTTCTTTTAGTAGGGGAGAAATTTCTTTTAGTAGGGGAGAAATGTAATGGTCTGAACACCATGTTAGCCTTGAACAGTATATTCATATGGTGAATAGTATTTTTCAGACTGAAAAATACATCCGAAAGTGAAAAATATTTTATTTAACCATTGGAAAATATTGGTCATGGTGAGTCCGGCATTGAAATTTGAAGTAAAACTGAGGTCAAATTGATCTCCAAAAGTCAAAAATACGAAAAAGGTAGCGAGTCAATTTCTATTATAAGGGAACTAACTCGACTTTGTATAAATATTTAAAAATATCAAACAGACTCCAAAAATTACCAAAAATTGCAGTTAAGCCTAAAATAATATATAGATTATTTTGGCTGCAAAAAATAAATTTTTCTGTAACATCGATTTTTTGGATCAGACTGATTTAATCGAACTGGATTAAAAACGAACTCTGATTGAGCCAAAAATTTGCGTGCAACCTATTTTCGGGGTGATAAAAATTATAGACTCATTTTTGAAGTGATTTGAAGTTGAGAAGTAAAATAAATTAATTAGAATCAGTATTGGATAATTAATGCATTTTGATTTAATTATTTTATCCCAAATCCAATCCCATGATCAGCACTATAAATAGAAGGGATGAATAGTGAAACTCATGAGAATCTAGAAAAAATCATCATCTTATTTTTCCCCTCCCAGTGAACTCTTCTTTCTTCATTTTTTCACCATTTTTCTTCATTTTTTTCTTCTTGTTTCCCTTTGATCCAAGCACAAGATTTAATCTCCAGCCTCTCTAGTTGCTGGATCTTACCTCAAATCAAAGATTTAAGGGAGAAAAGTTAAGGAAAATAAGTGTTAAAGGCATGGAGGTCAATATGAGGTAAGAAATTTGTTTGATTTTAATTTGGTTTTAAGACACCTATAGCTAGATTTAGATGCCTAAAGTATATTTTGTGGTTATTTTAAGCTGAAATTTTGTGTTGCTTGATAAATTTTGAGATGGAAATTTCGGCCAACGAAAGAAGTTTTTAGTGGATGATGATTTTTATGATTTTAAGTGAATAATAGGAAGTTCAAGGGAAGATTATGCATGGAGAAAGGTTAGTGACTACTAAATTTTAGTATTTTTCATTTAATTTTATGATTTTTCTTAGGATTTATTAAAAAAAATTGTGTAATTGATTAAATTTGAAATTGGTAGTGTAATTGTGTAATTGAACTTTAATTAAGCATATTTGAATGATTAATTGAAATAAAAAAATTGTAAAGTGAGTTTGTTATAGTGGCCGAAATTCCCTATGAAGAAAACAAATTTGTATGATAAGTATATTAATGCATTTAAGCCTTAATTTGATAGTAAATGTGAAATAATGCCTCTATAAATTTTTTTTGAAATTTATAGAAGTTAAATGAATATTTTTGGAATATTTATTGAATATGTAATTAAGAAAAAATTGGAAAAATGTAAGTATATTGAAATTACCCTTAATATAATGCAATTGAACCTTAATTAAGCTTAAATGTAAGCTTAACTAAGTTGAAATAAATTTCTCATTAAAAATTTATTTCAACTTACTTAAGCTTACATTTAAGCTTAATTAAGGTTCAATTGCATTATATTAAGGATAATTTCAATATAATTACATTTTTCCAATTTTTCCTTAATTAAATATTCAATAAATATTTCAAAAATATTCATTTAACTTCTATAAATTTCACAAAAATTTATAAAGGCATTATTTCATAGTTACTATCAAATTAAGGCTTAAATTCATTAATATACTTATCATACAATTTTTTTTCTTCATAGGGAATTTCGGCCACCATAACAAACTCACTTTATATTTTTTCTTAATTTCAATTAAGCATTCAAATATGCTTAATTAAAGTTCAATTATGCAATTACACTACCAATTTCAAATTTAATCAATTATATAAGTTTTTTCTTTATAAACCCTAAGGAAAATCATAAAATTAAATGGAAAATACTAAGATTTAGTAGTCACTAACCTTTCTCCATGCATAATCTTCCCTTGAACATCCTTTTGTTCACTTAAAATCATAAAAATCATCATCCACTAAAAACTTCCTTCCTTGGTCGAAATTTTCACCTCAAAATTCATCAAGCAACACACAATTTCAGCTCAAAATAACTACAAAAACATACTATAGGCACCTAAATCTAGCTATAGGTGTCTTAAAACCAAATTAAAACTAAACAAATTTCTTATCTCATATTGACCTCTATGCCTTTAACACTTATTTTCCTTAACTTTTCTTCCTTCAATCTCTGATTTGATGTTAGATTCAGAAACTAGAGAGGCTGGAGATTAAATCTTGTCCTTGGATCAAAGGGAAAAATGAAGAAAAATGGTGGAAAAAATGAAGAAAGAAGAGTTCGATGGGAGAGGAAGAAGAAGAAGCTGATTTTTTTCTTGATTCTCATGAGTTTCACTATTTATCCCTCCTATTTATAGTGCTGATCATGGGCTTGAGTTAATGGGCTTGGGCTAATTTAATTAAATCAAAACTCATTAATTACCTAATATTGATTCTAAATAATTTCTTTCACTTCTCAACTTTAAATCACTTCAAAAATGATTCCATAATTTTTATCACCCTGAAAATAGGTGCACGCAAATTTTTGGCTCAATCGTAGTTAGTTTTCGATCCGATTCAATTAAATTGGTCTGATCCAAAAAAATCATTGTTACAAAAAAATTTACTTTTTTTGCAGTTGTTTAAAAGGTGTGTCTAATTTTTTTTGAAAAATTTGTCACCAAAGAAGTAAGAGGTATTCGATTCTTAAGTAGAGACACTGGATTTAGTCCACTTGAAGGATTTATTACGGCTAAAGGAGCTGGTTGTGTTCATATTAGAAGAGCCAAAGGAGGAATCTCACTTTATTGACAATATGGAGTTTCCAACTTTGGTAAACTTTGATAATTTTATTCTATTGATGAGAGAAAATAGGGAGCAAAGTCCGGAGAGACCCTTATTTGGATCATAAGCTCAGCCTCCAAAGAGTAACATGAGTCGAGTTAGCACTCGAAAAACTAGAACTTTTCTGACCCTTCTCTTTAAATTTTTATAATTTTTTTAGTTGTGGTTAGTATGTTATTTCTAATAGTTTGTTATCCTGGCTTTAGTTTAATTTAATAGGCTTTTATAGTTCAATGCATGTTTTTCATATTTTTTGAGTTTATTGTGTTTGTGTCTATCAATTTATGAGTTAAGAGTTAAAGGTTGAACAAGAAGCACCTAATGATATTTAAAGAACTTATATGTTTTGGGTTGCTAATATAAGGGAAATATAATTCAGTTAAACTTAAAGTTCATATATGTTTTTCCTGAGAGAGCTTTGATGTTTACTATTTTTGTGTTTCATGAATCATAGGGAGAGCAATTGTATTCTAAGCTTATAATGGTATTGAAATGAAAATTAATAGGTGCTTCTGTTTTATATAAATTATTCATGATTTTGCTTGCCTTTTGAGTAAATTATGCATATAGGAGAGAATTTTGCAGTCAGTTTGTACTAAATATTTAAGTTATTTGGTGGAGTTATTGCATGTTAAAGAGGGCTTAATTTACCATGAGTGGGTTGAAAATTAAGTGAAAATCAGGCCAGAATTTAAGTGATAGGTTTGTTATGCAGAAGAATAATTTTTGTTATGTTCAATATTGAATCGAGAGCCACCACTCGGTAGAGTGAATTTTCACTCCACCGAGTCCTTAAAAGTTTGCTTAGACCTTTATATTTTTTTTTTGTTTTATTTGTCTCACGTTTTGTTCCAACACTTCCCTTCTTGGTAGAGGGACAAGTCACTCCATCGAGTGGCCCTTCTCACTCACCGAGTCCTTGAAATTATGCCTAAACCTTTAAAATTTGGATTTTCTCAATTTTGGTTCCAGTGCCTTTCCACTCGGCAGAGTGAATTTTCACTCCACTGATTCACTCTACACTCCCGTGAGCCACTCCACCTCCACCAAGGTGCCTTGTCCATAATATGTTAGAGAGTATGCTCTAGAGCCTATGTAATAGGGATGCATTTCATATGTATGAATTCATATTCTTAATAAAAGGCATCATTCATTTATTAATGTTATGTTTAAATACATGAGTTTGTAAATCTTAAATTAATAAATGAAGTCCTAGATATTATAAACACAATGCAAAGGCAATCATGAAAGTGTTCATGATATGAGATGTCTATTTCATGCAAATATGTTAATATCTAAATATCCCTAGTTATAGAATTAACAAGATAGGACATTGTTAATTCGGATAGACTAGCATATATTATGCTTCTTGAATGGTTCAGTAGTGGTTCTCATAATTATGATTATGGAAGATAATCAAAGCTAACAAGTAGATGCTTGTTAGAAGAAGAAGTTCATTGGAGACCTGCAAAGACAATCCTCACATGGATATTAAATCTATGTCAGTGAGGAATCTCTTCATAGTTGTTGTGCAAGTATTCTTAGACTTGAGATCACCAAGGTTATCTTAAGTAGCAAGTGGTATACTTTGACTCCATAACTGATTACTTCCAATTGGAGGTGAACATAGTTAAGAGGTTGGGTATATCATGACCTACTTGAAGATAGTTGAGTGATTGACAAGGGATTCACCATCCTAGATTTATTAAGGGAAGTTATCTCACATGATTTTATAATTGCTTTGTTCAGAGAATCTTTTGCCAGAGTAATTTGCCAAGATGGATAGGTATCCATGAAAGGCACCTTGGGAACAATGGTTAAATTAATAGAACATACATAATTAGATTTATATGAGTTGACACATAATACTCAGAATCTAATTGAGATAAGAGTGGTGAAAGGAGTAATTGCACGGTAACTATTTCTATGGATGGGTATAGTCAAACCGCTTGACTTTTCTGACATTTGGATAGTCATGATGCCTAGCTAGAGGTCACTCATGACTTGTATAATAGTGTATCATAAATATCAATAGGGATTGATAAATGATTTAATGAAGTTTAAATCATGTGAGTTTTGAATATACCTCATAATTACATATTATACTGCCAATATAGACAGGAACCCAATAGGTCACACACATATAGAGTAAAGGATAAAATGGTAAAATGACAAGGATAATAATATTTGATATTATTATGGGGAAAAGAAAAATGAATAAGAGAATAATTAATTAAAGAGTTTAATTAATTATGATCAAGTAGAATTGTTCGCAAAACTTTTTAGAAATGTTTGCAAAATAGACTTAATTGAAATATTGTATTTCATAATTAATTATTATTAGACTATAAGTGTTATAGGGCTGATATAATAATTAATAGATCCATTGGAGAAATTAAAGAGGCCCAGATAAATGATTTTGGTGCAAAAACCCTCTAGAGGAAGGGTTACACGTAAAACCTAGATAGAAGGCCTTAAAGGCCTAATTCTTGGACTAAAACAAATTAAATATATTTCATAAGTGTTATGGAGCCTACATATTTAATTTGGATGGATTTGGAATTTATTTGGATAATTAAATCCAAGTGTATGCATAAAGGGCCTAGTTTATGGGTTTTGTGCATAATCCTTTATGAAAGGATTTAAATTGGATTTAATTGAGCCCAAATAAATTATTAATAATTCCAGAAGCCCATTTAATATTTTTTCAGCAATTTTAAATAGCCCAATCCCATTATAAAGTTGGATTTTTAACATAGCTATACAAGTCCAAGATAAAGGGATTTAGGGTTAAGTGAACATTAAGAGAAAAGAAATTCTCTCTCTCATTTTTCTCTAACCCTAGTTGCCACTCCCTTGATAGCATCAAAGGGAATTCAGCCAGCCCTTGTGTTCCATCATTCTTGGTTCATTCAATCATTCTCTAGTGTGGATTACTAATTGGATGTGTTCAATTTTGGACACTGTGGTTTGCAACAACCCGATAAGAAGGAAAATCAACTGTTCAACAAAAATCAAAGGTGATTTTTCTTATTCTCATTAATATTTATATTGTAAATTTATGGCAAGATCAGATCTATTGATTAAAAAATTTTAAATTCAGCTTATGTATGTGATGCATGTAACCGATAATTCCCAATATAACAGCCACACTGCTATGTTATTAGTATGTGTTTAGTGTGTTTATTGTGTTAATTTGGTGTTAATTTAGTGTTTAATTCCTTAAGTTACCAATTTAAGAACTTAATTGGTTAATTTGGTGTTTTTAGGGGTTTAATTGAAGAAAAAGAAGAAAATCCAAGGACTAAAGTAAAAATTCAACGATTGAAGGTTTTAAAGAAAAAAATATTTTACTCGTGGCAATCCAGAGACAAGCCACTCAGTGGAGTGACTCTTCATTCTACTGAGTAGGTCATAAAGAGGAGCAAATAGTAGCATAGTGGAGTGATTCATCACTCTATCGAGCCACCAAAGAAGGAGTCCAGGATAAGGCTACTCGATTAAGTGATATTTCACTCTACCGAGCAAAAGAGTCCAGATTACAATTAAAAATTTCTCCTCTACTAATTATGAAGTCATCTGCTAAAATGAGAAGTCTTTTGCTGAATAGGAAGTCAAAGCCATTAAAACTTCTTCTTTTCAAGCTATAAAAGCACACCTAAACACCAGAATTGGAAGGAGAATCAAAATTATGTAGGGATTTTCTTTAGTTAGTTTTTAGGGTTTTTATTATTTTTCTTAATTTTTGTAACATAGTTTAGATTTAATTTCTTTTAGCTTAGTTTTCAATTCTCTTAAAGTCTCAAGCTTTCTACTGGTGTGCTGAGAAGTCATCAAGAACAAGTTTGAAGCTTAATAAGTATTGTATCTCTTTATTTTTGTTTTTTTTAATCATGTTTGGTGAGTAATTCCTTATCCCTTATACTTTTACTGTAAAGACTTGAATTTAAGCTTAATTTCAATGGAAGTTGTTATTTCTTAATTTCTATATGAATTCTTATCTTAAGTTATGATTTTGTTGATGATTGATGTACTGAATAAATGCTTAATTGTCAATTTCACTTATAATTTATGGTATGGATGTTCTTACTTATTTTTCTCATGTTGATGTATAGTTACATTCAGAGAATTAAGGTAATGATTTATTTTTCATGGGTTGATTTTAAATTAAGAATGTTGAATTGAGAATGGGTTAGATTTAGATCTCTTTCAAGAGGATCTAATAAAGGTTTAGGGGTTTAAAATGGGATCTTTATGCTAAGTATTATATTGTTCCTAAATAGAGGATTTAATGCTTAGAATGTTATTCTGAATAAGATGTATATGTTTATTTTCATTGGTTTTTCATAATCACTTATGTTACCTTTGATCTAAGCCATTATAGTAGAAGTTGAGGTGGATAGTTCCTTTAGCATAAGTGTTTTAGTTATTGCATTGTTTTTAATTAATGTTAGTCTAGTTTTAATTTCTATTTTTCTTTATTGTTAATTTAGTTTAGTTTTTTTCCTTTAATTAAAAACTTAGGAAATATTCTTAGGTTAATTCAATTCACTTAAAGATATTTTACTTAGCAATCCATGTTCCCTTGGGTATGATATTTGGGATCTTAATTATATTTTCCTATATTACTAGCCAGTTTAGTACACTTATTAGAGCCCGGTCAGGAATGTTTACTTAATTTTAATCGACTTACATTATATGAGAGAGGAGAGAGGATTAAGCTTAAAACTTAATTATAAAACAACACCTAACCGAAATGCCTAATTAGAATGATGTTCTAAATACCAATCTCTATTTGGGCATCAAAATGTCAAGACTAACTTTTTGATGTTCTATTGAGTGGTGACTCCATGACACCTACCTTTTTGGGCCCATTAGTAGATGCCTTTATAGGTTGACTATCAATAATAAATTGGGATTGATCCCTTTTTATTACGAAATGGCCAATTTATAAGTCAAGCGAGCCCCCTCTAGTGTCGAACACTAAAAATAGGCTTCTGAGAGTAAACCCCAAAGCGAGCAAAGGCTCTAGCGTGCATTATAATGGTGACTCCATTGGGGACTAAAGAAACCTTGGCCTAAAAAATATCTTGGTTAATTTATTTATAATATGTTTTTGTATTAATCCTATCTCATTTCTAAATTGCATTTCCTGCATACATCTTAGAGCTTTAGAATTAGTTAGGCATCCCTTTTTAGCTCCGGTGCTATGATGAAGCATGCCCTACATCACTCAATATAGGGAAGTGTCAACGAGACCTACCAGCCCAAGTTTAGTAGTAAATGATGTATAAAATGGTGACCCATCGGTCTTTATGCTCATGATAAGGTAAACCTATTGGCAGGGACCATGCTTAGGTATCCCTAAAGTTTTATCACCCTTGACTTAATCCCATGTAATGAAAATAGCAACCTCCCTAGGTTGTATAACCATAATAATGCTTGCTTGCTATATGGACCTTTATGTATTGATCAAACTCAAACAAATTAGGAGGGTACCAGTCAAAAGCTACCATACACTGATGGGCCTAACCTGATCTGTGTGATTTAGTCAAAATATATAATGGTCAAAATCCATACGCCTGAGCTTTCTATTAGAGATATTATGCTGCCAATTTTTCATCATGTACCATACACATCTATTAGGTATTGTAAGGCCTCTAGCATGACCCCAGTCAGAAATGCATGATTTTATAGAGTGGTATGTGATTAAGAATTAATTAAAGATGTGAATTTCATATTAGAAGCTTTGGACTAGTGATAATTTTATTTTATTATATTAAAAGCATGGAATTATTTTGGTATAAATTTATTCAAGAGTGTAATTAAAGCTTGAAATATTAATTGAGGGGTAAATTTGTAAAAATGGCATCTTAAGCGTCAAATGTGAATAAAGGAAAGAATGGAGTGGTTGATTTAAGAAAAAAAATGGAAAGTTCATAGTTTAAAATGCAAAAAGGTGAGAGGTTTAAGTGAGACATGCAAAAAGTGGAAGGATTAAAAAGGGGATTTCACATGTCACTATATATATATAAGCTAAATTTTAGAAAAAAAAAAGATGAAAGGGATGGCATTTGCTTGAGGAAGTTACATAAATTTTTCTCTTCTCACTCTTTCATCCATTGTTAAATATATCTAAGAAATCCTTGAAGAAAAATCATTGCATGTGGAATTAATCAAGGACAGTTAATGTTAAACATTAAGGTAAGTATATTAATTTGATAATTCATATCCTCTTCTTCATCTTCTTCTTATTTGGTTGATGGTGGATTGAGTTAAATGCTGGAAGTTTTTGTTAAATGGATGCATTGTTGTTAAAGGATAAGAAAAAGGAGGAAAAAGCAACAAAAAGGGAAGGTACAAGATTGAAGTTAAAAGGGAATTTTTGGCTAAGGTATGGGATTCTTAGGATTCTCATGTATGTATGCGATTAAATTGAGAAAATTTTAATTTTATACTTTACAAAAGTAATATACCTTTAACTTTAAAAAGTAACTTAGGGCTAAATATGTTTATATGTTGTTCATAATTTCACTTGCAATGGTGGTGGGTTAATTTCACCCACGGTCACTGAACTTATCACTTATCGCGCAAAAGTAACCGACTTTTTTAGGCTTAAAAGTCACTGAACTTATCATATATTTGTCTAAAAGTCACGATCACTGAATTCCGACGAGAATCCTTGTTGGATTGATGACATAGCATGCCACCTCATATGCCTGGACACACATGGCACGTTCCACGTTTGGGTCAATTTCAGCCACGATCACTAAACGTATGATTTATCACCGAAAAGTAACTAACTTATTTTTAGTGACTTAAATGCACTGAACTTATCATCTTTTTTCAAAAAATTCATCTTGATCGGATACTCATGGTGATGGATTTATTGTCACATTGTAAGCTAATGTTTCATATTTAACACGTCAGCAGCCAAATCACCATAATCAGGTAATTTATCTTATTTGACACATAAGCAATCCATGTGTGTCCATAACTAATGTGTCATAGCTGATGATTTGGCAATAAATCCATCTCCATGTAGCCATGTGAAACAGTTGATTCTGTTTAATAAATGAACCAAATCGAAATAACCGAAAATTAAACTTTTAAGATCTTAATTAATCAAACCGAACCAAATTTATAGAATAACCAAATACAAACCGAACTGAAATTTTCGATCGGCTTGGTTCGGTTAACCAAAAAATTGAAAATTAAAACTATTTTAAAAGAATAAAAAAACTTATGTCTAAAAAGTATCCAAAATTATAAAGTAAAAATATCTAAATAGTACAAAATAAAAGCTCAAATTATAGATACAATCCCAAAATATATAATAAATAATAAAACAAAATTGTTAAATAAATCTTTTCATTTAATCGATTTTCAATCTAATAGTCAAAATTCTAAATTATGACCTTAAAAATAGATATTAAGAATTGATAAATGTACTCATATAATTTTAAACACAAAATAAGATAATTTACATGTACAAAATAATTATTCGATTAAAAAATCCAAAAAATTATATAATTATATACAATTTCGGTTTGGTTTGATTTTTTTTCAAAAACTGAATTGAAAAACCAAATTTTTTCAAAATTCAAAACCAAAAAAAAAATTTGAAAATCGAACAAAATTGAAAAATCAGTTTTGGTTTGATTTTTCGGTTTGAACCAAAATTTACTCACCCCTATCTCCATTTGTGTTCGATCAATATGACTTTTTTTGAAAAATATGATAAGTTCAGTGACATTTAAGTCATAAAAATAAGTCAGTTACTTTTGAATGATAAATTATAAGTTCAGTGATTGTGGATGAAATTGACCCAAACATGGAACGTGCCATATGTGTCCAGGCACATGACATGACATGCCATGTCATTAATCCGGCAATGGTTCTCATCGGAATCCAGTGATCGTGACTTTAATGCAAATATGTGATAAGTTCAGTGACTTTTAAGCCTAAAAAAGTTAATTACTTTTGTACGATATGTGATAAGTTCAATGATCATGGGTGAAATTGACCCCAATGGTGGTGAACTGCTGATTTCGGTTTTGGAATAGTTAGTGGAAAATATGATGTAATTCCTTGTATAATGGTCATAATGACATGAGGTCTAAATCTATGCAAAATAGACTTATAAATGAACATTTTATATGAAGGAATCATTGCTTAATTATGTTTGTATGAATGTCTAATGTTAGTTGGAAATTCGTAAGAACTGGTTGCACTGTTAAGGTGTAAATTGTGGTATTTTAGGCATAAATCTTGGTAGAGGAGTCAAAATGTTATGCTATAAAATTCTGGGTAAACTATATACCTAGGACCAGAACTTTGTTGAAGGAAAGTTAGTCTAATTACTTCCCCATTTTATTCTATGAATTTTATAATTGGTAATAAAAACTGTTTTATTATTATGAACAGCCTATAAATTTTCTTCAATATCTTGAGTTACAGATATGATATTAAGATTAATTTTGATGTTTTGGAAATTGTACATATAGGGAAATAAATTTTTAGAAGGTCACTTGGTCTAAAAATGACTTTTTTCAAATTAAAAATGGCATATAAGTTAGATCTAGAATGTTGCCTCTGTGCAAAATTTTTTAGGCAGAATTTTAATGTATTTTATATTAATGTTTAAATGTTGTTATGTTAAATATGTGATTATATGAAAGTACAGTAAATTAAATATGGAATGTAATATGATTTTTGATAAAGGTATGTATGTATATATATATATATATATATATATATATATATATATATATATATATATATATATATATATATATATATATATATATATATATATATATATATAATCATGTATATACATAAGTAAAGATTATTAATAATGATATAAAATATTCATACATGATTAAACTTATGTAAATGCTTATTATATGTTATTATTCTTACTTGTTTGTTCTCCAATGATAAAGTAAAATATTATTTGAACATGCACTTATGCTATGAAATAAGACATGTTTTAGTATAACTATATTCACATGTGATGCCTGAACGATAACATGTTAAAGTACATGATCACGATGATATTTGTTCAACCATCTACATTTGTTTTGTTATATGAATTTATGAATACATACACACACACACACACACTAGGGATTGTGTATCATTTTACATGATCACATATGTATGATGTACCATATTGTAAAGTTTTAAGAACGAGGCATGTTTTATGATGAGCAGTTGAACAAATATGATACATTATTTGATTGACATAGCATGATTATGCTAATATGTGATAAATAATGATAGTATGTTAAAAAAATAAAAAATAATAATTGAATCACTATATGAACATTGCATACATAATTATGCCATAGCAACAACATATCTATCTTATGATTATACATGTGAAAATTGTACAATATAAGTACAAGCATGATATATGAAATGAACTTGAACATAGTATTGCCTGCTACTTGAGTTCGAATGTGGATAGATAGGTACCTATAGGGATATTGCAGCTACCACCATTTACCCTGTTTGGGTCTAAACTATAGTTGATCTTATTGGATCATGAACAACACCGTTTAGGTTATTTGCTGACCCCGTTTGGGTCCATTTGACCAGTCCACCATACAGTCGATCCCATTTAGGTCTATAGTTTTGATATCCCCGGATATCCATCATTTTGATACTCTCGGGTATCCACCATTCCCGTTATCCACCTTTAGAACTTAAGTAGGCCAAATTGAGTGTAAATACATCATAGTTAATTATAGTATATTGTATAACTCTTGCATATGTTATATGGAATAGCTTGTTTAACCATGGTTTCCAATGCATGTGTGTGTGTGTGTGTGTGTGTGTGTGTGTGTGTATGCAGATCATTTATGCAGTGATGATAATTATGGATGCTGAAGCAAATGTATGATTATTTTATTGTTTAAAATTTTATAGCTTATCATATACCCATCTTTAACATGTTTTGTTTAATGTTTCAATTGATGTATGATATATATAACATTTTGACAATCAATGTGAGTGGTTGTCTTCCATGTTTAGTTTTCTCCACTAACCTTTATAGCTTAGCACGCGTTAGTTTATCCATGTAGGTTCTTCTGTAATCAAAATTTTCTCTCAGGAACGTACTCTGCATCAAGACAAGCCAACACCAGTTTATTGAAGTTGATGTAGGGACTTTTGGTTAATTTTGTATAAGTTAATTTATATGCTTAAATTATATATATGTAAGATATATAACATATGCAAAGATAAGGTTATACTAAACTAACTATGAAAATGAGTTGTATGTGCATGCACTTAGGAGGTAGATTGATCATATGTCAATTGAAATGCATGATGCTATATGTGAGTATTAACATGGAAAACTAGTGTATATATACCTAGAACGATTATGATATATACATGTGATAGGCTATTGAGTATATTAAGTAAATTAATATGAAGGTGTAAGAGAAACTTATATTGGACACAGGAATACAAACAATTAGATTTGTGTCTAATTGATATGCATGATGATTAAATTAATTAATCATTCTATGACTAATATTTGTTAATTGAGTTAACATCCTAATAAGATATAACTGAATTGTATGACATGGTATTTGATAAAGGCAATAGACTTAGGGTGTTAAATTTGGTATCAGAGCCTAGGTTTAGTCTTTTTTGGGCAAAATGAGTATAAGATTCTGTAACATTGGATAGTGTTATGTTGGCCTAATGCAGAAGTTTCTATTTTTTATAGAATAAAGATGAAAAATTCTTCTAGAGATGCTATTCAAGAATCGGTTGAAAGCAATTTGCCGGTTAGATCCAATCCTTCTAACCCAATATCTTCGTCATCAAATCAGAATGAAATTCCTGCAGCTATTCCTGGGGAAGTCCTGTTAAAAATTTCTCAGGATATGGCCCAAGTTCTGCAAAGAATGACAATGCCCTAAGCTCTAATATCTGAGATTAGAAAGCATTGAGCACATGATTTTCTAAACACTAATTTAGAATAATCTGAAGAAGCTAAGTTATGGTTAGAAAAATTAGAGAGGATATTTGATGAAATTAACTATCCTGCTGATTATAAAGTATGTTGTGTTGTATCCTTACTTCAAAGCATGGCATATGATTGGCGAAAGCTGGTACTAAGACAACCTCAATTACCTGACCCACTCACCTGGGAATTCTTTGAAGTAAAGTTCAGAAAAAAATATGTTAACAAGATATACAAGGAGAAAAAATTGAAGTAGTTATTGAACTTGAGACAAAGAACTTCATCTGTGGTTGAATATGAAAAAGAATTTAGCCATTATGTAAGTATGTTCCCAAGGAGATGTTAACAGGAGTTTTTAAATGCATATACTTTGAAGATGGGCTGAATGATCAAATTAAAGAAAAATTGTTAGGATTTACATCCTTGCATATGGTGGACTTTAATCAACTGGTTATAACAACTATGAAGGTTGAGAAGTATGAGATAGTAAAGAGAGAGAAAGAACAAAATAGAAGCGGTTCTAGAGGCAAATTTTCCACTAGAAAGAGATTTAGAGGAGTTCAAGGGAGTTAGCCTACAAAGTCTATTTTTAGTTCTACCAATAGAGGAAAAAGGCAAGAATCCACTATAATGCCTAAGTCTAAAAAAAAGCTACATGAAAACAGAGTGGGGGTCAAGCACCAGAATGTCCTCATTGTTTAAGACACCATTGGGGTAACTGCAGAAAATCACTACAAAAAAAATACAGAATAGCGATGAAAATTAGCGAGGACAATAAAATTTGTTGCTAAATGCACAATTTAGCGACAAAATTGCGACGAAAAATGATTTTTGTCGCAAATATTGTTAGCTGTGAGTGGGGAAACAGATTTTGCGACGATTTAGCGAGAAATAATTTTTGTTGTAGCTAATTTTGGGCGCCAAATTTTTGGCGCAAAAAATAGAGACGACTTTGCGAGCAAAGACCCCTCTCTAAATCTTAATTCACAGCTGGAATGATAAATTAACCATTTAGCGAGGACTTAATCCTAGCTAATTTTGCGAGGAATAAATCCTCGCTAAATTAGCGAGGACAATTCCCTCGCTAACGGTTAAATAAATTGTCATTTGACATATTAACCATTTAGCGAGGACTTAATCCTCGCTAATTTTGCGAGGAACAAATCCTTGCTAAATTAGCGAGGACAATTCCCTCGCTAACGGTTAAATAGAGTGTCATTTGACATATTAACCATTTAGCGAGAACTTAATCCTTGCTAATTTTGCGAGGAACAAATCCTCGCTAAATTAGCGAGGACAATTTCCTCGCTAACGGTTAAATAAATTGGCATTTGATATATTAACCATTTAGCGAGGACTTAATCCTCGCTAATTTTGCGAGGAACAAATCCTCGCTAAATTAGCGAGGACAATTCCCTCGCTAACGGTTAAATAGATTGTCATTTGACATATTAACCATTTAGCGAGGACTTAATCCTCGCTAATTTTGCGAGGAACAAATCCTCGCTACATTAGCGAGGACAATTTCCTCGCTAACGGTTAAATAAATTGGCATTTGATATATTAACCATTTAGCGAGGAACAAATCCTCGCTAAATTAGCGAGGACAATTTCCTCGCTAAATTAGCGAGGACAATTCCCTTGCTAACGGTTAAATAGATTGTCATTTGACATATTAACCATTTAGCGAGGACTTAATCCTCGCTAATTTTGCGAGGAACAAATCCTCGCTAAATTAGCGAGGACAATTTCCTCGCTAACGGTTAAATAAATTGGCATTTGATATATTAACCATTTAGCGAGGAACAAATCCTCGCTAAATTAGCGAGGACAATTTCCTCGCTAACGGTTAAATAAATTGGCATTTGATATATTAACCATTTAGCGAGGAACAAATCCTCGCTAAATTAGCGAGGACAATTTCCTCGCTAACGGTTAAATAGTATATGAACTGTTTAGCGAGGACTTAATCCTCGCTAATTTTGCGAGGAACAAATCCTCGCTAAATTAGCGAGGACAATGTCCTAGCTAATTACCCAAATATTTTGGCGGGATAAAATAGGTGTGTAGCGCGCTTTATGTTTTCTAAATCCAAAAAATCTTATTCCCTTTAGTTTCACCACCCACTTTCCCCCCTCAGTTTCTAAAGTTGATCTTCATAAATAAACAATAACAATTTACAATTTTTATTCCCTTTTGTTTCACCACCCACTTTCTTCTCCTCTTCTTTCTCTTTCTTCTATGTTTCACGACTCGCGGTCTCCCTACTATTGGTTTTGCTATTTCTTCCTCATTTCACCTCTATTTTTTTTGCAATTTTTGGATCAGTGAACTTGTTGTACTACGCATCTTTCGTTGTCATTTTTATCGGGTTTTTCTTCATAAAATCGAATTCGCCATTAAAGAGAAAAGGTTAGTATTTTGTAATTTCTTTTAATTTTAAGACTTCACAATTGTTATTTTGTCTCTTTTCTTCGATTAATAGCACAAAATGAGCATGAAGTGTACGAATTTGTGATTGTTGGTACATGAGATTATTTCACTGTTGGTTTCATTTTTTAATTAAATGCTTTTATTTTTTTGGATTTTAGTTAAGTAATATTGGTTCTTAGTTGTCTTTGCCAACAAACGAGGAGATAACAAGTGAAAAATTAGGAGAATAAAAGAAAAATTGTGAAGGGGCTGTCGGGTAGAAAACGAAGGGAAGAAGAAGAACAGAGAAAAAAAGAAAAAGAAATAAAAAGAAAAAGGTTAAGAAATATAGAAAAATGAGCCCGTAGAGAAGAGAAATAATAATAATAATAATAATAAATAAATATGTAACAATAAAATAATATGGACAGTAGGAAAAGATAATGATAAAATGAATAGGATAAGAAATATATTAATTTCATTAGTTTAGTTTTTATTTAATCTTTAAGATTTAATTGTGTATATTTGGATTTTAATTAAACTTATGGTTACGTGCATGAATAACTCAATGTTTCATTCAATGTCTGTGGAATTTTGTGTTACAGAATTATCCAATGCTTGCTAAAGAATATGAGCGTGTGAGAGCTGGAAGGCCTCCTGTTACTTTAGATTTTTCACGGTATTCTCACTTGGATTCGCCTCTGCCAAATAAGATGAATGATGAAACTGTTTGGAAGCAGGCACTTCAGAGAGGGCAACGCATGTTACAACATCAAGTGATCAGGTACGTAATGTTTATATTGATGTTGATTGTATCGGCTTAGTTGGGAAATTTCAGGCACTTTCTTATGGCAGTACTTGCGCTTAGAAGCAATCATATTTCAGCACCAGTCAGTTATTTTTAGTTCAATTTGTTATGTATGGTCATATAGTTAGGTGGAATGTTGCAAGGCTAAAGGATTTCTGGCCTATTAAACATACAATTGATTTGATTTAATTGAACTGTTGATTGCCACCTGTTGATTGCTATATAGCTTGACCCAAATCATATTGGTTGATTTTTTTTAGAACGCAAAAGTTAGCTCGGGAACAAAATGATAAAATTGAAGCTGTGAACCGTGACAGGAAATATCATTAGGTGATGAAGATTTCTTGCTTCCTTTGTATTTTCTCTAGGAATTCTTTACTGATGACATGATAAGAATTTTCCTTTATGTGAATATCCAGCAAAATACTGCATATGAGCTGGATGCTTTATCTATGCAATGGAAAGAGCTTTGCTTGAAAAATATCGAAATCCAAGATGCATGTACTAAAATAGAAATGCAGATAGAGGAATTGAAGAAGGAAGCTGCTGACAGGTTATATACCTCTTTGATTTGGTTCTTTGTCTCTGACAAAATTACTAGGTCAGAAGCTAACAATTTCTATCTTATTCAGAGGCTGGAATTTGGAAGCTAATGTAGAGAATGGTTCCTTATTACATAAAGAACAATGAGGTGCCCTAACTATATAAAGAAAATGTGTTAGGTTAAATGGGCTGGGGGGAAGTATAGATTGGTATAAGGTCATATTTAAATGTCCTAGTTTATGTCATATGGTTGTATGCTGAACATGCTGTTCTTTTTCCAAGTTTGGGCTATTTTTACCATGGACACCATTTTGTGGTGTACACTTTTCAACCGTAGATTGAGATAAAATATTTTGAGAGGTGCCGTACAATACAAAATGGCCTGCATGGTAGGCTTTCTCCCGAGTTCGATCTCTGTTTTAGCCATCAAGATTTTTTTTTTCAATCCCTGGATCTTGCTGCTTTTTCTTACCTATGACCTATATTAGTATACCATTTTGTTTACTGTTTTTTCTTACCTATGACCTGTATTAGTATACCATTTTGTTTTAGTAATTTTGGAATTTACGCCTCCATGTGGGCTACAAGGTTTCGAGGCATTAAATCCTGCAAAGTCGCTGTAAATTTCTTATGTAAGCATTTTTTTTCCTGGAAGAACTAGGTTGGTGGTCGGAGGGAAGGATTTTATGTGTTTGTTTTCAGCTTTTATACTACATCTGGAGGTTGTGTAGGTAATATCTGTACAACTAAAGGGGCTTCCAACCCCTCAATTGCATAATTTCCATTCAGTTTCCTTACTACTTTCTCATTTTTGCTAGTTATTTTAGCTGTTGTGATATCAATGATGGTTTTGCAGATGATTACTGTGATCTTGTGATTACTGTGAATCCACTTAATATGCAGGTTGCCCCAGCTGAACTAGAGCAGTTGCATCGTTGTACCGTAAGTATTCACTACTCACTTTTAAAGTTTTTGGGATTTTTTGCCTCAAATCTTAGCATGTATTGTACTTCAAGGATGTTTCTCAACCAAAGTCAAATGTGTTCAGTAAAATTGATGCATTTTAATTATTATTCAATTTTAGCATTTTATGATTGACAGAAGTTTAAATAGTTGATGACATTAAAAGATTTGCAGATAATAGACTTTGTAGCCAAATTGGTAAAAATATTTCAATCCTCAAGTTTTGTTTCTTAATTTTACCATTGATTTTTCTTTCATAATTTGCTAAATAATGTGATAATTAATGACCAAAGGACCTCGGAGATTGAATGATGCACAAAAAATTTGTTTTCCATTCTACATGTAACACCAATAGTATGAAAATGTTCATATGTCATTGTTCTTGACCTGTGATTCTCCCAAACTTGCTTGTGTTGTAGTTTGAGTTTGAAGTCTGGGATAAAGTAGGCTGTAGAGAAATTGAGGAACGTCACCATACAAAGGTGATGTAAAGAATGTCTTGAAAGGTGGAACTGGCTTATGCATATTTATAGTCAGAATTTTTTTTGTCTTTGCATTACCTTCAGAGTATCGGAGACTCATCTATATATGAAGTATATAGGTCATATTTAATTTGCTTCTTTATTGTTACTATTGTATAGGTCATATTTTACTTCTTTTTTGTATTTAGTCAAGTTATGCAAACACTGGTCAGGTGTTCAACATCAACAATTGGAAGATCAAGTTCTAATAATGACATTGGATGGAGTTCTTCGTTATCTGCAATCAATCACTACACAACTATAGGAACTAAAAGCAACTGGCATTTTATGAGCAATTTTTTATTTTTAATTGTTACTGTTATATATGGATGTATTATTTTGGATATATTATTAGCAATGATATACACTTGTAAATAACAATTTATTCATTAATATATATATATGTTTTTATATTAAATATTGAATGAATATAAATTTATTATTTTTCAGTTTATTATTTAAATAATAAAATTTTCATATTAAATAAAGAAAACAAAAAATTTCATATGAACATTTAGCAAGGATAAATCTCATGCTAAATTTAGCAAGAACAATTTTTGTTACAAAATGCATGTTAAATTTTAGCAAGAAACTCGTCCTAGCTAAAATTTAGCGAGGACTGTAATCCTCGCTAACTTTAGCGAGGATTAAATCCTCGCAAAACTTAGCGAGGACTAAATCCTCGCAAAACTTAAAATCCTCGCTAAAGTTAGCGAGGACTTTAATCCTCGCTAACTTTAGCGAGGATGAAAATCCTCGTTAAAATCAGCTAGGACGACTTTTGTTACAAAATTTTTGTCCTCGCTAAATCATCGCTAAACTGATTTAGCGACGAAAAATCATCATTTAGCGAGGAATTTTGTCCTCGCTATTTTGCATTTTTCTTGTAGTGAATTGGCTGAAGAATGCTTTAGATGTGGTAGTGCTGATCATTTTATGGCTAAATGTTAGTTGAAACGGGACCAAGGTTTTAGGCAACAGGGTAGCAGGGAAGCTTTTAATTCACCTCCATCTGGTAAAGGTAAAGGCAAATGAAGGGGTGGATCGAATCATCATGGATCCCAGTCCAGGAATGTGTCAGAATTAGTTGATCAACCTTCTGCTCAAATGGTTTTCGATCGGGCTTATGCAATGAAAGCTCATGAAGAATAGAATGCTCTAGAAGTTATAGCTGGTACCTTTTCTCTTTATGATTATGACATACATGCACTTATTGATCCTAGTTCTACTCATTCTTATATTTACATCGGGGATTTGGGTAGAAATATGTCAAAGATACAGTAGTTAGAATTTGATTTTTGTGTGACTAGTCCATTGGGATATAGTGTAATTGTTAACAAAGTATGTAAAGACTGTCCTATAGTAGTTCAAGGGAAAAAGTTTTTAGTAGATTTGATTGTGTTACCTTTTCATGAATTTAATTTAATTCTGGGAATGGATTGGTTATCTAAACATCATACAGTGGTGGATTTTGAAATGAAAATAGCAACTCTCATAGATGATGAAGGAAAAAAAGTGATAGTTGAAGGCAGTTGTTCTAAGCCAATTACTAAAGTTATATCGGCAATGCAAGCCAAATGTTGTCTTAGAAAAGGATGTGAAGCCTTTCTAGCTTTAGTCCTTGACTCAAAAAGAGATACAATGAAGCTTCAAGATATACCTATTGTGAATGAATTTCCAAAAGTGTTTCATGAGGATTTGTCTAGTCTCCCTCCATTAAGAGATGTTGAGTTGTCAATTGATCTTCTACCTGGTATAGCTCAAATCTCTAGGGCACCATATCGAATGGCTCCATCTAAATTAAAAGAGCTAAAAGTTCAGTTACAAGAATTGTTAGACAAAGGTTTCATCAAGCCTAGTGTGTCACCTTGGGGTGCACCAATTTTATTCATTAAGAAGAAAGATGGATCGATGAGCATGTGTATCGATTATAGGTAGTTAAACAAAGCAACAGTGAAGAATAAATATCCTTTGCCTCGTATTGAGGATTTGTTTGATCAGTTGAGAGGTACTGGTGTGTTCTCAAAAATAGATTTGTGATCAGGTTAGTACTAGCTTAGAGTTAAAGATGAGGATGTTCCCAAAACTGCATTCAGAACTCGTTATGGGCATTATGAATTCTTATTTATGCTATTTGGGTTGACAAATGCACCTGCTACATTCATAGATCTCATGAATAGGGTATTCAGACCCTACTTAGATCAATTTATTGTAGTGTTCATTGATGATATATTGGTTTACTAAAACAAAAGCTGAGTATGCTAAACATTTGAGATTTGTGTTGCAAACCTTGAAAGAAAATCAACTGTATGCCAAGTTGAGTAAATGTGACTTTTGGCTTAAAGAAGTTTCTTTTATTGGTCATGTTGTATCGGCTGAGGGTGGATCCAAATAAAATTAAGGCTATTATTAATTAGAAACCACCCAAGAAGGTGCATGAAGTTAGAAGTTTTCTGGGTTTGGCAGGTTATTACCGTCGATTTGTGAAGGGGTTTTCAGTTATTGCTTTGCCACTCACTAAAATATTAAGGAAAAACATTAAGTTTGAGTGGTTTGATCCTTGTCAAGCAAGTTTTGGTCAGTTAAAGAATTTGTTGACTGAAGCTCTAATGTTAACTCAACCAGTATTAAGGAAAGAATATGCAATGTGCAGTGATGCCTCTAAAGTTGGCTTGGGTTGTGTATTATTACAAGATGTTAAGGTGGTAATGTATGCATTGAGACAGTTGAAACCACATGAACAAAACTATCAGATTCATGATTTAAAATTAGTAGCTATGGTTTTTGTTTTAAAGATTTTGCAGCACTACTTGTATGGGGAAAAATGCAGAATCTATACCGATCATAAAAGCCTTAAATACTTGCTTACCCAAAAAAAGCTTAATTTGAGACAGCGAAGGTGGTTAGAGTTATTCAAAGATTATGACTGCATAGTTGATTACTATATGGGAAAAGCAAATGTGGTTGCTGATGCTTTAATTCGTAAGACAATGGCAACATTGATGTTGAAGCAGTGCAGACAAAAATTTGCATCAGATGGTGCATTATTAGCGCAGCTTAAATCTAGACCCATGGTTAGGCAAACAATGTTAGATGCTCAAAAAGATGATGAAAAGTTACAACAGATTTTAAAAGCAATTGATAAAGGTGATCAATCAAAGTTCATAGTGCAAAAAGATGGAGGTGTATATTACCATGACAGGTTGTGTGTTCCTAATGACAAAAAAGTGAAAGGAATACTATTACATAAAGCGTATAATACTGCATTTATTATGCATCCAGGTGGGAACATGATGTATCAAGAATTGAAATAGTTTTATTAGTGGCCTGGCATGAAGAGGGATTTTATTGAGTATTCTCTAAATGTTTAACATGCCAACAAGTGAAGGCAGAGCATCGATTCCCTTCGGGTCTTTTAAACCCCATTCTGATTCCATAGTGGAAGTGGGAAGACATCATCATGGATTTTGTGACCGGTTTGCCTCTTACTCGAAGAAAATATGATGTTGTTTAGGTAATAGTGGATAAGTTAACAAAAGTAGCTCACTTTATACCGTTTCAAACAGATTATTCTATGGATAAATTTGCATAATTGTATGTGAATGAGATTGTGCGGTTGCATGGTATACCAATATCAATAATTTCTAATCGAGATCCAAGGTTTATATCGAGATTTTGGCAGAGTCTACAGCAGGTTTTGGGAACTCAACTCAAATATAGTACAACTTTTGATCCTCAAATGAATGGACAATCTGAAAAGGTCATTCAAGTTTTAAAAGATATGATAAGGAGATATGCTTTGGAGTTTTCAGGAAGTTAGGACAAATATGTGGCTCTAATGGAATTTGCCTACAATAACAGTTATCAGAAGAGTATTAAAGTGGCACCATATGAGGCTTTATATGGTAGGAAGTGTAGAACTCCAGTCTATTGGATAGAGTTAACTGAATGCAGAATGATCAGTCCTGACCTTGTTAAAGATATAGAGGAAAAAGTGCAGATTATCAAACAGAGGTTGAAAGAAGCTAGTGACAAATAAAACTCCTATACTGACTTAAAAAAAGGATATCAAGTATCAAGTGGGTGACAAGATGTTTCTAAAAGTATCTCTTTGGAGAAAGGTACTTAGATTTGGAAAAAAGGGGAAACTCAATCCGAGATTTATTGGGCTGTATGAAATTCTTCAAAGAGTTGGACCAGTGGCATATAGATTGGCTTTCCTATGGAATTAGCCAAGCTTCATGATGTATTTCATGTGGCTAGGGAAATTAGACAGTTGAGGAACAAGCAAATCCCTCTAGTCAAAGTACATTGGCAGCATCATGATATGCAAGAAGTAACTTGGGAAACGGAGGCAGCTATGAGAGAGTAATATCCTCAATTATTTAAAACAGGTATGAATTTCGAGGATGAAATTTCTTAAGAGGGAGAGAATTGTAAGGCCCCTAGCATGACCCTAGTAAGAAATACATGATTTTATAAGGTGGTGTGTGATTAAGAATTAATTAAAGTTGTGAATTTCATATTAAAGGCATGGAACTAGTGATAATTTTGTTTTATTATATTAAAAGCATGGAATTATTTTGGTATAAATTTATTCAAGAGTGTAATTAAAGCTTGAAATATTAATTGAGGGGTAAATTTGTAAAAATGGCATCTTAAAGGTTAAATATGAATAAAAGAAAGAATGGATTGGTTGATTTAAGAAATGAAAAAAAATGGAAAGGTCAAAGTTTAACATGAAAAAATGTGAGAGGTTTAAGTGAGACATGCAAAAAGTGGAAGGATTAAAAAAGGGATTTTACATGTCACTATTTATAAATATAAGCTAAATTTTAGAAGAGAGAGATGAAGAAGATGGCATTTGCTTGAGGAAGTTACAGAAATTTTTCTCTTCTCACTCTTTCCTCCATTGTTAAATATATCTAAGAAATCATTGAAGAAAAATCATTGCATGTGGAATTAATCAAGGATAGCTAGTGTTAAATATTAAGGTAAGCATATTAATTTGATAATTCATCTCCTCTTTTTCATCTTTTTCTTATTTGGTTGATGGTGGATTGAGTTAAATGCTGTAAGTTTTTGTTAAATGAATTCATTGTTGTTAAAGGAAAAAAAGAAGGAGGAAAAGCAAAGGAAAGGGGAAGGTACAAAATTGAAGTTAAAGGGGAATTTTCGGCTAAGGTATGGGATTCTTAGGATTCCCATGTATATATGTGATTAAATTGAGAAACTTTTAATTTTATACTTTACAAAAGTAATATACCTTTAACTTTGAAGAAGCAACTTAGGGCTAAATATGTCTATATGTTGTTCATAATTTCACTTGCAATGGTGGTGAACTGCTGATTTCGGTGCTGGAATAGTTAGTGGAAAATATGATACAATTCCTTTTATAATGGTAATAATAATGTGAGGTCTAATTATATACAAAATAAACTTATAAATGAACATTTTATATGAAGGAATCATTGCCTAATTCTATTTGTATGAATGTCTAATGTTAGTTGGAAATTCGTAAGAACTGGTTGCACTGTTAAGGTGCAGATTATGGTATTTTGGGCAAAAATCTTGGTAGAGGAGTCAAAATGCTATGCTGTGAAATTTTGGGTAAACTAGATACCTAGGAGCAGAGCTTTGTTGAAGGAAAGCTAGTTTGATTACTTCCCCATTTTATTCTATGAATTATATAATTGGTAATAAAAACTATTTTGGTATTATGAACAACCTATGGTTTTTATTAAATATCTCGAGTTACAAATATGATATTAAGATGAATTTTAATGTTTTGGAAATAGAACATATAAGGGAATAAATTTGTAGAAGGTCACTTGATCTAACAATGAATTTTTTCAAATAAAAAATGGCACATAAATTAGATCAAGAATGCTGCCTCTGTGCAGAATTTGTTAGGCAGAATTTTAATGTATTTTGTATTAATGTTTAAATGTTGTTATGTTAAATATGTGCCTATATGAAAGTACTGTAAATTAAATATGGCATGTAATATGATTTTTGATAAATGTCTATATATAAATAATCATGTATGTACATAAGTAAAGATTATTGATAATGATAAAAATATTCATACATGATTAAACTTATGTAAATGCTTGTTATATGTTATTATTCTTACATGTTTGTTCTCCAATGATAAAGTAAAATATGATTTGAACAAGCACTTATGCTATGAAATAATAAATATTTTAGTATGACCATGTTCACATGTGATGACTGAATTATAACATGTTAAATTACATGATCACGATGATATATGTTCAACCATCTACACTCGTATTGTTATTTGAATTTATGAATACATGCATATATATATATATATATATACACACACACTAGGGAATGTGTATCATTTACATGATCACATACATATGATGTGCTATCACTACTAAAAAAATGCAAATTAGCAACGAATTTTAACTGGTATTTTTTCGTCGCTAAATCAGTTTAGCGACAACTTAGCGATGACTTTCATTTTGAAACAAAAGTCGTTGTAGCAGAATCTAGCTACAACAAAAAGTCGTCGACAAATTTTAGCGATGAAAGAGCCATTTTTCTACAATAATGTTCAAACAAAATTTTGTGACGATAATTTTTTCGTCGCAATATTGCTACGACATTGTTCTCGCAAAATTTTGCGACGACAATATTTTCGTCACAATATTGCTAGGACATTGTTCAAGCAAAATTTTGCGACGATAATTTTTTTTTCACAATATTGCTACGACAATGTTCACGCAAAATTTTGCGATGATACTATTTTCGTCACAATATTACTACGACATTGTTCAAGCAAAATATTGCTACGACATTGTTCTAGCAAAATTTTGCGACGATAGTATTTTCATCGCAATATTGCTACGACATTGTGGATGCTAAATAGCTACATTTCAAAAATGCTAATTCCTCACTAAATCAAAATTATTTTTTTATTTTTAAATTAATATAAAAATTTCATTTAAATGACAAGCCATATATGACAAATTTATATTTATAAACTACTTAATATTTAATACAAAAATATATATATTCATGAAAAAATTGTTATTTACAAATAGATATCATCGTTAATTGTATATCTAAAATAATACACGCATATATAACAATAAGAAAAGTCACCCAAATGTCATACTATATACTTACAACTATAATGTAAATAGATACATTTGCTCCTAAATCTAGTGCTGAAAAAAGTTGTTGCATCTCCATCTATTGCTGGATTTGTCTGACCCACTGATCCATCTCTTGTTTATGCTCAGCACAAATCTCAACTTAAAATTCAATCTACATAGTGGACAAATATTGCAAGGACAAGCTATGAGAAACAAATAGAAAATTAATTCAAGGGTGTGAGGAATTAACATGAGGCAAACCCACTAAAAACACAAGTAGTGGATCATCTTTTTCGAGTTTTCTAGGAATAATATCGAATCTTAAAAAGCTTAGCTTTGGTTGTTTGTGGGGTTTTATCAATCTATCGTATGGCTATGGAATGGGAATGATAAGCAAGTTTAGTCTAATATGCTACCTTAAGTCAAAATCAATTAAGATTTCTAAATAAAATTAAAAATAACAAAAGCATAAATGCCCACGATGAGTAATTAAATGATGCCCGGATCAAAAACAAGAAATAATTGTATACCAACATCTTTGCACTCATTTCATTTTCAGTCATTGAAAAATAAAACTCAAATCCATATCAAACAATTATGCCTAAAGTAGGTGGTGGAGAGAGAAAAGGAAGTAAAAATGAAATTCAATATTCATACCCCAGGAAGCAATAAAGAATGTAGTAGTTCAGCAGGTTCAATGGCCTTCCCTTGAAGCCAATTCCATGATTTTGAATTTTCCAAAAGAAGACCAGTAACAGCAAGGTAGTGCATCCACTGCATGAAGAAAAAAATCTATTAATAAGTAGTAACAATTGGAGGCATGAAGAAGAAGAAGAAGAAGAAGAAGAAAAAAAGTCATATTCTCATCAATAGATAACTTTCTAAATAAATAACAGATGTAAAGCACAATCAATTGACAAGGATTTTGAAATCTGCTACAATAGTAACCATATTATATGCAAAACTTGTGAAGTAGATGAACCACATTCATTTCCATCGCTCCAAAAACTCTTCCTAATTGAGAACATACTTAAAACAATCCCCACTACTGCAGTTCTGATATGAATGGATATCAATGTAATTTTCAAAAATAAAAACATAAGATTAACGCACCTGGATAAAGTAGGATGGAGACGAACAGTAACTAAAAATGGGTAAAATTATATATATATATATATAGAAAAAAAAGCATAGTAACTAGAATGATGGCATTGGTGACAGGATGATGATGAAAAAAGCATAGTAACTAGAATGATGGCATATTATCTAGAAATGGAGTTTAATTTCTGTAGTGGGAAGAGATAAAAAGAATGAAATGAAAAGAGAGGACCCCCACTTTTTATAATGGGAACATTGCAAATTGAGAGGGTCCCCATTTTCTATAATGCGAACATTGCAGATGAGTACTCATGAGAAACAGATATCCTGTCCTAAGCTGCACAGGGAAAACAAGTGCATCCTCTTCAATGATTTACGCTTCAAGATTCCCAAATAAGAAAAGAAAGAAGATAACATTATAGGATGGTTCATAACTAGTTGTATTTTTATGGGCATATTGTTTTACAAATAGGTACCCATTTGAAATAAAATTTACATTCTACTTCTGCTCTACTGCCATATGAAAGCAACCACTACTCGTAACCAATAGCTTATAGCTATGAGCTGAAGCCTACGATCCTAAATGAACATGGCGTTTGTTCAGGTTTGTAACTAAGCCAAATCAAATCCAAAACAGCAGCAACATAATCACTTCTTATAATAACAACTTAACCCTTCTAAACATGGGATACTAAAGTAACTAAACCACCTGTTTCTGATAGATACAGTGTCTCTCCATAAATCCATTATACATAACTATTATATTGTTACAGTAACAAGAATAACTAAAATATATTAACAAGAGAATTGGTAGGCAATATAATATATACTTGAACTAGATTTACATAGACAATGTAAGGAAGAAGCATGACATGTAATAACATTGTTCTGCATGAGTTCAAAAATAAAATTCCTCAAGGTCATGGACACCAACTTTGAGGTTAAGTCACTGAGTTATTTGCCCCGACAAGATTTTGCCTTCTAATGATACTACAGTTATGGTCAATTGCATCTTACCAAAAAAAGAAAATAGTATCCCATGCAAATATTACCATCCTGATGAACAAAATCGATTAGCGACAAGCAATTAACTAAATTCAAAACCCATTTCTGTGCGTTTCAGCTCCAATGCCATTTGCTCATTCTCAAGCTTCATCCTTTCGTTGTCTATCCTCAACTTTTCCAGTTCACGATCCATCAATGCATAGGCTTAGAATTGCAAATAGAATACTCAAATAAAATCAAATTTCTGAAAGGAATGAAGAAACATAAAGGGTATACAATTGCAGGACCTGACCTGGCTCTGTATGAAACCTAACAGTAGTTAAAGGAACACTCTGGTTTCGCATGTCCCACCACAACATAGAATCATCCTCATTACAATGATATCTTTCTCTAATTAATTTTTTATTTGATCTTTTTAATGCCGCTTATTTAAATAAATAAGGCTACCACTTATTTAAAACCATCTATTGCCAACATATTTTGAATATAAAATAAAGCTACAAAAATTGTACACAAGGAAGCATAAAGAAGATATAAATGCAAAGAATTAAATAGGGAGCTGCTAAATTAAATTAGAAAAATCAACAACTCAATCCCTTCTTTGTTCTGACCACATATAAATCAGTACATGTTGGCCTTTCTATAGTTTCTAATCATTCTCAACACCTCAGTTATGCAGAAATTCAATGTTAAAAACAATAATATATGATTGAGAAATAACAAAAAAATGAAGGAATAATTCATGACTCAGATCCAAAAATATTGACAGCAGTGCTGAAGCAAGCAACATTACTAAATCTACTATTCAATTCTGAAGAAATTAAATATCTATATCATTGACAAGATAAACAAGGAGCTTGATAATGTCACAATGAAAAATTGTGAGGCACAAAATACAGATTTCCTAATATCTAAATATTTAATATAAAAAGTATTTCCCTTGTCAAAAAGAAAAAAGTATAGAATCACACTTGTAAAGGCAACAAAGCAACCAAATAGAGGACGAATCAAATCACGAACTACAAGTTTTCAAAGGCAACTGAACATCAACAAAAGGTAAGGAACATTAGTACAAAAAAAATTACATTCCACTAAAAACCAGATAGCTATAATGATCATTTAATTTGGAATAGAATTCACCATGCATGTTTGGATACTGGTAACTAAGAACTCGTATTAAAGTATAGAGTAGGAAGTATTCAAAAATTTAAAATCATTTTCAAACATTAACAGTTCAAATAAATTATACATAAGACTATAAAATAAAATTATAAATGTAAATTATAAAATTATAAATGTAAAGTTCTAAATAAAATCTATGAGAAGGTGAGTTCTAGAATATTTAATAAATTTTTTTTAGTTTCTAATAGGTCAAAAAAGCTAAGGACTTCATTTTCAAACAATGCATTTTTAACTAAATTATCTTAGAAACTAGCAAAATTAAACAATTCATTAACCAAAATGTTGAATTAAGGACTGCTATCCACTTTATTTGGTTTGTACTGCTATCACTACGGCTACATTAATGAAACACTTGCTGTTCTAGATAAAATACAGAATATAGCAAACCGAGATATAAAAGATGATATCATAGCCTTAAAAATAAACAGACCTTCATAGGTGCTGCAGTATCACCAAAATGAGTGCCACAATAGATGCAAGAATCAACCATTTAAACTTAAAAGTGTTGGTCTGAAGTCGCAAGGGCCGAATGCAATACATCTTTAAGATGCTTCTCAGCAGCAGCATACTGTCTTTTCTTGTCTTCTATAGCTAAAGCCTTGTCCTATAGTAACCAACACAAGAGCAAAATTACAATTAGTTTTGGCCAATAGATGAAAAGACCATGGATACATAACAAAAATTCTGAATTAAACAATTTGTAGATTTTATTAAATTATTATACTTAAGCATAAAACATAGCTGATTTTATTAAATTATTATGCATCTTTCTCTTAAACTTTTCTCATTCTATTATTTTTCTTTCATATTTACTACCCTAGATTTTTTGAAGTTTAAAGTACCTCATTGGTTACAATGTCAGTAACTTCACCCTGGGCAGCAATTTTGGGACTGTCCATCACAACCTTCAGATCACCTATTTCTCTGCAACAATAGAAGAATCACAAAGTCATCAGTAATAAAAACAAAACTGACTGCAGGTATTCAGGCAAACAAATATACATCAAAACATGATGGCAAATGGAAGCAAAAATAGGATTGAAATTCCCTTACCTACTCAGTTTGTGGTTCTCCTCTAAGCAAGAATTTAGGTTATGCCTGCACTCCTCTAGTTCATTGAGGGTCTTCTTCAACTGAAAAATTAAAATATGAGTGTGACATGTGTTTAATAAGTTCATGAAGACACGACATTATTCAAGAAAACTCATAAGCAACCTCTAAGTGGATATAATTGTTCCTATTGCTGATGTGCACAGCTTCCTAAGGAAAAAAGTATACAAACCAATAAGAAATGGTAAGAAAAACCTAGCTATTTGGCAAATCATATCAAAATTCTGGCAATGCATTAGAAGAGCTAAAGCAGAATATAACGAAGTGAAAGTGTAAGCTAAGTCTTATCCTGCCCTATCAACTAGGTTCTATTGAAAGAGTTAAATCAGAAAAATTTAAATCCTAACTTGAGTTTGGTCATTCAAATTTGGATAGTTATGCTACACTAAATTTCCATCAAGGTGATGAAGCAGCAGCAAAAAAATATATGTATTTTTTTGAACTTTCCCACCTTCTGATAACAAATTAAACAACACAAAATATTGGTTTAGCATTGTATTCCAAAAAAACCTGTTCACAAAGTTTGGATGCTTCATCCAATAGTATCTCTTTCTCCCCTTCTTCATAGAATTCTTGATAACTATAAATGGCATAGTGAAAGATTAGTACAGAGTGGAACTTCTTAGAAACATAATCTATTGCAAAAGAAAAGGAAATTACCTTCTGAGCTGATTTAAAAGCCTTATATTCTCCAATGCAAAGCAAGTTAACCTTCAGGATTTTTATCTATTTTAGCTTAAAGCAACAAAATCTCTTCACTGAATGCTTTGTTCTCTTCAAGCAAGTAAGAATCCTGAGGCAATGAACCAGCAAGCAGTGACTCCATTCTATGAATTTTGTCTTCATGAAATCTAAGCATCATTTTTGTGCTCTTGGTGACTTCATTTCTTTGGAAAACCTGTGATTCAGCCAATGCTAGATAGCTTAACTAAAGATCAGAAGACAAAAGAAATGCCGAAAAACACCATTGTACAATAAAAATTTTTTTAATAGAACAGAGAATAACATGTGACTGCAACAGCCACTTTTTCAATTAAATGATAATTTGAAAAAAGGAAATAGTAAAAAAAGAGAAAAAAAGCAATACCCTAATGTGGACAATGATTTGTTAATGTTTGTAGCTTCTTTAAGACGCTCACCTTCAGCACTGAACTTTTCTGTCTAAAGTGGATGATGATACGATATAAATCATAAATAATCGAAAATAACATGCAACATAACCCATCATACTTAGAAAGTAATTTTCCTACCTTTCTGAACCAGCAAGATTAACCCGGTTCAATCTAGCAAACCTTAAGTTAGTTGTGGAATCCTTTTCCTACCTGCTCTCAATTACACATGTAAAGACACTATGTGATCGACTGCTCTCTCTATTCATGTTTGTTGCTGCAACTTTCCTATTTAGAGAACCCTACAGGCAATAAAGTTTTTATGGCTAAGACTAATACTGGGCTTGGTGTGAATCCTTGAGCAACAATCTTCATGCTTACAAGTGTCGATCTTGAAGTAAAATGGGAGAGAGGGAGGGGGTAAGAGGGCAGCGGCAAAGAAGGTTAAGGTTTTTGGGATTTATAAAAAATGAACCTGCCAAAACTTTTATTATCCCGCAAAAAATTTCAGGGATTTAGCTATAATATGTCTGTTGCAAAATTGGCTACAACATTTTTCCAAGCAAAATTGGCTACAATATTTTTCCAAGCTAATTTTATGAGAACTATATTCTCTCAATTTAATTATTTTATTATATAACTTATAATAATTGATCATAATTGATATTATTGAATATAAATATAATAATTAATTTAATTTAGTTAGTTAAATTTATTAAAATAAATAATTTAATTAAATAAAAATGAAATTTAAATATTAAAAATTAAAATTATATAAAAATAGTTAAACGTAAAATATGAAATATGATGTACTCATTTTTGTAAACTAATTAAAATAATAATTTTAATTCATTTTAATTCTCAATATAACTATATCAACAAACATATGAATATTTTATTAATTAGCTACAACAGTGTTGTCGCTAATTTAGCTACAATATTGTTGTCGCCAATATTGGTATATGAACATAATTATATTTTGCTAAATTAGCGACAACATCGTTGTCGCCAAATTAGCTACAACATTGTTGTCGCCAATTAGCTACAACAATGTTGTCGTCAACATTGGTATAGGAATATAATTGTATTTTGCCAAATTTGCTACAACATTATTGTCGCTAATTAGCTACAACAATGTTGTCACCAATATTGGTATAGGAACATAATATTATTTTGCTAAATTAGCGACAACATTGTTCTCGCCAAAATAGCTACAATATTGTTATCGCCAAATTAGCTACAACAATGTTGTCGTCAATTAGCTACAACAATTTTGTCGCCAATTAGCTACAATAATTTTGTCGCCAATTAGCTACAATAATTTTGTCGCCAATATTGGTATAGGAACATAATTGTATTTTGCTAAATTAGCGACAACATTATTGTAGCAAATTGGCTACAACATTATTATCGCCAATTAGCTACAACAATGTTGTCACCAATATTGGTATAGGAACATAATATTATTTTGCTAAATTAGTGACAACATTGTTGTCGCCAAATTAGCTACAACAATGTTGTCGCCAATTAGCTACAACAATGTTGTCGCCAATATTAGTATATGAATATAATTGTATTTTGCTAAATTACCGACAACATTTTTGTTGCTAAATTAGCTACAACAATATTGTTGCCAATATTGGTATAGGAACATAATATTATTTTGCTAAGTTAGCGACAACATTGTTGTCGCCAAATTAGCTACAACAATGTTGTCGCCAATTAGCTACAATAATATTATCGCCAATATTGGTCTGGGAACATAATTGTATTTTGCTAAATTAGCGACAACATTGTTGTCACCAAATTAGCTACAATATTGTTGTCGCCAATTAGCTACAACAATGTTGTCGCTAATATTGGTATAAGAACATAATATTATTTTGCTAAGTTAGAGACAACATTGTTGTCGCCAAATTAGCTACAACAATGTTGTCGCCAATTAGCTACAACAATATTATCGCCAATATTGGTATGGGAACATAATTGTATTTTGCTAAATTAGCGACAATATTGTTGTCGCCAAATTAGCTACAACAATATTGTCGCCAATATTGGTATAGGAACATAATATTATTTTGCTATATTAGCGACAACAATAGCTACAACATTGTTGTCGCCAATTAGCTACAACAATGTTATCGCCAATATTGGTATAGGAACATAATATTATTTTGCTAAATTAGCGACAACAATTAGCTACAATAATGTTGTCGCTAATTAGCTACAACAATGTTGTTGCCAAGATAGGTATATGAACATAATAGTATTTTGCTAAATTAGCGACAACATTGTTGTCGCCAATTAGCTACAACAATTTTATCGCTAATTAGCTACAATAATATTGTCGCCAATAGAGCCGTATGTACAAAATAGTATATTTTGCTAAATTAGCAACAACATTGTTGTCGCTAATTAGCTACAACTTTGTTGTCGCTAATTAGCTACAACAATGTTGTCGCCAAATCTACTTTTGTTGTCGCAATTGTTTGCACCAAATTTTTGGCGCCTGATATTAGCAACAATAAAAATTTGTTGTCGCTAATTTGTCGCAATATTTGTTTTCCCACCAAATCTTTTAAGATTTGCGACGAAAGCCATTTTTTGTCGCAATGTTGTCGCTATATTGTGCATTTAGCAACGAATTTTATTGTTGTTGCAAACTTTTGTCGCTATTTTGCACTTTTTTTGTAGCATATATTGTAAAGTTTTAAGAACGAGGCATGTTTTATGATGAGCACTTGAACAGATATGATACATTACTTGATTGACATAGCATGATTATGCTAATATGTGATAAATAATGATATTATGTTAAAAAATAAAAAAATAATTTAATCATTATATGAACATTGCATACATAATTATCCCATAGCAATAACATATCAATCCTATGATTATACATGTGCAAATTGTACAATATAAGTACAAGCATGATATATGAAATGAACTTGAAAATAGTATTGCCTGCTACTTGAGTTTGAATGTGGATAGATAGGCGCCTATAGGGATATTGCAACTGCCACCGTTTACCTTGTTTGGGTCTAAATTATAGTTGATCCTATTGGATCATGAATAGCCCCATTTGGGTAGTTGGCTAACCCCATTTGGGTCCATTTGACCGGTCCACCATATAGTCGACCTCGTTTGGGTCTATAGTTTCAATATCCTCGAATATCCATTATTTTGATACTCTCGGGTATCCACCATTCCCATTATCCACCTTTAGAACTTAAGCAAGCCAAATTTGAGTATAAATACATCACAGTTAATTCTAGTATAATGTATAACTCTTGCATATGTTATATGGAATAACTTGTTTAACCGTGGTTTCCAATGCATGTGTGTGTATATATATATATATATATATGATTATGTAGTGATGATAATTATGGATGCTGAAGCAAATATATGATTATGTTGTTGTTTAAAATTTTATACCTTATCATATACCCATCTTTAACATGTTTTGTTTAATATTTCAATTGATGTATGATATATATAACATTTTGACAATCAATGTGAGTGGTTTCTTCTATGTTTAGTTTTCTCCATTACGCTTTATAGCTTAGCACGAGTTATTTTATCCGTGTAGGTTCTTCTATAGTCAAAGTTTTCTCTCAGGAACGTACTTTGCATTTGGACAGGCCAACACCAGTTCGTAGAGTTGATGTAGGGACTTTTGGTTAATTTCTTATAAGTTAATTTATATGCTTAAAATATATATATATATATATATATATATATATATATATATGTAAGCTATATAACATATGTGAATATAAGGTTATACTAAACTAACTATGAAAATGAGTTATATGTGCATGCACTTAGGAGGTAGATTGATCATATGTCAATTGAAATGCATGATGCTATATGTGAGTATTAACATGGAAAACTAGTGTAGATATACGTAGCATGATTATGATACATACATGTGATGGGCTATTGAGTGTATTAAGTAAATTAATGTGAAGGTGTAAGAGACATTTATATTGGTCACAAGAATACAAATAATTAAAGTTGCGTCTAATTGATATGCATGATGATTAAATTATTTAATCATTCTATGACTAATATTGGTTAATTAGGTTAACATCCTAATAAGATATAATTGAATTGTATAACATGGTATTTGATAAAGGCAATAGACTTAGGATGTTTTAGGTATCTTATTAACCCATGGGCTAATTCTACCTAGGAAAGAGATCATACAACCTCCTGTATAGAAGTAATAAGGTTGGAACTATATTGTTATACTTGTATGTGGTTGTGATTGATTCCTAACCAAAACATTTATTGCATTCATGCATCATGTATATACCATATTCATGCATCATTCCTCTTGGATCATCTCTAACGATTGACTTTTTTAGCCATCATAAGCTCATTTAGGTGGTCCAAAGGGTCAAATGGGTTCCTAGTATGAAGATTAATATCCAGATTACTGAGAATAGACAGGTTTAGATTTAGGCTCGGAGGTCAATTCTAAGTGGGGTTCAAGTTAGCTATTGGAAAACAACCAGGAGATTGACCTAGAAATGGAAAACGAGAGGTGAATGAAATTGAAAGGGGAAATAAAACTAGAAAGGTGATCATGATACCACTGTTAGGTTTTCATTATTGAGAGAAAGGTTGAATTTTACTCCTTCTGGACCATCAACAGTGAGAGATGATTTAGACCGGAGACTCGAAAAGCATTTGTAGGAGTTTGATGAGAGGATGAATGTAACCTTCCCGATTGCCCCAAGGTGGTCAATATGCTGAAGAAGATGAACTTCCTATCAGACATTGGTTTAAGTAAGAATTCCCAAGGGTCCCAGACTACAATAACCACCAAGGGGCAAAAGGATAAGAAAAGGTTAGGCTTCGCAGTTTTTAGTAAAAAGGGGAAGAAGAAGGAAATGGAGAAAGGGATTCCTCACATCTCTTAGAGTTTTGTTCCAGCTTCAAGTCTTTTCCTATATTGTGGGGAGAATGAGTCCTAGATGATAAGGGATGATCTAGTACTGGGGTTTGACCTATTTAGGTCTTTGATTAGAAATAAGGGATTATCAAATCGGTTAACGATTTTTGGGATGAAAAAGTTCTGTTGCACCATTCTGATTGGGATAAGGAAGAACCATAAGAAGTTATAACAGAGAAGTTGCTTACCACCTAGCTAAAAGGTAAAGAGAAGATAGAAGCAAAAGAATTTCCCAAAGCTGACAAGATTAGAGATGACACTTTTATTAATATTATTTATGTTCCTAAACTTTTTAATGATAACAATGATTGCTTTTTTAATTACATTAAAAAAATGAATAACTTTACTTACTTGTGTGATATTTCTTCTAATTTCAATATGCATGACCATGATCATAAAGCATTTCTTCTAATTTCAATATGAAAATAAGTATTAAATGGAGTTCGGTGGCATAATTTAAGATGAAATTGAGCTCAAATGGGTCTTCAAAATAAATAGCAAAGTTTTTACTCGATATCGAGAAAAAGAGTTGACTTTGAGTTTGATCAGGACTTTAAAAATAGCAAATGACCTCTAAAATTCACCAACCTTTTCAGATCTACCTTAAATGAGATGTAGAATATTTTGGGGGGCATAAAAACAAATTTTACGATAACATGAAAAATGGTTGAATCAGATTGGTTTGAGTTAATCGAATAAAAAATGGACTCTGATTGAGTTAAATTATTTTAATGAAAACTTAATTTATTATTTTAAAAATTATGGAATTTATTTTGAGTTAATTTTAGTTTGTGAAGATAGAGAAAGCAATAATTTAGAGTGCATTAAATGGGCTTAAAATTAATTTTGGACTTAAATTAGGTCCAACCACTTTGGTTGGACCAGCCCAACCCAAAATTTATCCTATATAAGGCCTAAATATCAGTATTTTCTAGAGAAAATTCCAGATTTCTGGCTCCCTCTTAAGTCTTCTTCAAAACCATACACTTATCTTCCCCCTTTCACCGATTTTCTTATTCTTTCTTCCAATATCTCTCTAAAATCAAGCCTCCTAAATTAATTTCAACATCTCTACAACATCATAGCAGTCTTCATCATTCAATTTGACTAGTAAAAGTGAGATAAATCAAGGATTCAAGTTTATGTATCGAAATTGAGGTAAGAGAAATTAAAGGTTTTAATTTAGTTTAATGGTTCTAATAGGTAAATTAGAGTATATAGAGTATGTTTATGTGATTATTTTGAATAAAGGAAGAAAGAATTTGATGGATTTGAGCCTTGACATATTTGGCCACTTATGGAGAACCAGGGAGATGAAGTTTTTTCAAGGGACAAAAGTAAGGAAAAGGAAGTTTGAGATGATAGAACAAGAGCACAAGGTTAGCTGATACTTATTACACTCAATTTCATTTATATAGTTTAAATTCCCTTAAATTATACATTATGTAACTATGACAACTTAAGTAGGAATGTGAAATAATTCAAAATAATATGTTAAAATGATGAGTTAAGATGTAAAGAATGTGAATTAGTAAAGAAAATAAAGTGGAAGAGAGAAAACCTAAGTTTAACATGAGGAAATTTGATGATTTATGTCATATTAAGCATGAAATTCATAATTTAACATATAAGAAAGATGATAGAAGTGATTAAAGTTGAAAACAATAAGTGAACTTAAGGTTACATAATTGTACATAATGATGGAACTCAAGGTAACTTAAAAATTATAATGTAAAGTGATCATATATCATTATATAAATGTTTAATATGATTTTAGAATCATATATGATATGTAAATGATGAAGAAAACACATGTTAAGTACGTGATCATTGTTACACCCTAATCCACCAAGCATGCATAATCATTAATACTAACATAACCCTAATAAAGATCGAGCAGAAAATAATAATAATAATAATAATAATAATAGTACAAGCCTTAATTACATGCCACAATATAACCAAAACTAACTCTAAAATAAAGAGACATAATATAAATGGCCTTCAATAAACATGGAAACCTTAAGGACCACTACAACCTACCAGATCTTCTCTTCAATATGGGTCGACCAGTGGGTCGAGCCACAATAGCTATCAAACCAAGGTGGAGCTTATCAAGAACCTACACAAATAACAAACCTGTGCTAAGCTATAAAGCTTAGTGGGAAACAAAACTCTATGGACAAACTCTAATAAAATAAAATAGTATCATTATAACCTTTATAATTAAGGAAAACCATACAAGTCTGCAATATTAGTAATCTCACACTGGTTATATCGGATAAGTCTTCAATCTTAACCGTGAATAATATTCTTACAAGAATCTAGAGCATTTAGTGAACTTGTCTAGTTCCTAGAGACTTTCAATTCACTATTATTATCAAATCTTTTACTTGATGAACTACTATGGTTCACGCACTTTAATCCTTTTATTCATGCATCCAGACCTCATGATTATTGATAGTGCAAAACTTCAATCATATGTATTTAGTCACATTGGTTACGTAAAATATGCATTCAATGGTCATTTAAAGCATAAGGGAGTGCATATGTCATGTAATATCTATAAAAGATACCGCTACACATACTACTTCACATATATCATGTAATCTTAATTATAGAATACAATTATAATTCACAATTCCGTTCATAACCATGTATTCCTTAATGCTATCTTAGCATGACAATTAAATGTCAAACAACGTCATATTATGTCATACACTCAGAGTTATTGGTATGCACATTCATGTGTAAACATCTATATGCATTGACTAACTAGCTTTGCATGTAATTACAGAGAATGGCATTACATATCATGATTACCCAAGAAGGTCCAAATATCACATGTATACATTTTATAAATTTCAAAGCATATGAAACTCATTGTGTATGTTACAACCCATACAATTTTTAGTATAACATTGTATGCTTTGGGGCCCATCTATTCGTCGTTTAACCCATCAGTGGAACTGGCTCACATCGATACTCACACAAGAACCTTAACCCCTCATGGTTATCATGAGATATCATAATTATGTAGTACAGAACATAGAACTTCATTTCATTAAAACCATTTATAGCCAAAAGGAAATTAAGACAAAATAATATAATAGGCCATTCATAATGCTTACATTTTATAAGTGAAGAAATTGATATATATATTTATTTATTTCAAGCACATTGCTTAATCTTTAAACCTTTAATAGCCTGCCTAAGTACTAGTTCAAAGGATGGATAAAGGGAGCGATGGATACCCGAAGGTATCAAACTATGGATATCTGAAGATATCAAACAATGGATATCCAAAGATATCAATCAATGGACCCAAAAGGCTGAGCTATGGTTCCAATAAGGAATAAACAATAGACCCAAATAGGGTTAACTATGGTAGCTGTATCCCTCTAGGTTTGCCTATCTAATCCATAACTGAACTAAGACCCATAGGTTTAACCATCTTTAAGAACATCTTTGATTCAACATATTCCTTTTTATTCATTTCTACATTTGCTTAAAGCCGCAATTCATAAATGAATGCATATTATTCTTTCAAAGAGCAATATTGGCTTAAAGCAACAATATTCAAGAATACATATCACCTGTTCATATAATTGAATCAATACTTGATAACTTATATCATTGCACTAGTATGCTTTAGTATAACAATAAACAGAGTGTCATGCAACACTAGTTCAAAATAAATATTTTATGAACCTAATGCAATACACATCATTAAGCATACGATCATGAAATAACAATATGATTTTAAATCCAGAGGTTGATCCTGCTTATGCCATCCATGACAGTTTATGAGAATGAAATCATGTATATAGTCATATAAACTATGAGCGCATGACCTAACACATAAACACATATTCATTTTAAAAGAATGAATGTGTATGGTTCTTCATAACCATCTTCCTTGCTTCATTATACTCAATTTAATCATCGCACATTCAAACTCATCCAATACATTATATACTTGCTGTCAGTGTATCACAATTAGTGGAAGTGTTCAAATCTGGGATTAACATCTACCTATGTTATCACTCATGCATATGGGTTTAATAAGGGATCTCACTTCTAGATATTCGCTTAGTTATTTAAGCATCATACAAAGGTTCATATAAGTAGACAACTAGTCATCAATATTTCTCAATTCATGATACTATAAGACATTTCTATTTCTTTCATATCTGCATCATTTTTATACTAATGACTTCCTACTATACTAATTGCACATTCATATGCTTCAAATTATAACATCATCATTCTCTTTTATAGTCTATTAGATCATGGTGATCATCGTTTCATTTGAATGATAGTTAGCTAGTATAAATGTAACACCCTATCTCTTTTAACTTAAACATGAAACATTGCAACTATCATCTTATTGTCACTGCAATATATCATAGTATTTTCATGCTATTGTATAAACACATCAGTACATAACATTTGGGCAAGACAATTTACTTTGATAGGTTATATACCTTACCAACTTTAAATGACACAATTAATAGCATATAATTTTTTATGTTATTATGTTGCCTCTTACTCATCTTTAGCTCTGAGCCCAATATGCCCCAAAACACATTCTAGTAAAACCATTCATATTTCTATTACCATTTGCATGTCCCTCTAAATCAACTTTCAAGTGAATCCCATGCCATAACTCAGTAGGTTTTATTACTCTAAAGCTTCTCACTTTCTATATACATAAATGTATACATAGGGATTTCCTCAATCAAGTGACCATACCATATACAGCTTATTGGTGGCTTTAGATAATTTATAACTTAATTCAATCTACTCCCTCTTATAATAACATTCATGCCATTCAAATTTTGATAGCATCTCATCTTATAGTTGTACCTTTTTAACAATATCTTTCTAGACTTTAGCATTGGGAGGACTTTATAATTTAATCAATTCATCAGTAATTAGATAACCTACTAACAACCATTTTAATATATATAATCATCATCAACATTACTCATTGTTAGCTTAATTCATCTTAATTACATATCTATCTTTATAAACATATAGGTTATTACAATACTATGTTCATGATTTATGAATAATCTATAGTTAGGTGAAAGAGAAAGAATGAAGAGAGAGAGAGTATACATGTGGTCATGCACTAAGAGAGGAAATGCCATGCACAAAGAAGAACATAAGGCCACTTAGCCATGTATAGGAAGAACAAGAGCCATACTTATCCGTGCATAGCAAGAAGAACAATGGCACTTGGTCTTGCATCAAAAGAACAAGGGCTATACTTGGCCATGCAAAGGGAACAAAAGAGGCCTAAATAGCCATGCAAAGGAAAGAAGGAAGCCTTACGCGGTTGTGTAAGGGAAAAGGAGCACCATGTGCAGCCAAGCAAGAATAATACAAAGGCGGTGCATGGCCGTTCAAGGGAGAAAGAGCTATGCGTGGCTGTGCATTTAAAACACAAATGATTCATACAGCTATTCATGGAAGAAAGGGACTATACATGGCCCATGGGTAGAAAAAACACCATGCGCGGTCGTGCAAAGGATTTCAGCAGGCATGGTTCAAAATTTCACATTAGGCAGGTCAAGTGTTTTAAATTCCATATCTCACCCTAATCACTTACAATAATAATCACTAAAGCTTTAAATCATTCTAAACTCATCTAAATTACTAGATTTAACCTTTAACCTCATCAAAGAGGACATATACAAGAAAAGAGGGAAAAATTCCCGTAACAACTTATAAACAGTTCTCGTATCTGCGATTGAAGCTTTAATTCCTCATTCAACCCACTGATCCATCTCTTTTACTAATTCATTTCTTCCCCTTACAAAAAGTGGTAACAACAAGATTTCTTAATCCTTAATTTCCCAGAAATCAAATAAAATCAAGAAGAGGGAAAGATCTATAAGAGGAGGAGACATTACCTTTTTTATGCTAACCCAAAAACCCTAAGCTTCCAGTTTCTTCAATTCGTAACCCTAACCAGAGAGAGAGAGAAAGAGAGAGAAAGAGATCTTCTCTACCCTTTTTTTCAATCTCCACCTTCTCCAGGAAGCCTTAAAAGAGTGAGTGGGATAAAAATCTCACCAAGGAAATTCCAAAATTACCCTTATACATTCTTAACCCTCAAAAACTTATATTTCTTAACATATTAACCCAAAACTAGGGCTGAGAAAAATCGAACCAAAACCAAAAACCGAAACAAACCGAACAGATTTTGGTCTATTTGGTTTGGTTTTTTTGGTTCTCGGTTCGTTCGGTTCGAAACCAAAAAAATAAATCGGTTTTATCAGTTCGGTTTTTAAAATTGGAAAATCGAAGGAACCGAACCAACTGAAGTTTGTAAAACTCACCGTTTTGCTCAGTGTATATATATATACACTGAGTTTCTAAATCCCTAATCTTCGTCGATCTCATCCCTAAATCCATCGATCTCATCTTCCTCGATCTCATCCCTAACTCCATCGATCTCATCCCTATACAAAGAAAACCCTAACTCTACCGGCTCATCTTCATCGATCTTCCTTACAGAAAAATCCTCAGCCGCCTCATCTTTATCGATCTTGCTTGCGATTTTCAATCCTTCGATAGTTCAATTCTTCCTTTAATTTGCTAAAAAATGGTTAGTGTTTCCTCCATCTCTGTGTTCTTTAATATTTATTTTCATCTCTCTGTTTGTGTTCTTTATTTTTTATTCTTTCAATTTCTTATAGACGGTCCCGATTTGCTTTTTGCTGTTCGTTCCTGTTTCTGTTAAATGGGAATATTTCGTTTCTCTATTCATTTTCGCCTTTACGTTTCTCTTTTGTGCTTCTTTCATGTTCTATTGGATGGGTACCGATTTGTTGTTTGCCTCTCATTTTTTATGAATTAGTTTGTCTTTTGCTTGCAGAGCCATTATTGCTGTGGTTGAGTTTTTCTTTTGATACTAATATGCATAATATACTAAAGAGAGAGGGAGAGGCCAAAATTTAAATATGATAGAGGAGGCCGAACAGTAACAAAATAAAAATTTGGAATCATCAATTTAATATTAAGATAAATTTACAATGATTTAAAAAAAGGAATATAATGGAAGTTAAATTTTGTAGTTGGAATTGCAGTAATCTGAATTCTATTTCATTTTTGAGTTCCTACATATGTTTTGCTACAATTTTATTTCTTTTTTAAGCTATTTCTTATTATAGTTATTGACCATTATCACTCTTAACAAATTCTTAGCTTTAGTAATCAGCAAATGTATATTTGCTATCGATCCATATTGTCAAAAGCACATGTTTAATGTTGATAAGGGTTCCATTCTATCTTGTAATTGTATTGCTTGATCCTTTTGGACTGGGGGATCGATAAGTGGAGCAATGAGGGATGGACGGGAAACAACTGAGCTACCCTTGTCACTAATATCCACTTGCTGCATATTTCTCTTCAAGGTTGCATTTAGAGTGATAGTTGAAATGAAATTATCCAGTTTGAAACTTAAGTTTTGCTATCTTTCAAATATAATTGTAGCTTCATCAAACATAAAGCTTTCTAAAATAATGTCTTGTAGCTTGTGTAATTTGAAATTTCCATTTGAGACAAATTTTATACAAACATAGACTTTTCTTTTTATTTTACGAGCATCGATTCACATTATATTCAACTTGTACTAAAAGCTTAAACAAATTTTGATCTTAAAAAAGCCCAAAAATGGCCCAGAACTGGTAGAACCGAACCGACCGAAATTATTTCAATCCATTCGGTTCTCAGTTCTATATACTTTGGTTTCGGTTCGATTCCTAAAATTTATGAAGTTTGATTTTCGATTTGATCGGTTCGGTCCAAAATCGAACCGAACCGACCAAATGCTCACCCCTACCCAAAACTTCTAATTTAATTCAATTGCATCCTTCCTTAACATTTTAAATATACTCCATTACATATGTACATAATTACCAAAATAACCTCATATGACTTAACTTTAATAATGCAAAATAATCTAATTTTACCTTATTAAACCATAATCCTCATTAAATTACCATAAATTCAATTAGGGCCAGGATTGGGGCCTCACAAATCTCTCCCTCTTAAAAGAATTTCATTCTCAAAATTCAAACCTGTAATATTTATCTGTATTGCTAGCAATCTTCCACACCCCGCTTTAGCTATAAGCAACTATAACCATAAGTATTTTATATCTATAATAAACTCATCCATCTATAACACTAGTACTTGTCTTTAATCTCCAGATACTCTTATGCTTATTATACTTCAGTTTTTCCTTTCAGCTAGGCCAGAATATCATACGGTTCTATTCATGTGTTATGAGATGATATGGGATGCTATGTAATGCTTCAATATTTTCATGTATGCAATGAATACCAATGCATATTCACATATACTATACATGTTTTACCCCATCCAAATACCATGAAACATGTTCAATTGCCCATGCTGATTAGGAAAATTCTGACAAATATATAGAGCAACCTAATAACCTCGACATCTCGCATCATCCTCAATGCTAAAATCAAGTTTTCTTCTAGTCATATAAACTTTTCCTCAAATGGCTTAATAAACAATCGAAAAGTACTTATAATCAGACTTATGCTATACTTCAATCATAGGACATCAAAGCATTTAAACACTTCCAATATCAGAAGGTGAGAGATACTAGCAATTCCTCTAATATCACCTCACAATCTCTAATATCACAATCATCAAAATCTATATCCCATTAACAATAACACCGAATATGCCTATTTGGTCTAGACCAATTCATCTCAACCTTTAAGAACAATTTCTTAATTCCTTATTGCCAATAAAAGACTAAACCTTAGCACTATGATACCACTAACTGTTACACCCTAATCCACCAATCATGTATAATCATCAATACAAATATAATCCTAGTAAAGATCAAGCAGAAAATAATAATAATAATAATAATAATAATAATTATTATTATTATTATAATACAGGCCTTAATTACATGCCACAATATAACCAAAACAAACTCTTAAATAAGGCGACAAAACATAAATGGCCTTCAATAAACATGAAAACCTCAAAGACCACTGCAACCTACCATATCTTTTCTTCAATGTGGGTCGAGCCACAATAGCTATCGAACCAAGGTGAAGCTTATCTAGAACCTACATGAATAACAAACCTGTGCTAAGCTATAAAGCTTAGTGGGAAAACAAAACTCTATGGGAAAACTATAATAAAATATCATAGTATTATTACAACCTTTATAATTAAGGAAAAATATATAAGTCTGCAATATTAGTAACCTCACACTGGTTATATCGGAGAAGTCTTCAATCTTAACCATGAATACTATTCTTACAATAATCTAGAGCATTTAGTGAACTTGTTTAGTTCCTGAAGACTTTCAATTCACTTTCACTACAAGAAAAATCCAGTTTTTCGACAAAAATTCCTGACAAAAATGAGTAAATTTCCGTAAGGAAATGAAAATGCCGACGAAATTTAGTGATGGAAAGTGGCGTTAGAGAATTGGTTGTTGGCACTTTTGCCGACGGAAATATTTCCATAGGTAAATTTACCGATGGAATACATCATTCGTCGTTAATTCCGTTGGGAAGTGCAAACCAAAAAATTGTCGTAATTTGCCAAATTTACTAATAGAATTAAAATTTCGTAGGCAAATTTACCAACGAAATTAAAATCTGTCGGTAAATTTGCCTACGGAATATATCAGATTGTAGGAAAATTTACCTACGGAGTTATAATTCCGTCAGTAAATTTACCTACAGAGTTTTAATTCCGTCGGTAAATTTGCCTACAGGATTTTTAATTCCTGATCAACGATTTATTTCCTGATCAGAATGAATCTATAATTCCTGGTTAAAATATAATTTCTCTTTTATTAGATATTCCCAATCTTGTAACCTCCATTTAAAGAGACAAATTTAATCAATAAAACTAATTCAGAATTTCCATTACAAAAGTATAAGAAATATGCAATTTTGAGATTTTCTCTAACGAGTTCCAAGATCCTTGCTCCTTTTAACAAACTTGAAAGTACAAACCAAAAGAATGTTAACTCAAATCCCTAAATTCATAGCAAAAGACCAAGACCGGGTAAGTTATTAACTTTATATAAGTAATTTCTATAGGAACAAAGTAGCAAGTAGCATACTTTGAAAAAAAATGTTTAAAAATTTGAAACAGCATACTTTTCCAAGATTATGCATAAGATGTTTAAAAATTTGAAAAAAAAAAATATAAACTATAAGATTTTTTTTTTCAAAAATAAACTATATAATAAAAAACTATATATATATATAATTTAGGGACCACTACGTTTAATCCTTAATTTTGATATATGTAGTTCCCTCAAGGTATATGGTAGGGAGGGATTAAAAAAAACACACACACACACAAAACCGATAGTAACTTATAAATTAAATTAAAATCGGTTTGCATAGTTGATCAATTTGATTGGATGTAAATACATATTTTATTTTCTAAAATTATAATCAATGAATTTAGCCCCTCTACTTGAAAACATGTAGTAAAATTACCTTACATAAAAGTAAAATTACCTTAGCCCCATCAGTATTTGAGAATTTTCTTGTAGTGTAGAAAGATGGAGCTGAAATTTATGCGAACATCTAACTCTTTTAGAAAGAAAAAATTAAGCAAGATAGAACAAAGAAACACGTGTTGTCTAACAAATCTAAATTCCACCAAAATAATTAAAGTTGATCATAAAATTAACTAATTAAGCAAGCATGTGAAAGACACCAAAATTTATAGACATGGAAGAGAACCTTACTATCATCTACTATTCAATGGTATTTCTTTAATTTATTTCATGTTTGACTGATTATTTATTTGTAGACCTATCATTTTTTTTAATTTCAAATTCAATCTGAATTTATTACAAAAATTTATTCAAATTTAATATACATATATATATATATATATATATATATATATATATATATATATATATATATATATATATATATATATATGTGATTCAATCCGAGACTGATTCAATATAAGCCAACCCAACCAGTTTGGCAGGACTAATTATTTGAGATAATTAATTTATACCTAACTAACTCCGTACCAACAATTGAACTAAAACATAAATTCATAATATTAAAAAGAGCATTAACATTATATATGTGTTTGTGTATTTTCTACAATCAACTAGCTTACAGATATTATATTTGATGACAGGAATCAAGCTGGATTGACAATAATCATTTTTAACATAAAAATTGAATAGCAAAATAATAATGGATTTAAAAAAAAACTTTTGTTTCATATCTATTTGCTGGGTTGGATCATCTCACAGTTGATGTTCTATAAAAACTTCAGTTTCAAAGAAAAGTAATTTCAGCTAATTGTTTTTGAGTATTTAGTCTTATGAATCAAGAAATTTTGATAGACTTGTATTTTAAATCAAGCTAAACATTACTTTAAACTCTGAAGAAGAAGACATGTACCTGGTCTTAGATTTGGATATGGAAATAGAGTTTGCTTCAGGATTTTTGGCAATAATTAGGCTTCAGTTCTTTGTAGCTAAGTGAAGAATTCAATAAGAGGGAGAGACATGTAAATTGCAGCCAATTAATCTTGAACTTAGAGAAGATAATATACAATAATATGGAACGGCACAACAAAAGCAGATATCCAGCATAACCTTCGTATCATTAATTTTATTTTTAAATACGATATCATACGAGCACAATTTTTTTCTCTCATACCTTGTGAAATTATAGGGTATCTCCCCCAGATTTGCGAAGCTCAACCATGTACAGAGAAGGGGCCAACTCAGATATTTGGTAAAAGAAAAATAGAAAGAGATTAGGAATTTAAAATGAATAAAAAACTAAAGATGTATATTGTAGAGCCTATAATTATTCATTCAGTTCATATACTGAGCCCGCCGGAGGCTCCCCGGAGGCTCGCCAGAGCTGGACCAGGCCTGCCGATGTGATGCTCATTCCATCAGGAACTCATCTTTGGTAGCCACGTGCTCATACCCTTGACCATTCATTCAGGATCTGTGTCAAAAGATTTCGACATTCCTACTTCAATCTCCCATTTGCGGACGAGTGGGGAGAAGCAAAGCACCATTAGAGATTCACCTTTAAGGGTCTCGCCGGTGCCACTCATTTTGTCATCGAAAATCAGAGGAGATCGAAAAAAGAAAAAGGATTTTGGTGGAGGAAACCCGAAATCAACAAGCCCAGCATTGGAGCCGATTAGATGGCGGAGGGAAGGAGACGATCTGGTCCGATGTTACAGCGGAGGAGATGGCTCGGCATCGATCACCGACGTTGGTGTGGCATCTTTTCGTTCCCCGCCTCCTTCTTCTTCCCATCCTTTTCCTTCTTTTTTTCCTCTTTCTTTTTCATTCTTATTTCTCTTTCTATTTTTTTATCCTATGACCATAATATTGTTGCTTTTGTCTGGTTTTCTTTACTTTTCTTAATCAAATATATTACTTTTACTATTTACTATTTAGCATGGCAAGTGTCGGATTAAGATACAAAATGCCTTCAATGTTTACTACTATTATTAAGAAATAATAATGATATCATTAAGCTAATTTTTTACGAATTCTTAAAGTATCATCATTTAAAAAATTACTTAGAATTAATCAAATGTCAACTAAATTATAAATTTGTTAAAAGTGTAAATAATACTTTTTTATAATTATTTACTATCATAATTATTTACTATTATTTACTCATATAACTTATTTATTATTATTTACTAATTTTTTATAATATATCACATGTGTCTATATGGCCAATTTGATTATGAATTGTAATATATGAGTTGTCATTACTTACAAACAATAATAATATATTCTTAAATTAATTTAGAAAAGTATTTATAAATTCAATTTATGAAAAATATTCATAATACATCTTTGGAGCTCAGAAAGGAGATAGAATTCAAGCTCTCAATAAAAGAATATTCAAATTTCAAAATATTTTTTCTCAACTAATTTCCATTTGATTCGGAAAAGATCATAAAATTGCTAAAATTTTAACATAAAGTATTTAATACAGCTATACTATTAGAATTCGAATTCAAGATCACTGGTTAAAATAGCAGAAACTCTTACCATATCATGTGTATAATTTTTGATATAATTCATTTTTACATCTGATTATTTAAAAGATTATGGGTCATTAAGGCCTCCCTCGACCAAAGCCCATAATTTTTACTTAAATCATTACTTTCTATCCTTTTTAAGATAAGATTCATCTAACCTGGGTAATATTTTTGTTATTATTGACCATGGTTAATTCCATGGTGATCTGAACAATCCAAACTATAAATAGATCATTTCAATAAGGTTTTTTCTCACTGAACTCCTATCTCTCTACAATTTGTGCTATACTGCTCAAAATCTTATTGAATCATTAAATTGCTAATCCTATTTAATGAACCCTTATTTAGAAATAGAAATAAAATTCAAAATGGACACTTATTTAGAATAGAAATAAAATTCAAAATGGACACTTATTTAAAATAGAAATAAGTATTCAAAATGGACACTTATTTAAAATAGAAATCAAATTGCTAATCCTATTTAATGGTGGTTTAAGGAATTCCTAACTACTTAATTTATTTGTTAATTATCATTAATTTTAAACTATAGGTGGTCACTTAATTAGTCACTTTAATTAATATGTTTTTTTAATAAATATTAATTCTAATTAACATATTTTTAAATTAATATGTTAACATAATTAATTAGTCACTTTAATTAATTAATAATAATAATAATATCATTATTATTATTATTATTATTATTATTATTATTATTATTATTATTATTATTATTATTATTATTATTATTATTATTATTATTATTATGTACTTATTTCTAGAAAAAAAAAGAAAATTTCATAATAATTAAATATTTATAGTTTAAATTATTTAGATAAAAATTTATTATTCATATAGTCACTAAATAAAAATTTACATGAATTTAGTTTAGATTAACTTATAATTTAATTAATTAAGTGACTTAAACTAAAATTTATAATTTCATGGTTTTAAATTAAAGTTAAAGAATAAAAATGGGTTTTCAATTTTTTCAATTTCCCTATGGAATGAAATTTCCGTAGGGAAATTACCTACAAAATAATTTTTCGTCAGTAATTTACCTACGAAAACATAATTCCGTAGGGAATTTACCTACAAAATCATATTTCGGTAGGAAAATTTCCTACAGAATTATGGTTCACTAGGTAAATTACCGATGGAAAATTAATCCATCGGTAATTTCCCTACGAAAAAATAATACCCGTAGGGAAATTACCGACGGAGTAATTTTTTGTCGGTAATTTACCTACAGAAGGAGGATTTCGTTGGTAAATTACCTATGGAAAATAATTCTGTCTGTAAATTTCGTGTGAAATTTTAGCCGCGAAATATTGGCGCCAAATTTACGACGGATTTTTACAAATCTGTCGCTAATTTTCGTCCGTAAATTTGGGCGGCAAATTTTGCTCCATTATTTACGATGGATTTATTATTCCGTCGCAAAATGCATATTTTCAGACATTTTTCCCTGCGAAAAACATTTTTTCATCGGTAATTTTTCGTCGATATTTGAGAATTTTCTTGTAGTATTTTATTATCGAATCTCTTATTTGATGAACTAGTATGGTTCATGCAATTTAATCCTTTTATTCAAACCTTATGATTATTGATAGTACAAAACTTCAATCACATACATTTAGTCACATTAGTTACGTAAAATATGCATTCAATGTTTATTCAAAACATAAGGGAGTGCATATGTCATGTAACATCTATAAGAGATACCGCTAGGTATACTACTTCACATATATCATGCAATTTTAATTATAGAACACAATTATAATTCACAATTCTGTTCACAACCATGTATTCCTTAATGCTATTTTAGCATGGCAACTAAATGTCAAACAGCATCAATTTATGTCATACACTGTCCTTTGGCTTACGTCAGAGTTATTGGTATACACGTTCATTTGTAAACATCTATATGTATTGACTAACCAGCTTTGCATGTAATTACTGAGAATGGCATTACATATCATGATTATCCGAGAAGGTCCAATTATCCATGTATACATTTCATAAATTTCAAAGCAAATGAAATTCATTATGTATGTTACAGCCCATATAGTTTTTAGTATAACATTGTATGCTTTGGGGTCCATCTATTCGCCATGGAACCAGCTCACATCGGTACTCACACGGGAACCTTAACCCCTTATGGTTATCATGAGATATCATAATTATATAGTACAGAACATAAAACTTCATTTCATTGAAACCATTTATAGCCAAAAGGAATTTAAGATAAAATAATATAATAGGCCATTTATCATGCTTATATTATATAAGTGAAGAAATTGATATATGTATTTATTTATTTCGAGCACATTACTTAATCTTTAAACCTTTAATAGCCTGCCTAAGTACAAGTTCAAATGGTGGATAGCAGGAGCAATGGATACTCGAAGGTATCAAACTATGGATATCCGAAGATATCAAACAATGGATATCCAAAGATAGCAAATAATGGATCAAAAAGGGCTGAGCTATGGTTCCAATAAGGAACAAACAATGGATTGAAATGGGGTCAACTATGGCAGCTATAATTGTATCCCTCTAGGCATGCCTATCTAATCCACTACTGAACTAAAACCTGCAGGCTTAACCATTTTTAAGAGCATCTTTAATTTAACATATTTATTTTTATTCATTACTACATTTGCTTAAAGCCACAATTCATAAATGAATGCATATTATTCTTTCAAAGAGCAATATTGGCTTAAAGCCATGATTTTCAAGAATACATACCACTTATTCATATAATTGCATCAATACTTGATAACTTATATCATTGCACTAGTATGCTTTAGTATAACAGTAAATTGAGTGTCATGCAACACTAGCTCAAAATTAATATTTTATGAATCTAATACAATACACATCATCAAGTATACGATCATGAATTAATAGTATGATTTTAAATCCTAAGGTTAACCCTGATTATACCAGTCATGATAGTTCATGAGAATGAAACCATGCATATAATCATATAAACCATGAGCCCATCATAAACACATATTCATTTCAGAAGAATGTACCTGTATGGTTCTTTATAACCATCTTCCCTGCTTCATTATACTCAATTTAATCATCGCACATTCAAACTCATCCAATACATTATATACATGCATTCGGCGTATCATAATTGGTGGAAGTGTTTAAATATGAGATTCACATCAACCTATATTGTTTCATATTGCCTTGGTTATCACTCATGCATATGGGTTCAATAAGAGATCTCACTTCTAGATATTCACCTAGTTATTTAAGCATCATACAAAGGTTCATATAAACAGACAACTAGTCCTCAATATTTCTTAATTCATGATACTATAAGACATTTCTATTTCTTTCATATCTACATCAATTTTATACAAATGACTTCCTACTAAGCTAATTGCACTTTCATCTGCTTCAAATTATAACATCGCCATTCTCTTTTATAGTTTATTAGATCATGGCGATCATTGTTTCATTTGAACGATAGTTACCTAGTATAAATGTAACACCCTATCTCTTTTAATTTTAACATGTAATATTGCAACTATCATCTTATTGTCACTAGGATATATCATAGTATTTTCATGCTATTGTATAAACACATCAGTGCATAACATTTGGGCAAGACAATTTACTTTGATAGGTTATATACCTTACCAACTTTATATGATGCAATTAATAGCATATAATTTTTATGTTATTATGTTGCCTTTTACTCTTTTTTAGCTCTAAGCCCAATATGCACCAAAACGCATTCTAGTAAAACCATTCATATTTATATTACCATTTACAAGTCCCTCTAAATCAACTTTCAAGTGAATCCCATGCCTTAACTTAGTAGGTTTTATTACTCTAAAGCTTCTCACTTTCTATATACATAAATGTATACATAAGGATTCTCCTAATCAAGTGACCATACCATATACAACCTATTGGTGGCTTTAGGTAATTTATAAATTAGTTCAATCTATTCCCTCTTATAATAACATTCATGCCATTCAAATTCTGATAGTATCTCATCTTATAGTTATACCTTTTTAACAATATATTTCTAGACTTTAGCATTGGGAGGACTTCATAATTCAATCAATTCATCAGTAATTAGATAACCTACAAACCATCATTTTAATATATATAATCATCATCAACATTACTCATTATTAGCTTAATTCATCCCAATTACATATCTATCTTCATAAGCATATAGGCTATACAATACTATGTTCATGATTTATGAATAATTTATAGTTGGGTGAAAGAAAACCAATGAAGAGAGAGAGAGAGTATACATGTGGTCGTGCACTAAGAGAGAAAAGGCCATGCTTGGCCATGCACAAAGAAGAATATAAGGCCACTTAGCCATGTGTGGTAAGAACAAGAGCCATACTTGGTCGTGCACAGTAAGAAGAACAATGGCACTTGGTCATGCATCAAAAGAATAAGGGCCATACTTGGCCATGTAAAGGGAAAAAAAGAGGCCTAAGCGGCCGTACAAAGGAAAAAAGGAAGCCTTACACGGCTGTGTAAGGGAAAAACAGACGCCGTGCATGGCTAAGCAGGAAAAATACAAAGGCAATACACGACCATTCAAAGAAGAAAAAGTTCTGCACAGCCTTGCATGGGAAATACAAATGATTCATATGATCATTCATGGAAGAAAGGGACTATGGAAGGCCGTGGATGGGAAGAAAAATCATCACGTGCGGCCATGCATATGATTTTAGCAGGCATGGTTAAAAAATCTAGATCAGGTAAGTCAAGTGTTTTAAATTCCAGATCTTACCCTAATCATTTATAGTAATGATCATTAAAGCTTTAAATCTTTCTAAACTCATCTAAATTAGTAGATTTAAGCTTTAACCTCATCAAAGAGGACACATACAAGAAAAGAGGGAAATATTTCTGTAATAACTCATAAATAGTTCCCGTACCTACTATTGAAGCTTTAATTCCTCTTTCAACCCACTGATCCATCTCTTTTACTAATTCCTTTTTTCCCCTTACACAAAATGGCAACAACATGATTTCTTAATCCCTCATTACCCAGAAATCAAATAAAATCAAGAAGAGTTAAAGATTTATTGGAGGAGACATTACCTTTTTTATGCTAACCCAAAAACCCTAATCTTTCAGTTTCTTCAATTCGTAACCCTAACCAAAGAGAGAGAGATATATATATATATTCTCTACCCTTTTTCTCGATCTCCACCTTCTCCATAAAGCCTTAAAAGAGTGAATGGGGTAAAAATCTCACCAAAAAAATTCCAAAATTACCCTTATACATTCTTAACCCTCAAAAACTTATATTTCTTACCATATTAACCCAAAACTTCTAATTTAATTCAATTACATCCTTTCTTAACATTTTAACTATACTCTATTATACATGTATATAATTACCAAAATACTCCTCATGTGACTTAACTTTAATAATGCAAAATAATCTAATTTTATCTTATTAAATCATAATCCTCATTAAATTACCATAATTTGATTAGGGCCAGGATTGGGGCCTCAAAATCATAATGTGGTCGAATAATGAATGTAATGAAAATGGCATGTTTTAGTTATTTTTATATGATAATTCATGTTTACGTGATAAATATGTAAAGATAAGCATGATTGGATATCATAATGTTATGTATCTTTTGTTATATAATGTGATCGGTATGAAAAATAAGTGAGAATGTGATATAATGTAAGAAAATAAATAGCCCAATAGGTAATCTAATAGGGTAGATATAATGACTAGCAATAGGGATTTATACCATGGTACAATTATGAGTTTTGATCTAACACTATATATGAATTGCCAGCACACACATGGATTGGGGATGTAGGGTCACGGTAAATGATATGGTCCTAGGGACGGAGGATTATGATAAGTAATCTAGTCCCATAAGTATTTGATCCTAAGGATATAGGGTTACGGTAAGTAATCTAGCCCTAGAGTATTTGATCCTAGGGATGTAGGGTTACGGTAAGTAATATGGTCTCTTTAATCCATTTGTAGTGTTGGAGCCCTCATCCTGCATATCTTTTTTGAGGATTTCCACTGGGCACATTAGGGATAAAATTGTAATTTTGGTAAAAATTTAGAACTAAATAATAAATTATGCCTAAAAGATTTTAAAGATGAATTAAAATAATAAAAAAGATGAAAAATGGAACTAAATAGGTTAAAAAGGGTAAATAGGTAATTAAGTGTAAAATAGTAACTACAAAAAAAGATGGGAATTAAATATTAAAGTAAACAAAAATACTATCATAAAGATGATAGAATAAAAAATACGGTGAAAAGAAGAGATTAATAATTTTAGAAAGGGAAAAATTGTAAATACGAGAGAAAATAAGAATCAAAAAGTAAATTAGGCATAAAGGTGGTCATATATGTGAATAAATAAGAGACGAAGTGAAAAATGTGATTAAAAGACTAAAAAATAAGTAAAAATATAATTACGCGATAAATTAGGGGCTAAATTGTAATTTAAAATCAATAAGGTGATTCAAGAAGTTAAGATGGTTAAATAATTGAAAAGGGGTAAAATTGTAAAAACTAAAAATTTTAGGGACTAAAATATAATTTACCACTTCATGAGGAAATATAAGGACTAAAAGTAAATTTTACACTTAAAAGGAAATAGAAGTCAAAGAAGGCAAAAAGAGTTAAAAGAAAGTCAAACAAGGTCAAACATGAAGAAAATAAAAGTATAGGTACTAAATTATAATTTGCTATCATATGATAAAGTACAGACGCCAAAATGCAAATTCTACACTTAGTATAGAATAAAAGATAAAGAAAGTAAAAACGATTAAAATTGAAGTCAAACTAAGTCAAAAATAATAAAATAAAAGTTTAGGGATCAAAATGCAATTTGTCATTTCATGGATACACATAAGGACTATAACGTAAATTTATCACCTAAGACAAAATGAAAGATAAAGGGAACCAAAAGAATTAAGATTAGAATTAAATGAAGTAAAATGTGATAAAAAGAAAATCTAAGGACTAAATCAAAATTTTATGTACAAGTAAGAATCATGTAAGAATTAAAACTAAGAATGAGTATCAAAAGGACTAAATAGCAAAATTATGATAATTAAAAGACCAAGTAGATATAAATTAGCCAAAGTAGTATAAAGGGTAAAATGGTAATTTACCCGTATATAAGAAATATTAAAGAATAATTTATAAATTAAAGAACAAATTTATTAGATTAAGGGTAAAGTTGTAATTTAGTGAAAAAGTCAAGAAATTGAGACAAAATATAAGTTGGTCAAGAAAATGAAATTAAGTAAAGAAGATAATTAATTTTGGTAAAACAAGTAAATTAAGGGCAAAAATGAAAGGAAATAAAATTTCATGGTAAAAATTGTTAAAAAGGAAGAATGAAGCATTAAACAATATTTATGGAAAAAGGTGACATCAAAAGAGTCAATTAAGTCAAAAAGAATTTAATATTAATTTCGTAAAATATAAAGCCTAGATATCATAGGAGGAAACTAAATAAATTTGAATATTATTTTGCTGGAAGTAAGGATTTTAATGAAAATATTACAAGTATGGAAAGTGTAAAAGCAATTACGAAATTAAGTACAATCAAATAGTATTCAACCAACAAGGAAAGAAATTTGTACTGATGTTGAACTAAATTATATAAGCAGCATGTCAAAAGGATAAAATTTACAAGCTATACTGAGATCGAAATAAAGTTCAAATGAAGCACAAAAAGGAAAATAATTAGAGAAATTAAGGAATTAAGTACATTAAAATATTATTATTCAGTCAGCAAGGAAAGAGATTCATAATAACATAGAAATTGATTTACATAAACAGTATGCTCAGTAGAGTTGAATTTATAAACTATGATGAGATCATAATAATGTTCAAACAAAGTAAAATAAGTAAAAAATAAAAGTAAGTGCAAGACAAGACCAGTAAGAAATTAATTAAATACAAGGGCAAAAGAATAAATTAACATTGGAAATATAGGTAACAAGATCAAACTGCAAAAATGGGTGAAAATATAAAAATATAAAGTCATTAAGGACAAAAAGGTAAATTATATATATACATACAAATAGACAAATAAAGATAATGACATCTATGGAAATATAAATAATTGTATTTAATTGAAATTTTATGTAGTTCTATCCACCACCAGGCAACAATTTGCTTAGCGTGTGGTTGTTTGATTATGCGTAGGAACAAGTATTGAGGATGCAATAAAGAATGAGTAAAATGGCACGTACATGTGTCACAGTTTGGGACATGAAGAGTAGATAACTCATATAATAGGTTTAGATAAAAGATTAAGAATGTATTATATTTGTTATGAACTTGTAATGAATCTATTCATACATGTATATATATTTTAGGAGTGTGTATATGAAACTTTGTGCCTATGTTGTGTTGATGAACTAGATAATTTTAGAAGTGATATATTTGCTATTGGTGTTTTGGAGGTGGAGGTTGCCTTTTGGGAGTATCAATTTTCTATATGCAGGTTTAGGCAGCACGTTTTACAAGTCATTATGCTGCCAAAATTTGTACTAAGTGAACAGTAACTAGGAGACACCATTAGTAATAGAAAATAGTGCATGGAGATCATGAATGAACTGAGGGTGTTACATTTAGTGGATCGAGCAAGGTTTAGGCGATCCTAAGATAGGAGTAGACACTTCAGAAAGGATGAATGTTAGTGTTGATACATGTACATGCCATAAAGCAAAAAGTGAACTTAAAATTTGAATTTACCTGTCCCTTTTGGGTATTTCAAGTGATGGTTATAGCTTTTGATTCTAGGTGAATAAGGAAAAAGGAGAGAAATATTGAGTTTGGGACCTTAGCTAGTCCAATAGTCAATGAAATGATTTTCACTAGTCAAACTTGTTAATCCAATTAGAATATACCACCACAAGCTCGATATCTTAGTTAATGCTCATGTATTTGCATCCCTTCATACATACATATAGATATACAACATATACAAAATATACATCTGGTCATATAGTCAAACAACACACTCATACCGTCATATATCACATAGTATGTACATATGTTAATTATCCATACAATTATATAGATATATATCCTGCATTTTTGCACAGATGGTGGTGGGTTTGCTATATTTGTAATTATAGGCCCCAACTCTCTCATAGACATAGCATCAGTTGTTATCTTGGTCATTTAGAAAAAAATGCATAGTTGTATTGTTGAAAAAGTTAAAAGCTGAAGATTTAGCAACCTTAGAAGCCATGAAAACTATACTAAACTTCCTTTAGGAAGTAGCATTTGTAGTTGAAATACAGTTTAGACTTAGGCAGATACAGTAAGTAAAGATCACACTCTTAATAGAGATGACTATTTATATTATAAAAGGGGGATATGTATACTACATAATGCAAAGCAAAAGATGGTGTCCTGTCACAAGCTCATAAATAAATTGTGCACCTAGACAGTAATAAAATATATTAAACACTCTAGTAAGCAAGGATTGAACATCAGGGTAACGCATTAAAAGTGTAGTGAGCTGAAGTTAATAGAAATAATTAGGTTAAATCAAAAGCTACCAAAGAAGACAAAGGAATAACAGCTTTGACTAGATCTGCAGTTTAATGAAAATCACGAAGAATCTTGATCAAGAAGTTAATCATCTAAGGAACAGATAGATACCACTTAATAAAGTATTATGGACACGTCATGACATGGAAGAAATAACTTGGGAACTTGAGGAAGCCATGAGATAGTAAAATTTACAGTTCTGCCATTTGGAAAAATTTCGAGGATTAAATTTTTATTAGACGGGGAGAAATTTAATGCCCCGAAATTAACATACATGGTATGTTTTAGAACTTAAATAGTAACCCTAGGGTAGTTTTTGGAATAATCAAAGTTAAATAGAAAAGAAAATTTTGAAAGTGTATAAGGATTAAACGTGCTCAGACCAGGAAAATCTGAGGATGGGTGAGCTGATGGGAAATTTTAATTAACATCAAAATATGAAAATAAGTATTAAATGGAGTCTGATGGAACAATTTGAAATGAAATTGAGCTCAAATGGATCCTCAAATTAGATAATGAAGTTTTTACTGGATACCGAGAAAAGGGTTGAGTGAGAGTTTGATCAGGACGTTAAAAATAGCAAATGATCTCAAAAATTCATCAAACTTTCTAGATCTACCTTAAATGAGATGTAGAATATTTTCGTGCAAAAAAAAATAAATTTTACGGTAACATTGAAAATTGTTAAATCGGATCGGTTTGAGTGAATCGAATAGAAAATGAACTCTGATTGAGCTAAAATTTTTTAAAAAGGTTAATTTATTATTCTAAGAATTATGGAATTTATTTTGAGTGAATTTGAGTTTATGAAAAGAAAGAAATAATTTAAAATGTATTAAATGGGCTTAAAATCAAATTTGGGCTTAAGTTAGGTCCAACCACTTTACCTAGATCAGCCCAGCCAAAAATTTAGCCTATATAAGGCCAAAATATTAGCATTTTCTAGAAAGAACTCAAGCTTTTTGCCTCCCTCTTAAGTCTTCTTCAAAATTGTATTCTTATCTTCCTCCTTTCAACAAGTTTTTTATTCTTTCTTCCAATCTCTCACCAAAATCAAGCCTTCAAAATTTATTTCAGCCTCTCTACAACATCATAACAGTTTCCACCCTTCAATTTGAGTAGCAGAAGTGAGAGAAATTAAGGATTCAAGTTTATGTGTCAAAAAAGAAGGTAAGAGAAATTGAAAGTTTTAATTTAGTTTAATGATTCTAATAGGTAAATTAGAGTATGTATAGTATATTTATGTGATTATTTTGCATAAAGGAAGAAAGAAATGGATCGATTTATGCCTTGGCATATTTGGCAACTTAAGGAGAACCAGGGAGATGAAGTTGTTTCAAGGGACAAAAGTAAGGAAAAGAAAGCTTGAAAGGGTAGAACAAGAGTGCAAGGTTAGTGAATACTTATTACACTCAATTTTACTTATATAGTTAAAATTTTCTTGAATTATACATTATGTAACTATGAAAACTTAAATAGGAATGTGAAATAATTCAAAGTAATATGTTAAAATAATGAGTTAAGATGTGAAGAATGTGAATTAGCAAAGAAAACAAAGTGGAAGAGAGAAAACCTAAGTTTAACATGTGGAAATTTGATGATTTATGGCATATTAAGCATGAAATTCATTATTTAATGCATAAAAAATGATAGAAGTGATTAAAGTTGAAAACAACAAGTGAACTTAAGGTTACGTAATTGTAATTAATGATGGAATTCAAGGTAAATTAAGAATTATAATGTAAAGTGAACATATATCATTATATAAATGTTTAATATGATTTTAGAATCATATATGATATGTAAATGATGAAGAAAATACATGTTAAGTATGTGATCATAATGTGGTCGAATAATGAATATAATGAAAATGGCATGTTTTAATTATTTTTGTGTGATAATTCATATTTACGTGATGAATATAAGGACAAGCATGATTGGATATCATAATGTTATGCATCATTTGTTACATTATGTGATCAGTATGAAAAATAAGCAAGAATGTGATATAATGTAAGAAAATAAATAGCCCAAAAGGTAATCCAGGATTGTAGATATAACGGTTAGCCATAGGAATGTATATCGCGATAGAATTATGAGATTTGATCTGACACTGTATTTGGATTGTCGTCACACATATGGATCGAGGATGCAAGGTCACAGTAAGTTATCTGATCCTAGGGATGCAGGGTTACGATAAGTAATCTGGTCCTATAAGTATCTGGTCCTAGGGATGCAGGGTTATGGTAAGTATTAGTATCTGATCCCATGAGAATCTCATCCCATGAGTATTTGGTTCCAAGGATGCAGACTTGCGGTAAGTAATATGATCCCATAAGTCCATCAGTAGCATTGGAGTACTCATCCCGTATATACAGTTCGAGAATTTTCACTAGGCATATTAGGGATAAAATTGTAATTTTGGTAAAAATTTAGAACTAAATAATAAATTATGCCTAGAAGATGTTAAAGATGAAGTAAAATAATGAAAAAGATGAAGAATAGAACTAAATTGGTTAAAAAGGGTTAAAAGTTAATTAAATGAGAAAACAGGGGTAAATTAGTAACTATACAAGAAGATGGGAATTAAATATTAAAGTAAGCAAAAAGATTGTCATAAAGATAATAGAACAAGAAATAAGATGAAAAAATGATGAATAATTTTAGAAAAGGTAAAATTGCAATATGCAAGAAAATAAGGATCAAAAAGTAAATTAGGCATAAAGGAGGTCATATATGTGAATGAATAAGAGATGAAGTGAAAAACATGATTAAAAGACTTAAAAGGGGTAAAAATGTAATTATATGATAAACCAAGGGCTGAATTGTAATTTGACATCAATAAGGTGATTAAAGAAGTTAAGATGGTTAAATAAGTGAAAAGGGATAAAATCGTAAATACTAAAAATTTTAGGAATTAAAATATAATATACCACTTTTTGAGGAAATATAAGGACTAAAAAGTATATTTTACACTTAGAAGGAAATAAAAGTCAAATGAGGCAAAGAGAGTTAAAAAGAAAGTCGAACAAGGTCAAACATGAAGAGAATAAAAGTATAGGTATTAAATTGTAATTTTCCATCATATGATAAAGTACAGGCTCCAAAATGCAAATTCTACTCTTTGTATGGAATAAAAGATAAAGAAAGTAAAAAGGATTAAAATTGAGATTAAACTAAGTCAAAATTAATGAAAGAAAAGTTTAGGGATCAAAATATAATTTATCATTTTATTAATACACATAAGGACTAGAACGTAAATTTATCACCTAAGACAAAATAAAAGATAAAGGGAACCCAAAGAATTAAGATTAGAATTAAATGAAGTAAAATATGATAAAAAGAAAGGACTAAATCTAAATTTTATATACAAGTAAGAATCTTGTGAGAATTAATACGAAAAAAAGAGTATCAAAAGGACTAAATAGCAAACTTATGATAATGAAAAGACTAAGTGGATATAAATTAGCCAAAGTAATATAAAGGGTAAAATGGTAATTTACTCATACATAAGAAATGTGAAAGAATAAATTATAAGTTAAAGAGCAAATTTATTAGATTAAGGGTAAAGTCATAATTTAGTGAAAAAAGCCAAGAAATTGAGATCAAATATAAGTTGGTCAAGAAAATGAAATTAATTGAAGAAAATAATTAATTTTGGTAAAAGAAGTAAATTTAAGGGAAAAAATGAAAGTAAATAAAATTTCATGGTAAAAACTGTTGAAAAGGAAGAATGAAGCGTTAAATAGTATTTATGGAAAAAAGAGACATCAAAATAATCAATATAGTCAAAAGGAAAATTTAATATTAATTTTGCAAAATATAAAGCGTAGATATCATAGGGAGGAAACTAAATAAATTTGAATATTATTTTGATGGAAGTAAGGATTTTAATGAAAATGTTACAAGTATGAAAGTCTCAAAGCAATTAGGAAATTAAGTACAGTAAAATAGTATCCAATCAACAAGGAACGAAATTTGTATTAATATTGAACTAAATTACATAAGCAGCATGCCAAAATGATAGAATTTACAAGCTATGATAAGATCGGAATAAAGTTCAAATGAAGCGCAAAAAGGAAAATAATTAGAGAAATTAAGAAATTAAGTATATTAAAATATTATAATTCAGTCAACATGGAAAGAGATTCACAATAACATTGAAATTGATTTACATAAATAATGTGCTCAGTAGAGTTGAATTTATAAACTATGACGAGATCATAATAATGTTCAAACAAAGTAAAATAAGTAAATAATTAAAGTAAAAGCAAGATAAGACCTATAAGAAATTAATTAAATATAAGAGCAAAAGAATAAATTAACATTAGAAATATATGTAACAAGATCAGACAACAAAAGGGGGTGAAAATATAAAAATATAAAGTCATTAAGGACAAAAAGGTAAATTAAAAAAAGTATATATATATATATATATATATATATATATATATATATATATATATATATATATATATATATATATATATATATATATATATATATATATATATATATATATATATATATATATATATATATATATATATATATATATATATATTATACATACAAAAAGATAAATAAAAATAATGACAACTATGGAAATATAAATAATTGTATTTAATTAAAATTTTGTGTAGTTATATCCACCACTAGGCAAGAAGTTGCTTAGCTTATGGTTGTTTGACTATGCGTAGGAATAGGTTTTGAGGACATATTGAAGAAGAAGCAAAATGGCATGTACCAGTGTCGCAGATTAGAACATGAAGAGTAGATAACTCATATAAAAGGCTTAGATATATGATTAAGAATGTATTATGTATGTTATGATTACGAATTTGTAATGAATCTATTCATACATGTATATATATTTTAGGTATGCGCATATGAAACTTTATGCCGATGTTGTGTTGATGAACTGGATAATTTTAGAAGTGATATGTTTGCTATTGTGTTTTGGAGGCAGAGGTTGCCTTTTGGGAGTGTCAATTTGCTATTTGCAGGTTTGGGCAGTACAATTTACAAGTGGTTATGCTGCCAAAATTTGTACTGGGTGAACAGTAACTAGGAGATGCCGTTAGTAATAGTAAATAGTACATGTAGATCATGAATGAACTAAGGATGTTACACTACTATTCTATCAAATAGTGATGGCAAATAGTTTAGAAAACGTGTAAACATTGACATACTAAAAATATTCCATCGCTAAAGACTAAAAAAGAGAAAAAGAAGGGAATAAATACCCCACATGTCAAAAATCAAAAAACTTGTAGCCTTGCTAAAATGCCTCGCCAGGGTGAAAAAAAAAGGCACTTTGAAAAAAACTTAAAGGTTGATAGAAAATAATCAATCAAGAAAACCTGAGTTGGTTGATTGATGATAAGAGTAATGATGCTTGTAAATTTTCATTTTGAGATTGAATAATATATGCCATTAGGTTAACATTAAATAATGGTTATGTGTGCTGAAATAAAAAAGAAATAACATCCATGTAACAAAAATAACATGTCCTTTTATATGTTCAAAAGCAAAAAGGGTCGGCAAAAAGAAACATAATCTATGAAAATGTCTAATACAATCTATCAATATCACATCTCTCTCTCCATCTAAGTGTCGCATGTGGGAAAGCCTATTATCGATGGCTGGGCTAGTGACCCATCGGTTGTAGGAATCAGGAGTGGTGAAGTCACAAGAGCTAGTACCAGGAATGGTAGTCCTCATTGAAAGTTAGGACTAGATGTGTTGATAGTACTCCATCAAGAAATGAGAGGTGGCCGAACATCGCGGGCAGCAACATAAAAAGTGGCTTAATAAAGCCCACAAAGAGGAACATATCCTGACTCTCCATCTCCGACCACAGAGGTGATTGGCAACCATAAGCACCTAAATGTACTATATGTATCTATCGTATGGCCCAACCAATCCACTGCATCATGGGTGGACTAAAACTCACGCTGCAAGCATCGGACTATAATATAACTCATAGGATAGGCACCTGTGTCTCTAACTCAAGGAGGAGGCTCCGATAATAGCTGTAGCTTTTCCCAAACCATACCTAGAAAAAAATTACAGGGGTGAGTTGGATTCATCTCAGGTAAAAATGAGGCATCGAAACACATGAAAATCTAAAAGGACACATGTTTCAATAAGAAAAGCTAGTATGAAAACCCATAAGGGGCGTACTACCTTCAAAATTAAAGGATGAACCTAAAGAAGCAAAGGACGGCCTGTGAGAAAAGATTAAGAGCCACGCTATAGCTGAAAGTATCCAGGCCGATAATGGTCTCAACCACAATTATAGGAAACAGGTTGTGTCCCCGACGTATACTGTCCACAACACTAAACAACTTATAATCTGCATTCATGAAGTCACCAACCCACAGCAATAGACACCGAGCAAGGTAACAAAACAGTACCATGCTAGAATGAAAGGTGGGAATGTCATTAAAATCAATCAAAACATCAATCGCCCTCTCCAACTAAAATGTCTCCCCCTAGGGTACCAAAGCCCTAGCCTTGAAAGGGAGAACATCTAATGTATAAACCACCACACTTGGATAGTTAAGCATAGGAGGGGGAAAACATGGTCGAGCATCAAGGTCAAATCTGACACCTACCATGGCAGCAAACTCTTCTGGCAAAGGGCATAATTCCTGATACGTAAACCGAAACACATAGAGCCTCAGATCCCAAAAACAGAGAGCAGCTGATAATAGATGCTTATCCAAAGAAGTTCTCCTTAAAAATCTCAGAGTTGAATAAAGAAGTAAGAGAGGGTCATTCAAAGTGTTCGGGTCATCCAGCATATAATGTAGTTTGGTAAGTTTAGTAGTCATGGTAATGGGATTTTAAAGCAGTCTAGAATACAGGATTAGAATGGAAATAATAAAAGACTAAAGAAAAAAAGAAGAGAAAAGAAGAGGAGAGAGAAAGTAGCTAATGGAAGCTTCATGGAAGTTAAAAAGTTAAAGGCATAAAAACCAAGGAATCAAGCACTATTTATAAAAAAAATGATGAGGGATGGCTGTTGCGCCCCTAGCAAGTGCACTAGATCGACAAGTAATAAAGTGGGGTATAGTTAGGACCCTCAATATCGAACCCAAGGGAAATGTGTGTGTGTAGACTGTGAGGATTAATTGTATGCTAAAGAATTCCCAATTGTTTGTGTGTATGAATTGTTGATTTATGTAAAATGTAACTTTAAAGCTTAAGTATGTAAAATAGAGAAATTTAAATTTAGTGTATTAAATTCTGAAAAATTAGCAAATGTAAATATCTATAGAAGTAAAGCGTTACTCGGGTTCACTTATCCACCCCATACCCAAATGTGAATAAACTTTTACATAAAAGTATACATGAATGAACTCGGGATAACCCATCTTAACCCAAGCGTCCCATTCCGGAGCCAGCTATTCTAGTTGCTAAACATCCCATTCCGGAGCCAGCCCAACAACTAGCCTAAACCCGGGTCTAAAATCCTAAGTTCGGTCTACCGTCCCATTCCAGAGCCAGGCAACCCAAAACCCATCTATTTCACTCCCTACTCTAGTTTTAGAATCACAAATACCACACATCTAGAGTCCCATTCCGGAGCCATCCAAAATAGACAATATTCATGATAGAAAAACTGAGCTAAATCATTCATAAACTCCAATCTATTAGGCTCAATACCCATCAAGACATATGATAAAAACCATTCATCCATGGATACAAAATAACTTAATAGATCGAAAAATCAATGATAAACAAATAAGTACTTGTGAAATAGACTATCCATTCATGTAAAAATAAATTTGAGTTCAATATTCACATTATGAGCAGGGGATTCAAAGATCCCAAGCAACAAAAAGACTACTCACAATCCATAATCAAATGAAAAGAGCTGATAGGAGCTTGAAAAGCTCATAAATATTGTGTGTTAATGTGTGGTTTTGTCCAGTATTGTGTTTATTATTTTGGTATTTTATCTATATTTTGTTGCTTTTATGTGTTTTGTGTATGTGTAGTTGTTTTATTTGTTTTATAGGAGAAGGGGATGATTTAGAGATTAAAGGAGTCAAGTGAAAGAAAGAAAGCCAAAGGTGAGCTAGAAAGGAAGTGTCGCGAGCGCGACAAAGGGGCGAGGTCACGACAGCATGAAGGGCAGAGAGCCAGGCCAATCCAGCATAAGCGTGCCATGTCGCGAGGGCGACAAAGCAGAAGGGCTCGCGACAGCCAGCGGAGCCAGCCAAGCAGAGGCGTGTCTTGTCGCGAGCGCGACAGGAGTCGCGAGGGCGCGACAAAGTGCGGATGAGCAGTTAGAATTCTGAAGTGATGCAATTTTCCATGAACAAGGACAACTCTTGTGAAAGGATGTCTTGAAGGGACATAATTTTTAGAGAGGCATATATATGCCAAGTGAACAGAATTTTGAGGATGATGAATTTTTTTAGAATTTGATTATTGTGATCCTAAGAACAATTAATTTCTTTTAGTACTTTAGTTTTTATTTTCATGTTTTGAAGAGGAGACAAGAAGCAAGGAAGAAGAAATTCTGTGTGAAGGGAAAAGGGTTGAGAGATCCCCTTCTTCTTGTTCTTATGTTTTATTTTTCTTCCTTGTAATCTTTACATGAATATTATGTTTGCATTTGATTATATATGAACAAATTTCTATTTCCATTTATAATATTGATCTTTGGTTGTAGTATTTTCTATTAAAAGTTTATTGGTATCATTATAAGTTAAGGAAGACGACCTTCAATGTGCAATTCCTTTTCTGAAAATTAACAAAATGGTCATAAATAAGGGAGTTAGCGAGAGCAACATCTTATTGAAAGTTAATAGGAAATTCATTATCGAAGCATAGTTAGAGAGATCACATGTGGAGATAATTGCTATAGGTTGGTAGATAATCTTAAAATGTGTAATTGAAATCCACTAGTTCATTAACGAGAGTTGAGAATTAGTACTTTAATTGTATGTTTTAGGCAATCTAATTCATGTCGAGAGAGTGGTTAGAAATTTATTCCAACTTGGCTTACTAATAAGATTAAAATTTATAATTAGAATAATGGTATCAAATGCATGATTATTTAATTTCATAATATTTATTGTCTTCTTTGATTATACTTAACTAGGATAAAATTAATTTTATGCAATAGATTAGTTAGAATTAACTTGCATTTTTGAACATCGTAAACAAGATTAAAATTGAGTAGTAATAGTGGATGATTAAAATCAACATTTCCTTGTGGGATCGATATCTGAAGTACTATAACCGGTACACCGTATACTTGCGGTATTTAAGCTTTAGAAAAAGCATATCAAGTTTTTGGCGCCGTTGCCGGGGATTTTGGTTGATTTAATTTATTACATTATGAACCTTGATTTAAGATTTTGGATTACGATATTTAATTTATTGTTGATTGTTGTGAATTTTCAGGATTTGACTGTTCATGCCGCGTACGAGGAGTTCGCAAGAAGAACTTGAACCGTTCAATCCGGAGATAGAGAGATTGCTTTTGAGTAACCGTAAGTCAAATAAAAAGAAGAATCGGAGTAGACGAATTATTATGGCGGAAGAAGAAAATCTACCGCGCTTGATGGACTTTGCCATGCCAGCATTGAGTGGTGCTCAACAAGGTGTGGTAAGACCTACGGTAAATGCAAACCAATTTGAAATTAAACCATCGCTTTTACAAATGATTCAAAATAGTATCCAATTCTATGGTTTGGCAAATGAGGATCCAAATGCTCATTTGGCAAATTTCTTAGAAATTTGCGATACTTTTAAAATTAACGGAGTTTCGGCGGATGCAATCAAGCTTAGGCTTTTCCCTTTTACATTAAAGGACAAGGAAAAGGCTTGGTTGAATTCCCTTACTAGGGGTTCTATCACAACTTGGGACCAATTAGCCCAAGTCTTTTTATCAAAATATTTTCCCCTAGCAAAAACTGCCAAAATTATTAAAGATATTACTACTTTTGTTCAACATGACTCTGAATCTTTGTCTGAGGCATGGGAAAGGTTCAAAGAATTGCAGCGAAGTTGCCCACACCATAATCTACCAAGGGAGTTGCTAATGCAAACATTCTACAATGGTGTGAATCCAACAATTCGAGGCACCATTGATGCTGCAGCTGGGGGATCTCTTATGAGGAAAACAACGGAGGCTGCTTTTGAATTATTGGAGGAAATGTCCATGAATAATTGTATGTGGCCAACCGAGAGAGTAAGAGACTCTAATTATAATTCCAGTGCTAATACTAGGGGGGTCCATTCAATAGATTCTATTGTGGCCTTGCAAGCCCAAGTAGCTGCATTAACACAAAAGATCAATAGTCTAGGAGTGGGAGGAACTCCACAAACTGAGTGCACTATTTGTGGTCAATTAGGGCATGGTAATGACGGTTGTAGTTTAGGAATAAGGAATCCAAATGAGCAAGTGAATTTTTTACAAGGGCAAGGACGAGGAAACCCTTTCTCAAACACCTATAACCCCGGTTGGCGAAACCATCCGAATTTTTCTTGGGGTAGTAATAACAATCAAAATAGAGGGATAGGATTTCAACAACCTCAAGATAGGTTTGGAGCCTTGGAAGTGAAGGTAGATAGATTTATTGAGGAGCTTAACTTAAAGTTTACTTCACAAGAAGATAATCAAAAGAGGGTAGAAACCAAATTCGATCAAATAACAAAGAATCAAGCCTCTTCAATTCATAATTTGGAAGTACAACTAGGGCAAATTGCCAAGGCTTTACCTTCTCGCTTACAAGGAAACTTACCTAGCAATACGGAGGAAAATCCTCACGACCGTTTGAAAGAAGTCTAAGATAGACATCAGATAATTTAAATTTATGTTCATATTTACAGTTGGCTTAGTGGTTATTTGCATGTGTATTTCTATTTCCATTTTATTTTATTTTATTATTGTTTCATTTATTTTGATTTGTTTCCCTCTTTATTAGAATACTTACATATTTTTCTTTTTATTTTACAGGTATTTATGATTTCTTTCTTTATGTTGTTGATATTTCCATTTAAAAAAAAAAGTAATAAGTAATGAACATTTCATTATTGTCGCGAGCGCGACGTTTGTCGCGAGCGCGACAATGATAGGTGGGACGGATCACAGGCCTCTGTCGCGAGCGCGCCCTGTTCGCTCTCGCAACTCATTCATCTTGATTTGTGCCAACAGTCTCTGTCGCGAGCGCGATTACATCGCGAGCTCGACAACTGATTTTGAGGGTAGATCATATACTCTCTGTCGCGAGCGCGACTTGCTTCGCGAGCTCGCTAGTTCAAATACCGTGCCTTGTCGCGAGCGCGATGGTATCGCGGGGTCGCGACAGGACACGGGATTTGAATTTCTTAGGGTTTTAGCTGCCTTTTCACCTTCCCCTATATATAGTTCAAACCCTAAGTAGACTATTCATCTTCTTCATTCAGCAACTCTTGAGTTTTCAACGTTTTTCTCTCAAAGTTTTGAGTTCTCTTCTCTTCAGTTCTTGTTTTTTGGGTTTTGTGGAAAGTTTTTGCTGTGTTGTTTCTTCTTTTTCTTCACTTGTTCTTGTGCTTTTAGCTTGGGTTTCTTTATCTTCCATCATGGTGCGCACAAAATCCATTGGACGCAAGGATAAGCAGCCAGTTGCCGAGCCAAGTTCTCCACCAACACCACCTGTTGAGTATCTTCAGGCCAGGTTTGAGTGTCCCTTCCCTATCTACTCTGAAGACGAGGGGAAAAAGTTTAAGTTTTTTAACACCAAAACCTATGTAGGCATGTTGCATCTAGATACTGAATTGCTTAAAGATTTAGGTTTGACTGCTCAATTTGATAAATATATCAAATACATGAAATGGGAGAAATTTTCTGTCATGAATTTACCTATTAGGAGGGATTGGGCTGTAGAGTTTTTTGTCACATTGGCTTATGTTGATAATAAAAAGACTCACTTTAAATTTAGACACCAAGGTGCTGAGTTTACATTTTGTTTTGATGAACTTCATGATTGGTTTGGTTTTCCATTGAATGGAACACGCTTTAATTCTAATTTATTTGATCACCGACCAATATGGACAACATTAACTGGCTTGGCGGAATTCAATAACAAAAATACCTCTAATAGACTTATTAAGGACAATGGCTTGTTTTTATTTCATAAGTATTTATGCCATGCCTTGTTTGGACGCGTAGAAAGCACCAAGGTTCAATCCAAGGACTTGTTTGTGCTTCATTTGTTACTATCACGTAAAACACCATGTTCCATAGATTTTATTTTTGACGGGTTATACCATGCATCAATTGCTAGAACTAAAACTGTAGGTATGTGCCACATGGTAACCGGTATCGTTTTGGGGTGTTTAGGTGATTTAGGCAATTTTGTTTTGGCTGACAATGAACATGTGACTTTAATGGACATACGTTATCTTCGTAATTCCCATGTTTTAGATAGACATGCTATGCCTCCGCAGTTTTTGTCCCGATTTGTGCAGGAAACGAGATCTAGTCGTGCCAAAGGAAAGGGCAAAGCACCAGAAACATCTACTGCTGAACCTTATGGTTCTGATGAGGATAATGATGAAGACGAAGCTGTTATGGCCAGTGATTTTGGTGTGGGTGGAGATGATCGGGATGAGCCAAGTGTCGGCGCTGCACAAGAGGACACTGCTGGATTGCAGCGGGTCATGTCTCGGTTGGATGGGATTGAGGCTGCCAATCAAAGTATGGCGGCTCGGATGGATTCCCTTGAGGCGACTGTTCAGCAAATGCACAAGAGTCATAAGAGCCTCAGCCGCAAGCTCCTTTCCTTCTTTCGCCACCACAACGTTCCTTTCATGCCTTCTCCATCGGGGTCCCCAAGTGGGGCCAATGAGTAATGTTACCTTCTCCTTTTTGTCATTCTTTTTGCTTTATTTTCGTATTGTTTGTGTTGTGCTTGTCTGTGTTGTATGTATTGTTTTGTGGAGTCTTCCTTACACAATGAGGACATTGTGTTCTTTAAGTGTGGGGAAGCTAGTTGGTAGTATGCATATAGGATTAGTGTTAAATGTTTTATGTTTTATGTTGAGTTGAGTGATGGAGTTATTCTTTGTGAGATTCTTGCCTATTAATATATATAATTAGTCTTTGCATAGTTAATTATGAGTCGATTTGATACATTTACTAACTTAGAATTGAGGATCTTTAGTGTTAATATGATTATGCTTCCATAGATAGGCATGTTTAGGTAAAGTACTTTGGTATATAGTTCTTTTAAGCTAAGTTTCTTTATATATGTGCTTTAGAATAGTGAGAATGCATGATGTAGAGTTTTGCCATAGCCATGGTGAGCTTTTGAGCCTTAACATATGAAATTTATTGTTTTATTGAGAGAATTCCTCTTGTATTCATTACTCTAGAACTTGTGTTAGATAATTTTTGAGATCACATTTAGTATGAGATGTGCATGAAAAATGATAAGGGCATTTAGATTACACCATTTTGGCTTGCTTTAAAAACTTACCTTTTTGACTTTAGGTAGCCATTTTTGAGCCTAAACTATTTTATTCATGAGCTTATTTTTAGCCTTGAGCCAATTTTCTAACCAATTCAACTTTGAGCTTGAACCTTCATGTGGAAAATGTAGTTAAGTTTTGATGAGTAGGATATAGTATTGATATATTTTAAGCATGAATTTTTTTTAATATGTGTCTAATCCCTGAAATTTAAAGCCACTAGTACTTCCTTAAAAAAAAAAAAAAAACAAAACAAAAAAAAATAGAAAAGAAGGAAGAAACCAATAATTACACTAGTTTGCTTTTAAAAGAAGGAAAACAAAAGTAAGGAAGGCAACTAGTTGAAATTGAGTATTGGAGAAAACTAGTGGGAAGTGAAACATTGTTGTAAGGGGATATGGAAATTGCATTAGTATAATTGGAAATCATGCTTAGGTTTAAATTTTGCAATACAAAATCTTACTTGTTTGAGTATTTGCTATTTTTTTTTTCCACATGAATGAGCTACTTAACCAAAATTTTCCTACCTTAACCTAAGCCAAGCTATAACCCTTTAAAGACCTTTTTGATTTTGTGCATTATTTTATGCTAGTGATGGAGATTGTTATTTAATACAAGCTTATGGTATGTGGGGGTACAAGAGGAATTATGAGTTAAACACTATCCACTAAACACTTGAGTAAACACTTGAGTGGTGTAAGGCACATATTATGAGAGAATAACTCTATATTTTGTATTACTTGCTAGGATAGAGTACATGTATAAGAGATAATGTTTTACGAGCTTTATATAATTGTACTTTGCATTCTCTTGTTTATCTTATATTGGGCATATGAGTATTAAGCCTTATAGATCCAAGATTTTATTTTGGTATTCGTTGATATTGACTCATGATTAATATGATAAAGAAACTTTCCATGTGTTAATTTGTGAGAATTTTAAGAAGGGCAACTCCATATTTCATGTTTTATGTTTAAATTACATGTTTGAGCTTTGGTGGTTTTTAGCATTTAGAGTTTTTGCTTGAGGACAAGCAAAAGTTCAAGTGTGGGGAATTGATAGGAGCTTGAAAAGCTCATAAATATTGTGTGTTAATGTGTGGTTTTGTCCAGTATTGTGTTTATTATTTTGGTATTTTATCTATATTTTGTTGCTTTTATGTGTTTTGTGTATGTGTAGTTGTTTTATTTGTTTTATAGGAGAAGGGGATGATTTAGAGATTAAAGGAGTCAAGTGAAAGAAAGAAAGCCAAAGGTGAGCTAGAAAGGAAGTGTCGCGAGCGCGACAAAGGGGCGAGGTCGCGACAGCATGAAGGGCAGAGAGCCAGGCCAATCCAGCATAAGCGTGCCATGTCGCGAGGGCGACAAAGCAGAAGGGCTCGCGACAGCCAGCGGAGCCAGCCAAGCAGAGGCGTGTCTTGTCGCGAGCGCGACAGGAGTCGCGAGGGCGCGACAAAGTGCGGATGAGCAGTTAGAATTCTGAAGTGATGCAATTTTCCATGAACAAGGACAACTCTTGTGAAAGGATGTCTTGAAGGGACATAATTTTTAGAGAGGCATATATATGCCAAGTGAACAGAATTTTGAGGATGATGAATTTTTTTAGAATTTGGTTATTGTGATCCTAAGAACAATTAATTTCTTTTAGTACTTTAGTTTTTATTTTCATGTTTTGAAGAGGAGACAAGAAGCAAGGAAGAAGAAATTTTGTGTGAAGGGAAAAGGGTTGAGAGATCCCCTTCTTCTTGTTCTTATGTTTTATTTTTCTTCCTTGTAATCTTTACATGAATATTATGTTTGCATTTGATTATATATGAACAAATTTCTATTTCCATTTATAATATTGATCTTTGGTTGTAGTATTTTCTATTAAAAGTTTATTGGTATCATTATAAGTTAAGGAAGACGACCTTCAATGTGCAATTCCTTTTCTGAAAATTAACAAAATGGTCATAAATAAGGGAGTTAGCGAGAGCAACATCTTATTGAAAGTTAATAGGAAATTCATTATCGAAGCATAGTTAGAGAGATCACATGTGGAGATAATTGCTATAGGTTGGTAGATAATCTTAAAATGTGTAATTGAAATCCACTAGTTCATTAACGAGAGTTGAGAATTAGTACTTTAATTGTATGTTTTAGGCAATCTAATTCATATCGAGAGAGTGGTTAGAAATTTATTCCAACTTGGCTTACTAATAAGATTAAAATTTATAATTAGAATAATGGTATCAAATGCATGATTATTTAATTTCATAATATTTATTGTCTTCTTTGATTATACTTAACTAGGATAAAATTAATTTTATGCAATAGATTAGTTAGAATTAACTTGCATTTTTGAACATCGTAAACAAGATTAAAATTGAGTAGTAATAGTGGATGATTAAAATCAACATTTCCTTGTGGGATCGATATCTGAAGTACTATAACCGGTACACCGTATACTTGCGGTATTTAAGCTTTAGAAAAAGCATATCAAGAGCAGAAGATAGAAAAACCCCTGAAGTTCATGGTAAAGAAAACCCAGTTGACTCCAAGCCCTTCAATCTCTTTCTCCAAAGCTTTCAGGAAAAATGAGCTTCAAAATATGTAAATCTATGCTTGTAAACTCTATATCTATGTTTAATCTAAGTGTTTTTGTGTAAATCCTACTATTTTCAAGTATTTCTATGTATTTTTGTGTGTAAAATAAACTAAGAACTTAAAGAGAGAAGAAAGAAACCCTAAAAACTGAAATTTTACCCAAAAAAAACTACTCTCCCCCTATTTTCAGAAAACTTTGCTTTATAAAGGTCAGCATGGGTCACGGTTACTACCAAATTCGTGGTAACCGTGACCTCTAATAAAAAACCCTCTTATGATTCAAATGGGTCACGGTTACTACTATATTCTTAGTAACCGTGAGGCTGCTCGGAGCTGAATTCAGGATTGGGTCACGGTTACCACCAAATTCCTGGTAACCGTGAGATAGTTCTCATCTTCATTCTGGACTAAAAAGTTGCCTGCCTCACGGTTACTAGGAAATCCTTAGTAACCGTGAGATGCTTCTCTTCTTGCTTCTATATTAAAAACTCCATAAGTCACGGTTACCAGCCCATCAAGTACAATTGCCATGCTGACCGTGACATGCTTCAAAATGGTGCGTTCTGACAGGATATATGGGTCACGGTTACTAGGAAATTTCTGGTAACCGTGAGGTACCTAAAAATCACAAAATCTGTCAAAAACTCTCAAAAATCACACAAAAGCTAGAATTAACTAAGAACCGAAAAAATTATTAAATGCTAGTAAAAACAAAGCAAAAGATGCTAAGAGATCAATGAAACTAGACTCAAATTAAAATAAAACTAAATACTGAAATTGAGTTATCAATGGCCATCCCTCACCACTGAGCGAGCCAAAGCCTATCCATTCCTCACTTCTAGAAGACCAAAATTCATATTTTGCATGTCTCATTCATTGCATGTATATATTGTTGCATTTACTTTTGTTTGCATTTTACAGGGAATCTGGGGAGCCTAATGACCTGAACAGTCAATCCCGAGGGCCTAGAATGCAAAAATTCACATGTCTAAAGGGGCACAACAAGTTTTAAGGAGTATCCTAAACTTTTGTATAGTTTTATGTATTAAAAGAATAATAAAAGCTTGTAAATATTATAAAATAATATGGTAACTCATATAAACAAAGTAAATATTGTTGTAATTTAATTTTATATGGATAGAGCTCGAAAAGATTGATGAAAATCGTCAAAAAAATTGAAGAAAATGAAGTTAAAATGAGAAAATTAGAGGAAAAATAGAATTAAGGGCATTTTGGTCTTTGGGCCTAAGGGACGAAACATATGTCCATCCCATTTTCTGCCAAAACTCCATTTTTTCTGACGTTTAAGCTTCAGTTTTGGTATTTCAAACCGTTTTCTCTCATCCTAAGATCTATTTTCGATCTATTTGTGTTACGGGTTCCTGGAAGTGAGGTGCACTTCAGAGATATATTTTTCTGCCATTTGTACCTTTTTTCATTTTGCTTTTCCAAGTGAGAGTAATTTAATAGTTTTCTTTATCCTTTCCTTTTTTTTCTTCATTTTTTTAGTCTTCTCTTAAGTTAAAATATAACTTAGGCTAGAAAACTTTAGTTTAGGCCTGATGGATGTGAGCATTTAATGTTTCATTACTTGTTTATCTTCAATGCCTTGTAATGTAAGTAATGTGGTGTGAATACCAAACTTTATTTGCACAACGCTGTAAATAGTTAGAAACCTTGTATATGAGCATGCCAAATTGTTTGTGTTTTTCCTTCCTTTTTTGGAAATAATATGTATGTAGCCATTGTGCTTAAGGACACCTTTTACGTTGTAAATACACCAAATGCATGTTGTTTGGTGGCCATTGATGGCCTATGTTTGTTGTCAATTATGAATTATCTTTTTAATGTAGAGGGTAATCCATTCCTAACTTGATTGCTACCCAAATTTTGTTAAATTTCTCCTAAAAGTGAATTATTTTTTTTTTGTTCAAATGACATGTAAGTATATTGTTTGGTGGCCTTGATGGCCTAGGGTTGGATTTTAGGCTGTAAATTATTTTCTTGTGCAGGGGGGCAATCCTTTCTTGGTCGAAATGCTGCCCAAATTTTGTTATATTTCTCACAAAATGTATAAACCATGTTGTTTGGTGGCCTTTGAGGCCTATGTATTATTGTGAATGCCTTTTTTCATGCAGGGGGCAGTCATATTCCTTGCGGGAATGCTGTTCGAGTTTTACCAAATTTCTCGCAAAATGTGCAATGCATCTTTCATTCTGTTTATGCCTATTTAATGACATCTTTTATTTTACTAGCATATATACCTGCTATGCATAATATTCTCACAAAATTGCAACACGTTGGTTTACTTGCGATGCAAGTTACACCATAAACTGACATGTAAAATTTCTTTTATAGGATGCCATATAGGATAGTACGTCTTTAGCTAGCCTAGCAGATACCAGACTATATGATGCCTAGGCAAGCCAGTAGATACCAAGATCTAGGATAAGTTCAGTACAGAGCAAGTAGATTCATGTCCAGATAGTTTCTGGAGGACTTTAGGCTGCTTGAGGAGGCTGATAGGCTTTTAGCTAGGGAAGGTTGGATAGACTTTTTTGCCCTAACCTATTACACCTATCCAGACGTCACCCGGGAGGTGCTAGCCACCATAGAGTATGGAGATATTAGTGGTCGAACCCTCGAGAGGGGGCAATACTGCTTAAAGCCTTGGAGATACCATTCAGTATTACTCATCGTAGATTTGCAGAGGCCATGGGACTTCCCAATAGATCTGGCACAGTCACACCACCCCGATGATGGATAGGAATAGATAGAGGGCTTTGACTTTGCCAGTAGTAGTATATGACTCAGATAAGGCGAAGAGCATGATGTTAGATCTTCAGATTTATAGATACTTAGAGAGAGTTCTATCTACCTCTTACCTTGGGTACACTGGAAGTCTAGGGAATGTTAATTCGGCATATGTTATCAGCTTATGGGGGATGCAGGAGGGCCACCACAAAGACATCACACATAAGATCATCTCGACTTAGACTAGGATGAGCACTTTACCAAGAACTTATGTGTGTGTGGGAGGATTTATCACCAGACTGCTAATATTCCTTAGGTTAGAGAAGGATCACTTCGGAGAGCTAGTCTAAAAGAGCATTCACATAGATCTCCAGGCAGTGATCAAAATGATCATGGTAGACCCCATAAATGGACATGAAGGCCAGTATAGGTTGTTGATAGTACCAAAGACCCGGTAAAGATATGGCCTTAACCCTATAGTTTCAGATGTAGTGGGTGAGGAGGATGGACAGGCACTAGCAGAGCCTCAGGTACCCCAGGAGGAGCCACCTTAGCAAGATGATTAGCTAGAGGAGCCTCGTGAGTCTCAGGAGCTACAAGGAGCAGGGTTTGACTCAGACTACGAGTTTTACCTTCAGCTTGACTTGCATGATCTCCTTGATGAGTTGCTACAGATGTCAGCATGCCCTAGGTTTCTTACCAGACACCAGATGTAAGGTTATTTGCTTATAGGTTCCCAAAAGCCTCATCTTCTTCAACCTCTCTGCCCTATGGGCACTCAGAGGCATCAACATCGACTGCACCTCCACCAGTTATTCAGCCACCTCTTACATAGGCACTTATAATCACTCCATCAGATGACTTTGCTACGAGGCTGGCAGCACTAGAAGCATTTAGCAGGTGCCAGAAAGGGGCATTATAGACTATTCGTATAGTAGTACAGTCCCTTTAGGCCTTACCTACGACTGTTCAAGCCTTACCTATGACTATTTTAATCTTATAGACAAAAGTTCAGGGCCTCAAAGTAGATATGCAGACTATAGGCTGCAGGTTCGATGAGTCTTTACAGGTGGTCAACGATTCTATCACTCAGCTCAGAGATCAGAGCACCCACTTCAAGACCGTAGTTCCCACGGTAAGATAGGCGATCATTAAGATTGATGAGAAGTTAATGAGATATATCGGTTACTTAAGAGGAGACCTGATGAGGTATCTAGAGAGCCACTCCAAAGCAGTCCATGAGGTAAGTTAATGGTCAGAAAGACTGACAGAGATCATAGCATAGGTTTTGCATTCCTTAACTATAACACCCTACATTCTTTCATAATTTTCATATACTATACAGAATCAATATACAATTATCCACATAATATTCCCATACACATATGCTAGTACTCATAATATTATTTACTTACAAAATAATAACCATAATTGTTACATGTCAGACACTAAATACAAATTGAACTGCCTCAACTCATGCAATCCCAACAGTCTTTATGTACATGCCTTATTGATCTTCCTTCTTCACATCCCCAATTTCCTATTCCTGTGCGTAGTTAACAAACCACACACTAAGCAACATTGTTGCGTAGTGGTGGATACAACTAACGAAAATTTCATCTAAATAAATTTATTTTTATTTATTTATTTTTCAGTTGTATTTATTATCTTTTTTAACTCATTGTATAAATAGCTATATTATTAGTAATACCACTTCATTCATATTACTTATATACCATGTACATTTTTTTTTCTTTTCCTGTTCCTTTCTGTTACTTGATCTTTAATATTATTACGATTCCACATTTAATATCTTAATACTAATATATTTTTACTTAACTTTTTACTAATTCCTATAGAATCATTACATACCTATTTTATTAACTTCTTCCAAAATCAATTTATAAGTTCGTCTTGTTGCACGTTTTTAATTATAACATTTGTCTTCCACAATCATATGGAATTTCTTCCTTCATTAATTGTTCAATGCCTAAATATTTTTAAATTTCTAAATTTTTCTATAACTCTTTCTTTCCTTGTGCTGCCTTATCTTCCTTTAGCTTTTTAGATAACCTTTAAATTATTTTCGTTTTCGGTACAATTTCTCTTTTATTATCTTCTCTCCCAAATTTATTATTTCAATTCAAGTTCTTACTTTTTAATAATTCTTACCATGAAATTTCATTCAATTTCTTTTTGGTCCTTAACAATTTCAATTCTATCCTTCATTTCCTTAGCTTTTGACCAAATTATAAATTTATTTTATTTGTACTAAATTTTCTTAGATTTCTCTTTTTGGCCCCTTTTGGTCTAACTCTAAATTTTAATCTCTATTGACTATTTTACCTTTAATTTCTTTATTTTATTTTATTATTTACTTTACACTCAAAATTTTTTCCAGTATTCTATTATACAAAATAATTTATGAATTTATCTTTTCATTGCCATTTTATTTTCTAAATTTTTTCATTTGGCCCTTGAATTTGTAGTTTCTTCATAATCACTATTATTTAAATTTAAATTTTGGCCCTTTTTCTTTAATTAATTTCATATTCAATATTTTCTTACTAACTTTTATATAATTTATACTTGAACGACAAATTACAATTAAACCCTTACATTTATGCTCATAACGTTTGACTTTATTTATTTTTTGCTTTTGACTTAATTTTCTTTATAATTATTTTCCTTAATTAATCTCACTTATTTCCTCACTTTGATGAAAAAGTTCAATTTGATCCTTATAATTTCTTTTTGCTTTATTTTATACTAATTAACTTCAGTTTTGACCAAATTGATTTCTTTGACTTCTAATTCCATTTAATTGGCAAATTTCCATTTCAATCCCTAGAATTTGATTTTTATCTTATTCTGACCAAATTGACTTCAATTTTTATCAGTTAACTTTCATTGACTTTTAATTTAATTTAATTACATAAGTTACATTTTGGTCCCTTGAAATTTTTTTCAAAATGGCAAATTATAGTTTGGTCCCTAAACTTATATTTAATTACAATTTTACTTTTTTTACCTATTCACTTAATTTAATTTCTTTACTCACTATATTAGTGGCATAATTACAGTTTTGCCCCTGCTCTATCACATAATCACCTTTTTATCCTTTTAAAGTCTATTAACCATATTTTTCATTTTAATGCTCCTTTAACTTTATGCACCACTTCCTTTATGCATAATTTACTTTTTGGTCCTTATTTTCTTACATAATTATGATTTTATCCTTGTTGACTAATTTGTTATAGTTTCCATTCTATTCCTAAACCAATTAACTATATGATATTCTTTCTACTTACTTTGCATTCCAAATTATCATATTATTACATAATTACCATTTTGCCCTTACTTGACTTATTAATCTCATTTTTCACTTTATTTCTTATTTATTCATATTTATGATATCTAAATTGTTGTAATTACACTTTTATCCTGGTTTATATGTAAAATTATAATTTTATCCCTAGTTGTCATCGATGGAAATCCTTGAACCGGATAAGCGGGATGAGGACTTCAGTAATATAAATGTGCTGGGGATCGTATAATGCAGGGTACAATACCAAATTTCCCAGTGTACAATATAATTCCAATGTATTGGAGGGACTGTACAACACGGGGTACCAAATTCTTTAATATACTAGATAATGAGCTAGCTAAGCAACAAATCACATTTCACTATACAATTTTAATCAGATCACAATAATACCGCGCTGTAAATGCCCCTATGGCTGGCTATTCTATTTTGGGATCTTGAATTACCCACTGTCCACTAAGTGCAACATTAACTTTCATACTACATTATATTTTTACACTATTATTTACTTTAATTACACTATATTAACAACATCCTATCTCATTTTGCATTCATACAAGGTCAATAATCATATACTTCTGTGCATATATACTTATTGCCATGTAAATGTGTTTGAAATATACCTTTAACACATGAGTACTATTCGATCACTTAAGGAAGGAACACATCCATAATGTTCCATCTCCCAGTTCCATGCCATATATATATATATATATATACTAATATGGTGAAATACACTTAGTTCTCATGACAATTCTTAAGTTTTATTAATTTTCACCATTATATAACTACTACATGAATAAATGTAGTTCTCAATTTTCCACTCTAATCAATATAGATGTATTCCTTATATCTTAACTTATCTAATTATTGTTAAATACTTAATTAAGCATCAATTTACATTATGGTACCTTAAAGTACCTAATTTGACCACCCTAGTTTTCTTTCCTATTTATTTAATTTGTTCACTAATTTGAGTTTCTAATAACTTAATTTAGCATTATATCATGTTAACTTAATTTATTTCACCATTCCATTACATTGCACATATTCTTTTATAATATCATATTATTATATATTCATGGTAAGTACTATCTTTATACATTTACTCATACTCAATCTATTCTAAATAGGTTTCTCTAAATTAGTATAGCACATTTTATGCTTAGATTATAACCAAATATCATTTAATTATTTTGTTATCAATTATATACAATTCAGCCCCACTCCCTACCTCACATAGACATCAATTTCTTCTTGATTCTATAATTATTTCACATCAATTCATCATTTTATTACATACTTTTGACTTATGTCACATTATTCTTTATTTTCACTTAGTTATATAACATAAATTTCATACCAAAATTCATAATTTAAATGAAATAAGGTGTAGTTTGTATCCACTTACCTCTAATTAGCTTGAAATACTTCTATTCCTACTTCTTTTTGCCTTAGCCTTCCTTGCCTTCTCTTTCCTCTTACCTTTGTTCTCTTGGCTGAATATGAAAGAGAGAAATTAACATATTTAACTGCTAATTTAAAGCAATTTAAAGCTGGTACAATACACTCTAAATCCTTCTCTTCATGGTCATATAAAATTTTCCAATTAATTCCAACTAAAACTCATAAAACCACTAAATTAGGTCTAACTTTTCTTACCTTATTTTCTTAATTTTTTTAACTCCTTTTTGCTACAAATCCTTCTTTAAGTGAAAGAGGAGGTCTTTTTCATATGTGAGGATGGAAGATGAGCTTTGGAATTAGAGAGAAAGAGCTTGTGTGAAGAAAAAAATGGTGGAGGAGGAAGATTATGGCCAGTTTGAATTCCTAAGGGAAACAAGGGGAAAATTTTGTAAATTTAAAGAGATTTTTAGATTTCTCTACATTCTTCCACCTTATTTTTAGTGTGTAAAAGGAGTGGCCATGATTCACCCTCTAACTGTTGAATCCAATGGCTTTAAATTAAGCCACTCTTCACTCATTCCTCCGTCCCTACACATCTATTCACCAAAAGCTTTATACACACCTAATTATAGTTTTATTTTAATGACCTTCATGTCCTCAAATGGTTAAAATACCTGAATTAAACCCCTTAATTAACTCAGTCTCAATTTTGTACCTTGAATATTGAAAAGATAGATAAAATAATGATCAATAAATAATGAGATAAAAGGCTTGAAGAAGGCCGAGTTCAATAAATAATACGCTAACATTCAAAATTTCTCATAGCAGATATTGGAAACTCTCACTAGAGAATATACATACATGCTCTTTAGATAAAAGAAAATAAAAAGAAGCACATGAACAAGGAAGCACAAGCAAGGAATTATAGGGTAGAGACTAAAGTTTAACGATGATGCATACTAGCCAAAGCCTTCCCAGTGGATAGCCACATTCGTCAAGAGCGAACACCAACCATCAGTGATTTGATTCAGCATGCCCCAGGTGGTAATCAAATTCAACAAATCAATCTGGTTCTGCTTACCCCAGACGCTAACTAGGAATATTCGAGAAGCACCGATTCTGCTCGCCTTAGGCACTAATTGATCTTCATCAAGCCGTCATGATTTTACATGTCCTGGGCACTAATCAAGTAAAAATATTATTTTTTGTCTCAATTCTGTATGCCCCTTCATTGAGGTTTAGTGATGAGGGACAATTTTCCTTCATTGAGGGATGCCTGTCCCTCACTTGAAGCCTAGTTTTCCCATATTTTGGGATTTTTAAAAATGGCAATTTTGATTCCTAAAGATTTGGCCCAGATTTGAAGGAGTTTATTTCCAGATTTTGGAAGATTTTAAAGGATTTTCAATTCAAAAATCTTCCTTAAGTATAAAAACATAATGATCTAGGGTTTTAGAGGGAAATTATATTCTTTAAAGAGCCACCATTAGAGAAGAAGAATAGTTTCTTTCTCTCTAACCTTTGTGCTCTAAATAATTCTTGTGAAAACACACCAAAGAATGGATTTCAGATTCAATTTTTAAGAATAAGAATCATGAACTGGAGTAAAAGATTTAGACTTTAATCACCATAGAGTCAAAGTATCTACTGAGGATAATATTCTAGGCTATTTCTTCTCCTTTTCTCTCTCTGGAGTTTAATTAACATAATTATGTATTTCTTTGATGTGTATTGGCATGCTTTGTTTGTTATCATGTTAAAAGTGATCTACATGTTAATTTGAAATGTTTTTATGCCATGAATCTGGACTAAATTGATATATTGATAATGTGTTGAATATGATTTCCTCCATTGTTGTATATATGAAGTTTGTTTTTTAGGTTCTTTTAATTATGTAAATATATATTTTTTTATGTATCTCATGTATAATTCATTATTATAATATATCTTGACATGATTTAGGTTATATAAATGTATGTTTTAGGGCTAGGGATTCATTTTGCTTAATTTTTTGCATTTCCCCACTTTTTTGCAATTTTTGGTTTTATCCAGTGGTGACAGATGGGAAGAGGGCATAAGGGATGGCCGTCCCTCATCCAAGGGATGGAACCCTTAACCCCCTCTTCCTGTCCATCTCTCACTCCTCTTTGTGGCCGTCCCTCACCTCTTGTGGTCGTCCCTAGGTGTTTTTCAAGCCATTTTGATGTGTTCTATGCATATTTGAATATGTTTATCATTTACCATCATGTCCATACTTTTTTCAAGTAATCTTATGCTATACAATTTGTTTCTATACTATTTTTATGATGTATGATCCAATGCTTGAATTAATTTTATTGTAGTGCATTAATTCTTTATCCTTTCTTTGTTCTTTTGTGAGTATTTAATTATTTGGGTTTTGGAGGATGGCTTTAAAATTCTTTCATAGGAATTCATGCTCTCGGAGTGATATACTGTCCGCTGCCCATTCGGTTCTTTTACCTCTTTTTATTTATTCATCTTTATGGTTTTATTTACTTAATTATTCATTTTGTATTTATTGGTTTATTTTCCTTTTGGATGTATCATTTTTTGGGGATGTAATAGTTAGTAAAAAAGAATTTTTATGCATGATAAAATAAAAAGATGCTAAGATGTTTTCTATTGAATCAATTGGATTTTCCTTAAAAAATATGGACCAATGTCCGATTTTTTATCCAAAATTCCACACAATATAATAAAACATTTTTTGTAAATATGCATGAAAGAACCAATGTCCCCAATCTAAATGAATCTCTTATTTATGTAATTCATTTTCCTCGCTGGATGATTTGCTTATGTAATAATTCTTAAGTAGGATTTTATTTTTAGTATTTATTTATTGCTTTTTGTTTGAATGGGATGTTTACTTAATTTTAATCACATTGTATTGTGTGAGAGAGGAGAGCGGATTAAGCTTAAAACTTAATTAAAGGACAACATCTAATCGAGATGCCTAATATGAGTGACGTCCTGAACATCAATCTCTATTTGGGCATCAAAAGGTCGAGACTAACTTTCCGATGTTATATCGGGTGGTGACTCTATAACACCTACCTTTTAGGCTCATTAATAGATACTTTCATGGGTTAACTACCAATAATAACTTGGCTTGATTATTTTTTATTGTGAAGTGGCCAATTTATAAGTCTAGTGAGCCTCTTTCGATTTCAAACCCTAAAAATAGGCTTCTGAGAGTGAACCCAAAAGTGAGCAAAAGCTTTGATGCGTGTCACAAAGAGCAGTTCTTCTTCTTACTTTTGCTACTTAAGCTCTTATGACATAACCTTAAAACTGTGTAATTCTTCCAAATCACTTGAGAAGTATCTATATCTATTTAACTATATGCAAGGCAAGAGGAGAAGTTCAACTTGGAGTATTGTCATATGTTACAATTATAATAGTAAGTTCCCTAAATTCACCTTTCATTACACTAGCTTTTACTTTCAAAATAATCCACCCTCCTAAGATTTGATTAAAATATAATATTATAATTATAGCATACACATTACTTGATAGAATTGTAGTAGAAAAAGAACACAAACTTAACCTGTAGAATCAGTTTCCACCCAAACTCATTCAAACGTGTATTACTTGATATTTGTAAAATAGCACAAATCGCAACATCAACATCACTACCCTACACTAGCGTATTTATAGTAGCTTGTTCAATATGGCCCTTTTGGGCATTCTTGCATTAAAGATATAGGGAAATTAAAGATATTTCCTCTTATTAGCAAAAAATTCACATGGGGGAATTTAGTGAGTCAAAGTAGAATCGATTGCTTTTTGGCACACAAAAATTGGCTTCTGGGTATTAAAGATATGATGCAGGTTGCTCTTTCTAAGAGTATTTCGGACCATTCCCCTCTAACATTAACATGTTTAAAAGTTAATTAGGGGCCAAGGCCTTTCAAGTTTTTAAATGCATGGTTACAAGATGTAGAGTTCCTTAGCAAAATCAGCGAATGGTGCTCTAATTCAAGGCGTTCTTCAGGGAAAAATATACAAATTAAGCTAAAGTTACTCAAAAAGCCTATCATGAAATGGAACAAATGTTGCTTTGGTAACATGGATTTAGCCATCTCAAGACTCGAAAAAGAGATTAAAGCTTTAGATTGTGACTTAGAGAGTGAAGATCTACATGAAGTAATTAGCAAATTCATGCTTTCTAAAAGGAACTCTCTCATTAGTGCGCTGTGGGAAAAATTGAAAGCGAAAGAATCCATTTGGAGGCAAAAATCTAGAGTGAAATGGTTAAAGGAAGGGGAATAAAATACAAGATTCTTTCATTCTTTTGCTTCAGTTAGAGCTTGTCATAACAAGATTGCAAGATTAGAAATATAGAATGGCTCAATTACAGATCTGAAGGACATCAAGTATGAAGTTCATGGCTTTTATAAGAACCTATATAGAGACAAAATCAATGATAGGCCTTCCTTTCCACAAAACTCTCTCAAGAAACTTTCCTAATTTTCTGGAGTTACTCGTTACTCTTAATGAAGTTAAAGCAACTATCTGAAGCTGCGAAAACTCTAAGGCACCTAGACCAGATGGCTTTAACTTTGCTTTTATCAAAGTGGTATCGGATATAATTGGGATGGACATGTTTGATATGGTAGTGAAATTTTATGATGATGGTTAACTTCCAAATGGAGCTTCTTCCTCCTTTATCACTTTAATCCCCAAAGTGGAGGGAGCGGTCAAGCTTAAAGACTTGCATCCTATTAGCTTGATTGGTTGTATGTATAAACTCATTTTGAAATTGTTAGCTAATAGGTTAAAAAAAGTGGTGGGTGAGGTCATATCTGAAGAGCAGTGCACAATTATCAAAGGTAGATAAATCTTTGATGGTGTTCCGGTCGCTAATGAAATTATCCATTCCTTGAAGTGTTATAACCGCAGTGGTATTTTATTTAAAATGGATTTTCATAAGGCCTTCGATTCTATTAACTGCGAGTATCTTAATTCAGAAATGGAGCTAATGAATTTTGGAGCAAAATGGAGATCGTGGATTCAGAAATGCATCAGTTTTGCAAAAGTGTCGGTACTAATTAATGGCTCCCCAACCACAGAAATTTAGCTTTCTTGAGGACTTAGGTAGGCAGACCCCCTCTCTTCTTTCCTCTTTATCATAGTTACGGAAGGCTTATCGGTTCTAATAAAAAAGGCTAAAGAGGTCAATCTTTTCAAAGGGTTGAACCCGTTCCCCCTTACCTCGTAAGAGTTATCCATCACTCACATTCAATATGCTGATGATACATTTGTGTTTCTAGAACCAAATCTAGAGAACATTTTGCAGATGAAGCGAATTCTTATGGTCTTTGCAACACTTTTTGGGTTGATGCTAACTTCCATAAAAGTTCTCTAATTGGAATCCATGTTGGGCAAGAATGGTTAGAAAGTTATGCTAGTCAAGTGATGTGTAAAATACAACAGCTACCTTGTCTGTATCTCGGTCTATCATTGGGGGCAAACCCAAGGAAAAAAGAGATATGGAATCCAATGCTTTAGAAGTTTCAAGGCGAGCTCGTTGGATGGAAGGAAAAATTTCTCTCCATGGCTAGTCGGCTCACTCTAATTAAAGCCACCTTGATTAGCCTACCTATCTACTATATATCCCTATTTAAGATACCAACAGGAATCATCATGTCTCTAAACTCAATAATGAGGAATTTCTTTTGGAGAGGTAATGATAGTAAGAAGGCTCTTTGTAGAGTGAAATGGAGTACCATTGAACAACCTAATCTTGGAGGTCTTGGGATTGGCTCAATTGTACGAAGAAACTATTGCCTGCTGTTTAAATAGTATTGGAGGTTACAGCCAAACAGTAAGGCTAGATTTTTAAGAAATATGGAATTAAAAAGTGTTTGTTACCATCAACTATTGCTAACCAGAATTCTTCAACTGTTTGGAAAGACATTAATAAGATCAGATCCTCCCTTTACTTCGCGAACAGCTTGGCAGTAGATATAGGTAGGGGAAATGCATGCTTGTTTTGGCATGATAGATGGACCATGGAAGAACCTTCAAAAGTCAGATACCCTTGCCTGTCCAAAAAATCGCTCTTGGGTGATTCGCTAGTCGAGGAATGTGGACAATGGTCAAAGGGGATATGGTACTGGGAACTGAAATGGAGGAGAGCTCTCATGTTGTGGGAAGGGGAGATGCTAGATGAACTAGAAGCCTTGCTTAACTCCTCTCTCTCGTTAGGTCAAATGGACAGTAAAATCTGGGTGCATGATTCAAAAGGGGTATTTTCTATAAAATCTGCAAGTTTATTCTTATTTAATTCCACCACTCCTTCGGTTGATCTAAAACATTATTCATTGGTTCTTTGGAAGAATTTAACTCCACCTAAAGTGGAACTCTTCTTATGGTTATGTCTATTGAATCAGATTAGTAAAAAAAAAAAAGCTTTCTAGTAGAAAGGGGTATTTTACGGTCAAATGAATCTATCTACCCTATGTGCAACAAGTTGAATGAAGATACCAATCATGTTCTTGTTACTTATGTTGTTTCAGCTGAATTGTGGTATAAAATTTTTAAGTGTTAGGGATACGAATTCTGCATCCCTGGACAGTTTAATGAACTAGTCATTCAATGGTCTAGTTTGCGGGAGGAATTATTTAACAAAAGGCTTGGAACATCATTTTGCTAGCTAGCATCTGGACAATCTGGCTGGAGAGAAATGCAGTGGTTTTCTCGGGTAAAAAAGTAAACTCTGCCTCCTTGTTTCATCACATTCTGGTTCGCTCATCCTTTTGGATTAATTCTCACCAGTTAGTATTTGATCCCCTTCTAGATTCGAATCTGTGAAGTAGAACACTGATGGCTCATCAATCGAAAATCCAGGACCTACAGGAATCGGATTGGTGTTAAGGGAATCATCTGGTGTGATAATCTACTTATTCTCATGTAACATTAGGGTGGCTAGTTCCTCTGTGGCTGAAGTTATTGCAGTTCATAAAGCTCTCCAAGTATCTACTGATTTTCTGGTCAAACAGAATATATGTGTTTGCTTTGAGTTAGATTCTCTAAATGTGGTATCTTGGTTATCAAATGATGCAGTAGAAAGGCCTTGGAAGTTGGGGAATGTTTTTAATGACATCAAAAATAACAGTTCAAGGATTAAAGAAGTTCATTTCATTCATAAGAGAAGGGAGAGCAACCAATTTGCTGATGCACTGGCTAAATAGGGTGCTCATCGACAGAACGATGTAGTGGCATGGCTGATTTGAACTACTGGACCATATTAAGAAAGAAGAAAGTCAATTGCTGTCATGTTGGGTAGTAGCGGATTTATTTTCCCGTGTGAAGGCATATTGAGTCTGGCATAATACAGCTGTCAGAGTACTTGTTCCTTCCTCAATTCTAGATGATATGAATGTTCTGTCCCCTCTGAGTCTTTCCAGATTCTGGTGTGTTCATTTTCATTGGAGTTGAAGTATTAAGTTGGCAAATGGCAAATGGCAAATAGATGCCATTGTTTTCTTGCTACGAAGTGGATCCTCCTGGTAGAGTGCTTGATTATTTTGCGTATCTATTGTTAGGTTTCCTATTGGTTTGATTACAGATGTCTTTTTTGGTCTGTTGATGTTTTCTTTTGTCTGGCATTTAGTTTGGGTTGGATCGATTTTTTGCTATTTGCCAGGGTCTGTTGTTGATAGCAGGGGCAACAGCAATTTAGAAGCTGATGTGTTTTTTCTTCTCCTTTTGTACTCTGCTGTTATCAATAAAATCTTTAGCTTATAAAAAAATCGTGTTCATTTTGTGCAGACTCATAAATACAAGGATTATATCTTACCAGATTTGGTCATCCTATATAAAGAGAAAGGGTTTGGTCTTTGTGCTTTCACTCTTGCATTCCTTCTCTCTTCTATCACTGAAACAGTACCAATCTTCATTAATATTTATGCAGCTGCTGATGCTACAGTTAGGTCATGTTTAGGCTATGCAGGGGATTGAAGTGTTACAGTACATTACATCTGCTTGTGTTTGTTAGTCCGTTGTTGTCCATTAAAAAAAAGGTCCACGTTTCAGATCTTTACACTTAAGGATGATATTTAAGATGGGAAGGAACTTGTAAGCGGTGATCTTGTGATAATGTAGTTTTGCTATCTGTATATAAACTGAAGTATCTTTCTACTATCTGCAAATCGCTATTGTTTTTCTTTTATTTATTTATTTATTTATATTTTTGGGTGGGTGTTTGAGATGCTTGTTTTCAAGAGGTCAAAATAAATGATATCTAATATATTTTTGGGTTGGAGTTTATAAGGCCAAAATGAACGCTGTTTTTATCTTAATATATATTGGATTTATGGACACAAATTCCTTTAATACAAGTCAAGGTTTAATAAATAAAAATGTAATTGTAAGCACTATATAAGTATGTCTATAAATTATCCTTGTAAATGCGGAGCAAATACACTTGTTTTGTTGCCTTATTTGCTTGCAATTGATATCATTTACTATATCTCAGTTTAATTCTTAGTGTTTTTTGCGAGATCTTGGCAAGCTTTCAGTTACTTTATTTTGGTAATTTGGATCATAGTTTTAATGGCAAACTCATTTGTTCCCTTCTTGAGTTGTGTTGCTCCTAATTACATAGCTGGAACTTCAATGTGACAATTCTGCTTGGTGCTTCTTTTTCTCTTCTCCGGATATTTTATTTTGCAAGATAGCATGCCAAGATTCTGGCTATTTCTGTTTCTGCATTTTTGCGTTTCCATTTTTATTTTAGCATTTCTCTCTTTGCATTTCTATATCTCTAGTGCGCTAAATTTGCATTTTTTTTCGTCTTTGTTTCTACTGCTATACCTGTATTTTCTAACTCAAGGAAAAAAAGGAGAGCTTCAGGTCAAGGGTTAGTTTTATAGCTTTTTGTAGCTTCCCCACAAAGTTTTGTCCTTTTAATTAATGTGATAATTGTGAAGTTGTTTTGTTTTGTCTAACTTGCTGGAAATTGGCCTCTAATGTAGGACATCTATTCTGTATAGATCCATAAATAACCAAAAATATCTGGTTTAATTTATAAACCAAATAAATAAATCTTTTAGTTAGTATTAGAATTTGCAGGGGCTGTTTATGAAACAATTTAAAATGTCATTTTTTTTTATTTGGCATAATTTCTCATTAATAAAGATGCATATACCTATTTAATGAGCATGTCATGTGTGCCTTAAATTTCCCTTGTATTTTATTAAAATTTCAATTATAAATTATTACAACTATTAGAGTTGAAGATTAAATAATGTTAATTATTAATTATTGCATCATGCTGTAACATTTGCTCTTTCCAATTAATAAATTAAATAATTTGATCAATTAGGGGGCTGTTCATGTAATTAATTAAAATAGAATTATTAATAGCTATTAAATAGCCTAACTTTTCATTAAAATGAAATTATTTGATTAGTATAATGAGTGTAAATGCTACATGCATTGTCATCTTAGTCTCTTCTACCAATACTTTATACATTTAGCAAACTTTTTTGTTTTTTCTCACTTTCTTTAAACCTATAAATGTAGGCTAAATGAAATCCTTAGATTGTAGTTGGATGTATAATCGGCGGGATGAAGAAGGAAAGACTAACTCATTCGTATATGCAGTAAAGAATTTTGTTAAATTTGCCGCTTCTCATCCTGAAGAAATGAGTGGTGATCATATTAGATGTCCATACAAAAAATATGAGAGCCGAAAGTTCCATGATGCAGACACTATTATGATTCACCTCTCCCGTAAGGAATTTCTTTGGGATTATTTGGTTTGGAATTGCCATGGGTAGGGGTGTTCAAAACCCAACCCTACCCGAATAACCCTACTCGAACTATATATTCGGGTAGGGTTATTAGGGTCAACAAGGGTTGAGGAATTTGGAAATTTTTGGGGTCGGATTAAAACCCTTATAAATCTGATCCGCCTGAATAACCCACTTCTTTTTTTTTAAAAAAAAAAACCCACTCCCATTATAATATATGTAAGTTTTTTAACAAATAAATAAAAAAAGACTTTTTTAAGCAAAAAAGGAGCCATTGGTTATACCTAGGACTCACCATTTGTGCATATAAATTATGAAAAAGTACATTTTTATGTGTCATTTCACTATTATTTAAATTTAATAATTTTTTTAAAATTAGTTATTTTATAATAATTTAATTATTGATAATTCACACACACACACACACATATATATATATATAGCTAAGTAAGACTTGGATTCTGAGCAAACTAGGGCATTGATTAATGATTACTATTAGTATATGCATATGGTTAACACCGGAAAGGAAATCAGATAGAATTGGAGTTATTTAATTAATTCCATTAATTAGATTATGATGAGCATATAATAAAAGGCAAAATTTAGTTGCTTAGATCCAATTCATAATGTTATTCATGAACTGATGAGCTAGTCTATATGTTAAAATATTATTTATATGCTACATCACAACTATATATAAGTTATATTGAAAATTAATAAATATATAAATATATAAAAGCCATTGAGATGTAGTGTTGGAACTGGAATCCCGAAATCATAAAAGCCTTGGCCAATAGAGATAGTTATTTACTACAAATAAAATAACATGCATAAAAATATTGAAGTACACAGTCCAAAAAATATATATATCAAACTACAAATGTTTCCATGAGAGCCCATCTGTCGATAATCCCAACCTGACATTTCGACTTTCTGCTGCAAACTCAGTATGTGTGTCATTGAAATGTTTCCATGCAAGCCCATCCGATGGATGGGTCATACTTTCATGATTCTGTTCATGTTCATTATGCCATCTTATGTGGGCTGTAGTAACATCAGAGGCATATAGTCTTTGAAGTCTTGGAGTTAGCGGAAAGTAATACATCCGCTTCCAAGGAACTAGTTTTTGCTTTCTAGTACGCATTCTTGGTTTGAACCTAGGTTGGCTACAGTATTTGCACTCTTGTAATTCCACATCTTCTCCCCAAAACAACATACATCCCAATCTGCAACAATCTATTCGTTCAACGGGCAAACCAAGACCCCCAATAAGCTTTTTTATTTCATAAAAATTCTCAACCATTTTATGATCAGGAGGTAATGAATCATTGTACCATGTAAGAATTTTATCTAAACTTTGTTCAAAAATATGACCTTCAGACTTTATGTTCAATATTCGGGCAATGGCAGACAGTTGAGTCATTTTTTCACAGTTTGGCCATAATTCTTGGTCAGCTGACTTTAGTAAGTCAAAAAATCTTTTTGCATATGGGTTTGGTTCCTCTTCACTATTCTGCATATTTTCTTCGAAGGAATAACCAGCTGCATCATAAACCATTTGTGCGTAAATATTTTCATTTACATCCACATTATTTGGTCGAATACCAGCTCCCCCTGCAAATCCGTCTATATTTACTGCTGACGACGCTTGATTACCCCTTGAGGTGCTACAAATTATTGGCTCCCCATGCCGTGTCCGTTGAAAATAATTTGGAACAAACCCTTTTTTTAACAAATGTAGATGCACTTCTTCAGTAGGGAGGAAACAAATATGTTTGCACATTTTACATGGACATCTGATTTTTGGACCATCCATATATGCAGGCTGCAAACTTGCATATTCAATGAATGATTGAACTCCCTCGGCAAACTCAATATTAATGAGACCATCTGGCATTAATCGTCTATACATCCAAGATCTATCAACATTACTCATGTTTCCGTAACTGTTATTCAAATAAGGTAATTTCATAATTAGATTTATGGGTTAAATAAATAGGAAAGTTTTATCAATGTTTGCAATTCAAAATTACCATGAAAAAAGCATCATGACATAAAATTAACTTGCATCAAGGTACGTGGCACTCAACCATGATAACCGAGCTATCCTTTGAAAACCAATAGCCCGCAGGTCGAATCGTTTCAACCTATATACCTTGATACAACAGTCACACAAAAGAAGTATTTTATGTTATTTTATAATGGATTTTCAGCAAACCCAAATATGCAAGTATATATTTGGATCCTACTCCTAACATAAGAACAAAACACTTCAGAATTACCATGAAAAAACCATCATGACATAAATTTAACTTGCATCAAGGTACGTGGCACTCAACCATGATAACTGAGTTATCCTTTGGAAACCAGTAGCCCGCAGGTCGAATCATTTCAGCCTATATACCTTGATACAACAATGATACAAAAGAAGTATTTTATGTTATTTTATAATGGATTTGCATAAACAGAGCCTATTTTTGAAGATAAAAAAAGTCATATGCATATATATAAGATAATGTTCATTTTAACGGTGTTTTTATATGTTTATGATTTTATTTATGAGAAGAGAACAGTACAGTCAACAAAAAAAAGATCCTAAAAATGAAATAAAATGGATCTAACAGCCTGAAAAAAGGCAAAATACCTAAGGCAACTTCATCAAGGAAAACAGAACTAAAAGGATGAGTCCCAAAAAAGCCAGATCATAACTAGAAAAACTAGACTAGAAAAATAAACAAAGTTTAAAACTGTCAAAGTAAAATAACAACTCAAAACTTGACAGCGGAGAGACCCCCCAAATAGCAATAACCCACGAAGAGCACAAGGACAGATCAGAAATGAAGACAACTATCAGCCTTTGTCAAAATAGCTAGCTAGAGAAAGAAATAACAAACATCAAAGCTAAGAAAGTCAGGCGAGAGCAATATAAGAAGAGAAAACAACACAGAAGACCATATAAGATCAAGTAAAGGATCAGCCTTCTATTTCAAAAAAAATAAGAATTGACAAAATGCTTAGAATATAATATACCTGAATCGTATGGTATGTACAATAGAATCAACTAGCCTTCTTGAAGGAAAAGTTGTTTCACCTTAAAAGCAATACAGTAAATAGAAAAGGATACACACAGACGTGAGCTTGAGCAAGATATTAACATTCAAGACAAAATGATCATATACAGCAAACATCTGTCCAGGATTTTTCATACCTGTTACAATGGTAGCTGGCAACTACAAGAGTAAGAAGTCAAAAATTGATAATATTGATGCCTTCTGAAACAAAACATCACAGGTTATGACACTTAAGTTGCATTATATTATTTCACAAGTCAAGAAGCAACATATAAGGCCATATGGTCCTCACTCATAAATTTATAACAGATATAGAACATAAGATTGAAAAAAATATAGCTAAGCAATTAAGTTACTAAATTTGAATTACATGATGTTAATGCATATTGTCTTTGTTACTAAATCTTCAAATAATTTGAATAGCATGTCTAAAGATGGGGAACTTGAAGGAGTAAGAAACTCTTGCATTTATACAATTCAATGAAGTAAGAGCTCTTGTGTAAGGTTTTATTTCTTTGCAACAACACAGACAAAATGAAAATCTAAACAACATTAAAAGTAGAAAGAAGAAAGGAAGAATTCACCTAATAAAAAGCATGAGCGAAAATCTTCAGATTTGAGCATTGTTCAAGAGATGGAGAGCTCTAATTTAAATCATAAATTTCAAACAATTAGAAACAAACTTATAAATTAGAAGAAACTGAAATAAGAAAAATCGATTTCTGGTAGCCTAATAAATTAGGTGACTTGCATTAGTAATACACTAATTAAGAGGCTCCTAATCAAGACACCGAATGTTATATCACACTTCTACACATGTGGATGCCCATCATCACCATCTATATCCAAATAAATATAGTAAAAAAATTTATAAAAAGCATATTATTGCATTATATTAAATTACTAGACATTTACTTTTATATACATTGAATTTAAATAAAAAACTGTATAAAACAAATAAATCATCTTTACATTGTTAAGTAAATTTAAGTGCTAAAAGAAAGAAGCTATCACTGGCAACAACTATTAATCCAATAACGATGCCCATAAAAATGAGTGAATTCCATACTGGTTTAGCAATCAAGTCACACTAATTCAATCTTCTATTCTTACTACTCAATATCTTATCCTTAATAGTTATAATTTAACTGCAGAATGCCATTCAATGAGAAGTACTGAAAGTCTCCACTTTGATTTTCATTTTGAATTTATAGCTGACTTATTTATCATTAAGACCACTACTCAATTAAGTAATGGACTCAATGTTGTAACCTCTTCTAGCAAAAATGCCAGCAGTTTTATTTATCATTCCAGATTCATCACCCATAAAAACTGATATTGTGTGCCATTGAACCCTGAAATTAAAGCAATATGATTAGCAACAGAATTTCATTATAAAGTCTCCACTCCACCTTTAAATATTGAACCAGGAATCATGAAAATAGCATAGCATATCCCCATCCGTTGCCTATAAAGCTCAAAATTTAGAAAGAAACAGAGATCGGGAGAACCAATGAGGAATTGAGTAGTTGCAACTAATGCTTGTCCAATGAAAAATTTGCAAATCAAAAGTGAACCAGAGAACCATTTCTTTTCCCAATGAAACCACAAGTACAGACTCAACATTAAAGTCAAATCCAATAAATAAAATGCCATTTACGTACCAACAACCCAAATAATCACTATTTTAATAGTAACAAAAGGTCTCTTAAATATTGATCTGGGTCTGGCAAAACAAAAAAAAATAATCCATACAAACAGGACCAGCAAAGATAGTAAAACTAATAATAGTCATCTCACAATAAAAAAAATAATAAAAAAAGTAGAGCTGAATATATAGCCTGCCAATAGAATGAAATATACCCATAAACTTAATTAATCATTGAATTCGAAACCACATTGAAATATTTCGAAAGGGACGAATCTCATACATGGTTTAACGTCCCCTATTATGAAATGAAGCATGAAACTTTAAATTTAACGAGACAAAAAAAAAAGCAGATGAATGAGAGGATGTGGTAGCTGTAACTTCATAAGTGGCAGGAGGAATTTTATTTGTTTATGTTACATATATATTAAGAAAATAAGAAGAGAAAAATCATACCCGAAATTTGTTGTCTGTGGCGAGTTACAGCAAGTCGAGATGTCTGCCGTCGACTTCCTTGCTGGAGAGAGAGACAGAGCGGCGGTGTGTGAGGGAGGAGCCGTCGACTTCCTTGCTGGAGAGAGAGACAGAGCGGCGGTGTGTGAGGGAGGAGCCGTCGACTGCTTCTTTAGAGAGATAGAGAGAGGGAAGGCGGTGTGAAGGAAGAGATGAAAACCTAGGGTTTTCGCAATTTATAGTTCTAACAAAGGTAAAATTACTTAAATGCCCCTAATTTAGCAACATAATGATAATTCCGTTGCTATTTTTGCAACGGAATATGAATTCGGTTGCTATTTAGCAACGAAAAATAATTTCCGTTGCTATTTTAGCAACCAAAATAAATTTCCATTGCTAAATAGCAACCGAATTCAATTCGGTTGCTAACTTTCTTTGAAAGTGAAAATTAGCAACGGAATAAAAATTTCGTTGCTAATTTTGCAACCGAATTTTTATTCCGTTGCTATTTTAGTAACCGAATATTAATTCCATTGCTAAATAGCAACCGAATTTATTTCGGTTGCTAAAATAGCAATGGAATACAAATTCGGTTGCTATTTTCCGTTCCAAATTTTATCCGCCATTTTTTGCCGCGTTAATTAGCAACGGAATTCAAATTTCGTTGCTAATTTTCATTGCTAAATATTGGCGCTATAAATTCCCTCCACTTTTAGCAACGGAAGCTAACCAAATTTTTTTCAGTTGCTAATTTTATAAAATTCAACCAATTTTAGCAACGAAAACTATATTCCATTGCTAAATAGTAACGAAATTGTTTTTCCGTTGCTAATTCAATTCCGTTGCTATTTTTTCGTTGCTATTTCAAGAATTTCTTTTAGTGAATGTGAACATTATAGCTTATAAAAGCTTTATTGGGTGTTTGAGGTATCTAGTTGTAACAAGGCCAGATATTTCCTTTGAAGTTGGCTTACTTAGTAGATTCATGGAGGAGCCAAAAGAATCATATTGGGTTGCAACAAAATGAATTCTGAGATATGTGAAAGGTACGAGTAATGATGGAATTTTTTACTCCACTAATGAAGTTGTGAAACTTGTTGGATACACAAAGAGTGTTGAGATGGAAATATTAAGACTAGAAAAAACACATATGGATATGCCTTCTATCTTGGTTATGCTATTTTTTCTTGGTCTTCTAAGAAGCAGTAGGTGGTGGCACTTTCAACCGTAAAAGCAGAGTATATTGGAGCATCAAATTGTGCTACTCAAGCAATTTGGATAAGGAGAATTTTGGAATTTTTGCAACACAAACAGGATGCACCAATAACTATTTTCTGTGATAACAATTCAGCCATTGAATTATCTAAGAATCCATCCTTTCATGGTCATAGCAAACATATTGATATTAAATATCACAAAATTCAAGAGTTAGTTGCTAAGAAACAAATCAACATTTTGCATTGCTCGAGTGATTGTTAAGTTGCATATATCTTTACGAAGCCATTCAAGACATAGACATTTATTAGACTAAAAAGGGAAATTGAAATGGTTAATTTTGCCGACTTGGTTTAAATAAGGCAATGTTATTATAATTATTGTTAATTAAACCAAGTCTTTTGGTAAGTTGTTTGATGTCTGCATGAAGTGGTCAAATTGTTCTTTATCATGTGGCCATGTATGAGTTTGTTAGTAGTACGTAGCTAAGATTGCTGCATTTCTTTAGGAGGCAGTTAGTTTTATTTCCTTTAAATAGAGTTTATAGTTTCCTTTTTATTTATCCAGTATCAAATATCAATAATACTTTGTACAAGTTTTGTCTCTTTCCTACTTTTATTTTACTTTATTTCTTTCTCTATAGAAATTTCCTACATAATCTAATATTCTTATGTTTTGAATATGTTATAATGTATATTATATTCGATGTCATAGTTAATTAGTATCAAAATAAATAAGATTTGAACTATAAAAAGATGGAGTTAGTGTTTTAGAAATAAACGAATAACACTTCAAAAAAATTGAAAGAGTCCATCTTTGTTTTGGTTGTGACCAGCCCCTAGTTTCTTCAAAATAATACATTATTGATAGCTTTTATTGCACATGATATAGGAGAAGGTGAATGGCCAACCACCTACACTTTCTGATCGAGGCCTTCCTATAAACGCATACTATAAATCATGATGGGAAGACTTATATGGATAACCATAGCAAGGAGGTGCATGTAAGTAGCATGGAATTTAGCACTTTTAGTTTTCCCAATTATTTAAAGTTTGTCAATTATAGGTTGCTCTCCTATTTATGCTTATTAAAAATTATTGTCATTTTATAGTCAATGATAATTATGAATTATAACTATATTATTAATATATTTTAGTGTGTTTAATTTGTTATTTTAGCATTAATTTAGTTAATTTGTGTGTTTAATTTTTTAATTTCTATTTTGGTGGATTTAATTGTAATTTTTGGTATTTTTGGGTGCTTAATTAAAGAAATGAAGAAGTTATGTGGAGAAAGAGGAAATTATAGCAATTTAGGAATTTTTAAAGAACAAATCTAATGTGAAGTCCAGAACATTCTCCTCTATGGAGGGAATCTCCCCTCTACGAAGGAGATTATGAAGAGTCACATTTAAAAAACCACCTCGATAGAGGGAAATTCTCCTTCTACTGAGGGAAGCATGGCAACATGAAGAACAAAAGCTTTTCCTCGGTGGAGGAATTTTTCCCTCTATCGAGTCAACCTAAAAGATACAAGAAAAAAATATCTCCTTGGTGGAGGGAATTTTTCCTTTACCGAGATCCAATGTTCTAAACATGATGAAATTCTACTTTGCTCTGGAATAGGAAATTAAAGGGCAACTGGTTTCTTCACTCCAAGTTATAAAAGGAAGCAAAACACTAGAATTCAAGAGGGGAGTATTTAGGGAGACGAATTTAATTAGGTTTTTAGCCCTAGTTTTCTTTAGTTAATTGTACATTAGTTTTTAAACCTAGTTTTTTATTTTCTTCTTCGTTTTTAATTCTCTAAAGTTTGAAGTTGCAATTTTGGTGTTTTGAGAAGAGATCAAAAGGAAGCTTGAAGCTTTATGAGTATTGTATCTTTTTACTTTAGTTTTTAATTATATATAAATGGTGAGTAATTCTTTACTTTTGCTTAGGGAAACTTGAACCCTTAGATTTTTATTAGTAACTTTGATTTGGGATCGATTTTAATGCAAGTTTATTATTTCTTAATTCCTAGGCTGAATATTATCTTTGATTATGGTTGGATTGATGTTTGACGTATCGAATAGATTGTTAATTGTTAATTTAATCTTTGATCAATAATTTGCATGTTCTTAGGTTATTTCACTCCTGCCGATCTATTGTTGCGTTCCAAGAATTAAGGCAGTAATTTGTTGTTCATGAGTTGATTTAAATTTAAGAATTTGAATTGAGAATGGGCTAGAGTTAGATCTCTTAAAAGAGGATCTAGCAAAGGTTTAGGAGTTTAAAATCGGATTTGCATGCTAGGTATTGAATTGTTCTTAATAAGAGGATTTAATATTCTAAAATGATATTCTGAATAAGATATCTATTTTTATTTAATTGGTTTTCCAAAACAACTTGTCTTACTTTTGATTTGAGTCATTATCGGTAAAAAGTGAGGTGGATAGTTACTTAGCAGAAATGTTTTAGTTATAAACGTTATTCATTATTTAAGTGGTGCTTTGTATTTAATTCATTTTAGTCTAGTCTTAGTTTTTAATTTGCTTAATTTTTAATTTAGCTTACTGAACTCCTTTTAATTCAGAAACTTGGGATTATCTCAGATTAATTCAATTCAATTATAGATATTTTTCTTGGCAATCCATATTCCTTTAGGTTCGATATTCTTTGTGTGTTAAATATATTTATCTATATTACTAGTTGATTTAATACACTTGCTAGATACCGGTCAGTTAAGGTATGAGCAACTCTGAAATGAACGAGCACCAGACGAATTATCTGTGGATGAGTCTGAGTTATTCTATGAGGCTGTATGATGCAATAAAAGGAGAAAAATGTATGGACTTGGGTCATATGAGCCTCTTGTTGGATCCACATCAAGTCCATCATGTGTTGTTGGTACTAACAGTTCATCCCATCCTAGTGGGACATGTCTGACAAAGGAAGATGTTGAGGAGACTGTCACATAGACTATTTGTGCATTGTTTCCTAACTTGCGCCAATAACAAACTAATCAGCCTAACACCACTACTGAAGCACCAGCACATCATGTTGTTGCCTTTCAGCTGCACAAGGTTCTCATCCACATGCTGATTCTGCATCTAATCCTGGGGTGATTCTACTTCACAGTGATATTGCCACTACTCCTATGGTGTTTTAGTTGACACTTTACAGCTAATGTTATTTCAGATGATATTATTAGTATGATGGTTTATTATTTTGGGTAATATTTTGTGTGATGGTGAATTTATTTAGGATTTAAGTAATTTTAATATACAATGTGTAATAGTATTTTTTTTAGATCATAAATTTATAAATTATACTTTGATTTGCATTTATACATGTTCATTATTCAATATTTTGTAAACAAGGAATTATATAAATAAATTCATAAATAATTAAAAAAATTAAGTTATGCCATTTAGCAACTGCTTTGCGATCCAAATTTCTGTCGCTAATATGGAATAAATTTGAAAATTAAAAATTATTTGCGACAAAGTTAGCTAATACAATAACATTTGTCGCTAATTTTTAGCGACGTTTTTTAAGCGACAAAATCTATCGAAATTTAAAAATGTATTTGCCACGGAATTTCAAGACGAAAAATCTGCCGCTAATAATTTCGTTCATATTAGTGTAACTAATTTTTGAGCTTCTTTAGCAACGGAAAAAGGTAACTTCAAAAGAAAAGAAAATATTTAGGGAAACTTTATAAATTGTTGTAAATAAAGAGGTGGTAAAGAAATAAAAATGAGAGTAGGAAAATTAATATTTTTTTTTTCAAAATTTCCTCCTAATTACTTAATACGCTACTTGAATGGTGGTATTGCATGTTTTTATAAGGCGTGTTAGGATATTGTATTTAATGATATTATGTATTTAATGATATTATATGACTATATAACGTAACGTTGATACCATATTTAAGATAACGGTATGGTTTTATAATGTTTTAAATTGTATTGTATTATATTAATAAAAGGGAATTTTTCACAAATGCTATAAAAAAAAATTATATTTGTACCCTCACATTTTCTATCTTTCATAAATATCATTTTTAAATTTTTTTTTTGCTATTTTTTATATTTCAACTTTCAAAAACATCCCACCGATTACCTCTCTATCTTGTATTGGTTTAAAAAGACAAGTAATAAAAGCAGCGTTTTAATTCTAAGGCGCAACTGAATTCTGAAGACTACCATTTTCATCTCCTATGAGGAAACAACGTAGTTGGTAAGGGCGTTCAAATGTGGGTTGGGTGGGTTATAATTGATTTTTTCTTCAACCTATCTAAATTTTTAAATGGATTGAATCCAATCCAAACCAAGTGGGTTATGACTTAAATTTTTTATATTGGTTTGATTGGTTTATGTGGATTATATGGATTATGTTAATTTTTTATATTATATTGTAAACATATAAATTATAAATTATTCATATTTATGTAATTTTAAATATAAAGCATTAATTTTATTTTTAAAAATATTTTTTAAATACAACATGCATATAAAATTATAATGCCATAAAATTTAAAATTACATATAAATTTCATATAAAAATCAATAAATTTAATAAGTTTTCAATAAGAGAAATTCAAACAATAAATTTAACATATTGAAAGAGAAAATGTAAAATGTGATATTAGTACATAAAATTCTAAAGTTTGAGAGTTATTAATTATATAATAGTCATTAGTATTCCATAATAGCTAGTAACTGTCAGTTATTAACGGAGTAATATTGTACTATTGTAGATCGAAAAAGAATTATTATATTCAACTCCAACTGATACTAAACTCTTTATGTTAATCTAGTATAGTTGTATAATTGAATTTACTCCATTTATTTATTCTATAAAAGTAGTTGAGCGTACTATATACATGGTATACATTTCTAACAAAATAATAATTAAATTGCCAATTCATATTTTATGCATGATTTAATTTATATTTAGCAAATACCGAATTATTAAAATGCTAGCTCCATAATATTTTCTTTATATATTTATTTTGTAATTAAAAAAAGTCCTTTTGAACCTTCTAGTTAGTTCAAATAAAAAATAAGTGATTATATGTATTAATTAAAATGGCCAATATTATTGGCTATATGCAGAATTCGAGGGTCATTAGCAGCATGAGCATTGGATGCTACAAAACAAGTCATGAAAAATACTTTAATCCAAAGTCGGACAAATAAAAAAATTACAGAAAATTAACAAATGAGGCTAATTATCAACCATAGACTAAAATAATTTAATTATAAATATATTTTTAATGACTAATTAACAAGTGAAAAAAAAAATGGATGTGAGCAATATGAAAATGCACATAAGCTACTGCTGAAAATAAGTAATGTAAGAGAGGTAAAAAAATTTGGGTTATATAATAATCCATAATCTACATATATATTTTTAAAATGTTATAATGGATTGTATGGGTTTTACCAACCCATTGTAATTATAAAAAATGTGGATTAAATGGATTGGATTGGTTGGGTTAATTTGGTTATACCAATTTTGAACACCCCTGGTAGCTGGCCTCCAGAAATCTGCAAAAGTAAAAAATAAATATCATAAAACGTTAATAAAAAAAATAAAAATAGAAAGAATTCTCGCCAAATTATAGTTGAAATCGATTTTTAGATTTTGTACACCTCTTTTTCGATAATTTTGATTATTAAAACCAATTGGGTTTTTTTTAATCTGAAGCTAATCCGAGTCTATTTATTTGTCTGATCCTTGCACGGAAGACGCAGAAAAGTTTAAACTGAAGACTTTTGAGGTCTTATGAAGATAATGTATGAATAGAAGCAGCGCAATGCAATGAGTTTGGTATGAATTTCTAGACTTATTTAATCCCATTGTTTACAGTTGCTGGTTATAAATGGTAATTAATTGTGTGCTTATTTAATTAGTTTGGTATTAGTGTAATTTTAATCGACACTAACAAACAACTCAACTGAATAATAGGTCTCTGCAGTTGCATCCTAAAGGAAAATCAATAGGAAAAGATAACAGTATGTAATTATATTTACGGTTAAATGATGATCAGGCCAACACAGGAAATGTGTATGTTGAATACAAGTTGATGGTAAAACATCAGGTATATGGCAGGCAAGTACAATATTCAGGTGCTCACATATTTTCATATTCTTAATTAATTGGAATATTTATCAATATATATATATATATATTTTTGATAGATGATATGCTAAACTTTCATGAAAATGGCGGCAAATAGTTATAGTAATATCTTCTGGTACTTTGTTATTTAATTTCTTGTATTCTTGATTTTAATTTCTCGCAAATTTATTCCCAACTATTAGGAAATTAATGGTCACTTTTATTGCATTGCTGTTATAATTATGACTATCTCTTATTTATATTTTCTAATTAAAGTTTATTAGCTTTCATATAAACTAAATACAGTTGATTTTTGAATCTGAATTAAATATAATTTATTAGCTTTCATACAAACTAAATACATTGTATTACATTTTATAAAAACTAAAATACAGTGCATTTTCTTTTATATATAAATAAAAACAATATATTTTTTTGATAAAAATCAATACACTATATTTTCTTTTCACAAAACACAAAAACTGTATTTTCTTTTCATTTACATCAAAATAAATAGTGTTTTCAATTTTTTATAAACTCTCATTCAGTGTATTGAATTTTTATCAAACAATAATAAACCGTATTTTCTTTTCACAAAACTCAATACAGTATATTATTTTTTGATAAAATTAAATATAGTATATTAAACTTTTTAAAAACAAAATAAAGTGTATTAATTTTTGAACTTAAACTAAATACAATTTATTAGCTCTCATACAAACTAAATACACTGCATTAAATTTTATAAAAATTAAAATATAGTGTATTTTTTACATAAATAAATATAGTGTATTTTCTTTTGCCAAAACTTACTACACTGTATTTTCTTTTTACAAAATAAAATAAACTATATTTTCTTTTCATGTACATCAAAATAAATAGTATTTTTAATTTTTTTAAACTCTTATGTATTGAATTTTTATCAAAAGATAATACACTGTATTTTCTTTTCATAAAATTCAATAAAAGTGCTTTATCTTTTGATAAAACTTAATACAGTATATTAAATTTTATAAAAATAAAATATAGTGCATTAATTTTTAAATTTGAACTAAATACTGTTTATTAGCTTTCATATAGACTAAATACACTGTATTAAATTTATAAAAATTATAATACAGTGCATTTTCTTTTGTATATAAATAAATATAATGTATTTTCTTTTGCTAAAACTCAATATGCTGTATTTTCTTTTCATGTACATCAAAATGAATAGTGTTCTCAAATTTTTATAAACTCTCATGCATTATATTAATTTTTTCTCAAAAGATAATATACTGTATTTTCTTTTCACAAAACTCAATATAGTGTATTATCTTTTGATAAAACTCAATACAGTCTATTAAACTTTATAAAAGCAAAATACAATGTAATAATTTTTGAACTTGAACTAGATACAATTTATTAGTTTTCATACAAACTAAATATGCTATATTAAATTTTATAAAAACTAAAATACAATGTATTTTATTTGTACATAAATAAATACAGTGTATTTTATTTTACTAAAACTCAATACACGAAATTTAATTTGAATAAAAAATTAATACAGTTTATTAGGTTTGTCAAAAGTGAATTTAATGTAATTAAATTGCTTATTTAGAACAATTATATTCTTTATATTTCATTGCTGCAGATTGCTAGTTACTAATTGCTTGTAATGTTTGCTACTTCTACTTCTCTGTATTGAAGAACATAATAGGATATGAATTTTTCAATATTATTTTCTAGCCTTGAGCAAAATAATAGAATTAAGAATACCTTCCAGTTCTTAGCATTAGGTGCTCGAGAAACCAAGAATGAGAATTCACACCAAAGGTTACTCATTTCACAAATTCATATTATAGATATGTAGCAAGTGAAACCACTGCATGAGAAAAAAAAATTGAAGAAACTTACAAAAGCAAGCAAGATAAGCAATATAATTAGCTTAATTTGGTCAATTAAGTACTCTACTTGTACAACTTCTGGATGAATGAGAACAATGATAATATATTGCAGTTAGAAAAAATTCGCAGGAGACAATCATTGAGAAGTTGGTGATGTCTGTGCATTTGAGCTAATTGATCCTCAGAAAACTACATTCAAAGTTTCCATTTACAAATTAAGATACCAAAGCACCAAATCTCTTTCCATTGCTGGGTCAGATAAAAATCCCATTCTTGATTCAATTTTACATTCAAATAAAATAGAACTCACTCTGTGCTTAGTTAATATGCATTCAGGCAACAGCAACCGATCAATCGACAATGAAAGCATCAGTAGTAATCGCTTACAAAAGCCTTCATTTTCAAATCCTGCTAAAGCTCTTGAATCTGCTGAAAAGTTAACCTCTGCAAATCCAATCTTTGATGCAGTAACTTCAAGAAGATAAAATTCTAATCCTTTTTTTGGCGCAAATCAAGAATAAAGATGATCTTTTGATGTGGAGATGGATATAATCAGAATCAAAATAAAAGAATTCATCATTGAGTCGAATCAATTGGCAAAAGACATTATAAATTCCCATTCAATATCCGAAATTGAGCCTTCTTCCCTAAACTCATGTACTAAAGAAGAAATACTGGATGATGATAGTGATAATTCCTTAACATTGTCCATTGCAATAATTAGATTTTCATATTCATTGATTGATAGGTTTAATTGCTCTCCCTCAGTAGGGTTAGCTAGCGATTCAAGGGAAGAGTCAACAACATCAAAATCATGATGGCTGATATCCATATCAACAACCTCACTATTAGAATCAAAATCAATGCCAGCAACCCTAAGCCCGCTAGGTGGAGCTTCATGAAAATCAGAATCAAAAGGAAAGCCAGAAGCTAAAACCCCCATGAAGCCCGGAATTTCATCATAATTGTTTCTATTATCAAAATCCCAATGATCAAAATCATCCGAAAATCGCAGCTCCACATTCAAATCCTATGTCGACGTTTGCTCCAAATATCTTCCTCCGCCACAGCGGGCGTTTACTCCAAATATCTTCCTCCGCCACAGCAGGCCATGGGCGTCGCAACCTATGTCCGTTCTTGAAAATAGTTTTAAGGAAAAAAATGATTTATTTTCAAGAATCAAGCTAGAAAGAGAAAAGAAGTGAAGTATTAGGAACAAGGAGAGTCCTGAGAAAGAGGCATGTTTGAAATAAATTTAAGTATAAATGTATTTATGAAACACAAAAAGGCAAGGGTGAAATCTTGTAAAATAGGATGGGGTATTTATGAAAATAAAATAGAAAACATGGCATTTTATATAATTTCCTCTTAATAAAATAAACAATTTACTAGATTTTTTTTTATAAATACCAATTCAAAAAAATAATAATCTAAAATAAAATTTTATTTTCTTTTATTAGTCATTAATTATGCCTTATAAATTTTTTTTTATAATTAAATATTTGATATTTATAAAATAAATAAATTAATACTGAAGATAATAAACTTAAATCAATATGCGACCCTTGAAAAATATTAGAACATTGTTAAAGTATTAATAATTTTAGAAAATGAGTGTTTTGAGGTGGCTGAAATTCTTCACAAAATTAAAATAATAATACATCCAAACATGATTCTTCATAATTTTCAACAATATTATAGGTACTCATACAACAAGATTGTCAATTAAACTTCCCATATATATACCAATCTATTATCATTTCTTCAAATCAATAATCCATAAAACAATTCATGTATTCCTTTAATTTAAATTGCATATTTTTATCCAACATAATCACATTATTCACATTTTATTAGCATCCAACTCAATTACTCTGATCCAACAATCTAATCAATTAGATTCCATATACTTACTATTCATGTTCTCATTAAAACATGGTATACTTATTCATCTATGTAATTAATCTTGTTATCACACCATATAAATTAACCCATGCCAATCTTTGGCCATCACAAATGAAACTTATTGCGTTACTTTTCTTCATGACATTTATGGTTCACTTAATTCACTTATCCCAAATAAGCCTAACTTAATAGTTATGCCATAACCATTTAATTGATACACACATTTAGTTCATCACTTTCAAAGGCCATAACACCCACACGCAACTTATCTAGTTCCCACATCATGTTTCCAAACCAATTCCATAACTACCTAAATAACATAAATTTCCTTTACTTCATTAACTACTTCTTACATGTCATATCTATTCCCTTTATTTCTCATCACGCCATTACACTTTCACACACAACCTCACATAATTCATATTATTTTCTTTCTACCATAAGCTGAGACAAACACATACATACATTTTCACAAATTAATATATCATTAATTCAAATTATTATCTTAATGTTCTTAATTCAAATTAATATATATATATATATATATATATATATATATATATATATATATATATAAAATTTCCTATTTCACCATCCATATACATAATTAAATCTTTAATTCAACCCAATTATCTCATCAATTTAAAATCATGAACCCAATAAAACTTCACAAGCCTATTTTTTTACAACACCTAAGCCAAAACTACAAAATTGATTTAACCATAATTTATCTTCTTTTTTATTAACTTATAATTACTCAATTAACATTAAAATTTAACTAGTTAACCATTAAATATTAAATACACACAAAATACATTTCTCACTCATCATGCCGTGTGAATTAACAATCCAATCTACTTAATTTTTTTCGCTAATTATATAAATTTCCAATTACTCCATTAAATTACTACAATAATAGAGCTTTTCTAACTAACAATTTATGCAATTCACACCACAAAGAAAAAACCCTAAAACATGAAATGTAAAAGCGAGCATATTTAGTTACCAATTTCACTTCTAATCATTTAATTCTTCATAATTATCCCTTAATCTCCTTGCATTTGCGTCTCCTCCTCACCTAATCACACCAACCAAACCCAACATCAACACCAATCCTTTAATTTCCAGCAATTTATACATTAACTCAACTAGAAATTCTCACTAATTAATTCCCCAAAATCAATTAAACTTGGAAGAATTGAATTTAACTTACTTGACTTAAAATTTCTTCTTGATATACTTTCTAATTTCGTCAATTTCCTTCACAATCAATGCCAGCTCTTAACGGGAAGTAAGTTTATTTAAGTAATTTTTTGGGATTTTGGCTTGAATTGGTGAAATTTCTCTTGAATTATTGATATATGGTTCGATTTCTCAAGGAAAAGAAGGAGAAGAAGAACAGTTTCTGAAGGGAATGGGTATCGGGAGTGGAGAACAACTGGAATTCAGATGTGGAGAGCTTAAATATGGCTTATAATGACCATCATGATTTGATCCTCAAATTTTTTATCAAATGGAGACAATTAATCGACTCGTACACCAATGATTAGTCCAATTATTTTATTATCAAATTTTTACCAAAATCATCCCATAAATATCCAAAAAATATTATTTAAACTGTATTTAAAAAATCATCCCAAAACGAGTTCATTTCGGTATATTTTAAAATTAAAAATTAAATTATTGATCCGAAAGTAAATTTTTGGATTTATCCAAAAATTAATTTTTCACTTCTAAAAATTCATTTACATTATTTTAAGAGATTTTATATGACTGAAATAATTTTCTAAGATCCGTAAAATATTTTCAAGCTGATCAAAGTTTTGGTCAACCTTTTTTCGGTTCCACTACTTTTTTTTATTTTTTATTTATTTTAGTTACCTAATGAACTCATTTTTACTTCAAATTATAACATTTGACCAGTCATAATCAATGCTACAATAAAATTTTTTACAGATTCTGGTGACCCGCTGTGAGGTCCCTATTTATACCTTCGGAGAATGTACGCATGTGCTTAAATGAGATTATGAACATTGTGCGTATCTACGTTTAGTAAATTTCAAGTAAGGGTACAAAAGGTAATTATTGTAAAAGAGCAATATATGTGAGTAATTATGGGAAAGAAGACAATTGAGGGATCCAATTGAAAAGAGAAAGAGTAAATTTAGGGGTAAAAACATGAAATTAAGGGAAATAGGGGAGCTAAAAGTAACTTTTGAGAATCAACCTAAGAGCCAATAGAAGCTTGACACTTATCATCACTAGAATTTACATGAAACTTAAAAAGATTTCAAGGGAAATTCAGAGAGGATGGCTGGCCACTTCAAAGACCACTAAGGCAGCCATTTTCCTTTAATTTTAACCCCTAAACATCCCTTAAAAATGTGCAACTCATTATCTAAAGGAGAGAGTTTAGATGTTACCATTTTAGGGTAATAATTTTCTCCCCTCTTCTTCTTTATTTCTTGTTATTTAATAATTAATTAGAGGGTGTATATAAGCTTTATATTATGTAAAAAAGTGTGAATCTATTTTATGTAGAAGGGCAAGTTAGCAAAGGAAAGGAAAAGGAAGGAGGTGGAAATTGAAGGAGGTGGACATCACAAGAGGTATGAGAACTTATCATGATTTGGGCATGTTTGTTGTGCATGAGAAATGAGATATTTGATGTTATAATAAGTTGTTCTCATGGAAATTAAGCATAATAATGCTTCAAAACTGAAATAGGAAGTTGAAACTAGTAAAAACCATCTTAGGGTTCAATTGACCGATCTAGACTATTTTGATGATATCTTGAGGTACAGTCATTCAAATTGAGAAATTCCAATTAGAAAAAAAACTAGACATATAGATATTGATTTTGTATGAGAACTTGAAAGCTGAATTCGATGTCTTGATAGTGAAAATTGAGCTTGAATTCTGCTTGTGGCTACTGCCCTGTTAATGGGAGCAGTCTGTATTTTTTATTGAATATCTTGAGATTTACATGACTAAATAGATTTATTTTTGCTTTATTGGAAACTAGAGACATAGAGAAACAACTTTGTAGAAGACCATTTTAGCTGAAAATGTCATTTTCAAGGTCTAAAATAGTTTACAAACCGAACTTGAGAATCTATCTCCAGTAATTTTGGACCTTCCAGTCAGCACCCATTTTGTACTGACCATGACATAACTCAAAATTAGTCCAGAATCAAAGTGATATCTATGTCGTGGTTAGCACCCATTTAGTGATGATTGTGACTGCAATGGCCTGAACATCAGGTCAACTGTGAACAGTATTTTCCGATAGTGAATAGTACTTTCGGGATAAAAAGTACACTCGAAGGTGAAAAATATTTTACTTGACTATCAAAAAATATTAGTTACTGATAACTCCAATTCAGTGTTTAGTTTTAGTTCATTTTTAGTGTCTTTTTAGTGTCTTTTGCTTTATTTTTCTTGAATTTAATAAATTATGTCCATTCTCAGTTAATTCTAACTTTTGTGTGATTTGGAGAGCTTTTGATGGAATTTTATGCTAAATTGTGAATTTTATAGGTACCTCATGGTTATTAGATTTTCCTAGTAATCGTGATGTAAATCTTCTGTCAAAATGCACCGTTTTAGGGCATGTCACGGTCAGCAGGGAAATTGTGCATATAAAGGTGTTCACCGTGACTTATGGAGCTTTTCAGTATAGAACCTAAGAAAGAAGTACCTCACGATTACCAGGTTTTTGGTAATGACCATGAGGTAGTCATACAATTAGTCCAGAATGCAAAAGAGAGCTATGTTATAATCATTAGGTTTTTGGTGATGACCATAACCTTCCGTCTAGAAGCAGATCGAAGCTATGTCACAGTCAGTAAAAATTTTCTTATGACCATGACTCATGACTGTTAAAAAAGGGATTTTTAGGTAGGTCACGGTCAGCAAGAAATTCCTAATGATCGTGACCCATGTTGGCTTATATATAGCAGATTTTTTTGCAGAATTGGGATGCTGGTTTTTCTTTCAGATTTAGTATTTTATTTCTTCTATCTTTCATCCATTTGTTCAGTTTTCATACATAGATACATAGATATAGTTAAAATAGATAGATTTACGGCGAAATACATAGATTAAACATAGATTTATAGCTTAGAAGTGTAGATTTACATAGTTTAGAGCTCATGTCCATTTAAACCTTAGAGAAGAATATTGAAGAACTTGGGATTCAATTGGATTTTCTTCTACAGTGAATTTTCAGGGTTTACTTTATCATTTTCTTTTACTATTTTGTAATGGGTAGTGAGTAGTCTTTTAGTTGTTTGGGGGGGATCTTTGAATTCCCTACGAATATTGAACATATTTTGAGTTTATATATATGAATGAATGGTTTATTTCACTATTGCTTATTGTTATTTCATGACTTTTTAGTTTCTCAAGTTATTTTCCAGCTTGGATGAATGGTTTTTGTCTTAAATCTTTGTTGGATATTGAGCTTGTGCGGATTGAATGCTGTGAATGATTTTGCTCAAATTTTCTACCATGAATGTTGTCTATTTTACAATGCTCCGAAATGAAACTCTAGATGTGTAGTGTTTTATGGTTTGAAGGCTAGAGTGTGAAGTGAAATAGATGAGTTTTGGGTTGTTTGGCTCCGGAATGGGAAAGCAAACCGAACTTGGGATTTAAGACCCGTGCTTAGGCTAGTTGTAAGGCTTGCTCCGGAATGGGACGCTTTACAACTAGAGTAGCTGGCTCTGGAATGGGACGCTTGGGTTAAGAGGGTTATCCCGAATTCATTTATATATTACATTAAAGTTTTTTCCTTTCACATTGATTAGAAAGGCGAGGAAATGGCTCAAGATGTTACCAAGCCAATTAATTTGGTCATAGGATAGTTACAAGAAAAGTTTTTTATGAGATTCTTCCCTCCGACAAAGATTGCAAGTGTTCATAACAATATAATGGGGTTTCACCAAATGAATAAGGAGCCTTTTCATGAGGCTTAGAAGAGGTTTAGAAGGCTATTAAGAAGCTATCCATACCATGAGATAGTTGTTTACCAATTGATGACCATATTTTATGATGGAGTTACACTACAGACAAGGTCACTATTGGATGCATCATCTGGAGGATCTTTTTTAAACAAGTTGCTTGAAGAAGCTTTTCATTTGTTAAACGAGATGAAAGCGAATGATTCTCAATGGACGACTCCTAGGTTAGTTCCAAGGAGGCAAGGGGTGCATAATGTAGATGAAGTAGCATTGTTGAAGGCACAAATAGAGTTGGTAAAGAAAGAGCTAAGTGGTTTGAAGTTGCAGAATATAGCCTCAGTTACTCAACAGAGTGGGTCATATGAAGGCGGACCATATGTTCAAAAAGGTGGAGTTGTGGGTGATGTAAATATTATGGGAGATTATCGAAAAAATTATCCCTATAGTAATACATATATTTCGGGGTGGAGAAATCACCCAAATTTCTTTTGAAAGTATGGAAATCAACATGCCTCATCTTCTCAACCACCTGCAAGAGCTCCTTTCAACCAAAATGTCCATCATAACTACAACCAACCTTACCAACCTCAAGCAACCACTCATCACCAAACCCCATATCCACCACATCACCATCAAGGTCAAAGTTCAAACTGACCCCAACCTCAAGCATATCACGTATCGAGATATCAACTAAGATCACCTTTGCATAAGAAGAAACCTAATCTTGAAGATATGCTAGCAAGTTTCATGAATAGTCAATAGCAATTTATGAATAGTCAACAACAATTTATGGCTAGTCAAGAGACGAGGTGGAAATCACAAAAATAGTGGAACCAAAATCAAGATGCTTCTATAAGGAACCTAGAAACATAATTAGGCTAGCTTGCAAACACAATATCTAATAGACAACCCGAGACTTTTCCTTCAAATGTGGATCGAAATCCCAAGGAGGAGGCCAAGGCAATTACATTGAGGAGTGGCAAGGAGATAACACAAGGAAAGGAAAAAGGTAAGTCACCTTTATCATCATCATCTCATTTGGAGGAGCTGACATGAAAGGTAAGTGACTCTAACCCTAGGGTAGAGGTAAATGTAGATGCTTCTACAATTGACAAAAGGTAAATGTATAGTTAACCCTAATTTAGAAGATCTTGACATAAATAGGTTGTCATTTCCTACTATAGCTAGGAAAGAAGAGAAAAATGAGCAATTAGCTAGGTTTCTAGAAATGTTCAAGAAATTATACATTAATTTACCTTTTACTGAAGCCTTAGCTCACATGCCCAACTATGCGAAATTCATGAAAGAACTTTATTCTTATAAAAATAAATTAGAAGGGTGTGGGACTATGTAACTTACATAAAATTGTAGTGCAATAATCATGAACAAGATTATGCAAAAATTGGAAGATCCAGGTAGCTTTACTTTACCCTGTGAAATTAGTGAAACTTTTATTAGAAATGCCTTGTGTGACTTAGGGCCCAGCATTAATTTAATTCCATATTCAATGTGCAAAAAACTCAATCTAGGTAATCTTAAGGAGACATGAATGAAGCTTCAGCTTGCGGATAGGTCGGTAAGGAAATCGAGAGGGGTAATAGAAGATCTACTAATGAAAGTGTGAAAAGTTATTTTCCTTGTGGACTTCATAGTTATAGAGATGGAGAAAGATAGAAAAGTGCCACTCATTATAGGGAGACCATTTTTGAATATAGCGAAATTTTTGATAGATGTCCATGGTTAAAAGGTCACCCTACGATTCAATAATGAAGAGTTGGTAGTGGATATGAACAAAGCCTAAAAGCATCCATCAAGTGATTTGGAGGAGATGATCTATTTCATGGATAAGGTAGATGAATGTGTTAAGGAAATTCAGGAGAAAGTGTTGCTAGACAATCCATTGAATTTGAGTCTAATGCATTCTTTGAAAAATGAAGAGTTGGATGAAGCGGAAGGAGAACTAATAGTAATAGTAAAGAAAGACTGTGAAGAGGAACAAAAGGGAGATTCAAAATCTAAACTTAAACCCCTTTCCCCTCATTTAAAGTACGTATTTTTAGAGCATGAAATAAAATCAGTAATTATCTATTCTATATTGTTAGGTTTTGAAGAGGAGATGTTGCTTGAAGTACTGAAGAAGTATAAAGAAGCTATTGTATAGAGGACATCATATTTGAAGGGTATCTGACCGGTGTCTAGCAAGTGTACTAGATTGGCTAAGTAAGATAGAGAAATATAATTATGACCCAAAATATTAAACCCAAGGGAAACTTGTGTTTGTGTGAGTAATTTTAATTTTAAAACGGAATTTGTGTGAAGAAGGAAGAAGGTAAATCCCAAAAATTGTGATGGTTAAAGTTAAAAACTAAAAACAGAATTTTAAAACTAAGAATAAAATAAAACAGCTGAAAGAGTTGAAGTAATTAAAGATAAAACAAAAGCAAGCAAGTAATTAAGGTAAAAATCAATATTAAAAACAACTTACACTAAAGGACTATCCACCATAACCAATATTATTATGACTTAATCAAAAGAGAAACACACAAGTGATTATGAAAAATTTAGATTAATAAACCTAGATAATTTTACTCAAGATTATCATTCCAAGCATTAAAATTCTCTTATTCAGATAAAATCAACACTTAGCATAAAAATCTGAATTAATCCTCCTAGATGTCTATTAAATTCTTTCTCAATTAATTTAACTTCTACCTATTCTTAGTTACACCTTTCTCAATCTTAATTTACTTCAATCAACACAAAATTATAGCTTATTCAGATTATAATCATGCATCAACCTAAATAAATTAACCCAAGAACATGTATATCAATAATCAACTCAAAACCAATTACTAACCAATGTTTAATCAAGTTAACAACCAACTTTTAATTGAATAAAGATAAGACTATGTTTAAGAACTAAGAAATAATCAAACTTGCATTAAATTGAAGCACAAGCTTAAGTCATAATAATAAAAGTTAAGGATTCAAGTATCCTTTAGCAAAAGTTAAAGAAAACTACTCACTAGTAATGTTTAAAATCAAAACAAAGCTTTAAAGAAAACAGTAAAATCAACAAAAACTAAAAGCTACGTAAAACGCTACAACTAATGAACTAATATTGATAATTTGCTTAATGAAAGATTCATCCTCTTCTTTGATGCTTCAGACTCCTTTTTATAGGCCAAAGTTAGTAGAATCCTTCTCAAACTCAAAAAATAAAATAGGAAGCGAATCTTTCTTAAACGGGAAGTCAGGAAAAATCCTTCTTTGAATTGGAGAAGACTGTGCATGACCACGTCTCTTTCTTTGTTAATCCTCACATGGCCATGCATTCCCTTTTGTAATTCTTCACGTGACCATGGGATTTCCCTTGATAACATTCACGTGGCCATGGGTTCTTCTTCATTCATTTTCACGTGGCCATGGATATAAGAAATCCTTGAGAACACACAGCCATGCATATTTTACTTCTTGGAGACACACAACCATGCATAAACCTTCTGGACTTCACACTTATTTTTTTGCATGACTTTTCCAAATTTACAGTTTTAGCCCTCAATAACTTGTCTTTTTGTAATTAAGCCCTTTTCTTAGTAAAATATACCTAAAAAGCACCAAAACTTTGGATTAACTTTAAAAACATACAAATTAACATTTTAACTCTAAATTAACCAAAATTAAACCAAATTAACTAAATAACAACACTTAAAACATACTAAAAACTATACATAATTCACACTTATCAAATACCCCACACTTAAACCTTGCTTGCCCTCAAGCAAATTAGAACAATCAAACCCTCAAAATAATCAAACTTGAACAAAAAACTATACATTTACAACCAAGCTTATCATTTTAACAAAAGCACTTAATATAATCTCTAAATAGAATAACTTCAATCAAGATAATATAAGTTAATTTCCTTGAGTGTGTGTAAGACCAAATTATTTTTTAGCCAATTTGTAAATCAAAATATCAACATGATTAGATAGTGAAGTATAGAATATATGAATGCATATGCATACAATCAGTTTCATGCTTAAAACTTTAGATACACCATAGACCTCTCCTTTAGCACCGGAACCCAAAGGTTATCTTCGCTAAACAACTCAAAAGAACAAGCTTAAAATCACATAGGTCTTTTAAGGGTTGTAATGGGGCTAAGGATATGGTTATCAAAGAATGGACATAAGATAATCAAAATGAATAGCCACTCTAAGACAAAATAGATTACTAATCCCATTAGCTTGATCAATGTATAATTTACACATACTTGCTTAGCTTTCTTCATACAAAACTTTCTTTTGAAAGAAAATGTACCGAAATCATACCCTTTTTAAGAAGTCACCAAAATTTTTCTTCCTTGTACTACCCCACACTTAGATTTTTTTCATAATTGCTACCTTTTCTTTTTCTCAATCTTTCAAATGATTTTTTTTTCATTTTGATGCTAGCATTTACAAGATAATTAAATAACCTCAAGGTATATACAAGTTAAATTTCTCACTTGACTTCATCAATGACTTTTACTAAGATTTTCTCACTACACCCAATACAACATTAATCTCCACATAAATCTATTTAATCCTAAAGTGGTCAATTTCATATGGTGAGATAAAGGCTTTTTAGGTTATATGGTAAAAAATTGAGTGTAACAAGAAAATATTAATGGTACACATTAAGCATACCCTTTTAGGCTCAAATTGGCTTTCAAAAGATATAATTTCACAAGAAAGCTTATCAAGAAAATTATTGCCTAGATCATTTTCTAAGTTGTTTGAGTTGCTTATATGCTTTGAAGGGTGATGAGGAAGGTTTTAGTGCTCTAAATTTTCTTACTTCACTACTTCATTGTATTATTTTTTCTAAGTTCAAAAACTGGTCTAAGTGCTTTCAAGGATTTGAAAACTAACAAATATTTATCAAGCTGAAGATTAAACTATCTAAGATTTATTAAACAAAATATTTGTTCCATTGCTAAGCAAAGGTTCTAAAATGTATATTCTCATATCCAAGGTCAACTTGTTCAAAGTTTTGAAGGAAACCGGGGCAAACTAAGTTTTCATGCAAACTAAATGAAAAAGTGAACTACATAAGTTTTCAATATATTTTACAGACTTAAGAAAGCAAAAGAAATATAAACAAAACAAAACAAAATAAAACAAAACACAAAACAAAAAAAAACCCGATTCATGAAAAAGATGAGGAAAGTTAAAAGTCAATCTCCCTGAAAGAATGCTACCCCCCTCCTCAAAATTTTACTGTCCACAGTAAATGAAGGCAAACTAGGCTGATGGAGGTGGAGGCGGTGGTGGGTTGCGTTCCCAATATTGCTGCACAAATGTCTCCACTATGTTTTTGATACCCAAAATAGTATCTTGCAAAGTATCCAAACGGATTTGCTGAAAATCCAACCGCTGACTCAGCTAGTTAAAATGAACTTTCCATTTTGGTGTTGCTAGCTCATTGACAGGTGGATTTTCAGCTGGTGCAGCACCCTCTTCATTCGGCTTATCTTGTGGTTCCTCAATTCGAATATTATTCTCCCATAGATACTCCTCTCGAGTAGCCCAATAACCATGAGGCTTGGGAATCAAAATCTTCATTCTTTTGAGCATCTTATTTTCAATGCAAGGTAAATCTCCTGCAAGATGTTCTCCAAAGGTGGATGTCCAACTACATCAGCCAAAATTGTAACAAGCTAGCCAATAGAAATGCTATTTAAGTTTTTCGGCATTTTCTGTAATTCCTTAATCCGATTAGCTATAGTTGCTGCTCCATTGATGAAAATGCCATCAACCATACATCGAAGGACCATGGCTTGAGAAACACTGACAGTACTTGTATTTTTCAGATTGTTATACATACTTTTCGTCAAAAATCAATAGATTATCCTTAATGCATGATCTCTTAAAGCATGAACTTTGCATTGACCTCTTACCTATGGTTCATTTTGCTGAGGATCTTTGATTCTTTCCCAATTATCAGTAGGGGATACATCAGCCAATTCGATCGGGGTATCCGGCATAAATCTTAAAATATTTGAAAATTGCCTAAAAGTCAATGAGTATCCCTCCTTGCCAAACTTAAAACCTATTGTACCCGCATCGGCATCTCCCTTAAAGTAGCATTCAAATGAATATAGGAAGTCTCGTGCTATATTTGAATATACCTTAGGTTTCTTGTTAATGAACTGTGTCCATCCAATATGTTGAAGCAATGGTTGTACCTCATGATCCCATAAATTTCCAGCAGGAATATTTAGGAAGTATTGGCTTAAGTAGGCGGGCTAGACATACGTAATATTGCTGAAGTAATCAAACTTATTCACCTTGTCTCGGTCCATATAGGATGGGATACGTATTCCAGAAGAGCTAGTAACTTCGGGATACTTGGTTCGTTTAGGTGCCACTGAAAAAATTAAAGAAATAATGTGAGTGGAACATGACAAACCATGGACTAAAATATACCTAAGGAAAGAAAGCTAATGGAAGATAACATTGAAAGCACATTTGTAATAAAAGGAATAATGAGGATATTATGGATGCAAGGTACATGAGTATGAATTAATATGATATGCACAACAATTAGCTAAGAGAATGTCACCATGACTAAGTCAAAAAATATAGCCCAATATATATTGATAAGGTCATGAAACAATTATGCAAGAGGTGGAAGAGGTGATGAATCCTCAATAATGATAAAAAAGAAGACAACTAAAGAGTTAAAAATAAGTTAAATTAAAGATAAACTCTTTGGGACACTTCATCGAGAATGTTATGTGCACATGTTTGAGCATCAAATTGAAGTGCATAATGAAGAGTATTTTCTACCCAATTGAATATTTAGCATCTATGACATGCACATTTGATCCACAATAACTCATATTTGCAAAAGAAACTAACATCATTGCTAAATCTTATATGCAAAATGACCTCATAAATAAAAGTGCATAGGCAAAATGGTAACAAATCATAGCATGTAATGGCATTAAAAACACAAATTAAGAGGTAAAGATGGTAGATAATTACTTGATAATAAAGACCCAATAAATTTGTATCACAAAATGTAGATGGTGTGTGTGAGTGTGAATGCCCTAGAATTATGAAAAAGATGATGGAAAAAGATGAAAAATGGGGAAAGGAGAGAGAAAATGTGCAAGGTGAGGGAGGGTGGTGGCCGGAGAAGAGAAACGTGGTGGTGAGTGGTGATTCGTGACCGTGAAGGATGCTTTGGTGGAGGAAGGCATGGGAGCATGAAAGAGCAAAAAAAGTGAGAATGAAAAATGAAAAGACATGGGATTTTAAAGTTATATGGGCAGTAAATTGATACACGGCCACGCATGGGTGAAGGCATTCCCACACGTGGCCACGCATAGGGAAAAGGCAAGGAGGCATAACAGTGGATGGGCAAGGTAAAAACAGACGTGGGCGCGAGAAGAAATATGGGTGAGAAGTAGAAGTTCTATACGTGGCCACGCAAATTTCTATAAAGGATTCACGTGAGCCTATGTGGATATGGGGTGAGACAGGGCTTGGTGCATGGGCGTGGGTAGAAATTACCTTCATACTCACGTGGGCACCCATAAAAGTGATGGAAGGCAGACGCTCAAGGCGTGGCCACGTGATGCACAAGAGAAATCTTCACGTGGGCATGCATTAGCCTAATTTGGGCACTTAAAGAAAAAAATTTTCTGTACTTTTAATTTGAAATTTTGTTTAACAAAAACTTGATTTTTCATCTGAAAATAGATCTGTTTTAACCACCAATTATCTGTTAAAAAATCAATGAAACAAAATTGAATTTTAAAATATTTTTCGACCATATTCCCCATTTTTGAACACAAATGACACTAAACCTGTTTACCCTTCCTAAAATTGATTTTCCTCTTGAACATTTAAAACACAGTTTGTATAAAAACCAAATACCATTCATTTAAAACATTTGTACTTTGAAAAACCTTTTAACCAACTCCTTTCCTTAAATCATGAACCGAAAACACAAAAACACACAAAACTAAAAAAATAAATTGTAAGAATAATAGAGAGAAAAGAGTGAAGTTCTGAGTTTTAGAGTCTCCAGCTAGACTATCCAAACCACCTTTTAGAGATATTGAAGAACCATGGTTGCCTCAGCAACCTCTTGTTATCCCAATTGATATGGTTTGAGCTGATGTCCATTGACTTTCAATTCACGACCATCTTTTAGATTTTTGATTGTCACTACTAAGAATTTATTGCTTGACATAACTTGATATGGCCCGAGCCATTTCGATTTTAGCTTTCTTGGAAACAAACGAAGATGACTATTATATAAAAGCACTAGCATACCAGGAACAAAATCTCTTACCCTTAAGTTTTTATCATGCCAATGTTTGGTCTTTTCCTTGTAAAGTGCCGCATTGTCATATAACCATTGTCGAATTTCATCAAGTTCATTGATTTGCAATTTCCTCCTTTCTCCTGTATATCTCAAATCAAAGTTAAGAAATTTTATAGCCCAATAAGCTTTATGTTATAGTTCTACTGGAAGATGACATGCTTTTCCAAAAATAATCCTATAAGGAGACATGCCTATAGGGGTCTTAAATGCAGTTCGGTAGGCCCATAGAGCCTTATCTAATTTTCGAGACCAGTCATTCCTAGAATTACTAACTATTTTTTCTAGAATTGATTTCAGCTCCTTATTAGACACCTCTACTTGCCCATTAGCTTGAGGATGGTATGGGGTAGTTATCTTGTGTTTAACTCCAAATTTTCTAAGCAAGGTTTTGAATTGATGGTTGATAAAATGTTTGCCTCCATCACTTATTATATCTCTTGGTGCTCCAAACCTAGTAAAAATATTATTTCTAATAAATTCAATCACTATGCGGGCATTACAAGTTATAGTAGCTATGGCTTCGACCCATTTACTAACATAGTCCATAGCTACTAAAATATATTCAAAACTAAAAGAATTAAGAAATTGTCCCATAAAATCTATTCCCCATACATCAAAAATTTCTACTTCAAGCACATTATTCATAGGCATTTCATCACTTTTAGAAATATTCCCAACCCGTTGACATCTATCACATATTTCAATAAAAGTTTTGACATCCTGAAATAAAGTTGGCCAGAAAAAACCTGATTGAAGGACCTTTTGTACTATTCGATTAGGTCCATGATGGCCCCCAACGTCGCCTCCATGGCATTGTTGCATGATAGCTTCTTGTTCCGATTTCGGAACACACAGTCTTAGCACTTGATCCAAATAAATTTTGATGAGATACAGATCATCCCAAAGATAGTACTTGGCATCCGCTTTCAGCTTTTTCCTTTGTTGCCAAGTAAATTCCTTAGGAAGATATCCACCTGCAATAAAATTAGCTATATTAGCGTACCATGGAACGGAATTTTCGTAGGTATAACAAGCACAAATATGTTCATCAGGAAACAAGTTAGAAATTTCTCCCTTTTCTATGCTAGCATGATCCAATCTAGATAGATGGTCAGCTATAAAATTCTCAACTCCTTTCTTATCCTTAATCTCAACATTGAATTCTTGGAGTAGTAAAACCCATCGGATAAGCCTTGGTTTGGAATCCTTTTTCGCAAAAAGGTGCCTCAATGCCGCATGGTCCGACCACACCGTAAATTTGGACCCTAGGAGATAAGATCTGAATTTTTTGAATGAAAAAACTATCGCCAAGAGTTCTTTCTCCGTGGTTATGTAATTAACTTGGGGTCCGGTGAGTGTATGGCTTGCATAGTAGATGGTATATAAAATCTTCTCCTTCTGCTGTCTTAAAATCGCTCCGACTACATAATCACTGGCATCACACATAATTTCAAACGGTAAGCTCCAATTGGGTGATGCTATGATAGGTACACTTACTAACTTTTGCTTCAATAGATTAAAAGGCTGCAAACACTCAGCATCAAAGTTAAATGCAACGTCTTTAAGCAACAAATTAGAAAGTGGCTTGGCTATTTTAGAAAAATCCTTAATAAACAGACGATAAAATCTGGCATGACCAAGGAAACTTCTAATGCCCTTAACACTAGTTGGTGAGGGGTAATTTTTCTATCACATCAACTTTAGCTTTATTGACTTCAATGCCTTTTTTAGAAATTTTATGCCCTAAGACTATTTCTTCTTTAACCATGAAATGATATTTTTTCCAATTTAAAACAAGGTTAGTCTCTTGACATCTTTTTAAGACCAATGCAAGATTATTCAAACAAGATTCAAAATCATGACCATAAATTGTGAAATCATCCATAAAAACTTCTATAAATATTTCAATAAAATCATGAAATATGGCCATCATGCATTGTTGAAATGTGGTAGGTGCATTACAAAGACCAAAAGGCATTCTCCTATATGCAAATGTTCCATAGGGACATGTAAATGTGGTCTTTTCTTGGTCTTCCGGGGCTATAGGTATTTGCATATACCCCGAATATCCATCTAAGAAATAATAAAATCTATTTCCTGCTAATATTTCTAACATTTGGTCAATAAAGGCAATGAAAAATGGTATTTCCTAGTGGCATTGTTTAATCTTCTATAGTCAATACATACTCTCCATCTCGTGATTGTGCATGTAGGAATTAACTCATTATTTTCATTGATTACTACAGTCATTCCCTCCTTTTTAGGCACACATTGAACATGACTTACCCTATTACTATCAGAAATAGGATAGATTATATCTGCATCAAGTAATTTCAATAATTTCTTTTTCACTACTTCTTGCATAGTTGGGTTGAGCCTTCGTTGGGGTTGCACCATCAGCTTAAAATTATCTTCCATGGGTATCCGATGTCTACAATAGCTGGGGCTAATCCCTTTCAAGTCAGATGTTGCCAAACCAATTGCTCCTTTATGCTTTTTTAGGACTTTATGAGTATTTCCTCTTCCAAACCTGTCAATAAAGATGAAATAATTACTGGTTCAGCATTATCCTTTAAAAATACATATTTTAAATGAGATGGAAGTGTTTTAAGTTTAGAATCTCCCTTAGGAGAGGATGGTTCATCCTCCATTTTCTCACTTTCACTATGTTCTTTTTCCAGATTTTGTACCAACTTCTTTTCCTTTGCTTCCAACTCCTCCATTTCCTTGGGATCCATTAAACAAGCTTAAAGCTCATCATTGAGAATGATCTCCTCTTGTTTTGTGTTGACACGTTCTTGATCTTCATCAACAAAGTAAATAGACTCTTCAAAATCATACGAAGGGTGTTTTAAAATCTTATTCACATTAAAAATCATTTCCTCCTCGTTGAACCTTAAAGTGACCGTTTATCCATGAACATCAATTAGAGCTCTTACCGTGTTCAAGATTGGCCTACCCCCTATCAATGTCACCTTTTTATCTTCCTCCATGTCCATAACCACAAAATCAACTGGAAAGATGAAATTTCCAACTTTTACCAGTGGGTCCTCAATAATTCCCTTCGATTTTTTTACCGATCTATCCACTAATTGAAGTGTCATTCGGGTTTCCTTTAGATCACCTAGGTTCAATTTTCTGCAAATTGAATAAGGCATCAAGTTAATACTAGCACCCAAATCACATAAAGCATGTCCAATAAAATTCCCTTCTAATTCACAAGGTAATATAAAACTACCAGGATCTTCTAATTTTTCAAAAATTTTATTGGTTAATATAGCACTACAATTACCAGATAATTGAACCGTTCTTATGCCTTTTAGCTTTTTCTTATTAGTACAAAGTTCCTTCATGAATTTAGCATATTTAGGCATGTGTAATAAAGCTTTAGCAAATGGTAAATTTATATATAGCTCCTTAAATATGTTTAAAAATCTACTTAATTATTCATTTTGCTTTTCTTTCTAGCTAAAACTGGAAAAGGTAATTGAGACTCATCAAGCACCGTAGAAACAAGTTTTTCTTTACCTTTACCCTTCTCAACCGTAGGAATCACTTTCTCAATATTTTTAGAGTTAGGAATACTTACCTCCGTTGTCGGTTCCACCCTTGGCGAAGAAGTCTTACCACTTTCAGTTTTTTCTAACTCTTTTCCACTCCTTAAGGTGATTGCTTTAGCTTCCTCCTTAGGATTATAGTCCACGTTAGATGGAAATATTTCTTGAGTCTGATTGGATAATGAACTAGCAAGTTGCCCCATTTGATTCTCTAGATTCCTAATGGATGCCTCTTGGTTCCTCATCCAAATATCTTGTGATTTTTATCTAGCATCTTGACTAGCCAAGATTGAATGTTGGGAGGCCATAAAGTTTGCAATCATCTGTTCTATGTTGGATTTCTTTTCTTGAGGAGGAGGAGGTTGAGATTTTTGAAAACCGGGTGGTTAATGGTATGATTGTGATGGGTATTGGTTTGGGTAATGTGGTGGAGCTTGATTTTGGTATGGGGGATGGTTATTGGGATGTTGATTATGGTTAAAAGGAGGTTTAGGATGAGAGTTAGAAGAAGAAACTTGATTACCTTCCCTCCATGAAAAATTTGGATGGTTCCTCCATCCCGGGTTGTAGGTATTACTATATGGGTTTAAGGCATTTACTTCTTCTACCATTCCTTCATTAATCTTCATTCCCGAAGATCCTTGAATTCCTGCAATAGCATCAACTTCGTTAGATAACATGGAAACATTCTTAACTTTAAGTTCATTTTTTTCTCTTAAATGTTCTTTTCTCATTAATTCCATTTGAGCTTTTAACATAGCTACTTCATCAATATTATAAACTCCCTGTTTTCATTGTGCTGCTCTAGAGGTCCCCATTGAGCATCATTGGTAGCCATCTCATCAAGAAGCGAAAATGCCTCTTCAGGAATTTGGTTCATAAAGCTGCAGTTTGAGGCTGCATCCAACAAAGATCTTGTTGATGGATTGGAACCTGCATAAAAAATGTGCATTAATTGATAGACAGTAAACTCATAATGTGGATAGCTTTTTAAAAGTCTCCTAATCTTTGCCATTCTTCATGGAAGGGATCCTCATAAAATTGTTGAAAATCATTAATTTATTTTCTAATGAGGGCTATTTTAGTAGGTGGAAAAACTTGCAAATGAATTTTTCTTGCATTTATTGCCTCATAGATGGATTGATTAGGTAACATTTGTAGCCAATCCCTAGCTTTTTCTATGAGGGTAAATGGAAAAAGTTTCAGCCTAATTGCATTAGTTGATACATTAGGAATTTGCACAATGTCAGTAACTTCTAAGAACATATCTAAATGTTGTGCAGGATCCTCTATGTTCGAACCAAAAAATTGGTTTCTTTGTATCATTGTGATGGTAGCGGGTTTAATCTCAAAATGCTGGTGGTGAGGAATCCTAATAGTTCTATGTTTTTCATTCCACCTAGGAATAGCATAATCCCTAATGGTCCTAGGTCTATATCCATTCTCGGGAGCTTGATGGGGTACGTTTTGCTCTTCGATCCTAGGCGGTGGAGGATCATTCATAGGTGGTTCTATTATTGGGTCGTCTATATTGCCTCTTAACTTTCTATTCCTTTGTAATGTGCTCTCAATTTCAGGGTTTACGGGTAGAGAATGGGGTTGTTTCTCACTATAAACCACTAGTCACCTAAAAATCAGAAAATAGGTGAAGAAGAGAATAAGAACACACAAAAATCACTTTAAAATCAAAATAAATAAACAAACGCCAATGTATCCCCGATAACGGCACCAAAAACTTGACCGGTGTCTAGCAAGTGTACTAGATTGGCTAAGTAATATAGGAAAATATAATTATGACCTAAAATATTGAACCCAAGGGAAACTTGTGCTTGTGTGAGTAATTTTAATTTTAAAAAGGAATTTATGTGAAGAAGGAAGAAGGTAAATCCTAAAAATTGTGATGGTTAAAGTTAAAAACTAAAAACAGAATTTTAAAACTAAGAATAAAATAAAACAGCTAAAAGAGTTGAAGTAATTAAAGATAAAACAAAAGCAAGCAAGTAATTAAGGTAAAAATCAATATTAAAAATAACTTTCACTAAAGGATTATCCACCTTAACCAATATTATTATGACTTAATCAAAAGAGAAACACACAAGTGATTATGAAGAATTTAGATTAATAAACCTAGATAACTTTACTCAAGATTATCATTCCAAGCATTAAAATTCTCTTATTCATATAAACTCAACACTTAGCATAAAGATCTGAATTAATCCTCCTAGATGTTTATTAAATCCTTTCTCAAGTAATTTAACTTCCACCTATTCTTAGTTATACCTTTCTCGATCTTAATTTACTTCAATCAACATAAAATTATAGCTTATTCAGATTATAATCATGCATCAACCTAAATAAATTAACCCAAGAACATGCATATCAATAATCAACTCAAAACCAATTACTAACCAATGTTTAATCAATTTAACAACAAATTTTTAATTAAATAAAGATACGACTATGTTTAAGAACTAAGAAATAATCAAACTTGCATTAAATTGAAGCACAAGCTTAAGTCATAATAATAAAAGTTAAGGATTCAAGTATCTTTTAGCAAAATTTAAAGAAAACTACTCTCTAGTCATGTTTAAAATCAAAACAAAGCTTTAAAGAAAATAGTAAAATCAACAAAAAATAAAAGCTACGTAAAAAGCTACAACTAATGAACTAATATTGATAATTTTCTTAATGAAAGATTCATCCTCTTCTTTAATGCTTCAGACTCCTTTTTATAAGCCAAAGTAGTAGTAGAATCCTTCTCAAACTCTAAAAATAAAATACGAAGCAAATCCTTCTTCAATGTTTGTTGAATTGGAGAAGATTGTGCGTTACCACGTCTATTTCTTTGTTAATCCTCACGTGGCCACGCATTCCCTTTTGTAATTCTTCACGTGACCACGGGATTTCCCTTGATAACATTCACGTGGCCATGGGTTTTTCTTCATTCATTTTCACGTGGCCATGGATATAAGAAATCCTTGAGAACACACAGCCACGCATATTTTACTTCTTGGAGACACACAGCCACACATAAACCTTCTAGACTTCATGCCTATTTTCTCGCATGACTTTTCCAAATTTACAATTTTAGCCCACAATAACTTGTCTTTTGCAATTAAGCTCTTTTCTTAGCAAAATATACCTGAAAAGCACCAAAACTTTGGATTAACTTCAAAAACATACAAATTAACATTTTAACTCTAAATTAACCAAAATTAAACCAAATTAACTAAATAACAACACTTAAAACATACTAAAAACTATACATAATTCACACTTATCAGTATTAACCCAAGTTACTGCACTCATTTGATTTTTATGGAAGAAGAATACAAACCGATGGCTCAACCCTAGAAAAGGCTCAATCCAGCCATGCAGGAAGTGGTCAAGAAAGAGGCACTCAAATTGCTCAATTCAGGTATAATCTACCTAATTTCTAATAGTAAGTGGGTTAGTCCTGTGCAATGTGTCCCTAAGAAAGGGGGGAATCATAGTGATTAGGAATGAGCTTGTTACGGGTTGGAGAGTATGCATAGATATTAGAAAGGCTAGCAGTGAATAGGTTCTATTATTTCTTAGATGGGTATTTGGGATATTTGCAAATTTTCATGGTCCCTGAAGATCAAGAGAAAATGACCTTTACCTGCCCATATAACACATTCGCCTATAGAAGAAAGCCTTTTGGACTATTTAATGCATCGGCTAAGTTTCAGCGGTGCATGATGGAAATTTTTCATGACTTTATAGAGAAATTTATGGAAGTTTTCATGTATGATTTTACCATTTATAGGTGAGATTTTGAGAGCTGCTTGAAGAATCTTGATTTGGTGCTAGGGAGGTGTAAGAAAACCAACTTAGTATTAAATTAGGAAAATGCCATTTTATGGTGAGGGAAGGCATTGTGCTAGGGCATAAAATTTCAGAAAAGGAAATAGAGGTGGATAAAGCAAAGGTTTAAGTTATAGAAAAACTCCCACCCCTAACCAGTGTCAAGAAAGTTAAGAGCGCTTTAGGGCATGCAGGTTTTTATTTGTAGATTTATCAAAGACTTTTCAAAAATTGCAAAACCCTTGTCCAATTTACTTATGAAAAATGCTCCTTTTGGATTTACTAGTGAATGTTTATTAGCATTTGAAATGTTGAAACAAAGGCTTATCTCCACCCTAGTGATTATATCTCCGGATTGAAATTTGCCCTTTGAGCTAATGTGTGATGCAAGTGATTTTGCAGTAGGAGCTGTGCTTGGACAAAGGCAGGAGAATGTATTTTATGCAATTTATTATGCAAGCCATACCCTGATAGGAGCCTAATTCAACTACACCACAATTGAAAAGGAACTTCTTGCAATTATTTTTACTTTTAAGAAGTTTAGGCCATGTTTATTTGGACCAAAAATTATGGTGTGATTTGACCATGTAGCATTGTGGCATCTCTTTGCCAAGAAGGAGCTAAAACTAAGGTTGATAAGATGGATGCTCATTTTGCAAGAGTTCCACTTGGAGATTAAAGATAAGAAAGGGGCAGAGAATTTTGTGGTAGACCACTTGTCTAGATTAGAGCACGATTATGTGAAAAAGAGGGAGATTTTAGACCTATTTCCTGATGAGCATATTTGTGTTATATTTGTATGTGAAGTTACTATGCCTTGGTTCGCTAATATGGCTAACTTTCTTGCATGAGGTTATTTGCCAAAGGATTTCACATGGTAAAAAAGGAAAAAGTTGATAGCCGATGTGAGGCACTACATTTGGGATGATCCTTATCTTTTTTTGCTTGTGCGCTTATCAAGTATTGAGAAGGTGCATCCCGAATGAAGAGCAAGATGAGATTATTAAAGCATGTCATAGTGGAGAAGCTAATGGACATCACAAACCCAACAGAACGGTATCAAAAATTCTCTCTTCTGGTTTTTATTGGCCCACTTTATTTAATGATATGAAAATATTTATTCAATCTTGGGATCATTGTCAAAGAGTGGGTAATGTATCTCGGAGAGATGAGATGCCTTTGACCAATGCGCTTGAGGTAAAATTATTTGATTTAGGGGGGATAGATTTTGTGCGACCTTTTTCAATTTCTTATGCATTTGAGTATATACTAGTTACAGTAGATTATGTGAGCTAGTGGGTAGAGGTCATGGCAACTAGAACTTGTGATGCCAAGGTTGTGCTAGTTACAGTAGATTATGTGACGTTATTCCCAAGGAAGTTGAAATCGAGGTGGAAAGGGCCATTTGAAGTTGTGGGAGCTGATAAATTTTAAGTGTGACATTAAAGTACCCGAGGGATGAGAAGGAGTTTAAAGCTAATGGACATTACTTGAAGCCCCACTTTGTATCTACATTTTATGGCGCTTCAGTGATTGTCACTCGCAATGACCCTTGAAGGTACGTAAAAGTCCAGCTGCGGACTTGGTAAATGTAGAACTACTTCTAAACCCTTACCTTTAGGATTGCCTTATTTTGTTTTGTTTTGTTTTGTTTTTGTAGTTGTTATGATTCGGAGATTGGTTCAAGAGAATGTGAATTTAAATCACAATTTTGGTGTTTTTACTAGTGTGAGTAGGTTGGGAAGCTATGTTTAATGGCTAGGAGGAGTTAAGAGAAAAATAAAATCTTTGGTGAAGATTTTAGGGGATCACGGTTGATAAGTGTGAATTATGTATAGTTTTTGATATGTTTTTAGTTTTGTTATTTCATTATTTTGGTTTTATTTAGGTTAAATTAGAGTTAATTTGTTAATATTTATGTTTTTGAGGTTAATTTCATGTTTTGTTTGGTTTTTAGGTTAAAATTGATATAAAAAGGGCTTAAATTGCAAAAAGGGCAAAGATTAGGGCCAAAAGTGCTAATATGAGAAATTTAGGCGACAAAACGAGCATTTAGTCCAGAGGCTTTTCACATGACCACGTGAAATCAATGAAGAAATATACCCATGGCCACGTGAAGGAGAATAGCATGGAACACATGGCCACGTGAAGGCATAAGGCATTTTCATCCATGGCCACGTGAAAGACCAAATGAAGGAAACCATGCAAACACGTGACCACGTGTGAGGAAGGGTTAATGGACACATGACCACATGTGAGGAAAGCTTAAGGAACACATGACCATGTGTAAAAATGAAAGGGGAAAGGTGTGGCCACGTGCTGAAACTCCCACTTCGTGAAGGATTTTCGAGCTTCCTGTTTTAGCAGAGTTCAATTCCTATTCTATGTCTGCAGTTTAAGAAGGAATCTACTATGATTTTGCATTATAAATAACAGTCAAAAACATCAAAGAAGGGGGATCAATTGAGGAAGGAACCTGAGAATTAAGCTTTACTTTCATTAGTTTATTTTTACGTTGTTTTCTTTTCACTATTTTTCTTCAACACTTTGTTTTAATTTTAAGTACGTCTTGTGAGTAGGTTTCTTTAACTTTTGCTAAAGGATACTTGAATCCTTAACTTGTATTGTTATGACTTAAGTTTGATCTTCAATTTAATGCAAGTTGATTATTTCTTAGTTCTTAAACATAGTCTTATCTTTATTCAATTTTAAATTGATTTTCAACTTGATTAACATTGGTTAAGTAATTGGTTTAAGTTGATTATTGATTTGCAAGTTCTTAGGTTAATTTATTGAGGTTAATGCATGATTATAATCTGAATAAGCTATAATTGTGTGTTGATTTGAGTAAGTTAAGATTGAGAAAAGTGTAACTAAGAATAGGTGGAAGTTAAATCTCTTGAAAAAGGCTTTAATAGACATCTAGGAGAATTAATTCAGGCATTTATGCTAAGTATTGAATTGTTCTGAATAAGGGAATTTTAATGCTTGGAATGATAATCTTGAATAAAGTTATCTGGGCTTATTAAACTGAATTCTCCATAATCACTTATATGTTTTCTTTTGTTTAAGTCATAGCAATATTTGTTAAGGTGGATAGTCCTTTAGTGAAAGTTGTTTTTAATATTGATTTTACTTCATTAAATTTACTTGCTTTCATTTGATCAACTCTTTAAATTCTTTTTATTTTAGTTTTCAATTATTGCTTTTAGTTTTAAATCTTCAATCATCATAACTTTGGGATTTCTTTTCTTTCTTTTACACACAAAATTGGTTTTGAAATTGAAATAGCTCATACAAGCACAAGTTTCCCTTGGGTTCGATATTTTGGGTCATAATCTTATTTCCCTATATTACTAGCCGATCTAGTACACTTGCTAGACACCGGTCAAGTTTTTGTCGCCGTTGCTGGGGACATATTGGCGTTTGTTTATTTATTTTGATTTTAAAGTTATTTTTGTGTGTTTTTTTCTCTTCTTCATCTATTTTCTTATTTTCTTTTTGGGTGACTAGTGGTTTATGGTGAGAAACAACCCCATTTTACCTATAGACCCTGAAATTGAAAGGACATTTCATAGGATTAGAAGGCTAAGAGGCAACATGAATGACCCAGAAATAGAACAACATATAAATGATCCACCACCTAGGATCGAAGAGCAACACATACCCCACCAAGCTACTGAAAATGGGTATAGACCTAGAACCATTATGGATTATGCTATTCCTAGGTGGAATGAAGAACATAAAACTATTAGGATTCCTCACCATCAACCTTTTGAGATTAAACCCGCTACCATCACTATGGTACAAAGAAACCAATTTTCGGGTTCGGACATAGAGGATCCTGTACAACATTTGGATATGTTCTTAGAAGTGAGTGACACTGTGCAAATTCCTAATGTATCGACTGATGCAATTAGGTTGAAACTCTTCCCATTCACCCTCATAGGAAAAGCTAGGGATTGGCTACAAATGCTACCAAATCAATCCATCCATTCTTGGCAACAAATGCAAGAAAAATTTCTATGCAAATTCTTCCCACCCGCTAAGACTGTCCTCATTAGGAAACAAATTAGTGACTTCCAGCAATTTTATGAGGAGCCATTCCACGAAGCATGGGAAAGATTTAGGAGACTTTTAAAAAGTTGTCCTCATCATAAAGTTCTTGTTTTTCAACTAATGCACATTTTCTATGCAGGTGCCCATCCATCAACAAGATCTTTGCTAGATGCAGCCTCAAATGGAAGTTTCATGAACCAAATTCCCAAAGATGCATTTTTGCTTCTTGATGAGATGGCTACCAATGATGCTCAATGGGCAACCTTTAAAGCAACTCAAAAGAAACAGGGAGTTCATAATATTGATGAAGTAGCTATGTTAAAAGCTTAATTAGAATTAATGGAAAAGAAGCATTTAAAAGAAATAAATGAGCTTAAAGCTAAAAATGTTTCTATGTTATCTAATAAAGTTGATTATTATGCAGGAATTTCAAGACCTTTGGGAATGAAGAATAATGAAGGAATGGTATAAGAAGTAAATGCCTTGAATCCATATAGCAACACTTATAATCCGGGATGGAGAAGCCATCCAAATTTTTCATGCAGGGAAGGTAATCAAGGTTCTTCTTCTAACCCTAATCCTAGACCTCAATTTAACCATAATCAACCTCCCAATAATCAACTTCCATACCAAAACCAAGCTCCATCACATTACCTAAACCAATACCCATCACAATCATACCACCAACCATCCGGTTTTCAAAAAACTCAACCTCCCCCTCCTCAAGAAAAAAAATCGAACATTGAAGAAATGATTGCAAATTTCATGGCCTTCCAAAATTCAATTTTAGCTAGCCAAGATACTAGATGGAAATCGCAAGATATTTGGATGAGGAACCAAAAGGCATCCATTAGGAATCTAGAAAACCAAATGGGGCAACTCGCTAGTTCTTTATCTAACCGAACTCAAGGGACATTTCCATCCAATGTAGACCAAAATCAAAAAGAGGAAGCCAAAGCAATCACCTTAAGGAGTGGGAAAGAGCTAGAGAAAACTGAAATTGGTAAGAATTCTTCCCCAAGGGTGGAACCGACAACGGAGGTAAGTAATTCTAACTCTAAAAATAATGAAAAAGTGCCTCCTACGGTTGAGAAGGGTAAAGGTAAAGAAAAACTTGTTTCTACTGTTCTTGATGAATCTCAACTACCATTTCCTGTTCTAGCTAGAAAAGAAAAATAAAATGAACAATTGAGTAGATTTTTAGACATGTTTAAGAAGCTATATATAAATTTACCATTTGCTGAAGCTTTGTTACACATGCCTAAATATGCTAAATTTATGAAAGAATTGTGAACTAATAAGAAAAAGCTTGAAGGCATAGGAACGGTTCAATTATTCGATAATTGTAGTGCCATATTAACCAATAAAATTCCTGAAAAATTAGAAGATCCTGGTAGTTTTACATTGCCTTGTGAACTAGGAGGAAATTTTGTTCGACATGCTTTATGTGATTTGGGTGCTAGTATTAACTTGATGCCTTATTCAATTTGCAGAAAATTGAATCTAGGTAATTTGAAGGAAACCTGAATGATGCTTCAATTGGCGGATAGATCGGTGAAGAGGCCAAAAGGAATCATTGAGGACTTATTAGTAAAAGTCGGAAATTTTATCTTTCTGGTTGATTTTGTGGTCATGGACATGGAAGAAGATAGGAAGGTGCCATTAATTATGGGGAGGCCATTCTTGAACACAGCAAGAGCACTAATTGATGTTCATGGACAGACGGTTACTTTAAGATTCAATGAGGAGGAAATGATTTTCAATGTTAATAAAATTTTAAAACACCCCTCGTATGATTTTGAAGAATCCATCTACTTTGTTGATGAAGTTCAAGAATGTGCCAACACAAAACAAGAGGAAATCATTCTCAATGATGAACTTCAAAGTTGCTTAATGCATCCCAAGAGAATGGAAGAATTGGAAGCAAAGGAGAAGAAGTTGGTGCAAAATCTAGAAAAAGAGCACAGTGAAGACAAAGGAACGGAGGATGAACCATCCGCCCATAAGGGAGATTCTGGACTTAAAACACTTCCATCTCATTTGAAATATGTATTTTTAAGTGATAATGCTGATCCAGTAATTATTTCATCTTTATTGACAGATTTGGAAGAAGAAAAGCTCATTGAAGTCCTCAGAAAGCACAAAAGAGCAATTGGTTGGGCAATATCTGACTTGAAAGGGATTAGCCCCAGCTATTGTACCCATCGTATACCTATGGAGGATAACTTTAAGCCGGTGGTGCAACCTCAACGAAGGCTCAACCCAACTATGCAAGAGGTAGTGAAAAAGAAAGTATTGAAATTACTTGATGCAGGTATTATCTATCCTATCTCTGATAGTAATTGGGTAAGTCCTGTTCAATGTGTACCTAAAAAGGGAGGAATGACTGTAGTGATCAATGAAAATAATGAATTAATTCCTACACGCACGGTAACGGGATGGAGGGTTTGCATTGATTATAGAAGGTTGAATAATGCCACTAGAAAAGACCATTTTCCATTGCCCTTTATTGACCAAATGTTAGAAAGATTGGTAGGAAATTAATTTTATTATTTCTTAAATGGATATTCGGGGTACATGCAAATACCTATAGCCCCGGAAGACGAAGAAAAGACCACAGTCACATGTCCATATGGAACATTTGCATATAGGAGAATGCCTTTTGGTCTTTGTAATGAACCTGCCACATTTCAACGATGCATGATGGCCATATTTCATGATTTTATTGAAAAATTTATGGAGGTTTTTATGGATGATTTCACTATTTATGGTCATGATTTTGAATCTTGTTTGAATAATCTTGCATTGGTCTTAAAAAGGTGTCAAGAAACTAACCTTGTTCTAAATTGAAAAAAATGCCATTTCATGGTTAGAAAAGGCATTGTCTTAGGGCATAAAATTTCTGAAAAAGGCATTGAGGTTGATAAAGCAAAAGTTGATGTGATAGAAAAACTACCTCCACCAATTAGTGTTAAAGGCATTAGGAGTTTCCTTAGTCATGCCGGGTTTTATCGTTGGTTCATTAAAGACTTTTCTAAAATTGCAAAACCACTTTCTAATTGTTGCTTAAAGATGTTGCATTTAACTTTGATGCTGAGTGTTTGCAGGCTTTTAACCTCTTGAAGCAAAAGTTAGTTAGTGCACCAGTCATTGCATCACCCGATTGGAGCTTACCATTTGAAATTATATGTGATGCAAGTGATTATGCAGTCGGAGCAGTCTTAGGACAACGAAAAGAGAAGATTTTCTACACCATCTACTATGCAAGCCATACACTCATCGGAGCCTAAGTAAATTACACCACGACGGAGAAAGAACTCTTGGCAATAGTCTTTTCCTTCAAGAAATTCAGATCTTACCTTTTAGGATCCAAAATTACAGTGTGGTCAGACCATGCAGCATTAAGGCATCTTTTTGTAAAGAAGGATTCTAAATCGAGACTTATCCGATGGGTGTTACTACTACAAGAATTTGATGTTGAGATTAAAGACAAGAAAGGAGTAGAAAACTTTATAGCTGACCATCTATCTAGATTGGATCATGCTAGCCTCGAAAAGGGAGAAATTTCTGACTTATTTCCCGATGAACATATTCGTGCTTGTTACACCTATGAAAATTCAGTTCCATGGTACGCTAATATAGCTAATTTTCTTGCTGGTGGTTATATTCCCAAGGAGTTTACTTGGCAACAAAAGAAAAAGCTCATAGCGGATGCCAAGCACTACTTTTGGGATGATCCATATCTCATCAAAATCTGTGCGGATCAAGTGCTAAGAAGGTGTGTACCAAAATCGGAGCAAAAAGCTATCATACAACAATGCCATGGAGGTGAAGTTGGGGGACATCACGGATCAAATAGAACAGTTTAAAAGATACTTCAATCAGGTTTTTTCTGGCCTACTTTGTTTGAAGATGTAAAATCTTTTATAGCAACTTGTGATAGATGCCAACGAGTAGGAAATATATCCAAAAGAGATGAGATGCCTATGAACAATATGCTAGAAGTAGAAATCTTTGATGTATGGGGCATTGATTTTATGGGACCCTTTCCAAATTCATTTGGGTTTGAATATATCTTGGTAGCAGTGGATTATGTGAGTAAATGGGTAGAGGCAATAGCTACTAGGACATGTGATGCAAAAATTGTGCTTGAATTCATTAGGAAAAATATTTTCACTAGATTCGGAGCACCTAGAGCTATTATAAGTGATGGAGGCAAACATTTTGTCAACCATCAATTCAGAACCTTGCTTAAGAAATTTGGTGCTAAGAACAAAATCACAACCCCATATCACCCGCAAGCTAATGGACAAGTGAAATTATCTAATAGGGAGTTGAAATCAATCTTAGAGAAAATGGTTAACAATTCTAGAAAAGATTGGTCTCTTAGGTTAGATGAGGCTTTATGGGCTTATCAAACTGCATTCAAAACCCCTATAGGTATGTCTCCCTTTAGAATTATTTTTGGAAAAGCATGTCACCTTCTAGTAGAATTAGAGCATAAAGCTTATTAGGCTATAAAATTTCTTAACTTTGATTTGAGAAATGCAGGAGAAAGAAGAAAATTGCAGCTCAATGAACTAAATGAAATTCGACAATGGTCATATAACAATGCTACGCTTTATAAAGAAAAGACTAAACAATGGCATGACAAGCATTTAAGGGTAAAAGATTTTGTTCTAGGAATGCTAGTGCTCCTATATAATAGTCGTCTTCGTTTGTTTCCAGGAAAACTGAAATCGAAGTGGCTTGGACCATACCAAGTGGTGTCAAGTAGTAACTTTGGTGTAGTGATGATCAAAAGCTTAAAAGATGGACGTGAATTTACAGTCAATGGTCATTGGCTCAAACCATACCAACTCAGATAACAAGAGGTTGCTGAAGCAACCATGGTTCTTCGCGATATCTAAGAAATGGTTTGGAAAGTCTAGCTGGAGACTTTAAAAACTCAAAACTTCTAATCTTTCTCTCTTTTATTTTTACAGTTAAGTTTTTGTTTTTTCATATTTTGTGTGTTTGTGTGTTTTGATTCATGAAAAGAATGAGTAAACAAGGTTTTTAAAAGAAGACATGTTTTTACTGGAAAGGAGTTTGTGTTTTCAAAGCTTAAAATGGAAAAATTACATTTAAGGAAGCTTAAAATGCGTATGTGTTTCAAAAGATGCAAGTGAAGCCTAAATATGCACATACACGTGACCACGTGTGGCTTTCCCTTTGCCATCACGTGGCCACGGCTTGAATTTCTACCATTCCTTTCAATATAACGTGACCACGTGATTCCAAGAGAAGAACTTCACGTGGCCATGCATACTTTACAACAAAAGCACATGTGACCATGTGTGGTTCCTCCCTTGGAAACTCGTGACAACGCAATTTGTTCCTAGACCTTTTAAAACATCTCCACATCCTTTGTATGCTTCTTCTTCATTTTAGTTGACTCTCACCCATGCCCATGCCTCACCAACACCAAATTGACCCACGACCACAGATTTTTACTCACCACCGATCATCACCATCTCCGACCACCATTTGCTCTCTCCTTGCTATTTTTCTCTCTCCTACATATCATCTCTTCCTTTTCCACATTTTCTCCATTAAACTAGGGTTTTTCACAACTCACACACACCACTTCAACTTGGTGTTGCATTTTGATTCGGTTCTCACCTTCAAGTAAGTATCTACTCTCCTTGCTTCTTATTTATCATTTTCATATCATCCATTGCTTTGTTTTGTGCCATTATTGCTTATAAATGGTTAGTTTTGAGGTTCCTTTACACTTAATATTTTGCTTTCATGTTAATTCCTTTTGCCTCTTTGGATGATTATGAGCATTACATGTATGTAATAGATGCTTGGTATGTAATTGGGTAAGGAACAATCTTTGTTATGATCTTTAAATTGATGCTCAAACCTGTGCTCATAACATGCTCGATGAAATGCCTCAATGAGTTTTTCTTTAAAAACATTTAACTTTCACTCTTTGGATAGCATGTTTATGATTTGTAGGGATGCATTATAACCTAATTCACTTCTTAAAAGATTGGGTGATGACTTTATTCATGCATAATAGGCATTATTTTTGACATATTCTTTGTGCCCAACCGTTGAATGTATTTTATGCCTATCATTTTGATCTTCACATATATACGGTGCATTTATGCTATCAATTTTTCATTTCATCCAAGTGTGTTTCGGTTCATTCAATGCATGATTCATGTGCTTACACCTTAGTATATTTTGGGTTATGAATTGACACTTACATTATGTTTTTATTTCTTTTCAGTGGCACCTAAACGGACCAAGTATCTTGATGTGGCAAGCTTTTCCGGTGTACTCATCCCATCATATATGGACAGGGCTAGGGTCAATAAGTTTGATTACTTTAGTAAGTGTACGTATGTCCAGCCCGCTTATTTAAGTCAGTTCTTTCTCAATATTCCGGCTGGAAATCTGTGGGATCATGAGATAGCATCGTTACTTCAAAATATTGGATGGATAAAATTCATTAAAAAGAAGCCTAAGGTATATTCGGAGATGGCACGGGATTTTTTATACTCCTTTGAATGTTACTTTGGGAGAGATACGGAGGACAGAACAGTAGGTTTTAAGTTTGGCAAGAAAGGCTATTCCTTGACCTTTAGGCAATTTTGAGAAATCTTAGGATTTGTGCCCGATGCTCCAACTGAATTAGAGAATGCCACTCCTATAGAAAATTGGGAGAGAATCAAAGATCTTGAGCTAGATGAGCCATGGGTAGGAGGACAATGCAAGGTTCTTGCCTTAAGGAATCATGCTTTGAGAATCATTCATCGTTTTTTGGCAAAGAGCATGTATAATAATTTGAAAAATGCAAGCACTATTAGTGTGTCCCAAGCGATGGTCCTCCGATGCATGATGGATGGCATAGCAATCAAAGGAGTAGGAAATATAGCAACTCGGATTAAGGAATTGCAGAAAATGCCAGGACATATTGATAATATTTCCATTGGATGGATAACTACAGTTTTGGCTATTGCAGTTGAACAGCCTATGTATGGAGAACCACTTCCAGGAGACCTACCTTGTATTGACAACAAAATGCTAAAACGGATGAAAATTCTGATTCCTCGGCCTCATGGTCATTGGGCAACTAGAGAGGAATATTTGAGAGAAAACAACATTAGGATTGAGGAGCAGCATGATGAGCCAAATGAAGCAGATATTACACCAGCTGCACCTTCTCCAATAAATGAGCCCGCAACACCTGAATGGGAAGGTCCATTTAATCAGTTAAGTAGTCGTTTGGATGCTCAGCAAATTCAGCTTGATCAAATGCAAGGATGACTTGATACATTGCAGGATTCGGTAATGAGCGGTAATGCAACTATGGAGAGATTAATACACCAGTTTTGGCAGCAGTATCCTCCACCTCTGCCTCCACCTGAATAGTTCTTTATTTGCTATGGACAGGAAAGTTTTGAGGAGGGGGTCTTTTCCTTTCAGGGAGATTGTCTTCTACCTTCTTTTATCTTTTTCATGAATTGGTTTTTTATGTTTTATGTTTTGTTTTCTGTTGTTTTGTTTTGTTTATGTTTTGTTTTCTTTCTTAAGATTGTAAAACATGTTGAATACTTATGTAATTCACTTTTTCATTTAGTTTGCATGAGAACTTAGTTTGCCCCGGTTGCTTTCAAAACTTTGAACAAATTAAACTTGGATATAGGAGTATGCATGTTTAGAGCCTTTGCTTAGCAAGAGAAAAAATATGTTGTTTGATAAATCTTTAGATAGTTTAATCTTCAGCTTGATAAATATTTGTTAGTTTCCAAATCCTTGAAAGCACTTAGACCAGTTTTTAACTTAGAAAAACCAATGCAATGAAGTAGTGAAGTAAGGAAATTTAGAGCAATAGAACCTTCCTCATCACCCTTCAAAGTATATGAACAACTCAAACAACTTAGAAAATGATCTAGGCAACAATTTTCTTGATAAACTTTCTTAAAAGACTTTTTGTCCTACCTTGATGAAATTATCCTTTGTTAAGCCATTTTGAGCCTAATGAGGTATGCTTAATGCGTACCATTAATATTTTCTTGTTACACCTAATGTTTTAACCATATAACCTAAAAAGCTTTTATCTCACCATATGGAATTGGCCACTTTAGGATTGAATAGATATGTGAGAGTATTAAAAATCTATTGGGTTTAGCAAAGAAAATTTTATCAAGAATCATTGATAGAGTTAAAGTGAGAAATCTACCTTGTATACCTTGAGATCATTCAAATTAGCTTGTGAATGCTAGCTTAAAAAAAAGAAAAGAAAAAAGCTAGCAATTATGAAAAATCTAAGTGTGGGGTAATACAAGGAAAAACAAAGTTATGATGAGTTCTTGATAAAAGGGTATAAAGATCTCTTAAAAGGAATTTTGAAAGTGAAGCAAGAATGAGCAAAACATATATTGCTTAAGTTATTGGGGTTTAGCAATCTATTTTGTCTTAGAGTGTCTATTCTTGTTATTGATATTTTATCCATTCTTTGATAACCATATCTTTAGCCCCATTACAACTTTTAAAAGACCTAAGTGATTTTAAGCTTGTTTTGAGTTGTTTAGCGGAGATGACCTTTGGGTTCCGGTGCTAAAGGAGAGGCCTATTGAGTTTTAGAGTTTCAAGCACGAAATCAACTGTATTCTTATGCATTCATATATTCTAAACTTCATTACCTAATTGTGTTGATATTTTGATTTTCAAAAATTACTTAAAATGATTTGGTCGTGCACACACTCAAGGAAACTAACTTATATTCTCTTGTATGAAGTTGATCTATTTAGAGTTTATATTAAGTGCTTTTGTTAAAATGCTAAGTTTGGTTTTAAAATTGCATATCTTTGTACAAGTTTGATGGTTTTGAAGGTGGGATTGTTATAATTTGCTTGAGGGCAAGCAAGGTTTAAGTGTGGGGTATTTGATAAGTGTGAATTATATATAGTTTTTGATATGTTTTTAGTTTTGTTATTTCATTATTTTGGTTTTATTTAGGTTGAATTAGAGTTAATTTGTTAATATTTATGTTTTTGAGGTTAATTTCATGTTTTGTTTGGTTTTCAGGTTAAAATTGATATAAAAGGGCTTAAATTGCAAAAAGGGCAAAGATTAGGGCCAAAAGTGAAAATATGAGAAATTTAGGCGAAAAACGAGCGTTTAGTCCAGAGGCTTTTCACGTGACCACGTGAAATCAATGAAGAAATATACCCATGGCCACGTGAAGGAGAATATCATGGAACATATGGCCACGTGAAGGCATAAGGCATTTTCATCCATGGCCACGTGAAAGACCAAATGAAGGAAACCATGCAAACACGTGACCACGTGTGACGAAGGGTTAATAGACACGTGACCACGTGTGAGGAAAGCTTAAGGAACACGTGACCATGTGTAAAAATGAAAAGGGAAAGGCATGGCCACATGCTGAAGACTCCCACTTCGCGAAGGATTTTCGAGCTTCCTGTTTTAGCATAGTTCACTTCCTATTCTATATCTGGAGCTTAAGAAGGAATCTACTATGATTTTGCACTATAAATAGCAGTTAAAAACATTAGAGAGGGGGGATCAATTGAGGAAGGAACCTGAGAATTAAGTTTTACTTTCATTAGTTTATTTTTATGTTGTTTTCTTTTCACTGTTTTTCTTCAACACTTTGTTTTAATTTTAAGTATGTCTTGTGAGTAGTTTTCTTTAACTTTTGCTAAAGGATACTTGAATCCTTAACTTGTATTGTTATGACTTAAGTTTGATCTTCAATTTAATGCAAGTTGATTATTTCTTAGTTCTTAAACATAGTCTTATCTTTATTCAATTTTAAATTGATTTTTAACTTAATTAACATTGGTTAAGTAATTGGTTTAAGTTGATTATTGATTTGCAAGTTCTTAGGTTAATTTATTGAGGTTAATGCATGATTATAATATAAATAAGCTATAATTGTGTGTTGATTTGAGTAAGTTAAGATTGAGAAAAGTGTAACTAAGAATAGGTGGAAGTTAAATCTCTTAAGAAAGGATTTAATATACATCTAGGAGAATTAATTCAGGCATTTATGCTAAGTATTGAATTGTTCTGAATAAGGGAATTTTAATGCTTGGAATGATAATCTTGAATAAAGTTATTTGGGCTTATTAAACTAAATTCTCCATAATCACTTGTATGTTTTCTTTTATTTAAGTCATAGCAATATTTGTTAAGGTGGATAGTCCTTTAGTGAAAGTTGCTTTTAATATTGATTTTACTTCATTAAATTTGCTTGCTTTCATTTGATCAACTCTTTAAATTCTTTTTGTTTTAGTTTTCAATTATTGCTTTTAGTTTTAAATCTTCAATCATCATAACTTTGGGATTTTTTTCTTTCTTTTACACACAAAATTGGTTTTGAAATTGAAATAGCGCATACAAGCACAAGTTTCCCTTGGGTTCGATATTTTGGGTCATAATCTTATTTTCCTATATTACTAGCTGATCTAATACACTTGCTAGACACCGGTCAATGGTTATCAAGTTTTTCTGGTAACCATGACATAGGTCAGTTTTTGGTTCTGGATCTCGGAGCATGTTAGGTCATGATTACTAGGTTTTATCTAGTAACCGTGAGTCCAGTTTTTTTTAGTCCAGTGGGAAATGCATTTTATCTCATGGTCATTAGAATTTTGGTAATGACCGTGACCCTACCTCTTTTTCAGTCCAGTAGCCAAAATTGAGTTATCTCACGGTCAGCAGGTTTCACCTAATGACCGTGACCTTATATATATACATATATATATCTATATAAAAAATTACCCTAACTCTAAAACAATGCCGTTTTAGCTTGTTTTTTTAAGGGTTCTACCCTTCTTCTTTGATTTTTTTTCTTTTTTTTAGTTTGTCTATCTCTCTTCTCTCTCTCTCTTTCTTTCTTCTTCTCTCTACCGTCTCTCTCTCCGTCGCTTCCCATTACGATCCACAGGTATGTCTCCTATCTTCTTTTCTTTCTTCTTTTTCTTATTCTCTTCTCTTTATTTCTCTGTTTCTTGTATTTTTTATTTGTTTTTAATTTTTTCCTTTTTGTTTTGATTTGTTTTGAGCTTCTTTTGTCTTTCTTCGTTCTTATTTTTCTAAACTTATTTTATTTTCCTTCTTTTCTTCTTCATTTTTTTATCTTTTTCTTTTGTTTATATGGTAGTCATATTTCCTTGCGAGACATCAACAAGTACGAAAACCCTTTTCTCCCTTTTTAATTTTATTTCGTCTCTTATTTGTGTTTTGTTTTTCCTTTGAATTTCGAGTTTGTTTGTTTATTTTTGAAGTAGTTTTTATTTTTTTTGTTTGAGGTTATGTTTGTTGTTTTCCTTTTGTTCGAGAAAGTTTCTCTCTCATTTTTCTTCCTTGTCTTTGTTGTCTTATTCCTTTTATTTATTCTCTTTGGGTTTATCTTAGTTGCCTATAAATCACACCTCACTCTCACACAAATTTTCACCAAATCCAAGCTAAGTAAGTGTTCTTATTTTAATCTCTTTGCTAAAAGTAGATAAATCATGTTTAATCTCTATCGGTCTTCTAATTTAAGTTTTAATTTTGTTTTAGTTGGTCTCTCTTACATGGTTCCTTTGTGATTCTGTTAAGCTCACAATTTCATTTGCTTTTATGCTTAATTTTCTTTACTATTCTGGTTCGATTTGGTGAATGGAAGCTGGACAGGTTATTTTCTCTTTCCCTTTACTTCTTTTTGGTTGCCCTTTTTAAATTCATTTTTGGTTTTTGTCTTACCTATTGACTGTGTTTATTTTGTGAACCCATTGTGTTTAGAATGATTGTCTATGTTTTTGTTTTTTTTTATGTTGTTTCTTTAATTTATAAGTCTTCATAAAAATTGCTCGCATTTATTTTAGACATTCATGAGGGGCTTCAGTTGCTTGATTATGTTTATTCATTGATGAATTTTGATTGTGTGATCAGTGAGGAACAAGCAAGTAGAAAGTCTTTTTCTGTGTGCTATATTGTTTAATCAATGCATATTTTTTGGGAAATAGAGCGCTCCTGTTTAGTTGATGCCTATCTTGACTAAAATGGATGACTTTTACATTATTGCATCCAAATTCTTAATGTCTCTACCTTTAAAGTGCATAGTTGCTGCAATTATCCCTTTTCTATTGGGTAATTATGCTTAAATATCCATAGTTGTTTGAGAATGATGCTAGATCATAGCAATAGTTGAGCCAGAGCTTGGTTTTTAGTGGAGCATTATTGGCAAGGTACATGATTGGCAATTGAACCTAGAACTTTAAGCTTCACATCTTTATTTCCTTTGGCTATTCTTTATAAGTTTGTGGAGTCTACCTTTTTCTTGTTGAGCAATTTGAAGATGCATGTTAATCATTTGAAACCTTGCAAGGCCATTTTTACAATTTTGTGCATTCTTTTCATGGTGTTCATATTTCACCTTGTTGTTTTATTCATCACATCATTTGCTAACCTCAATTGCCAATTTTATTTGAGTTGTTTAGATTGACTTTATTCACTATTTCTCTTGCTAACACCCTATCAAATTTTCAATTGGACTACAATTTTATCTTAGCATTGCTCATTTGTTTCTTGAGTTTCTTTTGCAATGTTGAGTATGTTTAACTTTGTTAATTTTGTTCTTCTCAGTGGGACCAAAGTGATCACATGCTCCCTACTGATGGTGCCTTTGCTTATCCAGACTATGATAAGAACACTGCTTGGGACAAAGTTAATGACCCATAAATTGGAGGCTCTTACATTTCAGGGACAACTAAATCCCATCACTTAGGGGATTATGCTTTTCGAATTTTACATTATTTTTTCTTCATGTCTTTTATGTCACATGTGTAGAGTGCAGGATAAGTCAATCTACCAGAGGTGCTCATCCTATCATGCATGGCCAGGAGATTCCTAATCAATGGAGATTACCACTAATGGAATAAGCTAGAAGAGATACAGTAGCAGCCTATAAAGATTAAGAAAATATCTTTAGGAGGATGGATCACTATGCTTGCTAGGGCTTTTGGGCACCCACTGAATGAGAAAAAAGCCCTCCCTACAATGGCTTACATCAACCAGAAAATGTTAACAAATATGAAGGTGGTTGGGTCAGATAAGACTACAAAGCATAGATTTAGATTCACTGACAAAGAGGAATTCTTGAGAAAGATGTAGAGAAGCCTATGAAATCCTCCTCCTACCCTAGATCAAGGAGCTGTAACCCTCTTTTCTACCAAGTACACGACTCTGATGGATAGAATGGATGCTTTAGCTACCAATCAAGAGGAATTCAAGCAACAGTAGTAGCAGATAATCACAACTATGGCAACTCTAGCATCCAAGCTTGATACGGTTGCCCCACCTGGCCCCTCTCACTTTTGATGCAGGGAGTTTTCTACCCCATTGATTGTTTTTGAATCTTTAGCTAATTCTTGCTGAAGATAACAAGTTTTGAAGTGTGGGGTATGAGAGTTATTATTGTTGAAATTTGAACAATTTTTTATGGTTAATTATGGAACTTGTTAATTTTTGTGAAGGTTTAAGGCCAACTGTAGGAAGGTAATATTTTTGTAAAGAATTTTTCTTATGCGGATTTTCTTTTTGGAGGAAGAAGTTTGGGTTCAATGGCTTAAAAGTGTGAAATTCTTGAACCACAACTCTGTTTAGTTGATTTTCAGTTGTTTTAGTACATTTCTATTTCAATAAATTCATGCATTTTGGATTTTCTTTAGTTTTGACTTAAAGTAGTTCTTTTACTTCAATTTCATTTACTTTATGTTTTACCCTACCTTTTATTTTAAGTAGTTTATTATGTTTTAATGTTTCAGCTTTACCTTTGAATTTAAGTTAGAATAAATTTTTCTTTTGAGTTGTTAATTATCTTGCATTTTGTCTAAGTTGGCCAGTTAATATTGAATTGGATCAATTTGAACTTTAATTTGTGAACAGTCTTTTAGAAAGACTGAGTAGCTAAAGAGCAATAGTATTGTTTAGTGGAAATTTTTCAGTTGAATTGCTCTCAAATAATCATTTATCACCCAATTTTTGAACTATTGAGCACAATAGGCTAAATTGTTCAAAATAAAAAAAATATTAATTTCCAAAAAAAACCAATGAGTAAGAGCAGTAGAGTAATGGAATCCTGGAATAGCTAGAACCTTCCTCATCACCTTTCGAAATGAATATTCAACTCAGGCAGGATTAGGATATGACCCAGACAGTCTTTCTTTGGTAAATACATTGTAAATAACTCTTGACTTACCAACTGATTAATTCTACCATTATTAGCCCATTTGAGCTTAATTGGTATGCTAAAAGCATACTATTTGAATTTTTTTAAATACATTGATATTTAACCATATAACTTAAATGCCTTTATCTTTTCTATTTTAGAATTAGCCACTCTAGGTTGGGGAATGAAAAATTTGCATGATGGGTTTGAATCTAATTTTGAAGGTTTATGAGCTTAAATTTTTGAAATATTTTAAGACTTGATGGTAAGAATTTAGTGCTTTTGGTCCTTTCTTCAACTCATTTGAATAAGTCATCAAAAAAATGATAAAGAATAGATGTTATGCTGCAAAAATTTTGTTTGACTCATTACTGCAGAAAATAAGTGTTGGGTGCCTAGCATTGATGGGAAATGTCAATTGATTGAGCCAAGAAATTTTAGCTCTTACTTTCTGTAATTTTGAGAATCCAATTAATGTCTTGAGATTTATCTTAAGTTTTGTTAGAAAAAGGCATGAATTGTAGAAAGAGTTGTTTATCGTTAGAAAGTTAGATGGTATTTTTTCCTAGGTAGTGTGATTTATTCTATTTTGCTAACTTGATAATTTATTTGGAACCAATACCTTTGCCCCATTACAACCTTAATGTAAGACCTGATGATCCTATTTTGTTCTGAGTTGTTTAGTGAAAATGACCCTTATGGTTCAGGTGCTAAAGGAGAGGCTTAAGGCTGTTCTGAGTTTCAAGTGTGAAATCGACGTATTTTTCTATTTGCTCTATTGTTCAAATTCACTGATAGTTTTTGGATTTTGGAAAGTTATAAATATGTTTTGGCGTAACACACACACACATGAGAAATTGCTTGATATAGATTAGTTTGAGTATGTTTGATTGAATTTTTCATTTGAATGTCTTCTGCTAAGTGCTAAGCAAAGTCTATTTTTAGTCCAGTTTTTAGTGTCTTTCTATTATTTTTTACTTTATTTTTCTTGCATTTAATAAATTATGCCCATTCTCGGTTATTTCTAGCTTTTATGTGATTTAGAGAGCTTTTGATGGAACTTTGTGCTAAATTGTGAATTTTGTAGGTACCTCATGATTATTAGATTTTCCTAGTAATCGTGACCTAAGTCTTTTTTTAAAACGTACCATTTTGGGACATGTCATGGTCAGCAGGGCAATTATACATATAGAGGTGTTCACCTTGTCCTATGGAGCTCTTCAGTATAGAACCTAAGAAAGAAGTACCTCACAGCTACTAGGTTTTTGGTAATGACCACGAGGTAGTCATGCTGTCAGTCCAGAATGTAAAGGAGAGCTATGTCACGATCATTAGGTTTTTTGTGATAACAATGACCCCTTGTCCAGAAGCATATCAAAGCTACATCATGGTCAGCAAGAATTTCCTAATTATCGTGACTCGTGTCAGTTAAAAGAGGGATTTTTAAGTAGGTTAGGATCAGCAAGAAAATCCTGATGACCGTGACCTATTTTTGCCTATATATAGCAGATATTTTTGCATAATCAGGAGGCTGGTTTTTCTTTCAAATCTAGGATTTTATTTTTTATATCTTTCATCTTTTTGTTCATTTTTCATACATTGATACATAGATATAGTTAAAAAAAATAAATAGATTTACAGTGAAATACATAGATTAAACAAATACTTACAGCTTAGAAGTGTAAATTTACATAGTTTAGAGCTCATATCCATTTAAGCCTTGGAGAAGATTGAAGAACTTGGGATTCAACTGGGTTTTCTTCTACAATGAATTTTTAGGGTTTACTCTATCCTTTTCTCTTACTATTTTGTAATGGGTAGTGAGTAGTCTTCTAGGTGTTTGGGGGATCTTTAAATCCCCTACCCACAATGTGAATATTGAGCATATTTTAATTTTATATATATGAATGAATGGTTTATTTCACTGTTGCTTATTGTTATTTCATGAGTTTTCAGTTTCTCAAGTTATTTTCTAGCTTGGATGAATGGTTTTTATCTTAAATCTTTGTTGGATATTGAGCTTGTGTGGATTGAATGCTGTAAATGATTTTACTTTGTTTTTTTACCATGAATGTTGTCTATTTTAGACTGCTTCAAAATGGGACTCTAGATGTGCAATATTTTATGGTTCGAGGGCTAGAGTGTGGAGTGAAATATATGATTTTTAGGTTGTTTGGCTCTGAAATGGGAAAGCAAACCGAACTCAGGATTTAAGACTCATGCTTAGGCTAGTTGTAAGGCTTGCTCCGAAATAGGACGGTTTGCAAGTAGATTAGCTGGCTTCGGAATGGGATGTTTGGGGTAAGAGGGTTATCCCGAAGTTTTTTATATATTACATTAGGTTGAATTAATTTACATTTGGCGTGGGGTGGATGAGTGAACCCGAGCAATATTTCTTTTATATTGAATTTTTATACTTACTGATTGTCCATAGTTTAACTTATATTAAAATCACTGCTAGTTTTAATTTAGCAACCTATTTATTGCACATTTTAGTTGTTCAGAGTCTTTATTAAAGAAAATAGATAACTCATACACACAAAACAATTGGGAATTCTTCAGCATACAATTAATTTCCATAGCTTACACACACAATCCCTTGGGTATGATATTTGAGGCTTCTAACTATACCCCACTTTATTACTTATCGATCTAGTGCACTTCCTAGATTCAGCAACAATCATGGTTAGTTCGGAGTTAAAATTTAAAGTGAAATCAAGGTTTAATCGGCCTCTAAAAGTTAAAAATATGAAAAATGAAGTGGTTCGGTTCAAAGGTTAACTAGGTTGACATAGATTTGATCGAGCCTTTAAAAATAGCAAATGAGATCTAAAAATTGCCATAAATTGCTATTATGTCTAAAATTATGTGTAGAATATTTTGGCAATAAAATTTAATTTTTCAATGATACCGATAATTATCGAATCCGGATTGATCTGATTGAATTGAACCAATAACGAACTTCAATTGGGCTAAAATTTTGTATATAGCCTTTTTGAAATATGATACGGATTGATGAAATCAAAATTGGATTAATTTGGATTTGAAAATGAGAGAATTATAAGAAAATGGCATAATGGGCTTGGTTTTAGGCTTTTAAGCCTAAATTAGTGTACTTGGATTGGACTAAAGCCCAACCCATTTAGCCACTATAAAAGCTTGTTGGGAGATGATATTTTGAGCAGCCAACCTTATCTCTTCCACCTTCGTCTCCTTCTTCCATCCTAAGTGGATTTTTTCTCCCTATATCATTTCTTAAACCTATATTCTTTGATTAGAGGAAGATAAGTGGGAGAAATCAAGTAAAAAAGCTTAGGGTGTCAAAGTGAGGTAAGAGAAAATCTTGGTTCCTATAAGTGTTTTTAGGTGCCTATACTTCATTTATATGGTTAATTTGAGCATTTGAGATCAAAAAAGTAGTATTTCTTATGTTAAAAAATTCGGCCATGGTAGGTTCTCCAAGTGAGGTGCAAGTTTCTAAAGCCAAAGGTAAGTAAAAGAAAGCCTAAATGAGCTTAAACTAGTGAGAAAGGTTAGTGGCTACTAAATCCTTCTATTTCCCTTGAATTGACATTTTTTTCCTTTATGTAACTTAGGGAAAATTAGTGTAAATGCATGTATAATGGAAATTAACTTTAGAATAATGATTTAGGTCCTTGAATATAGCTATTAGAATGCTTAATTTGATTTAAAAGAATATGTAATGTGAACAACCCTTAGTGGCCGAATGGTTTCTTAAAGAAAACCAATGTAAATTTTGTGTTTTTTTATGAATTATGCCATAAAATGAACCTAGAAATGAAGTATTATGTCCATGAATTTTTTTGAAATTTATGAAAATTATTTGAGCATTTTTAGGAAGAAATTAGGTTATGTATATAATGTATTTTTTGAATTATTGAGAAATAATTCATTAATTAAGTGAAAAATAGGGAATTATTTTGAAATAATTTACAAACTGTGCAAAAGTATTGAAAAAATTGAATGATTGCTGTTTTGAATCGAAAAAGTGAATGAAACTATCAAAAGTCTCAAAAAGTGAATTGAATGCAAGTGAAATATTACCTTTAGTAATAGTCAGACGGTCAAAATTTAGCTCAGGATATAATTAGCTAGCCATAGGGATACCTATACCACGGTGCAAGTCAAGGCGACTTGCTTTACTATGGTAAGAACACTCATCTCCCATAGTATTTGCTCCGTTCTGTAATATGTTATGTGAAAAATGGTCATTTAGGGTCATTTTTCAGTTTGTATTATGATTCTGTGGGGTTCACATCCTGTATATCCGGTCTGAAAATTTTTATCAGGATTGTACTAGGGGTATAAATGTAAAAATGAGTGAAAATGCAAAAAAAAAAAGTAAAAGTGAAGTTTAAAATGAAAATGAACCTAATTGAAAAAAATAAAAAGTCTAGGAACAAAATGGTAATTTTTCAAAATATGAAATTTAATGAGTAAAAGTGATAAATAAATAAAAGGAAAGTGTAAAATGGTAATTTAGTGATTGTACAGTCTAAAATTGAACCTTTGTAAATTAGAAGGACTAAAATATAATTTTGCATGAAAAAGTTAAAATAAGGACCAATTGGTAATTTTGCATACCAAAAATTGATGTGAAGTGAAAACAAGAAAACAAATGAAAATTTTGTGATTAAAGTATAAAAAGGGTAATTTTGTAATAAAATAAAAAATTTACTAAAGTATTGGTATTAAATTGAAATGACTGTTAAAAATATTGATAAATATATTTTTGACAGAAAATTTATGAATTTTGCATAATTAATGTAATTATGCTTGATTAGAAAATGCTTTGATTGTTTAGCCACCACTGAGTATATTTAATGCTCAACATGTAGTATTTACTGCATTTAAGTTCTGAAGAACTTGTGGAGCAGTAGAACACAGAGGAGCAATTTTGAAGGAAAAAATGGGAGTTAGGAATTATTTCTGTATTGGCATATACATATTTTCCAAGTTTGAAGTAAGGAAATGGTTTACAATTAAACATTTTTGTATTTATGTAAATATGTATTTTGTCAGAAAATGGATTGAAGGGGTAGGTTGTGAAATGGAAATGAGAATGAATGCATGGATGAATGTATGCATTCTGTTTATGAATGGTGGTTCCCCGGAGAGGCTGTGGATTGTTTGATTTGCAGGTTGGATAGGCAATATTATAGCCGTTATATTACCGAATATTTGTAAAATAAATAGTAAAATTGGATAGTTATAGATTAACGATAAGTTGGTATTGTAAAAATGATTAATGGAAAAGAGTTAGTGAGTAATAAATTGATTAGTTTAATGTATGATTTTAAGGAGAAAATTTTTTTCGGCTTAATCACTTACATTTTGTGATATCAGAGTTGTGGTTTAAGCGATTTTAAGATTGGAGTGGGATAAAGCAATTGCCCAGTCCAAGACAGTTCCAGCTAAGGCAACTCATAATGGCTGGCGGGCCTGGTGTCCAAGTCCTGCCAATAACAGGTTTTTTAACTTAGCTTCATCAGATAGCTTGTTGATAGATAAAGGCCTATCATCTGAATCTATATCCACTTTATTCTCCAAATGATGATGCTTTAGATCAAAAATAATCACATATTCCATATCCACATTAACTCCTGAATTCGACCCAAGAACCATCTCCCAAGATCCACTAGATTCCTTATAAGTCTCCTTATTTTTATCCCCCTTATTATCTACATTATGATCCTCTATACCTCATTTCACGTCACAATCAAGGCCATTACCATAGTAGTTAACAACTTCACCCCCCTGACTCCTTCTTTTCAATCATTGAATTGGTACCTTTCGATGTCAAAAAAGAATTAACAGAGGAGTTTCAAAGCCACTGATTCCCCATAAACATCTGAGCTCTACGATTCTTAACCCGAATAGATTCATTATAGACTTTCTCAATGGAACCTATAGGATTATGGAATAGCTTTAGGCAAAATTTTTCACCACATCTCAGCAGGCCACAAATGAAACAAAATAGGGGTAAACATTCATATTGGAATGCAACTCTCACCTATTCAGCCCCAACCTTCTTAAGCTTCATCTCTTTTTTCAACTTTAGATGCACATCAATGCTGACTCTAATTCACATAAAACTTCTCCATGTGCTAGTGAAGTTGTTAGGATTTGTAGAAATAAACTCACCTAAGTAATTACCAATCATTTGGGCCACTTTCATCAATATAAATCCCAGTGGAAGATTATGAACTTGTACCCAAAAACTAGAAAAGAAGAGTGAATCCTTCTAAGAATGATCATTTAGTTATAGTTTTTGGAAAATAAGTAACTAATTGTCAAATGTCAAGGGGTCACCATCAATCACCCTTTGCATATCAAGTTCATGGAAAAACTGATAAATAAATAAATTAGGACTTAAATCCTTAATAAATACTCCCATAATAGGCCTCCAAACAGAAGCCAATAGGTTTTTCATGGCTACTATATTTATCTATTTATCAATTAAAAATCTCCCCATTAAGCTCCACCTAGTAGATGTGGCTTGAACATCCAGATCTTCCTCTGCAATAATAATGCCTTCATTAGCTTCATCTTCAAACGTCATATTTACACATATGTTATTGATGTTAACATTCTCGTTCTCAAGATCTTCCATGGTAGAAAAGGATAAAAGAGAATAAAGAAGAGAAAAGAACCAAAAGAGAGACAGAATGATACAAAACTTGCTAAAAGCTAGACAAGACAAAACTTGCTAAAAGCAAGATATTCACCATCTTTCTTTTGATTTGGGACTTTTTTTATGATTACTACTAAATGCATATTAATAGGCCACTGCTATGTATATAAATTTTGATAAAAAGAAAGCACTTCACTTTTTACTTGTTCATTTATGAACCATTCATTGTTCTCATTTTTCAGCTGAAAACCTTATTAAATCCCATACGGTGGTCATTTTTAAGCGAAAATAAAAAAGTATTTTTATCTCCTAATTTCAACCCTTCTTTCCTGGCTTTTTGAGCCCAATAAGTTTCTTCTTGTTTTATCATATTAATTATTTAGTGCTCCAAAAAAATACGTTCTTTAATCCAAGTACTTGAGTGTTGTTTCATATTTTGTATTTCTTCCTTTAGCTATATAATTTGCTATTGAGAATTAATATGGTGTTCTTTTGACCATCGTCGTAAAATAGGGTTAGTTTCATCCATTGTCACTGAACTTGTGACTAATTTTACAACAGTAATAAATTTTTTTCGTAAAAATCACTGAAGTTTGCGAATATATACAACAAAATCACTTTAATCAGTTTCCAGCAAGGGAAACACCGAAAAATTCAGCTAGCATGTTCGGTCATAACAATGTGCGCACATGGTACCACATCAACATGATACGTGTTATGTTTTCCACATTAGCTCACACGTGGATAGAAATCAGTGTTTGAAATCGCTACATGTTATGCTGACATAATGCCACACTGGGTGCCATGTGTGCATATTGTGGTGACTGGACATGCCAGTTGGACTTCTCTATATTTTTCTTACCGCAAACAGTTAAAGTGATTTTGTTGTATATATTTGCAAATTTTAATGATTTTTATGAAAAAATTTGTTATTACTATTATGAAATTAATCATAAATTTAGTAAACATAGGTAAAACTAACCCTATAAAATATGCTAGCATCTTTTGAGTTTCTATAGATAAATGCTTTAAAGAAGAACTATAATCATTAATTGTTAAAAAGATTTAATAGTACATAACTAAAAAGGATTATCAAACCACTAAATAAGGATCGTCAAACCACCTTCTACCAAAATGAAAATATTTCTTCCTATGCATCAGATTTGGTGTTAGCTTTATTAAAAGTGGCTTATGATCATATCCTAGGTATTGTAAATAAAGAGCACAAGCATCAGGATAGATACGCAATTCATCCCTATAGCTAAGGCTCTATCTAATCTTTCCTTAACATGCTCATGACCTCCCTTACAATTAGTCTAGGAAAAACAATCCCCTTGCATACCCAAATCCATAGGATGTATAAAATCTATAAAATCCTGAAACAATCATATTTTTCCTATATCTGGAAATAAACCGACTTGTTTTTCCCAAGTATGAATGATAGAATTAAAGTCTCCAAAAAAATTAAATTATTATCAACTTCCCTACTATAATTAATTAATAAGATAAGAAGACTAATTATTCCTAGTAAAATCATTTGTACTAAGATAAACAACTACAAAATCCCAGGAATAAAAATGGGTGGAAGGCTTAGCATTCCATGAATGACAAAAGATGAGTATTGTTTTAATAGTCACCTAAATACCAGAGCACCAAGTAATATCCTACTAGACCTTCCTTAAGAAGGAACAACCAAAATATTTTGAAAAACCAAAGCATGGAATTTCTTTTTAACAAAAAAATTTCAAATTTTTTGGTTCAGAGAGGAAAACCAAAATTGGGGAATGAGTCAAAGTCATCTTATAAGTTCATGCACAAAGCCTCATGGTTGCTGATATGTCCTTTTCAGGCTGGCTTTCCCTACCCTTTCTTGAGCAATACCACTATTGATGTTCTTTAATCGCTTACCATCACAGTATCCTTAGCATTAAACAGTTCCTCTTTGACCCTAGACTCATCCAATGTGAATATTAAGATTCTACTTTAGAATCAACTCTATAAAATCTAATAAAATGATGACATTTAAAATTGTATGATTACTATTATGATTTTGCATGTTGTTGATGGCATATGTGTTTACGTGTTGGAAGATTGATGTTTTTTAATTATTTCTTCTTTTCTTTTCTTTTTTTATTATTTTTTTGCTTTTCTTTATTTTAATTTGTTCTATTTTAATTGGTTTTCTCCTTTCATTTTTCTTTTTATAAATTTTATTTTATACTGTTACTATTCTTGTACTATTTTTTTTTTCTATCACCTATCTTGCTCCTTGTTAAAAAGATCTTCCATTTTCTAATTTTTCCATTTCTTTATTCCTTGCTTATTTGATATGTTTTTTTGCTCATATTATTTTCCTATGCATCATAATTGATAACATTCTCAAAAAATCTCTATCCAACTTAATAGATTCCAAAAAAATAAGCAGCCTATAGAGGTTTAGAACACTCCAACGATCAAATTAGTACCTTAACTAAAAAATTAATTGAGAAAAGAATGAAAGCAATGTAAAGAGAAAGATCGTATCTGAATAAATAACCGACTAAGTTATTTATAGAGTGAAGAGTTTGTATGCACTCATGACTCTAAATATGGATACAGTTCCATATTAAATTAAATTAATTTTTGGTAGAATTCTATAAAGATTAGTATTTGTAAAGTTTATTAATTAGATATTTATATGTCTATTTAACTAAATAATTTGACCCAAGTCTATGGGTTTGGGTTTAATTAGTTCCGCTATCATAAGTCCCCCCATGATGTGCGACATTTATGTCAACAACATTTAAGATAGGCGATATTTTTTGGTTTTTTGCTATTCATTATGTGTAGCCATAGAAGCGATTCATTTGTGTAACTCAATTATAGTATGGCTAGAATGAGCAATTTCATCACATTATAATGATATAACATGTTATTTCTTATATAGCTTGGTTATGATATAGCTAGAATGAGCGAATCTATTTGTATAGTTTGAATGGTATTACTATCGTAGTGAATAAATAAATCTTCATGGCTCGAATAGCAATATTATCGTAATGAGTGAATAAGTCATCATACCTCGAATGGCAATATTGTTATAATGAGTGAATAAACATACAAAGAATGCTCTTGGTAAAACTAGAGATGAGCAATAACTAAAAGCCAAGTTCTCATGGTGAAATTGCAGAAGTGATCGATAAAACTACTAGTTATAGGGCTTCGAGTTGGAAATATTCCAAGAGTGCGTTAAATGAGCCATCAAATATTGTAGAGTTTACATTGCCCATTATAGAGCTTTAGCTACATGAGCCGCAAAAGAGGTAGAGCTTAGATAGCTTATCTTGTGTCTTTGGTTATAGAACTTAAAATTTTTGGTTGAAAGAGCCAAGGATAAGTAATGATTTGCACTTCAAAATATATGAACAGATGAGAATATTTATCATTTTAGCTTAGAATTGCATGATTTACATTTCCCCTTAAAACTGAGCAGAAAGAAAATTCAACTTATTTTAGGTGATGAATAAGTTAGCATATATGGAGCATAAAAATGCAATTTCATAGTGAAAAAACACTTATACATGGCAATTGATTAGCTACATAACCTTTTTCTCCTTATCTTCAAAGCAAGCTCATATTGCATGTGCCAAAATTTAGCAAAATATAAATATGTTTTACTTTAAAAATTAAATAAATAATTAAAATAGAATCATCATAAGTACTTGAGTTGGAGTAAAAATGTACTTGAGAGAAAAATATATTGGCATAAGGTATGTAAGAACTTTAATAAACTTATATCTTGCTCATCTCTCCAAAGCTAGTTTGAGAGTTGAGCTCAAATTTTGCAAGTGAGAAGTTGTATTAAACCTGCATGAAACTTGAAATTCTTTAATCAAATTAACTAAAATTTTATGAGGTTTGCAACCATTATCTTTATACTCGCATAAAAAAAAGCTCTCTGAACCAACTCATTCATTATTTGATAGTCACATGTCGCTCTTTCTCTTATTTAATGTGTTTTATCTTTAAAATGCAAAATCTAAGAATGATAAACATGAATCCTGCCATAATTTTGAAGAACAAATAGAGCAAAAGTTGCATGTTTTTGAAGATGGATCCATCCCACAATTTAATGATAAGGCTAAAAATAACCTCAAGTGAACATATTATAAAAATAAAGGAAGTAATTGCCATGCTTGATTAAAGATTGGCAATAATTAATAGGGATTAGATAAAAAAAAAGTTAAATAATACAAGTCATGAATTCTAAACAAGAAAATGCAGTAGCTTTTATCTTACCTTATTTTTACCATATAAAGGTTAATCAATACAATAAAATCATTATAGAAGCATATTACAATTATCAATGTTGAGGGAATTTTCTGTATATTGTATCTATATTGTGACAGTATTTATCCATGAATTTGTTACATTGGGTTGCATAAAATAAGGAGATAACTAAGAGAACTAAATGAGCTATAATGTAGCTAATAGTAGTTTGAATTTAAATAAAATTATCCTAATTATCGACAGAAAATGGTGACGAAATTGAGTGAATTTTTGTAGTGAAATTACCGACGGATAAAGTTGTAGGGGAATCGGTTGTAGGCACTTTTCCCGACGAAAAATATTTTCGTCATTAAATTTACCGATGGAAAAAGTCACCCCGTTGTTAATTTCGTCAAAAGATTCAGACTGCAAACTATTATCAATTGCCATATTTACCGATATATTTAGATTTCATTGTTAAAATTACCGACATAATTATATAATCCATCATTAAATTTACCTATGAAAATCACAAATTCATAGGAAAATTTCCAATGGAATGATTTGTTTTGTAAGTAAATTTAGCGATGGTAAATATATTTCTGTCGATAAATTTGCCCCTTTTAAAAAAAGTTCATGACGGAACTATCCATCACTATTTCATCACTAAAAATAATACAAATGTTAAAAATTACCGGATAATCCCAGACATACATGTTTCAATCCATAATATTATTTTGCTTTGCTACATTTGGTGCAAAAGAAATTACAATATATGTATATATGTGTGTGTGTTTGTCTCAAGTTGGTATTATATCAAATAATCCAATATGTGTGTGTATGTGTACACACACACACTCACAAGAGTAAGAGATACAAATCATGAGAGGCCATGAAGAATAAATAATTATCCTTATCTATAATAACAAATACATAAATGATTTATAGTTGAGTTGGACCAAAATTTAAATATAACCCTCCCTGATGTAATTATTTTTTTATAAGCTACCCAGTGAAGTTATAGCTGCCATATATGAAATGATGTATTCATTAACCCAGCAAAGAGAAATTGGGAAAAATGGTAATAAAAGTTAAACAAGGGAGGAAGCTGACTTAAACTATATATATGCAAAAGAATAGCATACCTAGAAAGCCTGAAAGAGATCTTATTTAGCAAATCTCAAGCTGTCAAGTGCCCTTTATCTTGTAAGCTCCACAGCATGCGCAAGCGATTGTATATCCACCTAAATAATGAATGAGGTTTATAAAATATATCAGACATGTTCAAGAAAATTTATAGTTCACCCAATGAGTTTATTTACCATTGGTAACCTAATATATGAAAATGGCATAAGGGGTGATATAATAAATCATGTTTTAGCTATAGGAATGCCATAGCAGGGGATATATTGAAATGCCATCTCCAAGGCATAACTTTTAGAAATCTCACCTCATGAAATGGAGGTGCCTTGTACAAAGTCTCCTGAGGTACAACAGGAGGTTCACGTTCTTCAAAAAGCAACCTTTCAGTCAGATTTGAAATGGGTGATGATATTCCTTGATGGAAGAAAAATCTTTTATGTATGTTGCATAATACAAGGCAATGTTGATGAAAATTAGTTGCATGAGACACAGATTAATAACCCCATTATACAACTAAAGTTCAATCCTAACCTTATTAAGTATCTCAATGCCATTGAAAAGACTGGATCATATGCATGTAAATGAGCTCTTAGAACAGAAGACATCAATCCAGCAATGTCAAACCTCCTCATTTTAGACCACTAAAACATATATGACATGCAAGATTATACATCCAACATAAGAATTCTTACATAACGTTTGCAACTAATTATCAGTATCTTATAAGAAATATGATACATGAAAAATACTTGATTTCATATTCATCTAATATATACTAAATTCCAAGTTGGAAATATTTTCTATCTAAAGTTATCATATCCTTTGTGTCTGCTTTAAAAAAGAGGGATATGAAATAGCTTCGTGAAAACATAAAAGTTACAGTTTCCACTTCCTTAATTCCATGCATCACTTATCATGCCACTCTAGTATTCTAGCGAATGATTGATCTAGCTAATGTTGGACTATCTAGATGAGCTATTATCTCTGAATATGAGTTTCTAGAAGTAGCAACTAGGGTTACAGATTGCATCCATGTCAAATTAGAGTATCAGTTTCCAAAGTGGCAAGTTTGCTTCACAAATCCATAAGTGTATCATTTAAAATACGATATAAATTCAATATATTTATAAGTATGGATGCTCTATTTGTACTAGCTCTAAAACTTTGTTAAGTCACGGCAGTAGATGGTATTTAGAGTGAAATACGAGCTTAAGTCCAAGAGTAATAAATTTCCAGTTCTACATGTAAAATCATTGGAATGCTACATATAGGAGAATTAGGAGAAACTATCTTACTCTAATACTTAAAAAAAAAGTATAGCAAATACTAGATAGGCATCAAGAGCATAAGGAGTAAGAGCCGCCCTTATGCTTTCAATTGCAGAATATTTAGCCTCTTCAATTCCTCTCCTTAGTAGCTCAATAAATTTCTTCATCCAAAACTAAAAATGGTAAAAATAAGAAAAAAATCTAATAAACCTCAAAATTAGTATCAACTTGCTTACATTTTCTCAACAACCAATAAAAAATGCATATGAAAACAAACAAACAAATAAAAGAAATGAACATACTTCTGTAATTGAATAAAATCCTATGATCATCGAGGATAAAAAAAGTACGGGCTCAACGAAGGTTAATTTCACCGACCTCCAAACAATGTCTGATCTGGTGAATGATCAACTGGGAATGATAAGATAAGGAAGAAACAGAAGAGAAAGGAAAAGGAGGAGATGATAATGGGAAATGAGAAGAAAAGGAGTCCTCGATTAAATACTATGATTTAGCAAAATCAATGACCAGGGCTTCCCAGTTTATAGGTATGAAGTCCATCTTTAATTTTTTAGGGTAAATTTTAGGAGATTTTCAGCAAAGGAGAGAGAAAGAGAGAGTGGCTATGAGGAGAAGAGAACGACAGAGTAAAGACTTGGAGTGGAGAAGAAAAGTAAAGTTAGGGTTTTGCTTGCCCTATTTATATATCTATTAATATGTAGGATTCAATTTGATTACGCTAATTAGATTTAAAAGAAATTAATTATGTTTAGTCATATTTCTTATAAAAAATAATTAGTTTTTTTAGACAAATTGAATTGTTGTTAATTATTCATACTTTAATTTGTTAAATTTATTTTAAGATTGAGTTTTCCAAATAGTTTTTTTTGTAAATGCGAAATAGTTTTTATTATCTTATTAATTAATATCTTCATATTTTAGTTTAACTAACATTTATGACTATAATTTGAGCATCTCATGTAATATCTTAATTTATTCTATTAGAAGCAAAGAAAAAAATTTAAAAATAATTAAGTTTGAAATAAAAGGATTTAATAAAATGAAAAATAAAAATTTAATATAGGTGTTGAGGATCGGGATAAGACATCTGTAAATGGCTAAATTTTATAGAATTGATAACTATGATTGGAAAATTTATTGAAATTGATATATAAATATAACTATTTGACATGAAATATAAAAAATTAAACATGCAAAGAAGAAAGTCCATCATTAGTCACATATTTAATTAATAGTAATAATTATATGGAAGAATAAATTAAGCAAAAGAAATAATAAGGTTTGGTCCCTTGTGCTAGTGAGACATGGCCATTTATATATAATTTTGAAAAAGGGAAAAGAATGGATTTGATCAATTTTGAGAAGGGAAGGGAATGAAAATTGAATTTTCAATTTATTTCAATTTTCCTATGGAATGAAATTTTCATAGGTAATTTAACGATGGAATCTTATTTTCATCAGTAACTTACCTACGAAAATATATTTTTGTACTGAAATTATTAATGGAAAGTTATTTCATCGATAATTTCCTTATGGAATTAAATTTGTGTAGGTAATTTCCCTATTGAATTATATTTTTGTAGGTAAATTACTGATGAAATCATGTTTTCACAGGTAATTTATCGATATAAAATATTTTCGTTAGCATATTTACCTACAAAAATATGATTTCGAGGGAAATTTACCTACAAAAAAAAGATTATGTTGGTAAATTTCATGGGCAATTTCAGCCATGAAACATTGGTGCTAATTTTATGATGAATTTTTCAATTCTATTGCTAATTTTTATTGGTAAAGATGGGTGGAAAATTTTTCCTCCATTATTTACAATGGATTTGTTATTCCATCATAATATACATATTTTCTCGACAATTTTCCCTATGATAAGATTTTTTCATCAATAATTACCTAGGAATAATTTTTCATCGGTAATTTTTCGTCAGTATTTGAAATTTTCTTGTAGTGTTGTTTTTGAGAAGTTGGAATCAATTGGTAGATATGGGCTTTGTAAAAATATCTACCAATTGATCTATTAAAGAGATAAACTGAACTAAAATGTGACCAGCCTTGACTTGTTCTTTAACAAAATGAAAATCCACTTCAATCTGCTTTGTGCATGCTTTGAAACATGGATTAATTACAAGATAGGATGCATCAATATTGTCACACCAAATGATAGTTAGATTATAAATTGGTTGCTTGAGTTCTTGAAGAAGGGATTGAAGCTAAATTATTTCATCTATGGTGTTGGCAATAGATCGATATTCAGCTTCAGCTGATGAGCGAACAACTGTGGGTTATTTCTTGGCAGACCAATAGACTAAGTTAGGACCCAAGTATATGGCAAAATCACTAGTGGATCACCTATCATCATTATTACCTGCCCAATCTGCATCACAAAAAGCTTAAAGTTGAGAACTCTTTGAGGAAGTGATAAAAATTTCTTGCTGCATAGTATCTTTGACATACCAAAGAACTTGTTTGCAAGCTATCTAATGAGCAGATAAAAATTGGCATAATTTGTTACAGGAAAAGTTAAGTCTGGTCGAGTTAAATAAGCATATTGTAGCACTCCAACTATCCACCTATAAACTTGAGGATTAGCCAAAGGTTCACCATCATGAAGCTGCAAAGTACATGTACTAGCCATAGAAGATTTGACCAAAAGAGCATTGTCTATTTGAGTTTGTGCAAGGAGATCTTGAAGATATTTGTGCTAAGAAAGAAGAATGCCATTGTTGAGATATTGAACTTTAATTCTTAGAAAGTAATGAAGCTAACCAAGATCCCTCAAGTTTAATTCCTTGGATAATTGAAGCATTAGTATTGCTACCAGTGATAATAATATCATCGATATATATAAGGATATAGAGAACATCAACATCTTGTTGTTTGATAAAAAGTAAGGAATCAGTATGAGAACCAACAAAACCAATGTTGAAGAGATAAGAACTAAGCTGATGATACCAAGCTCGCGGGGCTTGTTTGAGACCATAAATTAATTTTCGCAATTTACACACGTAATGAGGGCAAGTTGATCAATAAATCTAGGGGATTAAGATATATAAATTGCTTCTTTAAATGACCATTAAGAAATGCGTTGGAGATGTCTAATTGTTGAAGTGCCCATCGATTGTAAATAGCCAATGAAAAAATGATGCTTATAGTTGTTGGTTTGATGACAGGATTAAAGGTTGTTGTATAATTGATCCCCTCAACTTAATTGTAGCCTTTAGCTAATAAATGCGCTTTGCATATTTTAACACTACTATCTGGATTATTTTAAGTTGAAAGACCTATTTTCACCCTTAAATATTGGAATTAGATGGTTTTGGAACCAGTTCCCATATCTGATGATGAATTAAAGCAGTAATCTCATTACTAATAACTTTCTTCTAAGTAGAAATTTTAAGAGCCTAAGAGCAACATGTGGGTTTCGAAAGAGCAAAAAAATTTGAAGGCTGAAGATTTATAAAGGTGTACTTGAAGGCTAAAGTTTTCTTCTTTAGATTTGGTCGTAACACCATAAGATGAGAATGAACAGGTTATGGCCGTACCAAAGTAACGGCATATGGAGATTAGTCATTAAAATAAAAATTATTGCCATTTAAGGCACCAACAGTCTGTACGAGTTTGCTGAAGAAGAATCGATAATTGAGAAATATTATGGAGTTGAAGCAATCAAAGTAAGCCAAGAAGTTGAATTAAATTATTCTGGAGGATTGCCAAGGCTGGAAGAACTAGAAAATTGAGACTCTTTGTATAAAAAGCAAGTCTCATCAAATCAAACATACGTGCTAAGATAAATTTTGTTGTCAGTTGGATAAAGCAAGCTAGCTATGATGATCCTTTGCATATCCAAAAAAACACAAAAGTTGTGGTTTTATATGAGAATTTATACTAGTTGTAAGAGAGTAATAAAGGATATATAGTACAACTATATATTTCGAGACAAGCATAATTTGGTGAAGAACCATGTAGTTTTCCCAGAGTGAAATGTGATGAAGAACAGTAGTAGGAAGCCTATTGATTAAATAAGTAGCGGTGTGTATGGAAAAATTCCAAAATCGAGAAGGAACTACTGAATAAACAAGTAAAGTAAGATAAGTATCCATAATATGTGTGATTGTTCTCTCAACCGTACCATTTTAATTGGTTTGTGTGAAGACATGTAATGCGATGATGAATGCCATTTTCCTTAAGATATGTATTGATTGTGCGAAATTTGCCTCCCCAATCTAATTGAAAATTAATTAATTTAGTATTAAATTGCCTTTTAACCAAATTATGAAACTTAATAAAGGTAGAATACACCTCACTTTTCTGTTAATTGGAAACAACCAATAATAGCAAGAGAAATCATCAACAAATAGAACAAATTACTTGTCTCCATAAAATGAAAAATTGGGAGTAGGTCTCCATACATTGCCATGAATTAATTCTATAGGTTTATTGGCAATAGAACCAACAATATGTAAGAAAGTCGACTATGTTTGCCTAAACAACAAGTTTCATTAATACGAGATAATATTTTTATTGAAGGACTAGGCAAACTGAATTTATTAACAATGAAAGAAATAGTTGAATGTTGGAGATGATCAAGATGGGCATGCCAGTCAGGTGGGGAGGTACAACCTGATTAAAAGGCTTTGTGGTTCTTGGTAATCTGCTCTAATGCAGTAGTAGAAAATTTGTAAACTCCATCTTCAAAAGGTCCCTTTAACAACACCATTTTACTTTCCTTATGCTTTATAGTAATCCCAACAAAGTTAAATTCAAAAGAACAATTATTATCTTTTGCAAACTAGTTAACAGATAAAATTGATGTTGTATAGAGGGCACATGTAAAGCATTTTTCAAATAGAGCTATGCATGATTAGTAAAGAAGGAAGTGTGACCAATATTTTTAATGTTTAAACCATGCCCATTACATATGGTAACCTTGTCAGGCCCCTTGTACTCTTCGGAGATCTCAAGAGTAGAAAATCTGGTGTTAGATGATGGAAAACAACATTATCAGGAAACCAATCACTATAAGGAGAGTCATTAACATAGGCTGCATTAGCTGTGATTTTATTAGTATCATGATCATAACATTTGTGACACCATTTTTCTTGATGATTATTGAGGCCACAAATTTGACAAGGATGAGGAAACCACTTCTTAGTGCCCTTTGAGGAAGTGTCATTGTGTTTGTTGCTGGTATTGCCTTTTTGTAAGTTTTGATTGAACTGATGTGGAGAAAAATGGTTTTGATGAGCTATATTTGCGAAAATAGAGATTAATTTGGGAGAAGTCTGCAAAAGAATCTCATAAGCCATTAGCTACCAAAGAGATCAGAGAAAGAGACCTATTATTTTTCTATAGATAGAGTGGCAATAATGGGATGATATTCTAATGGGAGCAATCTAAAGATGGTGGCATTGAATATATAAGGTGAAATTAGTGTTCCTGCAGCAGCAAGTTCATCAGTGATAGCCATAGCTTCATGTAAAAATTGGGCAATTGTTTTATCACCAAGAGTAATGTTCTACAATGCAATGTGCAACTGAACTCACCTAGCACTATTACTTATGACAAATGTATCTGAGAGAGCCTTTCATACTTCATTAGTAGTGTTGAAACTTGTCATATAAGGAAAAATCTCTTTGGTTAGAGATGATAAAATGATCTTTTTGTAGCCATTTTAAATAATCGAGATTGGATTCTGGTTGATTTGTTGTTGTATTAATTATGGTAGAGATTGGTGCTGGTGTACCTTTGATATGATTAAAGAGGTTATAACATTTGATGATAAGAGTGATTTGGGTTTTCCAAGTTAGAAAATTGGTAGTTTTGAGTTTAATGGAGAAAGTAAGTTGAGCATAAGGCAATGTAGCAAAAAGATTTGAGGAAGTTAATGTTAATGAAGATGAAGAGAAGGAAGAAGAAGGTGATACCATATTACAAGTATCAACGTTAAGGGAATTTTCTATATATTGTATTGATATTGTGACAATATTTATACATGAATTTGTTACATCAATTGCATAAAATAAGGAGATAACTAAAAGAATTAAATGAGCTATAATGTAGCTAATAGTAGTTTGAATTTAAATAAAATTATCCTAATTAATAGGAGCTGATATTATCCCTAACAAAGCACATAAAGTAAATTATTGCTCTTGAGAAACATATAATCTCGAAAAGGGAAAAATTTAAAAAGGAATAAAAGAGGATAATAATAATTAAAAAATAAATTGGTGAAAACATAATGACATATTCTGTACTCGGTTAAGACGATTTATACACAATGGATATTTAAACAATTTCGTAACCTGGACATCATCCCCGGATAGATACCCACATGATTCATTCGAATCAGGACCATGCACAAAGAATTGCAATTCCCATATTGCCATGCCTTAAGCATAATAATCTCAAGCTTTGGAAGCCAAGTACAGAGACTACCTAGTTAATTTGGTCGTTTATTCCAAATTACACCATAATCATAATAGTTTTTTACATGTACGTGTATTTAAAATGCATGTTCCAAAAGCACAGGTCAAATTAATACATCTTAAATGGAAGAAGTTTGAAGTATATAAGCCAAAAACCCAAAATATATATATATATATCAAAAGATATGTGGATATCCTCTATAGAAAGAAAAAAGAACTGTTTGTAGATTAACCTCTCCAGCAGGGATCTTTATCTTTTATCTTACAAAGGCTCACATAGTAACCAAGGCATAAATATTAAAGAATTATAGAGGTTATATATAATAGAGTCAAATGACACTAATTACCACAACACATGGAAGAGAAATATTTCTACTTCAGGTTATAATATCCATTATATGAGAACTTGTAATATGGTAATGGTATCGCAAATTTTAGCACAAAATGAATAGAAAGACTACTCAATTCAAGGAAAAAGTAAAACTAATCCAAGTTAAGCAAATTTTTCAGAGATAAACAATTGTACAAAATTACATGCATGAGATCTTCAATATCAACTTGCTAATATAAAGATATAATTTGCAGAACCAATAACCAGTCCAAAAAAAAAAAGCAAGCCTACTAGAAAGTCAATAACATGATACCAATTGTTTGATGGTTTGAATCCATCCATATCCATCCATATGAACACATTGCGTATAATAAGAACTATCGTTGATAATAAATCATTATAGAATTGAAGCACTAACCTTGTGGTTGGACTTACAATTCCATATTTTTTTACAATCTAATGAATCATAAACATCAAATTGAAAGTGATTCATATGAATGCATGCATCATTTAAATGATGATAACTTGTTATGGCACTCCATCAAAATATGTTGTAGATGCTGATTGGGAATAATGCATAAACAAGTAAAAAACATATATTTATATGCAGATTGTCTTTCTAATTTTTGTAGATACTGAGTGAAAAAAATTCTCATCATCATTTGCCCATAGAAAATGGATGATGTAAAAGTTGTAATATATAGAAAATAAGAAATGTTAATTTTTAATTGAATTATGGCCCATGACTACCACGTATATGATTAATATTGCCAAGGTGAAGCTCATATTCTTAATGCTTTCCAAAGATGATAAAGGCCATAAAATGACAATAATCAATATTAATGTGAAATAAAGGAGAAAATTTACCTGATATAGAGGCAAAATTCTTGATGTTTTCCTTTGATGAAAAAAAGGCATCAAAATGATGATAATTAATATTATTGTGAAACACATGAGAAGATTTACTTGATATAGAGATAAAATTATTGATAGCATTGGCCAATAGGTGCCCTAGTTAAAAGAAAAATTTTCAAAATTAGGGATTTTACCTCTCTAAAGATGACTCATTGGTGTGTATTTATTGGATGCCATGACTGAGTTGGGTGATTTATGAAGAGTTTCAATATCTTTGGTTACAAAGAGAACTACAAATTCCTTTCAAAAGGAGGTTTGGCTTAGAGGCATGATGGTGCCATTTAGATCTGCCGATAAGCTTCCTTTTAGTTTCTTACCTTTCAGATCTGCCAACAAGTTTGAATCGAATGAAATAAGAGTAATTGTTGGTTATTGAGGTAAAATATAAGGTTGGATGGCAAATGTGAAAGATAGGTAGATCGAGAGAGAAAAGGTTTAAAGATTTTATGGAAGTCGAAGATTGGGTGGTAGCGATGGATAGTAGTGATGGGTGGAGGTAGACTGAGAGAGGTTAAAAAATATTTATGGTGGATAGGGGAGAAGACCGTAAATTTGGAAAAAAAGCTGTTAGTGGTGCTGCAGCTAGCCGCGACAAATGGAGCTCCTGCTACTAGTAGCAGTGGCATGACGGTGGCACAATTGGTCGTGCTGTGATGGTGAGTGACCATTCAAATGGAATAATTAAGTAGATTAGCCAATTCTTATTTCGGTACAATTAATGTAGGGAATTGCAATGAAAATGGGTAAAGGTGTACTCCATGCTTACTGCTCACCGCACCAATGATAACATTCTTGAAAAAATCTCGATCCAAACATGATAACTGCCAAAAAAATAAGCGATCTGTAGAGGTTTATGATACTCCGATGATTAAGTCAGTACCTTGACTAGAAATATAATTGAGAAATCATAGGATGAAAACAATGCAAAGAGAAAGACCATAATTGAATAAATAACCGACTTAGTTATTTATTCAGTGAAGAGTTTGGTTACACTCGTAACTCTAAATACGGATAGAGTTCCATATCAAATTTAATTAGTTTTTGGTAGACTTCTATAAAGATAAGTATTTGTAATGTTTATCAATTAGATCTTTATATATCCGTTTAACTAAATCGTTTGACCTAAGTCTATGGGTTTGAGTTTAATTAGTTCTATTATCAATCATCATCATCATCATCATCATCATGTTTTTTTAATTGTGTTTCTATTTTTTTTTTACTTTCACTAATACTGCAATAACTCAATGATTTTTATTTGGGACTTTCTCAAAAATACCCAAAAAAAATATATGTGTATTTAAAAATACCCACTTCTTCTTTCTCCTTTTAAAATTGCCTTTTTAAAATTTCCACTTTTTAAAATACCCCTTCTAAAAATACTTTATTTAAATTTTCATAATTTCCCAACCTCTCTTCTCTTCTCCCCCCTCTTTCTTAATTTTTTTCATCCACAATTCTCTTTAAAACCCCAAGATCCATACTTGCAACTCCGCTACATTGGCACTACTTATACTGTTGATCCCTCTTTTGATCGCATTCTTGGACTTTTGATTTGTAGCCTCCTTTATGCTTCAGGTAAGCCTATGTGATTTCACAATGATCTAGATTTTCATGCTTTTATTTCAATGACTATTTAGTTGATTGAATTAGTGTCTATTCATCTGAATTATACCTTTTGTTTTTCTATCTACATCTATCGTATGCTTGATTTTTGTTTCTTAGTTGTGTGATCATGTAGCTGAAAGAGAGAAAGGGAGAGAGAGAGAGAGAAAGAGAGAGAGTAATTGATGGTAGCACAATATTGATATTTGAAATCAACTTTCATAAAAACCTATTATATACAAAGTGTTTATGAAAATATCTCTATAAACTTTTTTATATGAGAATTAATATTTGAGTTGATATATTTTTATATATTTATTTTAAATCATATGTATATTTATAGTATTGGATTAATTTTTAAATTTGATGATTAAACTTGATGATTAGTTATGGAGGTGTCGTGTTATCCTACATATGTTTCTCTATTCGGCATCCATAACCTAATTTGTGTAGATATCAATTTCAAACATTTTGAAAATTCTTTGTCGGTTTAATCCATTGATTGAAAATCCTACAAAAAGTAAAAGCCTAAATCTAATGTTCTACAAAATATTTAATTTCTAATGAATTTTATTGATATTGTATTTTATCAACTCTTTAATGCAGATTTTTAACACTTATCATTGATGGTACTTGATGGAAAAATACCAATATTGACTAAATATAAAAGAAAATGGAATGATGACAACAACTTTGAAGGTTTTGAAGTTAAATAAGCAATAATTGTAAATGGTTGTAGCTATGAACATCTTGTGGACATAATATCAGATTAATTGAAAATCAATACAAAATATACTCATTTAAACATAAATATCTTGTTAAATATTTTCCATTAGAAATAGAGGGATGATACTAGTATGAAGTTTTACTTGGAATTAAAAAAGTGAGAGTCTAGTCACAACATGTCCCTTATGTATTACATTGATTGAGAAATGTTAGATGCTTAATCTTTATGCATTGCACAATTCAAAACAAAAAAAAAATTAAATCTGGTATACCGAATGATATACCAAGTACACCAACTAGGATACCAAATTCCAGATTGTGATTTTGATTCTTGAACTAGATATATCGAATTGTATACCTAATATACCAATTGGGATATCAAATTTTAGATGGTGATTTTGATTCTAGAACTTGGTATATTGGTTGGTATACCTGTTATATCATTCTATATGTAAAATTTCAGATGTTGATTTTTGAATCTGAAATTTGAACTTGGATTTTAGTACGTCTTTTTCATTTTTAAACTCCAACACTAACATAAAATGCAGATCCCATAACTGAAATTCAAGTATCAATAGCAAATTAAAGACTCTAATCATTATAAAATATTATTGTAACTTTTGTGGAAGGTGAATTGATTTTTCTTTACCAAGTGTTTTTTTTCTCAAACAGATTCACGAACCAAAATCGTTAAGTTATAAATAAATTGCTATAAATGATGTGTTTATATCTTCTCTCTCCTGAAATTCAAAGGAATAATCATTAACATTAACAACATATAAAGTATGAACTTTCGATCAATTGTTATTTAGTTCTATACTAAAAAATCTCAATTGTCATCATTATATATATTTGGTGATGGATGTTGTCATATTGATCACAGTACTAAATTCCTAGCAATATAATGCATTTTAGACAAAACTTCTAACATAGACTAGGTGAAACTAAATTTACAAATGAATTCATTAAATTGATTACAACATTCACTCTTTTTATTAGTTGCAATAACTACGATATTAAGGAAAAGAAATTGATTTGGTAATTGTCATAAATCAAACATTGTCATACAACTTGTAAAGCACAACTTCAAACTGTAAAAGGCTACAGTAGTTAGTATACTATTATCTATCAAAATTTTATATGGTTGACTACTATTTGATATTTTATAGGTAATTATGCTTGTTTTAATATTTATATTCACTTAAGAGCACCAAAATGGACCTCACCATCTTTCCCTTTTGCAGAAATAGCAATAACCCCATCTTCATTCTCAACTTTAGTCTCCTCCCTCTTTCTAGCCAATCCTCCAAAAACACAGCGAAGTGAATTCTTTTCCACTGGTTCTTTTTCTTAGCAATCAAACATAAATCAAAAACTTGAATTCTTCAAAAAAAAGAAAAATTAGATCCCACAAACCCAAAAAAAAATCAAAAATTTATTTTTTATCAGGCACACATTTGTGTTTAAGGGATGAGAAGTTTTATTACACCATTTGGCCATTACACAACCTGAAAAAAATTGTTTGAAAATTACAAAATACAAATTAATCATGTGTTTATTTTAAAGAATATGATGTGTTAACTGAATCATCATTTCCAAAGACCAAGATATTTTTTGTCCAACTATGCATTTTAAATCTCTACCTTTAATTTTTTTTCCTCCACAACTAGTCCAATCTTGAAAAACACGGCCAATTCCAACTTTTCTCTATCTACTAGTGCATAACTCAAGCCTCAGCCTTCAAATTTTTCTACCTTTTTACAACTAAGCTTACAACCTGAACAATATTTTATAGTAGTTCAGATCTAGAAGTCCTTTGATAATTAATAAACATAAAATGTCATAAGCTCTCAATGTAATTTATAAAAGCTAAAACAATAAGCCATCACTAGTACTCCATGTAGTAGGCCATTAAACTATTTTCTTGATTCTTCAAACCCATAAAGGAAAGCTTAACTTTTGTGGGAAATAACATAATGATATAAATGTTAGGTGTGCCATATTTAATTAGATAAGAAATATTCACTTGCCTATAAATCAGAAATAATTATGAATAACAAGATCAAGTGGAAAAGGACGGAAATTGTTGTTTCCAAGATTAATTAGTATTTACAGCACTTTAACTATCTCCTCAAAACATTCTCTGTGCAATATCTTAAAAGAATTTTGTCCATAGTTGCAATCAAAACAACACATTTTCCTTTTTAACTAATGCTAAAACTCTAGCATGGTCCATATGAAACCACAATCACAAACCATCATTAACAAACTCTAACCTTAAACATAAATAATTTAATAACAAGATCATCATATAATCAAATAAATACAAAAATAAACAATTAACAACCTAATTATTAATAGTTGTAATGACTTATTTCAAAATGTTGAGAAAAGAAGCAGAAATTATTTGATGGAAATACTTGTGAAATGACCTGCAAGATGAGGATGGATGGAAAAGATTGATTTAAAGTAGAAATGAAATAGAATATAGAAAATGATGGAGAAGTTGAATGAAAAGGTTGAAATTGTGATATGTCCAGTATTTAGCAAATGTACTAGATCAGCTAGTAATATAGGAAAATAAGATTAAGACCCATTAATATCATACCTAGAGATTGTGTATGTGACACCCTACGTTCATTCAGTCTTCCTTATACCATATGATATTATTAATGCCAATATCTAGCTATATCATTGATATGTCAATTTCAATGGAATGAGTTGATAGCCTAAGATAGTAATTTGATTCCCATGTCTATTACACGTCGTTAAGTTACTATTTAATTAATGTAAATTTTGACAACATGACGGCTTAAAAATCATGCTATCCAAACCTGTAATTGATCAAATTACACTCCCAAATATCACCCTCCACCTCTAATAACTTCAATCACATACGTAGTACTTTTATATCAGCCCAACACATTTGCACAACATACATAATTCATCACACTACAAGAAAAATTCACTTTCCCGACGGAATTGAGTGAATTTTCATAGGGAAATAAAATTGCCGACGGAATTTAGCGATGGAAAATGGCAAATGAGAACCGGTTGTAGGCACTTTTGCTGACGAAAATCTTTTCCTTCGATAAATTTACCAACGGAATTATATTGTCCGTCGGCAATTGTACCGACAGAAATAATTATTCCGCAAGCAAATTTAACGACGGTAAGTATATTTCCATCGGTAAATTTGCCTACTGCTAAAAATATTTATGACGGAATTAACCGTCACTATTCCGTCACTAGAAATATTACATATTTTTAAGAAAATATTCTAATTAGCAGGTAATCGGAATTTATAAAGAAATTAAGCAAAACCAAATAAACCTATAATTAACAAACATATAATTTCAGCCAAACAAAGTGAAAATTTAATTTCTTTCATAGAGTTCATAAAACATTAAGAGCAGAATAAAAAAAAAACCCATGAACCATAATAGAAACTAGAACAGAACCCAATAACAATTACTGAGTATTTGAAATCAAAAAATAAAGAGAAGAACGAATGACTAACGTTGAATCCAAAGCAGTGGATGAATCCCTGCCTCTTCTCCGTAAAAATCTTGATCTTCTTCTGACTTCATTACCCTGATGTCCATTTTCAAATCCCACCATCACAATAGAAAAGAAATACATGGAACTCTTGATAAAGAAATGGAATCATATTCAAGGTGCAAACTAAATAAACAAACTCACCATTGCTCCACTGAAATCAAACTTAGAATATCCTTTGCTGAGAGAATATGCAGCATCACCTACTTGCCCGACCAGCCCATTATCTAAGCAAGTCATGTATTGAAAAACCTCCCAACAAGTCTTTAAACCATTTAAAAGGCTTAAGTAGCTTAGATAGATTAATGTTAAGTAGCTTAGATAGATTAATGTTTGAAGAGAAAAAGGATGATGCTAACTTTAATTTAACTAGATCTATTTTGATGAAATGAGATATTTTTAGAATGCAAATGGATTAGTTCTAGACAGCTTACTAAAAATGTATTCGGTATATAACATTCATTCCATTTTAAATTCTATAGACTACTTACCTGATAACAATCCATTTTACTCATTTATGCATTTTTAAAATTCATTTTGCAAGAGCAAGTATTTTTTTTTTTGGGATAATTATTTTAGATACAACTAAAGCATTTCAGAATGAAATTTTAGTAAAAAATAGTGAGGGAGGGATGTGGAGTTTGTGGATTGCATGTAATGTCCCCGGATGGCCGCTTGCTGATATTGTCCGCTTTGGGCCTTAGCCCTCACGGTTTTGTTTTTCGATCTCCCCAAAAGGCCTCGATAAGGGAGAGATATCCATAGCCTTATAAGGACTACTTCGTTCTCCTCTCCAACCGATGTGGGATCCTTTGACTGAATCCACCTGTATGTGGGAGGCTTTGACTGACTCAACCCCTCTAAGAAGGCTCAGCGCCCTCGATGACACATCAAGCCCGGCCTCATGGCCAACACACCGATCCGGTACCGGCTCTGATACCAACTATAACGTCTCAAGATGGCCGCTTGCTGATATTATCCGCTTTGGGCCTTAACCCTCACGGTTTAATTTTTGGGTCTCCCCAAAAGGCCTCGACAAGGAAGAGGTATCCATAGCCTTATAAGGACTACTTCGTTCTCCACTTAGTCAAAGGATCCCACATCGGTTGGAGAGGAGAACAAGTAGTCCTTATAAGGTTATGGATACCTCTCCCTTGTCGAGGCCTTTTGGGGAGACCCAAAAATAAAACCGTGAGGACTAAGGCCTAAAGCGAACAATATCAGCAAGCAGCCATCCGGGGACATTACATTGCAACCAATTTAAATTTCCAAGAGTAACATCAATCTATTTTCTATTCAAATATTAATTAACACTTAAATTCTAAAGCTACTCTCTGTAATTTCACTAAAGTAAACCAATTATAACAAAAGAAGATACAAGAGAAATTCAAATATCGATTTTTAACAAGTAAAATCAAGTTTAACAACTTTTCAATTTAGATGGCCATCCAAGTCCAAATGTCAAGAAAATCAGCAAAGATGTTGATCAAGCACAGATTTTGAGATAGCTATTGAATAAGAAAACTTTGAAAAGTCTCACTTGTCTTTTATCATACACCATCACTAACCAAATTCCACATAACAGCCATATAAATCTCATCATGCATCATTCATTTGTTGATTATAACTTAAATACTATTAATTCTGATGAATCACTTTTAAACAAACTCATTTGGAAATCATTTTTAAACAAGAAAAACTCTAAATTTATCTATTAAAGGAAAAAATGCAGAGCTCCTGTCAGAATTTTTTTTTAAAAAAATTAATAGATAAATTTTACACATTCTATATATTTAGGATGGATGTAATATAATTTTTTTGTGAACCAACTCAAAATGGACCCATCACCCAAAGCCCATAACTATAGAAAAGAATTAGTTCTAAATGCAGAACAATTACCAGCAGACAATTTTATTTAGAAGAACAATTAACACATAATATACCTATCCAATCCATTGCATAGACTCCAAAATTGCAGGACGTTAGTTGCTTTGTAAACTGAGCATATCTTCCACTGAAAAAAAGTTAACAAAAGAAATCAAATGGAATGTGAAAGACATTTTATTTAGAAGAATAAAGCTAAACATGGATAGCCTTCAGCTAGCAGATATTACTAATGATCAAGAAACACTAACAGCAATTACATAACATTTTAAATAACCAAAGGCTAAGTCATGATACAAAACAGCATTGACACGTGATAATGAAAGCTGTGAATACATGTGCTCATTAAGCCCATGAATGATGATTAAGATGCCCCTGAAATAACGAAGCAATTCCCTTCAGGTCTCAGTACAAAAATTAGTGAAGCAATAACAAAAAGGCATGGCGTTTGAAGCAAAAGAAAAAACAAAGAAATCAGCAAAATAGGCACCAATTAGGACCAATTGCACGTTCTGGCGGCGGCGAAGTAGGCATAACAACGCAAAATTTGATGGAATTATTGCAGAAAATAAGTTTGCCCCATTACAATAACTAATAAAATAATTAACAAAAAAAAAAGTTTATACACAGCTTCTCAAAATTGCTCCTAAAAATTATCTTCTCGTCATAACTCGTGAGTTTCTTCCACAAGAGCTCTCAATTGGAAGTCTTACGGGGAAATCTTATAATAAAAACCCATACATTTATGATTTCAAAAGCCATGGTGAAAACAAGACTAAGTGCACAAGTATATTGCGTCAGGAAAATAGATATCAAATAGAAACAGACATCAATTTCCAGATCCATAATTTTTGACATGAACAAAATATCATCCAGTCAACGCACGCCAAATCAATCGCAAGTTCAAGCTACTAAAACATAAGAATCCACATCTATCAATCTAATAAAAAATAATCCAGATATTCAAACGAAAGATATAAGCAAAGCAAGAGAGAAAACTGAAATAATTAAGCGAATTTATACAATAAAAACAAAACCTAAAGGAAAACAAACCCAAATAATGAGATACAATCAGAAAACCATAAATCGAACAGGAAATCGATATAAATAGATTTATCAAAATAAAAATAGGAATAATAAACTAAAAGCGCGTAGAAAAGACATTTAGATCTAAGAATAAGAAGGTGAAAAAACAAAAAGAAAGAGAGATCTGAAGGAAGAGACCATCGCCGTCCTTGTTGAAGAGACTGAAGGCTTCCTTGAACTCAGAGATATGTTCGTCGGTGAGCTGATCGGCCATATTTTGGAAGAAGATGAATGTTTGGAGAGAAAGAAAATACGAGAAAATGATAAATATAGATGCGGGTCTTTGATCTGGCTAATATTGGAAAATAAATAGGCAAGAAGTGTGTGGACCATTGAAAATGGTTAGTGGGTCAATTGTTTCCACAAAGCATCCGATTCTAGCTCCATAAATAAATTGATCCCTATAACCTGGAATCAAAAATACTACTCACACATATAAACAACATATTTTCAGTCAACTCAAGTTTTGACTCGTTACAAATTGATCAAACATATTAATTAAATAATTAAATTTGTTGTTTTTTTAATTATTTTATTATATGTGTCATTTTTTTTACTATTTTGAATCTTTAAACTTTTAATTTGGGTAACTGTTCAGTGATTTCATTATCAAAGTATATAAGAAAAGAAATTTTTAACTGACTTTATGTACTTATTTTTAGAAAAAAAAAAAGAAAATTTCATAATAATTACATATTTATAGGTTAAATTATTTACATAAAAATTTATTATTAATATAGTCACTAAATAAAAATTTACATGAATTTAGTTTAGATTAACTTATAATTTAATTAATCAAGTGACTTAAACTAAAATTTATAATTTCATGATTTTAAATTAAAGTCAAAGAATAAAAATGGATTTTCAATTTTTTCAATTTCCCTACGGAATGAAATTTCCGTAGGTAAATTAGCGACGGAATAATTTCGTCGATAATTTACCTAAGGAAATATAATTCCATAGGGAATTTACATACAGAATTGTGTTTCTGTAGGGAAATTACCTACGGAATAATTTTTCGTCGGTAATTTACCTACAAAACTATAATTTCGTAGAGAATTTTTCTACAGAAATACGATTCCGTCGGTAAATGTTGTGTGAAATTTTAGCCATGAAATATTAGCGCAAAATTTACAACAGATTTTTACAAATCCGTCACTAATTTTCGTCGATAAATTTGGGTGGCAAATTTCCCTCCATTATTTACGACGGATTTATTATTTCGTCGCAAAATACATATTTTCAGACATTTTTTCCTGCGGAAAATATTTTTTCGTCGGTAATTGCCTACGAAAAATTTTCCATCGGTATTTGAGAATTTTCTTATAGTGTCACATTACATATACTCATCAAGTCCACCAACATTTAAGATTCATTTACATGTCATAATTTATACATCAAGTGTTTAATACATATACTAAATTACATTACATAACACTTATATGTACAAAATTTCATGTCCCAAAAAGTCGCTACAGGTACATGCCATATTATTAGTCCTCACTTGTCTTCATGTTACCTATCCCTGCGCATAGTCAAAACAAACCATACGCTAAGCAACTTTGTTTTTTAGTGGTGGATACAACTACACAAAATTTTATCTATAATTTCTTTTTAAGTAAAATTACTATTTTACCCATAGTGTTAATTTTCACCTAATTAATATAAAATTTATTCTTTTGCTTCATTAATTAAGCATTTAATCTTTCTCTTATATTTTTTTTATTTCTACATATTTCTCTATATGGTGAAAATTTACCAATTGGTCCCTAACTCTTATTTTTCTTCATATCTTATCTTATTTAATTTTAATTTTGACCATTTTCATTTCCTTTGACTTTTATTTTACTCTAGGTGGTAAATTTTCATTTTAGTCCTTAAATTGACTTATGAGATGGTAAATTATATTTTGATCCCTAAACTTTTTCTTAATTGTCATTTTACCCTTTTCATTCATTTAATTAACTTAATTCTTCTAATCACATTTTTAGTGTCAAATTACAATTTACCCTTATTTTCCTGCATAATTACATTTTTGCCCTTATTGATTTATCTAATTCAATTTTTCATCTTTTTCATTATTTAATCACATCTTTGATATCTTTTAGGCATAATTTGCTATTTAGTCTTCGATTTTTCATCAAATTACGATTTTACCCCTAATATACATAGTGAAAATCCTCGAACTGGATATGCAGGGTGAGGACTCCATTGCTACTGATGGATTGAATTATTTCCATGCCAAATATATTTATAATGTCATTTTAAACATAAATATAACCTTACATATTTAATTTACCTTATAATTCCTAAGTTTCCTTAACTTCCATCATTATGTCCACTTATACAAAATTATGTACATTTATTAGTTTTAATTATCATCACTTTTTTTTTTGCATTCTTCATGCATTATTTTATCTAATTCTTATGAAATACACAATTAGACATCAATTTCTCTCACATCATATTTAGGTAACCAATTCAGCCAACACTACATCATTCACTTTCCAATTGTTTTCTTCATTAATTCATATTTAAATCATCTTAATGCATCATTCTATTATGTTCTCTTGAATTATTTATCATTTATACTTAACTTCATCTAGTTATATAATGTCAAATCTAAGTAAATTTCAACAATATAAATGAAATTAAGTGTCAATTGTATCCACTAACCTTAATTTAGCTTGAAAATGGCCTAACTTCCTTCTCTTCTCCTTCTTTCTCTTTGTCTTTACCTTTCCTTTGTTTTCCTCTTTATGCCAAATTTTGAAGGGAGAATTTAGTGAGGTTCAGCCATGAATTTAAACAAATAAAAGTTACTAATCAACTCTACTAATCATGCTCTACAAGCCTATAACAAATTTCTTAATTAATTCTAACAAAAACATAAATAGTTACCTAAGTTGTGCACTTTTCTCTCACTAAAATTCACCAATTTCCAAGCTTTTGCTTGCTCCAAATAAATTTCTAGGATAAAGAGGAGGCTTTGCAGTATATTTGAGTGAATTTAAGGCTTGAGATATGGTAGGAGGAGAGAGATTTGAAGAAAAAATGGTGGAACCCTACCTTATGTGTGCTGGTTTGATTTTAAAGGAGAAGGAGGGGAAGTTTATAGATTTTAAGGTATAAATATAGATGATTCTATACCCCTTCATGCTGCCTAAAAGTCCACCAAATCTAAAGCCCAAATTCCTCCATTTACTATTTCATCCAATGGCTTAATTTTAAGCCACTTGTTAAGCCCTCATGCATTTTTACACTTCTTTATTGCATTTTTGAGTATGTATGTGATTATGCCTCATTTTACAATGACAATAATGCACTTATATGAATTAAATATGATAATTAAGCCCTTCGATTAATTTAGTTTTGAGTTTTTCATTATTTTTCTGAAAATAATGTTTCGATTGACAGAATATTCTAAATTTTTTTTCCACATGTGCTAACATTTTTAGTAGCGCATGGTTAAAAATTCAAGTAATTTTGACATTATTTTGGTATACTTCTAGCTCCAAAGGCAAAGTCAATGATCCAAAATTCAAAATTTAAAAACTGCCATAAAATTTTTTTCATTTCTAATCACTTATTTATGCTATTTCTAATGATCTATATGATTAGAATGATTTTTTAAGGTCTTTAGACTATTCTAAGGCATGGTCAAACTTATGGTCAACTGAGTTGCCCATGCCAAGTAAAAACATTTCTATCTAATTTGAAGGCCTATATAAACTCAATTTCATCTCAAATTATACCACCAGACTCCGTTTAACACCTATTTTCATAATTTGGAGTTAGGTCAAACTGGCCGTCAGGTCATATATTCTCTGATTTTTCTGGCCTAAGCACGTTTAATCCTTATACATCTATAAATTTCTCTATGCTATACTACTACAATCACTCCGATATTTATCTTAGGATTACTATGCATGCTCTACAACATATTATGCATATCAAATGAAATTTCAGGGTGTTACGGTGTATTTTAGATTTTGAAATAAATGATGTGTGAAAGAATTTTCCAAGTTTTGTAAGGTAATTATAGATTGAGCTAAACTAAATTAAATAATGGAGCAAATTAAAAACTAAGATTGAACTAAAATTGATTAAACACATAGCAAAATATAAGTGATAATAAAAATCAGTAACTAAAATGCTTCAACTAAAGGACTATATACCTCATCTTTTATTAATAAAGACTTGATTCTAAAAAAACACAAGTTGTAATGAAAAATCAATTGAAAAAAGATATCTCATTCAGAATATCATTCTAAAATATTGAATCTTATGATCAAGAACAATCCAATACCTAGCATATAAGTTTGATTTTATGCTCCTAAACTTTAGTTAAATCTTATTTCGAAACACCTAACCTTGGCTTATTCTTTATTCAATTTCTTAAATCTAAATAACTCATAATCAATAAACTCCTATCTTAGTTTCAGAACACAACAATAAATTGACATGAGTATAGTAGATCAAGAATAAGCATATCATTGATTTAAGAACTTAAACTAACATTCAATCATCTATTCAAAACATTGAACATAGATCAAATCATAATCAAAGATAAAGTTAAGCACATGAATTAAGAAATAACAACTTGCATTAAAAATAAGCTCAATTAAGAGTCATTACAATAAAAGAATGAGCACTACAAAAAAACTGCCAATTAGCAACGACAATTTTCGTAGCTAATTATCAAAATTCCATCGCTAAAATAAATTAGCGATAGCGTGAACGAACAGTCACTAATATATTATCGACGGAATCCCAAATCAGTCACTAATTTGCTTGTGCCATCTCTAATTTATTTTCATAATTAGTCACCTGTATTATAATAATAATTTTTAGCGACTACATTTTCCGTCGCTAATTATTAATTTACTATAAAAGTTAGCAACGAAATATTAATCACTAATATTGTTGCTAATTATTTTTTAAATTCTAACGTTTACACAGTAGCGACAGTTGCTGTCGTGAATTCGTCGCTAAATTATTGCATAATTTAATTTTTTGCTTTTGATGTATTTTTAAATTTTCATCTTGAACATAATATAAATAATAATCTTATATAATAAAATTCATATATAATAGATACAAATGTAAATAATAATCTTATATTTTCATATATATATAATTTGTAATGAATTCATTACAAATATAGAGTTATCCATGGTATGCTAATATAGCTAATTTTCTTGCAAGTGACTATCTTCCTAAAGAATTTACTTGGCAACAAAAGAAAAAACTAAAAGCGGATGCAAAACACTACCTTTGGGATGATCCGTATCTCATAAAAATTTGTTCGGATCAAGTGTTAAGACGGTGTGTCCCGGAATCAGAACAAGGAGCCATCATGCTACAATGCCATGGAGGTGAGGTTGGAGGCCATCATGGACCTAATCGAACCGTACAAAAGGTTCTCCAATCAGGTTTTTTCTGGCCAACCTTATTTCAAGATGTCAAAACTTTCATTGAAATGTGTGATAGATGTCAAAGGGTTGGGAATATTTCTAAAAAGGATGAAATGCCTATGAATAATGTACTTGAAATTGAAATTTTTGATATTTGGGGAATAGATTTTATGGGACCATTTCCTAATTCTTTTGGTTTTGAATATATTTTAGTAGCTGTGGACTATGTTAGTAAATGGGTTGAAGCCATAGCTACTAGAACTTGTGATGCTCGTATAGTGCTTGAATTTATTAGAAAGAACATTTTCACTAGGTTTGGAGCACCAAGAGCTATAATAAGTGATGGAGGCAAATATTTTGTCAACCATCAATTCAAAATCTTACTTAAAAAATTTGGAGTCAAGCACAAGATTACTACCCCATACCATCCTCAAGCAAATGGGCAAGTAGAAATGTCTAATAGGGAACTGAAATCAATTCTAGAAAAAACAGTTAGTAATTCTAGGAAGGATTGGTCTCAGAAATTGGATGAGGCTCTATGGGCTTACTGAACTGCATTTAAAACCCCTATAGGCATGTCTTCTTATAGGATTGTCTTTGGAAAAACATGTCATCTTCCAGTAGAATTAGAGCATAAAGCTTATTGGGCTACCAAATTTATTAACTTTGATTTGAGAAATGTAGGAAAAAAGAGAAAATTGCAGCTCAATGAACTTGATGAAATTCGACAATGGTCGTATGACAATGCAGCCCTTTACAAAGAAAGGACCAAAAGTTGGCATGATAAGCATTTAAGGGTAAAAGATTTTGTTCCCGGTATGCTAGTACTTTTATATAATAGTCGACTTCATTTGTTTCTAGGAAAACTGAAATCAAAGTGGCTCAGACGATACCAAGTGATGTCAAGCAATACCTTTGGAGTAGTAAAGATAAAAAGTCTAAGAGATAGTCGTGAATTGACAGTCAATGGTCATCGGCTCAAACCGTATCAACTCGGACAACAAGAGGTTGCTGAGGCAACCATGGTTCTTTAAGATATCTAATAAACGGTTTGGATAGTCTAGCTGAAGACTCTAAAACTCAGAACTTCTAATTCTTCTTTCTTTTATTCTTACAGTTTATTATTGTGTGATTTTGTGTTTTAGTTGTTTTTGTATACCTGTTTTGATTCATAAAACAAGGAGGTAATAAGATGTTTCTACAGATGCTAAAGGTTTAATTGAATGACATTCTGACTAGGCTTTAAATTTTGGAAGATGTAATTGAAATGGCTAAAATTCGTATGGTGGGTTATTCTCAGAAATTAATTTGATACACAGGCCACAGTCAAACACGTGACCACGTGGGAATTACCTTTGTCCCTCATGTGGCCACGTCTCAAGGAATGCTTGAATGTCAAAATTAGAGTTGGAAAGATTTTTGCCTAAAACAGCTTGCTGTTTTAGGCAAATATGTTAAAAAAGTGCTACTTCTCACACACCAACACACATTGACTGTGTGAACCTCTCCCCTTGTCCCACGCGTGGCCACGCATAAACTCTCTGGATTGGAAGCACACACGCACACACACGGTTACGTGTGAATTCTTCTTGTTCTTCACGTGGCCACGCACAACACCATGGCCTCTCTCACGAAAAAACACACACCCACGCGTTTTTCATCCACACCCATGCACACACTTGTTTTATTCCCTTCACGTGACCACGTGTGGGAATACACACACCCACGCATGGCCACACAACCCCTTGCTATCCCATATAACACTCCCATGCATATCTCTTCCTCCTCTTCTTCATTTTATTTCTTCTCGCACACACACCCACGTATCCCCAACCATATAATCACCCACGGCCACGGGTTTACAACCACCACCATTCACCACCATTTCCGACCACCACTCTCTCTCTCTTCTTGCTCTCTTCTCGCTATTCTCTCTATTTTTTTCTCTTTCTCCATATTTATCTTCACATTACTAGGGTTTTATCACTCACACATAACATCTCAATTTTGAGCTACAATTTGGTTCGGTTCTCAATTCCAATGGCACCAAGAAGGACCAAATATCCTTATGTGGCAAGATTTTCCAGTATATGCATCCCATCATATGTGGACAGGGCTAAGGTCAATAAGTTTGATTACTCCAACAAATGTATGTATGTCCAGCCTGCTTATTTAAATCAATATTTCCTAAATATTCCTGCTAAAAATCTTTGGGATCATAAGGTGAACCATTACTTCAAAATATTGGATAGACACAGTTCATTGCCAAGAAACCTAAGGTATATCCGGATATAGCGCGGGACTTTCTTTATTTATTTGAATGTTACTTTCAAAGAGATAATGAGGAAGGAACAGTAGTTTCAAGTTCGACAGGCAAGGCTACTCCTTGACTTTTAGTCAGTTTTCAGAAATGTTAGGATTTATGCTGGATGCTCCAACCGAATTAGAGGATGCATCTCCTATGGAAAATTAGGAAAGAATCAAAGATTTTGAGCAAGATGAGCCGTGGGTAGGAGGACAATGTAAGGTGCATGCTTTAAGGATCATTCATCGATTTTTGTCAAAAAACATGTATAACAATTTGAAAAATGCAAGCACTATCATTGTTTCTCAAGCTATGGTCTTCCGATGCATGGTAGATGGAATAGTGATCAATGGAGCAGAAATTATAGCTGGTTGGATTAAGGAATTACAGAAGATGCCGGGCAATATTGATAACATTTCCATTGGGTGGATAGCAACGATTTTGGCTACTGCAATCAAACATCCGATTTATGGAGAATCATTTAAAGGAGATCTACCATGTATCGACAATAAGTTGCTAAAGAGGATGAAAATTATGATTCCTAGACCTCGTGGTCATTGGGCAACTCAAGAAGAATACTTAAGAGAAAACAACATTAGGATTAAGGAGCAGCATGATGAGCCAAATGAAGCAGATGTTGCACCAGCTGCACCTTCCAATGAGCCTACAACACCTGAATGGGAAGGTCCATTTAATCAGATAAATAGTCGATTGGATGCTCAGCAAATTCGGCTTGATCAAATGCAAGGATGACTTGATACATTACAGGATGCAGTGATGAGAAGTAATGCGACTATTAAGAGATTCATTCACCATTTTTGGCAGTGATATCCTCCACCTTTGCCTCCACCTGAAAAGTTCTTCCTTTACTGTGGACAGCATAATTTTGAGGAGGGGGTAGCATTCCTTTCAGGGAGATTGTCTTCTATCTTTCCTTATCTGTTTCATGAAACGATTTTTTGTTATTTTTTTGTTTTGTGTTTTGTTTTCAATTATTTTATTTTGTTTATGTTATGTTTTCTTTAGTGTAAAACATATTGAAAACTTAAGTCTGTAAAACATATTGAAAACTTAAGTCTGTAAAACATATTGAAAACTTATGTAGTTCATTTTTTCAAATAGTTTGCATGAGAACTTAGTTTGCCCCCGGTTGCCTTTAAAACTTTGAACAAATTGAACTTGGATATAAGAATATGCTTGTTTAGAGCCTGTGCTTAGCAAGAGAACAAATATGTTGTTTAATAAATCTTTAGATAGTTTAATCTTCAGCTTGATAAATATTTGTTAATTTCCAAATCCTTGAAAGCACTTGGACCAGTTTTTAACTTAGAAAAATCAATGCAATGAAGTAAGAAAATTTAGAGCACTAGAACCTTTCTCATCACCCTTCAAAGCATATGAGCAACTCAAACAACTTAGAAAATGATATAGGCAACAATTCTTATTGATAAACTTTCTTAAAGACTTTTTGCCCTACCTTGGTGAAATTTTATCCTTTTCAAAGCCAATTTGAGCCTAAAAAGGGTATGCTTAATGCGTACCATTAATATTTTCTTGTTACACTCAATGTTTTACCATATAACCTAAAAAGCCTTTATCTCACCATATGGAATTGGCCACTTTAGGATTAAATGGATGTATGAGGAGATTAAAGTTCTATTTGGTGTAGTGAGAAAATCTTAGCAAAGTCATTGATGAAATTAAGTGAAAAATTTACTTTGTATTACCTTGAGATTACTCAAGTATTTTGTGAATGCTAGTAATTAAAAAAAACGTTTGAAAGATTGAGAAAAAGAAAAGCTAGCAATTATGAAAAAATCTAAGTGTGGGGTAATGCAAGGAAGAAAATTGTTGATGACTTATTGAAAAAGGCATGAGTTCTCTTAGAAGAAAAATTTTGTAAGTGAGGTAAGTATGAGAAAAATATGCATTGATCAAGTTAAAGGGTTTAGTAATCTATTTTGTCTTAGAGTGGCTATCCATTTTTTATTATCTTTTATCCATTTTTTGATAACCATGTCCCTAGCCTCATTACAACCCTTAAAAGATCTATGTGATTTTAAGTTTATTTTGAATTATTTAGCGGAGATGACCACGTGAAATAAATGAAGAAAATAACATGTGGCCACGTGAAGGGTTGCATTTGGAAAGCCATGGCCACGTGAAATAGCACCAAGGAGACACGTGACCACGTGTGAAAGATCAAAAGAGGACCCATGCCCACGTGAAGGTCGTGAAAGCTGGAATTCAACTAAAACAGCAAGCTGTTTCAAGCCATTTCTACCCGTGCCCACGTGTGGATTTACACAAAGGAACCGGTGGCCACGTGCTGAGTCTCCCATGTAGCGAAGGATTTTCTTCAAGCTTCCCGTTTAAATAGAATTTTCTTCCTATTTAATTTATGGAGTTCAAGAAAGATTTTATTACGTCATTGGCCTATAAATAGGAGTCTGAAACATCAGAAGAAAAAAAAATCAATCTTAGAATTAAGCAAATTTTCCTCTTAGTTTTTACGTTATTTTTCTGTTTTTATTGTTTTTGTTTCAAAGCTTGTTTTAATTTTAGTTATGTCTTGTGAGTAGTTTTTTTTTTTAACTTTTGCTAAAGGATACTTGAATCCTTAACTTATATTGTTATGACTTAAGTTTGATCTTCAATTTAATGCAAATTGATTTTTTCTTACTTCTTAAGCATAATCTTATCTTTATTCAAATTCAAAATTGATTGTTAACTTAAATTAAACATTGGTTAATTAATTGATTTCAAATTGATTATTGATATGCATGTTTTTTAGTTAATTTATTTAGGTTAATACATGATTATAATCAGAATAAGCTATAATTTTGTATTGATTTAAGTAAATTAAGATTGAGAAAGGTGTAACTAAGAATGGATGAAAGTTAAATTACTTGAGAAATGATTTAATAGACATCTAGGAGAATTAATTCAGATCTTTATGCTAAGTGTTGAGTTTATCTGAATAAGAAAATTTTGATGCTTGGAATGATAATCTTGAATAAAGTTACACAACAAAAAAACTGCCAATTAGCGACGGCACAATTTTCGTCGCTAATTTTGTGACGGATTAGCGACTGTTTTATAATTGCATCGTGAGAATGATATTTACTATTTTTTTGCGACGAAATTAATAAACAGTCGCTAATTATTGGCGGGAAGAGTATGCGCCCTGTTTTGCGACGGAATTAGCGATAAGTTTTTCCGTCGCTACATTTTATAATTTTTTATTCAGGAAATTAGTTCCAGAAATTTTAGCGACTAAAATTTTAGTCACTAATTTTGGCGGGAAAATTTAGCGCCTTTTTTTGTGACGGTTTAGTGACGAAAATATATCTGTAGCTAATTAGTATTTTGTTGTTGTAATACGATTAGCGACGGAAGTATTTAGTCGCTAATCTATCGCAAATAAATTAAAAAATAAGTTTTTAAATTTCACTCCCATGGTTTATGTATAATTTCAAGTAATTTTAATATACACCATATAAAATGAATATTTTCTTTTGTAACATAAAATTATAAATTATTTTATAAGTTGGTAATAATTTTTTACCAATTATACCAAAATCTAATGTTATTTATTTAGAAAATTTACATTTTTAATAATAATAATAAACTAATTGTTATGATTATTATATATTTGCGTGTTCAAGATTAATAAAAATAAATATTTATAAAATTTATTATTTCATTCAAAATAATAATAAAAAAATTTGTAATTTATTTTTATTTTAAAAAATTAAAATCAAATATTAAATTATTAGGAATTAAATTAATTTTTTTATTAATTATCCCCAAATATAAACTTATTTATTTAAAAAAATTACATTTTAATAATAATAATAAAGTAATTGTTATAAGTATTATATAGTCATATTATGAAAAATAATAAATATTTATATTTATATAATAATAATATAAAGTTTATTATTTCATTTAAAATAATTATGAAAAATTTATAATTTATTTTTATTTTGTTAAAATTTTGAGCAAATTTTAAATTATTAAAAAATTTAAAATATATATTTATAAAATTATCCTTGAATACAAGGATAAAATGATGAAATTTGGTAGGGGCATTTTAGTAATTTCAAAAATTTACCATATATATAAAAATAACATTTTATCTTCCGCCACATCTCTCCACCGTTTTCAATTTAATGCGTATATAATTTTAAGCTTAATTTATTATTTAGTTGAATAATACAATAGAGGTCAATCCAAGACTTAAACTCATACAAGTCAAAATGAATAAATTTTCTAATTTAATTTCTTCAATTTAATTTCTATTATTTTTCTAAATGAATAAATTTTCTAATATATATATATATACACACACACACACTTTTCAATTTTATTTCTATTATTTTTTTAAATGTTCAAAGCTCCATCTAAACTTATCCTTACCATTTAACTTCACTACCGCAGTTACCTAATTGAGTGTTATGGAAGACTGAGTAAACTTACTGATTTGAAAATGGAGAAATGGCTTTGAAATTCTAAACATGGCCAGATTAATAAATAAGTTAACATATTATCTGATAAATCCAAATATATAGTCCATTTGAATCTGCATATTTACGGTTTGGTTAGATCTTCAAATACAAATTGAACAGCTTTTATAAGGAATAGTGTAAGTAAAGATTCAACGGTTAAGCATTTGCCGTTAGATCGGCATGATTTTTGGTGAGTACGTTCGAAACTTTTTGTTGTTAATTTTGAACGGTAAAGATTAGTTTTTAAGGTCTGTAAGTTCAATTTTTGTTGCAAAAAAGAGGCTATTTTCTGGATTTCTTACGTAATGACCAATTTTGTATGTGAAGTCGATCGAAAAATCATTTGCCGTTAGATCGGCCTAATTTTTGTTGAGTACGTTCGAAACTCCTTGTTGTTAATTTTGAATGGTGAAGATTAGTTTTTAAGGTCTGTGAGTTCGGTTTTTGTTGCAAAAAAGAAGTTATTTCTGGATGTTTTACGTAATGACCAATTTTATATACGAAGACGATTGAAAAAATATTTTCCGTTAGATTGGCCTGATTTTTGGTGAGTATGTTCAAAACTCCTTGTTGTTAATTTTGAACGGTGAAGATTAGTTTTTAAGGTCTTTAAGTTCAGTTTTTGTTGCAAAAAATAGGCTGTTTTTTAGATTTTTTACATAATGAATAGTTTTGTATACGAAGATGATTGGAAAACCATTTACCGTTACATTGGCCTGATTTTTAGTGAGTACGTTCAAAACTCCTTGTTGTTAATTTTGAACGGTGAAGATTAGTTTTTAAGGTCTGTAAGTTTAGTTTTTGTTGCAAAAAAGAGGCTATTATCTGGATTTTTTACGTAATGACCAGTTTTGTATACGAAGACGATCGAAAATCATTTGCCATTAGATTGGCCTGATTTTTGGTGAGTACATTTGAAACTCCTTATTGTTAATTTTAAACGGTGAAGATTAGTTTTTAAGGTCTTTAAGTTCAGTTTTTGTTGCAAAAAAGAGGCTGTTTTTTGGATTTTTTACGTACTGACAAGTTTTGTATACGAAGATGATCGGAAAATCATTTGCCGTTAGATTGGCCTGATTTTTTGTGAGTATGTTTCAAACTCTTTGTTGTTAAGTTTGGACGGTGAAGATTAGTTTTTAAGATCTGTAAGTTCAATTTTTATTGCAAAAAAGAGGCTATTTTCTGGATTTTTTTACGTAATGACCAGTTTTGTATACGAAGACGATCAGAAAATCATTTGCCGTTAGATTGGCCTGATTTTTGGTGAATACATTTGAAACTCCTTGTTAATTTTGAACGGTGAAGATTAGTTTTTAACGTATACCCGACCCAAATAATCATAATAACTCTATCTAAATATCTAATTTAAATCGAATTATTCGATTTATTTGGATAGAGTCGGATTTTGCACATCCCTAAAGACATTGATAGACAATAGAGTTCAATCCTAGACTTAAACTCTTTCTTTAACGAACCGAAATACCGAAAAAAAAATTCAGAACCAAACTGTACCGTTAATTTTTTGACTGTAACCGAACCGAATTGTATTGTTGACTTTGTTTGGAATGGATATGGATATTTTAATATTTTTACATATAAAATTTAATTCAAATCATTTTTATTTTATATATTATTATTAGTAATGTATTATATGAATTCTTAATTATTATATTTTTTTAATTATTTTTAAAAGATAATACTTTTTTATTCATTATTTCAAAATATAAAGTAATTTATTTAAAAAAATTACATTTTTAATATTAATAATAATAATAATAAACTAATGATTGCAATATTATATGAATTCACCGATTTAATTCAAAGATTTTGAAGGATCTGTAAATAATAAGTTATTATATAGATTTTGTAACGCTCCAAAAATTTAAATCGCGTTAGAGTATTTTTTTAACACGTGCAAAGTATTTTGATACTAGGTACAAAAGCCGATTTATTAAGGATATGATATAAATTTGCATAATTTTAAGAATTTTAAATTAATAATTATCAAATAGAGTAAAATTTAAGAAGAAAGAATAAATTTTAATTTAATAACTAATAATTATAATATATATATACACACACACACACACACATAAATGTCGAAAATCTCTAAAAAGTCCTACATGTTAATGTGGTTAAAAAAAAAGAATAGGATCCGTGTAGGAAGCATGCCATTTATGAATTATCTCATTATTTTGAAAAAATCCTACATATATATATATATACACACACACATAAATCGCTACTTCACTTCGTACCAATGCAGAGGTCGTTTCTTTCTCAAAATAATGAGATAATTTTTAGATCCGTGTAGGAAGCATGCCATTTATGAATTTTGCTGTCAAAATATTTTACCTTGAATTTTGATACAGAATGAAGGAGAAGTTGGAGAACCTTCATTTCGCCGATTGGTTTTGTTGCTGTTTTTGCTCTTTTTATTTTTGTATTTCCATCATTGCAATTGATTTTGTATGCATAGTCTACAGTGGCAAAAATCAGTTGCTTCTTTGAAATCCTATCATGGTTCATAAATAAACAAACTATGATAGTATTTTAGAATTTATATATTTTTTATTTGTATTTCTTGCGAAGTTATCCACCCCTCCTACACCACTTTCCCAACTCCATGTTTTTTGGGCCTGATCAACGGCCTATATATCTTTTCTAGCTTTCTTCTTGCCATTATATCCTAATAGAACTTATTAATATATGTTGCTAACCACAGGAATCAGACGCGCTTTTCTGTATGTTTTATTTGGGCATTGTAATTGATAATATTTCAAACAAATACCCTAAACTTTCTAGAAAGGGAAAGTGATTAAAGGAGGAGCTCTCGTTTAAATGAGGCTGAGAAATTATTGATTCTTGAGGTTAGTAAAGAAGTGCATGGGTGGGGGCAGGGGCAGGCTTTTGGTGTGAAAGTGTTAGAGAGTATGCCCTAGAGCCCATGTAATAGGGATGTTTTTCATATGTATGAAATTTATATTCTTAATAAAAGGCATCATTCATTTATTAATGCTGTGTTTGAATACATGAGTTTGTAAATCTTAAATTAATAAATGAAGTCCTAGATATTATAAACACAGTGCAAAGGCAATCATGAAGGTGTTCATGATGTGAGATGTCTATTGCATGCAAATATGTTAATATCTAAATATCCCTAGTCATAGAATTAACAAGATAGGACATTGTTAATTCAGACAGACTAGCACATGTTATGCTTCTTGAATGGTTCAAGCAATGGTTCTCATAATTGTGATTATGGATGATAATCAAAGCTAACATGTGGATGCTTGTTAGAGGAACAAGTTCATTGGAGACCTGCAAAGAGAATCCTCATATGGATATTAAATCTATGTCAGTGAGGAATCTCTTCATAGCAGTTGTGCAAGTATCCTTAGACTTGAGATCACCAAAGTTATCTTAAGTAGCAAGTGGTATACTTTGACTCCATAACTGATTACTTCCAACTGGGAGTGAACATAGTTAGGAGATTGGGTATATCATGACCTACTTGAAGATAGTTGAGTGATTGACAAAGGATTCACCATCCCAGATTTAACAAGGGAAGTTATCTCACATGATTCTATAATTACCTTGTTCAGTGAATCTCTGGCCAGAGTAATATGCCGAGATGGATGGAGATCCATGAAGGGCATTTTAGGAACAATGGTTAAATTAATAGAACATACATAATTAGATTTATATGAGTTGACAGAAATCCATACTCAGAATCTAATTGAGATAAGAGTGGTGAAAGGAGTAATTGCACGGTAACTGTTTCTATGGAAGGGTACAGTCAAACCACATGACTTTCCTGACATTTGGATAGTCATGATGCCTAGCTAGAGGCCAATCATGACTTGTATAATGATGTATCAAAATATCAATAGAGATTGATAAAATGATTTAAAGGAGTTTAAATCATGTGAGTTTTGAATAGAACTCACAATTACATATTATACTGCCAACATGGACAGGAACCCAATAGGTCACACACATATAGAGAAAAGGGTAAAATGGTAAAATGACAAGGATAATAATATTTGATATTATTATAAAGGTAGAGAGGAGAATATGATAATAATTAATTAAAGAGTTTAATTAATTATGATCAAATAAAATTATCCGCGGAACTTTTGAGAAATGTTCTGTAAATTAGACCTAAATGAAATAATGTATTTCATGATTAATTATTATTGTCTTATAAGTGTTATAAGACTACTATAAGTGTTATAGGACTGATATAATAATTAATAGGACCATTGGAGAAATTATAAAGGGCCAAAGGAATGAAGAAGTTGGAGGAAGCCCTCCAGAAGAGGGCTACACGCCAACTCCATACAGAAGGGCTTAGAGGGCTTTTTCTTGGACCAAATTAATTTATATATGTTACATAAGTGTTATGGAACTCACATATTTAATTTGGTTGGATTTGGAATCCATTTGGATATTTAAATCCAATTAGATGCACAAAGGGCCTAGTTTGTGGATTTTGTGCATGGTCTTTTATGAAAAGATTTAATTTGGATTTAATTAAACCCAAATGATTATAATTAATTCCAGAAGCCCAATTAATAATTCTCCAGCAATTTTAAAGAGCCCAATCTCATTAAGGAGTTGGAATTTTAACCTAACTATAAAAGGCCAACTAATGAGAATTAGGGTTAAGTGATTAAAACAAAAGGAAAGTCTTTTTCTCTTAATTCTCTCTCCCTTTTTGCGCCACTTCCATTGCTAGCCTCTTGGATTTCGGCCAGCCCTAGTTGAACACCAATTTGTTGGTTCAATTTATCCCTCTCTAGTGTGGATTACTCATTGGAGGTGTTCGATTTTGGACACTGTGGTTTGCGATAACCCGGTGCGAAGTAAAATCAACTGTTCAACAAAAATCAAAGGTGATTTTTCTTATTCTCATATAGTTATATTGTGTATTCATGGCAAGATCAGATCTAATGGTTAAAAAAATTTAAAATTCCGCTCATGTATGTGATGCATGTAACCATTAAATTCCAACATGGTATCAGAGCCACTGTTTTGCCATGGATATACAATTCTATATTTTTCTGCGAAATAAGTTTTGTTTTGTTTTGAGTTATTTATTTCATGAACTTTAAAATATTAGATTTGATTGTTCATGAATGAGAAATATTGATTTCTGGTTGTATGTGTGATCAAATAAATATGGTGGAAACAAAAATGAAATTTTTGAATGATTAACATAAGGGTTTGGCGTGAAACTCATTAGGGTTTGGCGTGAAACCCTAGGTGACGTAGGAGCTGTTCTAATTTAATTTCTTATGGATCCATTTAAAAATCATTTAGATGATATTTTATGTGTTTAATATGTGATATTAAGCCGTAGGATCGAACGAAACTAAAATCGAACAAGTTTTGCATGAAAACTAGTTTTGTCGAAAAGTTCGATAAATTGGTGTTCTTCGTGTGTTCTTGAAGTGTTCTTGGTTAGAACGACTTTTGATCTTCTAAATCTGATATATATGATATATTAAAGTGTTTTTAATTAATTGGATTAATTAAAATGGGCCTTAAATTAATTTGATTAATTTTAATTCATTAAAACCACTTAATGGGCTTAATTATGTTTACGGACTTGGTTTAAATTAGTGAATGACTTGGTGGGCCCAAGGAGCTGATTTAAATTAACTATTATAAACATTAATTAAGTTTATTAATGGGTTTTAAGGGCTGGAGTGGGCTTGGCTCATTCCAAAAGGCCCAAATGGTCCAAATGACACAAAACTAGTTTGTGTGTGAACACACTTAGGCTTTTTCTTCTATGGGTTTCGGCCTACACTTATTTAAGCCCAAAATTGATTCTTTTAATTATTTAATATGATTAATTAATTAAATAATCAATTTATAATTAATTAATAATCAATTTGATTGATTATTAAGGCAAGAACACATTCATGCAAAAAGGTTTCCTAAAATGAAAGTTTCCAAAATGGAAAAAGTTTTCTAATTTGATCACATCATTAAATAACTCAAAATATAGTTTCAAAGGTTGAAACAAAGTTAGTAATCCATTTATTTATGCATTAGAGAGGCATATAAGGGTGAATGATTGGCATGATGGTTAGTTATGGACAAAGCCCAATGTGATTGAGCATAATGCATGTTTTGGCCCAATGAGGACTTTCATGTCCCGGCCACTTGTTTTTGGTTTGTATTTCATTTTAAATTGTAATATGTAATTAGATTACTTAGATTAAAATTAGAAATAGAGATGGAGACCAATATCAAGGAGCAACATGGGCCGGATGGAGATCCAACAAGCTTGAAGATAATGTAATTATTTTCTTGTTTGAATCATGCATACTACCTAGGTGTGACCTTTTGATTTCCCTCTTGGCTCGGGGAAATCAATGTAGTGAAGTCCATAACTATACCATATTTGTATGCTTATATTTATGTGATAGATATAGGATGCATACCAATGTATGCCAACCATGTATGATGAGACTTAATTAACTAAAACCCTCAAACAAATACTAAGGTATATAAGCCTTCCATTAATTTGAGGAGAACCAGAGTTCTTTATAGTGTGGGTTGTTGACCACAGTCAAGCTCACATTATATCGAATATGTTCAAATCTAATTAAATGGGTCATCTTAGCTAGCCCATTAGTTTGTTGACCACAATCAAGGCTAATGGTTCTAGAGGCAAGATTAGGGAATGCATATATGATATGCATGCATCAAGAGTTGATAACCTAATGATCCAATAGTTGTGTAGAGACACAATTGGTATAAAGATACCTACCTTTCAAGGGTATGGAATTTGGCTTGTTGACCACAGTCAAGGTCAAATTACATATCAAGGATTGGATATTGGCCCACTAAGAAAACCATCGGGTTTTCTCGGATTATATAGTGAGGGCTATTAATTCGCAATAAAATAGTGGGAGTAAATGGATTAATTAAAGACCTTATTAATGCATATATATATATGAACATACTCTCATATCTTTTCTTTTTCACATCTAGGTCATCATCATGAGCACATCAAACATTAACATACGATCAATCTTGGATAACAAGTTGGTTGGCAATAACTATTCTGACTGGATCAGGCAAGTGAGAATTGTTCTCAGAGCTGAAAAGATCCACTATGTCTTGGATAAAGATCCACCACCACGTCCATCAGATGATGCCATTGATGAGATCAAAGGCATTTATCGAAAATACATGGAGGATAGTGAAACAACAGCATGTCTGATGCTGGGTGCTATGTCCTCGGAGCTTCAGAAGCAACATGAAATGATGGATGCTAGAACCATCGTTTTGCATCTAGAGGAGCTCTATTCTTCTCAGGCTAGAATTGAGCAATATGAGATTGCTCGAGCTCTATTTAGCTGCAAAATGGTGGAAGGCACTTCAGCTGCTACTCATACATTGAAGATGTATGGGTATATTGAGCATTTGAGTAGACTTGGCTATGTTATGGATAATGATTTATACATAGATTTAATCTTGTACTCGTTGGCTCCAAGTTATGCACCTTTTGTGCTTAACTTCAACATGAACAAGATCCAAGTATCCATTCCTGAGTTAATCAATATGCTCAAGACAGCTGATGGATCATTTAAGAAGGATCCAAAAAGTGTCATGGTTGTCACTTCTGCTAAAGGCAAGAAGCAGAAGAAGAAGAAGATAACCAAGGCGCAGCCAAAGAATGGTGGGATATCTAAGAAGAAGGTTGCCAAGAAAGAGAATCCCAAAGGAACTTGCTTCCATTGTGGAAAGGATGGTCATTGGAAGCGTAACTGCAAGGCCTATCTAGATTCTCTCAAGGAGAAGAAGCAAGCTGATGCTTCTACTTCAGGTATTCATATGATTGAAATTAATACTTATTCTATTGCTTCAAAACAATCTTGGGTATTAGATACCGGATGTGGATCTCATTTATGTAATGATCTACAGGGGCTTAGAAGCTTTAGAAGAGTTGGAAAGGCAGAGATATGTTTGCAGTCAGCTACTGGACAAAACATCTCTACAACAGTTGTGGGGACTTACTATTTGCCTCTTCCTAGTGGATTAGTACTGGAATTAAATAATTGTTATTATGTTCCAGCTTTGTCCAAGAGTATTATTTCTTTCAGTTGTTCGATGAACGATTATGATATTTCTTTAAAGGACAAATGTTGTTACATTTTTAAGAACAATATATTTTATGCAAAAGCTATCATTGAGAATGGTATATTTGTTCTTGATTTAATTAAAGAAGTACATAATGTGGATACCAAGAGAATGAAACATGATAATCTAAATACCTCATACTTATGGCATTGTCGTTTAGGCCACATAAATGAAAAACGCATGACCAAATTGCACAAGTCAGGTGATTTGGGATCATTTGATTATGAATCATTTGATACATGCAAATCTTGTTTATTGGAAAAATGACAAAAGCTCCCTTTGTTGGTAAAGGAGAACGAGCTAAAATGGTTTTGGACTTAGTACATTCAGATGTATGTGGTCCAATGACTACACATGCTAGAGGAGGTTACTCCTACTTCATTACTTTTATAGATGATTATTCCAGGTTTGGATACATCTATCTAATGAAATATAAGTCTGAAGCATTTGAAAAGTTCAAAGAATTCAGAAATGAAGTAGAGAAATAACTTGGCAAAAGTATTAAAACACTTAGATCAGATCGAGGTGGAGAATACTTAAGTCAAGAGTTTCAGGATTATCTTAGAGATAATGGGATTTTATCTCAATGGACTCCTCCATATACACCACAACACAATGGTGTATCCGAAAGGAGGAATCGAACACTATTAGTTATGGTTCGATCAATGATGAGCCGAGCGGACTTGCCTAAGTCCTTTTGGGGATATGCACTAGAAACTGCTGTTTATGTGTTAAATTGAGTTCCTAGTAAATCGGTTGATGTTACTCCATATGAGATGTGGAATAACAAGAAACCCACGCTTTCTCATATGAAAGTATGGGGTTGTCCTACTTATGTGAAAAGGACAATGTCAGACAAACTGGATGTTAAGTCTGACAAATGTTTATTTGTGGGATATCCAAAAGAAACGTTTGGATATTATTTCTATCATCCCTTAGAACAAAAGGTGTTTGTTTCAAGGCATGCTGTCTTCTTGGAAAGAGAATTTCTCCTACTAGAGGACAGTGGGAGTAAAATTGAGCTTGGTGAAGTTCAAGATCCACAAATAGAAGATGATCAATCGATTGAACCCGAAACTGAATTTCATAATGATGAAATCATAGTTGAACCTGATTATACACAAAATCCTAGAAGATCTACTAGGATGCGTTCTATCCCTGTGAGATATGGATTTCACATTGATTCGGATAGAGGCATAACTGTAGTAGAGGACAATGAGCCTACAAAATATCAAGAAGTTTTGAACAGTTCAGAACGTGATTTATGGCTTAAGGCTATACAGTCCGAAATGGACTCCATGTATGAGAATAAAGTATGGACTTTAACTCAACCACCTGAAGGGATAAAACCCATAGGGTGCAAATGGGTCTTCAAAAAGAAGACTGACATGGAAGATAATATAGTTACCTATAAAGCTCGCTTAGTAGCAAAAGGTTATCGTCAAAAAGAAGGTATTGACTATGACGAAACTTTTTCTCCTGTAGCGATGCTTAAGTCTATAAGAATACTTTTAGCCATTGCAGCTCATTATGATTATGAGATTTGGCAGATGGATGTGAAGACAGATTTCCTTAATGGAAATCTTACCGAGGATGTGTATATGACACAACCAGAAGGATTCACATCAGGAAATGGCGAAAAGGTATGCAAGCTTCAAAGATCCATTTATGGATTGAAGCAAGCCTCTAGGAGCTGGAACATACGATTCAATGAGACAATAAAAGAGTTTGGTTTCTCACAGAATGAAGATGAACCTTGTGTGTATAAAAGGGTCAGTGGGAGTGCAATTGTCTTCCTAGTTCTATATGTAGATGACATATTGATCATGGGAAATGACATTTCTCTTCTCCAATCTGTTAAAATATGGTTATCCAAGCAATTCTCCATGAAAGACCTTGGAGAAGCATCCTATATTCTGGGAATAAGGATCTATAGAGATAGATCCAATAGGTTGCTAGGTCTTTCTCAGAGTACATATATAGATAAAGTATTGAAGAGGTTCAATATGGATCCCTCTAAGAAAGGGTTTATACCTATGGTGCATGGGAAACACCTTTCTAAGTCTATGTGTCCACAGACACTGGAGGATAGAGAGAGCATGAATAGAATACCATATGCATCTGCAATTGGTTCTATCATGTATGCTATGTTATGTACACGTCCAGATGTAGCATTTGCTTTGAGTGTCACAAGCAGATTCCAATCTAATTTTGGAGAGGAACATTGGGCAGCTGTCAAGAATATTCTTAAGTACTTGAGAAGGACTAAGGATATATTCTTGGTATATGGAGAGGGCAGTTTGGAAGTAAACGGGTATACAGATGCCAGCTTCCAATCTGACAAAGATGATTGTAAATCACAATCTGGTTATGTGTTCATAATGGGAGGAGGAGCAGTTAGTTGGAAAAGTTCCAAACAAGAAACAACTGCTAATTTCACGACGGAAGCTGAGTACATTGCTGCTTCAGAAGCAGCCAAAGAAGCAGTCTGGATCAAAAAGTTCATAACCGAACTAGGAGTGTTGCCTAGCATTGTTGATCCGATTCCTTTATATTGTGACAACAATGGAGCCATTGCGCAAGCAAAGGAACCACGGTCTCATCAGCGATCCAAGCATGTTCTCAGACGCTACCATCTCATAAGGGAAATAGTAGCTAGAAATGATGTGAAAATAGAAAGGGTTCCCACAGATGACAATGTGGCGGATCCCCTCACTAAAGCACTTTCCCAGATAAAGCATGATCACCATATAAATAGCATGGGTCTGAGACATATGAGTGATTGGCTCTAGTGCAAGTGGGAGATTGTTAGAGAGTATGCCCTAGAGCCCATGTAATAGGGATGTTTTTCATATGTATGAAATTTATATTCTTAATAAAAGGCATCATTCATTTATTAATGCTGTGTTTGAATACATGAGTTTGTAAATCTTAAATTAATAAATGAAGTCCTAGATATTATAAACACAGTGCAAAGGCAATAATGAAGGTGTTCATGATGTGAGATGTCTATTGCATGCAAATATGTTAATATCTAAATATCCCTAGTCATAGAATTAACAAGATAAGACATTGTTAATTCGGACAGACTAGCACATGTTATGCTTCTTGAATGGTTCAAGCAATGGTTCTCATAATTGTGATTATGGATGATAATCAAAGCTAACATGTGGATGCTTGTTAGAGGAACAAGTTCATTGGAGACCTGCAAAGAGAATCCTCATATGAATATTAAATCTATGTCAGTGAGGAATCTCTTCATAGCAGTTGTGCAAGTATCCTTAGACTTGAGATCACCAAAGTTATCTTAAGTAGCAAGTGGTATACTTTGACTCCATAACTGATTACTTCCAACTGGGAGTGAACATAGTTAGGAGATTGGGTATATCATGATCTACTTGAAGATAGTTGAGTGATTGACAAAGGATTCACCATCCCAGATTTAACAAGGGAAGTTATCTCACATGATTCTATAATTACCTTGTTCAGTGAATCTCTGGCCAGAGTAATATGCCGAGATGGATGGAGATCCATGAAGGGCATTTTAGGAACAATGGTTAAATTAATAGAACATACATAATTAGATTTATATGAGTTGACAGAAATCCATACTCAGAATCTAATTGAGATAAGAGTGGTGAAATGAGTAATTGCACGGTAACTGTTTCTATGGAAGGGTACAGTCAAACCACATGACTTTCCTGACATTTGGGTAGTCATGATGCCTAGCTAGAGGCCAATCATGACTTGTATAATGATGTATCAAAATATCAATAGAGATTGATAAAATGATTTAAAGGAGTTTAAATCATGTGAGTTTTGAATAGAACTCACAATTACATATTATACTGCCAACATGGACAGGAACCCAATAGGTCACACACATATAGAGAAAAGGGTAAAATGGTAAAATGACAAGGATAATAATATTTGATATTATTATAAAGGTAGAGAGGAGAATATGATAATAATTAATTAAAGAGTTTAATTAATTATGATCAAATAAAATTATCCACGGAACTTTTGAGAAATGTTCTGTAAATTGGACCTAAATGAAATAATGTATTTCATGATTAATTATTATTGTCTTATAAGTGTTATAAGACTACTATAAGTGTTATAGGACTGATATAATAATTAATAGGACCATTGGAGAAATTATAAAGGGCCAAAGGAATGAAGAAGTTGGAGGAAGCCCTCCAGAAGAGGGCTACACGCCAACTCCATACAGAAGGGCTTAGAGGGCTTTTTCTTGGACCAAATTAATTTATATATGTTACATAAGTGTTATGGAACTCACATATTTAATTTGGTTGGATTTGGAATCCATTTGGATATTTAAATCCAATTAGATGCACAAAGGGCCTAGTTTGTGGATTTTGTGCATGGTCTTTTATGAAAAGATTTAATTTGGATTTAATTAAGCCTAAATGATTATAATTAATTCCAGAAGCCCAATTAATAATTCTCCAGCAATTTTAAAGAGCCCAATCTCATTAAGGAGTTGGAATTTTAACCTAACTATAAAAGGCCAACTAATGAGAATTAGGGTTAAGTGATTAAAACAAAAGGAAAGTCTTTTTCTCTTAATTCTCTCTCCCTTTTTGCGCCACTTCCATTGCTAGCCTCTTGGATTTCGGCCAGCCCTAGTTGAACACCAATTTGTTGGTTCAATTTACCCCTCTCTAGTGTGGATTACTCATTGGAGATGTTCGATTTTGGACACTGTGGTTTGCGACAACCCGGTGCGAAGTAAAATCAACTGTTCAACAAAAATCAAAGGTGATTTTTCTTATTCTCATATAGTTATATTGTGTATTCATGGCAAGATCAGATCTAATGGTTAAAAAAAATTAAAATTCCGCTCATGTATGTGATGCATGTAACCATTAAATTCCAACAGAAAGTACCTAAGGTGAGTAAAATGGGGGAAGTGAAATGGAAATGTGAAAAGAATGCATCTCGGATTGATAATGGTTGCATGTCCAGTTTTGCCTAATTTGTAAATTAATCCTACCCTGTGGGTTTTATACATCATGATCCATTGTACTTAATCATTTACTTCAATGGTAACCTTTCTTCAACCTTCCATACTTGCACTATATTCTCTGTTCTCACATCAATTTAAGTTAGTCATACATATCAAACTGTCTTTATATGTGTTTCTGTCTGTTCATTACCACACTTTCCATAAGGTTTTAATGAATGTGCAGGGGTGCCTTTCTGCGTAATGAGACTTTTTGCCTCTTGAATGCAGGTTTTTCTTAGCATGCTTGTGAAGGCTACTTTTCTTGATCTACCATTGTGGCATAGAATTCTTATGCTTGAGATCTTGAGGGTAATCTATACAATGTTAGCTATGTACTCTAGCGTGTTTGAAATTTATTTAGGCTACATGTTGATTACTTGCCCTTAGCGTGTTTGAAATTTATTTATTTGTAACTTGACAGGGGTTCTGTGTAGAGGCTCGGACTTTACGAATTCTTTTCTAGAACTTTGATATGTAAGCTCAGTAACTTGTTTGGATCTTTTACTTTGTATTTAGTGTTGCATATTTGTCCATGGGTAATTAGATTGTTTCACTATGCAAAATCTGGTTTCTCTTTCTCATTATTTTCAATTACAGACGTCTTAATGACAACTGGTTAAGTGGATCAATCCCTAGGGAACTCGTAGGTGTTTCCAGCCTCAAAGTTGTGAGTATTTGCTCCAGTTCTCTCTCTTATTTTTTGTTATATTTTGTTTTCCTTCAAGAAATAAACAAACATATCCAAAAATTCTCTTTCCCTTTTATAGTTTAGTTGATTATCATTATCTCTAAATTTTCACTTTTTTCTTTTTTAGTGGTGTCTCAAAAAAGGGGATTTTGGTCATACTTCCTCTGCAAGAGTTAAAAAAGGGGAGTTCAAAGATCAATCTGTCGCAGTGAAGATTATATCGAAAGCCAAGGTACAGTTTTATCAATTTATGCTTACCAACGATCGCATTTGGATTTGGGGATTTACGAGTCTCATGCATGAATTAGACTCGGAGTTGGATTTTTTGGTCTTAGTTTTCTATGTTTCATTGGTATTTTCTATGAATTAGACCCTGAGAATGGATTTATGCTTACCAATGATCGCATTTTGCTTTCAAACTTTGGACTTTAGAACTCATCACATTTTGGAATTTGTAGCTTTTGATCGCTTGTATTGCTTCTACTGTTATAGGCTTAAGCTAGTTTCTGTTGTTAACTTCACACTTTAAATAGCTCTCAACTTTCAGTAATTTCTCTAGCTTTTTTACCACTTATATGTTTCTATTTTCATAGGCTTAGCTAGTTTCTTTGTACTGCTTATCTTATTTTTATAATGTCTGTTTATGACTTTGTGCTTTCTTTCATTTAAATAGAGAGGTCTTTTGTTTACTGGTGGCAAGGACCGGAATATTACAGCATGGGACACAAACAGCGGAAGAATTGCATTCTGTATTGAGGGTGCACATTCTTTCCATGTTAAAGGTATTGTTGTGCTTACTAAGAGTGGTGTTGCTGCTGATGATCCATACTTATTGGCATCTGCGTCATCTGATGGAGTTATACGAGTTTGGGATGCTCGAATGGCTGTAAAGGATAAAGCCAAATTCATTGGCTGAGACCGGCACGAATTAGTTAGGAATTAGTTAAGTGCTTGATATATCTGCACTTTGTTTTATATATTGATTTTTTTATGTTGACTATATTTGTAATGAATTCATTACAAATTATATATATATATATATGAAAATATAAGATTATTATTTATATTTGTATCTATTATATATGAATTTTATAATATAAGATTATTATTTATATTATGTACAAGATCAAAATTTAAAAATAAAAGAAAAAATTAAATTATGCAATAATTTCGCGACGGATTCGCGACAGAAACTGTCGCTACTGACACACGTTAGAATTTAAGAAATAATTAGCGACAAATATTTCGTCGCTAACTTTTACAGTAATTTTTTAATTAGCGACGGAGAAATTTAGTCGCTAAGTATCATTTTAATTACAGTAATTTTTTAATTAGCGACGGAAAATTTAGTCGCTAAATATTATTATTTTAATTCGGCGACTAATTAGAAATATAAATTAGCGACAAAAAATTTCGTCGCTAAATTAGCAACTTATATTGAAATCCGTCGCTAATATATTAGCGACTGTTCGTCGCGACGTCGCTAATTTTAATTAGCGACGAAAAATTGGTATTTAGCGACGGATAATCTGCAGTTTTTTTGTAGTGTTATCTGGGTTTATTAATCTGAATTCTTCATGATCACTTGTGTGTTTTCTTTTGATTAAGTCATAATAGTATTGGTTAAGGTGGATAGTCTTTTAGTGAAAGTTGTTTTTAATATTGATTTTTACCTCATTCAATTTACTTGTTTTTATCTTTAATTATTTTGACTCTTTCAATTGTTTTAATTTAGTTTAAATCCTATTTTTAGTGTTAATCTTCAACCATCATAACTTTGGGATTTCTTTTATTTCTTCTTCACACAAATTTGGTTTTAAAATTAAAATTACTTATACAAACACAAGTTTTCCTTTGGTTCGATATTTTGGGTCATAATTATATTTTCCTATATCACTAGCTGATCTAGTACACTTGCTAGACATCGGTCATACACTATCTACTTTACATGATGAAGAAATAAGGAACAAGGAGAAATAAATTCCAACTCAAAAACCTTAAATTACCCACCTTATAAACTCATATGCTTCAAGTTATCTCTCTATTCTCTTTAAATTCAAAAATAGATTTTGGGAATAATTTTGGTAGGATAAAGAAATGGAAACTGAGAGTTTTGAGACACTTTGGCCAGCAGACTCATCCCAAAAAGGCAGAAAAATCTGCTTCATTAAATTGAGAAATAATCTAGACATGCAAGATGTCTTTTTTCCATTGGTGCAACTTTTTGATCCTTGAAAAATTATAATCTAATCCTTCTTCTAATCTTTATTTACCAATTCACTTAAATAATTTTCCTTTCATAAATTAAATCCTAAATTATATACTTAACTTATTGGTTACAAAATTGTTCACATGCCCTCAACAATTACTAAAATACCGATCATGTCCCCACAATATAGTTAATACTTTTTTGCACCTTGGGGCCTTACACGAACAACCAAATTCTCAAGCATTTCTTATAAATCACATCACAATATTGAAAAAAAAAATTAACCCACCAAAATGCAAATATATCATAAGGAAATAGAAGAAGTTTGAAAAAACTTAATTTTATTAAGAGATTTTTATATAATTGATTCGAGAAAATGAAAATTGAAAAACTTACAAGAAATAGAAGATTGGAATCAAGATGTCCAAAGAGAAAGACAAGGCTACATAGAGGGTACGAAAGAGAGAAGAAAAGTGCAACAAGATATTGTAAAGAGATGATTTCAGAGAGAGAATACGACGATAAATGAAACAACGATAAAGAAGAAGAAATGGTTTATGAGAAAGACCTGGTATTTTTGATATATCAAAACCTGTAAAATTAAAAATGGGAACATTTTTGAATTGTGAATATGCATAAATAATAAAAGTAAGAACGAAATAGATGACATATTTGAAAACACAAAAGAAAAAAAAGGCAAATGGTGTAATTTTCTCTTTCGAATAATAGTAAAAGAAAAAAAGGAGTCGATCCGTGACTCACTTACAAACTTATCTGTTCATGACCAACTTATTTCAATCCAATCCATTTCTATCCGACCTGATTACCGGGTCTAATTTAACATCATGTTATTATTTTTTATTTGAAAAAAATATTTATTGCTATTTTCATGTTACATGATTTATTTGACTGTTTACTTACTTTTTTTTAGGTACTTTATATTTTTAAAACAGGTAAGCTACAAATTTCATATTTGCTAAATTAAAAGAAATAGAGAGGAGAAGTGTAGTATTTGGGATTTATAAGAGAGAGAGCAATAAAAGAAATAAGAATATTTATAAAAAAAGGAAGATGCTCACTATTTATTTTTTCGGCATACTAAAATGGACACTATAAAACCACTCTCTTTAAAACCGTCAATTTTTTTTGGTCATGTTCCACTAAGCTTGATAGTTCACTCTAGGGCTGTGTAGAACCAAACTGAAATCGAAAATCAAATCGAATAGATTTTAATTTATTCGATTTTTTGTTTGCTCGGTTTTGGATCAAAATAAATATTCAGTTTAATTGGTTTGATTATTGAAAGTGAAAAACTAAATTAACCAAACTGACCGATATGTAAGTATGTATGTATGTAGAGTTACACAGTAGACAAGTTTGCTAAGTGGTATGGACTCTTATTCAACGCTTATACGTCCTGAGTTTGAATCTTGAAAGGGAATTTTTTTTTTCAAAGTTTTCTCTTTTTATTTTACTTTAATTTTTTTTACAGTTTTTTAGAGTTTTGTTTTTTTAAGTTTTTATACTTTAAATTATTTTTACTTTATTTTTTAATTTATTTTTTAATTTTTTTACTTTAAATTTTTTTTTGCAGTTTTTTTTAAAGTTTTGTTTTTCCAATTTTTTATAATTTAATTTTTTTTAACTTTATTTAAGTTTTTTTTTTACTTTACTTTTTTGAAGTTTTGTTTTCTCAAATTTTTACACTTTAATTTAAATGTTTTGCTTTCATAGTTTTGTTTTTACTTTAAAAAATTCTAAATCACTAAATATTTTTATTTTTATTAATTTTGAATGATATTAATTGAATAGAAAATAAAAATGTTGTTGAATAAAAATTGTTTTTTCCCCTTAATTTTAGTAAAATAATGTAGGAAAAATTTAATTGAAATGTTTTTGAAATGTTAAAAATTCAATTGTAAAAAGAATTGGGTATTTTTGCAGGAATGGCAACACATTTGGCTATCGAAATATTGTTTTTTATTATTTTTTTTAATGAAATTGAATTGAAAGATAGATTTTCAAAAAGAAATTCCCTTTTTCTGATTCTTGTTGTGGGTATAGAGGCTTGTTTATTTTTTTACTTTAAATTTTTTCTTTTGCAGTTCTTTTTGAAAGTTTTGTTTTTTCAATTTTTTATACTTTAATTTTTTAGCACTATGTTTTTTAATAAAATTTTGATTAATATTTATTATAAAAAAATGTGATAAATTTATGTATATTATTTTAATATTTAATTATTTAAAATGAATTTATTTTGTTGAATATAAGTTAATTTAATTTATAAGTTTATATAGATTAAAAGTCCAATAAAAAAAATTTACATTTATTCAAAACTGATTGAAATGAACAGAATCAAATCATACCGAATCAACCAAAATTAATTCAATCTATTCGATTTCTGTTTTGAATAATTTGATTTTCGATTTGTTTTTTTTTCAAAAAATTTTGGTTTTCGATTTGTTTGGTTTGATCTAAAACCAAACCAAACCAAACCGACGGTTTAATTTGCACGCCCCTAGTTCACTCTATATTATCAATGATGTATACATATGGACGCCATCAGTTACGTTCAGTAAAAAGAAAATCAAATTTATGAAATTTTTCATATTCAGAATTTTATGAATCTCATTTCATTCTTTAAAAATAGAAAAAACCCATCATTTATTATATGAATTTTAACATTTTTATACATCAAATTTCTAAATTTTTAAGTTATACATTGAAAACTTAAATTTTAATATTTTTATATATTAAATCTTTAAACTTTCAAAACTATATATTGAATTTTAGAACTTACTTAGTAGAATATATTAAGTTTAAAATAAATGGTATAAACAATATGTAATAAACGTTTAGTTAAAATTGCGTATATCCAACTGAATACTGCATTTTTTACGTATATTTAAGATTTAATATGTTCTAATTTATTAATTTAGGAATTTAATATGTGATTTTGAAAGTCTAGCAATTCATATACAAAATCGTTAAAGTTTATGATTAAATGATCTGTTTTTCCTTAAAAATACTTAATTTTGAATGTTTGATTGGAAGAGCAATAGACATTAGACAGCAAGCACTTGATTCAGATCACAAATTTGGACGGGGGTGGAAGATTGAAAAGCTTTCTATTCTAAAGTCAATAATGGAGGCGTTGAATTAATATAAATTAAGAGACAAAATTTCATTCAAATAATTATTCTTGTACTCTTTACTTTGCTCATCTCTCTAATGGCACCCTCACTGTTCTTCCACCTCATTTCCATGCTTTTATTTTCCAGTCAAGTTCTTGCTATTGCTGTTGAAAATGAAGTAGCAGTAGCAGAAGCAGATGCCCTACTGAATTGGAAAGCTAATCTTGATAATCAAAGCCAATCTTTCCTGTCTTCTTGGACTTCAGGCAGACCTTGCAATTGGTATGGTATTCACTGCAGCAAAGCTGGAACTGTCACTAATATAAGCCTTCAAGAGTCTGGTCTCTCAGGTAGTCTTCAAAGTTTCAGCTTCCCTTCATTTCCTAATCTTGTTCATTTTAATCTTAGTAACAACTCAATCTATGGCACCATTCCTTCTTATATTGCCAATCTATCCAACCTCAACATTCTTGACTTATCTTACACTAACATCTCCGGTTCTATTCCTGATGAAAATGGAACCTTAACCTCTCTTACTTATGTTGATTTATCACACAATTTTCTTAACGGTTCTGTTCCAACTTCTATTGCAAATTTGACACAGTTGCCAGTTCTTTACATTCAAACGACCCAGCTCTCCGGTCCGATACCTTCAGAAGTTGGAATGTTGAAATCTCTTACTAATCTTGATCTGTCTGGAAATTGTTTCACTGGTAAAATCCCAACTTCCATTGGAAACCTTACAAAACTAAGGAACCTTTACCTTAATGACAACCAACTTTCTGGTTCCATACCTGAAGAGATTGGAATGTTGACATCTCTTGTTGAACTTGCTTTATCACGGAATAACCTCACTGGTCCAATCCCAGCTTCTATAGGAAATTTGAAGTCATTAGCTTCTCTTTATCTTACTGGTAATCAGCTTTCTAATTCAATACCTCGGGAAATCAGGCTCTTGACAGAGCTAAGTGCGCTATATCTTAATAACAATCAATTTTCTGGACCTCTCCCAGTAGAAATGAACAACATCACTCTTCTACAACTTTTTATGATATTTTCTAATAGATTCACTGGTCATTTACCGGACAATATATGTGCTGGTGGTAGCCTTATGGCCTTTGAGGTTTATGGAAATAATTTCACTGGTCCTGTCCCCAAAAGCCTGAAAAACTGTAGCAGCTTGATCAGAGTCCTTCTTGAGGAAAACCAACTCACAGGAAATATATCTGAAGATTTTGGGATATATCCACAATTGAGCTATTTGGATTTAAGTGATAACAAATTCTATGGAGAGCTTTCATGGAAATGGGAAAATTTTACTACTTTGTCAGCCTTCAAAATTTCAAAGAATAATATCTCTGGCACAATCCCTGCGGCAATTGGAAATGCAACTCAATTACATCTGCTCGATCTATCGTCGAATCAACTTGTAGGAAAGATTCCAAAAGAATTGGGGAAGTTAACATTGTTTGAGCTTTATCTTGAAGATAACAAGGTTTCAGGAACCATTCCTGCAGAAATTGGCATGTTATCTCAGCTGGAAAAACTAAACATGGCAGCGAACAATCTAAGTGGATCAATTCCCACACAACTTGGAGACTGCTCAAAACTATTGTTCTTGAATATAAGCAAGAATAGATTTGCAGGCAATATTCCTTCAGATGTCAGCAAATTGGACTCTCTTCAAAGTCTTGATCTCAGTTACAATTCGTTAACTGGTGAGATACCACAGCAGCTTGGAAGATTGGGGAGGTTGGAGACACTGAACCTTTCCCACAATTTGCTATCAGGTTCCATCCCAACTTCTTTTGGTGATCTGTTGGGCTTGACTGCGGTGGATATATCCTACAATGAGTTGCAAGGCCAAATTCCCAACATTAAAGCCTTTAGCGGGGCTCCCTTTGAAGCACTTCGAAATAACACAAACCTGTGTGGCAATAACACTAAACTAAAGGCATGTGTTGCTCCTGGAATCAATCAGGGCACAAGGAAATTGGAGAATAAAGGGAAACATTATGTTTTTCTGATTCCTGTCTTGGGTGCTCCGATTCTAATCATTTTCTTGGCTGGAGGTTTCTTAATCGTCCGCCAAATGATTAACAGAAACAAGAAGCCTTGCTCAGAGGATTCCAAAAGTGTTTATGCAGTATGGAGCCATGATAAGGATATCATTTATGAAAACATTATTGAGGCTACAGAGAATTTCAACTCCAAGTATTGCATTGGGGTAGGAGGGTATGGAATTGTGTACAAAGCTGTGTTACCTGCAGCAGGTCTAGTTGTTGCTGTCAAGAAACTTCACCAGTCACAAAGTGAAGGAGTGCCTGGTTTGAAAGCATTTACGAGTGAGATTGATGTGCTGATGAACATTCGACATAGAAACATTGTCAAGTTACATGGTTTCTGTTCACATCCCAAACATTCTTTTCTGGTTTATGAATTCGTAGAGCGAGGAAGTTTGAGAAATATTTTAAACAATCCAGAAGAGGCAATGGAGTTGGATTGGTTCAAGAGGCTGAATGTTGTTAAAGGAATAGCTAATGCAGTGGCCTACATGCACCACGACTGCTCTCCTCCGATCATTCATCGAGACATTTCCAGCAACAATGTTCTATTGGATTCAGAATTTGAGGCTCATATCTCCGATTTTGGCACAGCTAGACTGTTAATGCCGGATTCATCAAATTGGACCTCATTCGCAGGCACATTTGGATACACAGCACCAGGTACATAGACCTTAAGTAGAATTTTTCTTATTTATTTCTCCATTGAATTTGGTTCTGATAATTTCTTGCAACCATATTTTTGCAGAGCTAGCTTACACGATGGCTGTCAATGAAAAATGTGATGTCTTCAGCTTTGGTGTGTTGACACTTGAAATACTAATGGGAAGGCATCCGCACGATTTAATTCCATCTCTTTTGTCGTCATCTTCATTTTTGAATTCAAATGATCAGGAAATGCTACTTAAGAATGTGATCGATCAATGCCTTCAAACTCCGCAGAATAGAGTAGCCGAAGGAGTTGTATATGTTGCAAAACTCGCACTTGCATGCTTGAATGAGAATCCCCAATCTCGTCCAACCATGAGGAAACTTTCTTCACATCTAGCGGCTCAATGGCATCCATTGACAAAGCCATTCTCTGCAATAACATTAGGAGAAATTTTTTTTCAGTAAAATGCAATATAAGCTCAGTCTTTTCCTCTTCATGTTTGTACTTAATTTAGTCTTTATTGTACAGCAATAAGGCAATATAATAATGTTATTAGCATCTTCTTTATTTTCAATTCACCAACTAATTTGTTTCTGATTGAAGGGCGCTAGTTTTATATAAAGCCTTTGACAAAGCTAACAAGTAGAATATGTATCAGCGGTTTCTTGGGAGTTTCTGAAATTGAAAGTTCTTCATGTATGGTTATCATGGTATTAAGTTCCTGTACAAATGGAAAGTAGAAAATCTTATAGTTAAGTTTCTTGAAATATAAAGAATAGCTACACAGATCCCCTATTACAAGTTGGAGATGTTGCTATCAAAGAAGCAACAGAGACTGAGTAGCTCATTTGTTCTTGTTTTCCTTTTGTTATTGCTCACGTAGGATCTTTTATAGCTCTAGGTAATGTGTTTTTTAGGCACAAGGGATTAGCTACTTTCTATTACTTTTCATTGTAAGCAGATACTGTAAAGTCCATTTAGGTCCTTGCTTTCTATTATCACCTTCTCAAGCTTTTTATTTTCATTTTCTAAGCCTATAGAGGATGCGGTGAGGAAGAATTACAGGCTCTTCCAGGGAATTTGTGCCTGATTTATTTGGTCAGAAGAAAAATAAATAAAAGGATTATATATATATATATATCAGAATTAAAATATTCCCATTAGAAGACATTTCAATAGTAATCAAACGAAGCCTCTTTCTTATTGTCAAACTCAGCAGTTTGAAGCGAATGAACCAGTGGACCAATAACATTAGACATTTCAATAGTACACTCATTTTTCAACTGTCAATTTTTTTTTTTAACCTTTATAAATAGAAAAATCGGTGTTGAATTGTGTTTTCTGTAGTTATGATCATTCATTAATCTTAGATTAAGACAATTTCACTAATTTCTAGTTTAGGAAGTGATAAACTGGAGGTCCTCCAGGCTCAACTTTGAGGACTTGGAAAGCAAAATGCCGTAGATTGCAAGCTGACGTATCTAAATGACAAGCAACCACTGCTTTAGCTTTAGAGCCATCAACACCTATCATTCGAACCGTATAAATATTTGTATGATTGATTGTATGACAATAATACACAGCATATGCGTATCACTGTTTATGGCATACTATACTATTTTTTCCCATCTTTTGTATGCCTTTCTGGATCACATATTCTTGTTCCTTATTCTCTTTCTATGCTTCCCTAGATAGCGTTGTCACTTTCTTTCCAGACTTTGCAACCGCAAAATCAACCAAGGATTCGAAAGTAACACAATGTTTATGTTCTCCCTTAATGCCAGGTGCCTCAACATTCTTCAATGGTTTGTTTCCTAATTCGAGCTTCCTTTGATTGGGCAACTTTAAGTGACAAGAAATTGGAGCCATTAGTGGATTTAGTGAAAATCAGAGTCACCTGTTAAATCTATGTAGATATGGAGGATCAGACTTCATAATTATGTACTCGCTGTCATTTCGAAGATAATTCCAATATACATATAAGCCTTATCATTTTATTTAATTATGAAATATCAAATTCTCTCCAACACAGTCAGTATTCCAATTTTATCTATTCAACTAATTTAAATTCATATTTAATAATGATATTCCTTTCAAATATTTAAAAATTCTTTATATTCAGAACTTAAACATAAAATCTATAATTAAAAATAAAAAAAAATAACAAACCATTTCATTCCGTTTCATTTCTTAAAAATGCTTAATTTTGAAATTTTGGTTGGGTCCATGTGCATTAGGAACATTTTTCATGTATATAAACTCATTGCTATTTATTAGTGGGCATAATTCATTTATTAATGCTATAGTTAATTAGATCTTGCTTGCTTATAGCTTAAATTAATAAATGAAATACTTGCTACTAGAAATACAATGCAAAGGTAATAATAATTAAAAAAAAAGTTTACGATATAAGATGTTTACTGTATGTAAATGTGTTAATACTTTAAGACCATGTTTGGTATAAATGATTGGAATATAATGTAATGGATAATGTATTGATTACCTTATTTATTAATTCAAAATTTTTAGAATAGATTGTAATCATAGATACATATGTAATCCTCAATACATCAATATGTATTCCTTAATCCATAATATTTTGTGGTACTTTTCATTATATTTCTCTTTGAAATTAAATTCTATTATCTCAAATTTAGTAGAATTATCATTTTACATGAGATTGCATTTTTTTTATAAGATTTTTTTAAAACATTATGGTTTATCAAAATCGGACTTTTGTATTTTATAATATAATAAATATTTAAAATAATTATAAAAATAAAATAAAATAGTCATATAAAATTAGTTAATAAATATAAATATAATTGCATCACAATACATGTATATAATCTAACCAAACGTAAAAATATATCTGTATTTACATTATATTACTAATGCAACCAAACATAGTAATATAATTATAATTCTATTCCATTGCACTACATTTTTTAATCAATTACATTATTCATTATATTACAATTGATTATATCATACCAAACATACCCTTAGTCATAATATTAACAATATAAAACATTATTAATGTGGATAGAGTAGCACATGTTATACTTATTAAAATAGAGTAGCACATGTTATACTTGTTAAAAGGTTCAAACAATGGTTTTGATGACAATCAATTAATTTATAATATAAAAATTATTGTATTTTAAGTTTAATAGAAAAAGAAAAAAAATCTGTATATATACACACACATTTTGAATTAATGTTTAACTTAATAAAAATATTATTTTATAAAAAAACCTACGTTGCCCTAAGGAAGTAGCGAGTTCAAATATTCCTTATATTTCACATGTGATAGTATAATATAGTACAAATTATTACAAATAATTTTTTTGAGAAGAAACATCAGATAATCATTAACTTTGAAAAGAAATTACATCATCCAAAACAAAATGAGAAACACACTGGGGAACTTCCTCAATCCATACAGAAGTAGAAGTGGGATTAGGACAGTGTTTTGCTAAATAATGGGCTACTTTATTTCCAGCTCTAGGTGTGAAAGACCAACAACAAGAAGAGAACTCCTTCCCCAACCGATGACAATCACCTAATAGACCTCCTAAGCCATTGCGAATTTCTAGTTCATCTCTAGTTCATCTTTCAAACAGTCGATAATATACTTGTAGTCCGATTCAGCAATCAACGAAGAGAAACTAAGATATTTAATAATAGAGAGACCAAACACCAAATCCATGGCCTCAGAAAATATAAGAATTCCAACACCCTATCATTATTCTGTGCCCTGTAAGCCAATACCTGTCCATTATCACCTCTGAAAACCACACTAAGGCCAACTAAATTCGAACCCACAATGCTAGCATCTACATTTGATTTCACAGTATTTGGCATGGGAGGGCACATAATACATTTTTGTTACTGACAGAGCCCCTACTCTTCACTGGATCGGTTGTCACATCCAAAAATTCCTCCATAAGACCTCTTGCTATGAACAAAATTAGGGAATGATCCAAACTCATAGTCTCATGGAATAATTTTTTTTCACAAACCAAATTTGATAACAGATAAATGAGAACCAAATGAGCTTCTGAATCGGTAAACACTCCAAAAGCTCAAGAAACAACCATTTAAAACTAGTTGTTTATATTCTCAGAATCTGATCCAACCTCGCTGCCTCCCACACACACCTCGCAAATTGACATTCCTTAAGAACATGGAATACTGACTCAGGTTTGTTACACCTCTAGCAAGTAGATGAAATTCCAAAGATGCATTGCTACAACAATTCCTTAACTGGTAAAACATTCAGCGAACCACGCCACAAGAAATTACAAATTTTAAAAGGAACTTTCAAGCTCCATAAACACTTCTAAAAACCTGAATCCATACTACCAGATGTTGAGTTATCTTGTTCCTTTTTTTGGAAGTGCACAACAGGCCTGTAACCATTTTTTACAATATAATAGCCCAAAGAATGATAGAACCATACCAGTTTTTCTACTTTACCTACCAAACCAACAGGAATAAATTTAATTCTCTCGATATCAACAGGTAATAAAAGATTATTGATAAGATCCCATCTTCATATCCTTTCAGTTTGGTCAATAAGATCAGCAATTGAATTGTCCCTAGCCTCCTTATTGCAGGATGTAATAATCTTGAATGATGATGGTTGAGGGATCCACTTATCCCTCCAAATGTTCAAACTAAACCCATCTCCCTCTTGCCAATATAAACTTGAACAAAATAGATCCCTCCCTATGAGAATGCTATGCCATGTGTAGCTAGGATTATAACTTCAAGAGGCCTAAAAAAAGAAACAATCTCAAAAGTACCAGGCCTTTAATAGCCTTGCCAGGAGGGAATCTAGTTTGGTAGCTATCCTCCACCCTTGTTTGGCTAATAAGGCCTTATTAAAACATCCAAAATCCCTGAACCCCAATCCACCTTTCGATTTTGGCTTACAAAGCTGAGACCAACTGCATAAGTGAAGTTTTCTCTCCTTATCCCCACTAAAATCTACACACTAAAGCTTAAAGATCATGACAAAACCTAGCTGGAAGAAGAAAATATTGCATTATGTAAGTAGGAATTGCTTTTTGCTATGGCTTTTATAAGTTGTTATTTCCCCTTCTAAGATAGAAATCTCTCTTTCCATCCTTCCAACCTTTGCCATAATTTTTATTTAATGCGATTAAATACTACCCATTTGGAATGCCCCACCACCATAGGAAGACCTAAGTATAAATCATGGCGGTTGACCCTTTTAACCCCTATATATTGAGTAAAAGTCTCTTTTAGTTCATCATCACACTACAACTAAAAGAGATTTTTGATTTACTGAGGTTTACCTTTTGAGCTGATAAAGATTCATACCACTGTAGAATAGATAAAATTGTAGAAGCATCTACAATTGAAGCATGACTAAAAAGCAAACTGTCATAAGCAAATATTAAATAGAAGATTAAAGGAGCTCCATTAAAGATATGAAGGCTATAAATGAGTCACGAATAAATATCCAAATTTAGTAACCCTGTAAGGCCTTCAGTGCAAATGAGAAAAAGATATAAAGACAATGGATCACCGTGACAAAGACCAGGGGATGGAATAATCTTTCGCATTGGAGCACCATTAATCAAAATTGAGTACGATACCGAGGTTACCAATTGCATTATCCTCTCTATCCATTTTACCAAGAAGCCCAATTACTCATAATGGCTAAAAGAAATGAACGTTGCACTCTATCATAAGCCTTCATAATGTCCAATTTGAGGAACATAAACTTTTTTCTTCTCGTTCCTTCACTTTTTATATGGTGAAAGACTTCACACGTAACCAATGCATTATCAGTTATTAGTCTTTCTAGAGTGAAAGCGCTCTGAGTAAAATTGATAATATCACCCAAAATCAGCTTTAATATGTTTTCCAAAACTTTTGTTACAATTTTACATATCACATTACATAAGCTAACGGGTTTGTATTACGTAATCAAATGTGGTTCTCTAACCTTCAGGATGAGGCATATAAAAGTATGATTAAACTATTTCGGTAGCTTTCCACCTTCAAAAACATTGATCACTTGATTAACCACATCATTTTCGATCATGTTCTAATATTTATGGAAAAAAAGTGGTGGATACCCATCAGAACTGGTGCTTTGAGTGGGTGCATCATATGGACTACCTTGAAAATCTCCTCCTCAGTGAATGGGTGATCCAACAGATCATTCATCTCCTCTATTACCTTAGGTATAACAAAATCAAGGTCTTCAATCTCCACTTGCTGCCCCTCTGCTATAAAGAAATTTGAGTAAAATTGAATAATATGCTCTTCAGGCTCATTCCTCCTCAAAATATGATTCTTGCCATTTATCAATTTAGAGATTTTATTGGCGACTCTCCTCTTTAAAGCAGAAGCATGCAAAAATTTTGCGGTTCGATTTTTTTCAACCATTGAACCCTTGATTGTTGTCTCCATTTCATCTCTTTTCTCAAAGAAACTTTTGCCAACTCCTTCTTTAGAGAAGCTCGGAGCTGAATATAAATGCAACATTTTCCTTATTCCCCAACTTTTGTAGCTTAGTTTCCACCTATCTTTTTTAACTTCTTAGGGAGCCACATAAAATCTTACTTCAATTTTGAAGTATATCCATACACCTATTGATGTTTTCCACCTAAGAATTGCTTTGCACCTGGGTTAAAATAATAAAGCTGCTACATATAGGATCATGGGCCTACATATTTTAAAATTTAAATCAGTTAAAGCTAGACAAAATGGATAGATTAACATCTAATTTGGCAATAATTAGAATGTGGTTCGAACCTACTAAAAGGATATGGAATACTTTTGCATTTTCAAACTTCTGAAACCATGAAATTGAAGGTACACATCTATCCAATCTTTCTTCAATGAAGTCGGCCCATTTCCTTCCATTATCCCACATGAATGGGTAGCCTATAAACCCTAAATCAATAAGATTACACTCAGATAACACATCTTGAAATGAGCTGATAGCAGATTCTTGGCGAAAAATGCCACCAACCTTCTAAAAATGAGATAAAATTTTATTGAAATCTCCAATGATCAGCCAATCTAATTGAGATGGACTATTAAATTGTTTAATTAAATTCCATGAGTTAAATATGAGATGATGTTCAGGATAGCAATAGAAACATGTCAGGTGCCAATAAGAGCCATCCATTAAGCTCATTTTGAAGTCAATATGGTGGGTCAAATAAGATAATAGAGATAGCTGAAAATGCTCCTGCCACATACAAGCTTGCCTACCTCTCCTATTATTTCCAATAACATTAAACCCATTCTTTAAACCTAATGACATACGAATGAAATTCATGCTATCATCTGACACTCTCATCTCCATTAGAAAGAGGATAGAGGAAGTTTGTGATTTAACCAATCGCCATAAACTTGCAACTGCCGTGGGACTCCCCAGAACTCGATGGTTATAGCTTAAAATACTCATGGCTCTAGGCAACTAGGAATAAACACCCCAGTCGCCTTTAGGTCTGTAGTTGATTTTTAGACAGTCTTATCCATTCTTATTTTCTTTGACAAAAACTCCTCTCCCCTTTAACTGGTAGCTCAATAGGTATATCATCCCACACACCCCTCTTTATCTTTCTATCTCCACCCCCTAACCTTCTTCAACTTGTTTATTTTGTCCTTAGGTAGTCTTTTCTATGAACCCGATTTTTTACTTCCTCTCTTTCCTACATCACTACTGCTACTTGTTACAATATGGCTCTCTAATAGATCATCCTCATGCACCTCATTCTCCTTGCCAACTTTGATAAACATCCTATTATCATCCCCTATAATTTTATCCTCTCTATTCCTAATATAATCATTAGATTATAGGATATTATTTTAAATTCCCTTTATTCTCATTAACTAAATCCATAGTAAATTACATAAACTCAGTTGATAATTGACTTCTAGGAAATATAGTTAGAGAACTAATACTATTATCCCTCATAGGTGTGACTTGTTGAGGGATAACCTCATTATGAATATCTCCAGCACACTAACCTCATAATGAATATCTCTAGCACACTGCTTCGTATTACCTGTCTTCGATTTTGGTATTGTCGTAGCCTCTTCAGTTTTTTTATTCAAATTAGCAAGCACCTCATGAAGAGATCTAGCACACATTGGTTTTTTCCATTCTAGCACCTCGCCAATCAGGATCAGTACTCTATAGACTCAAAGCATTTAATTAAGCAAGCAGCCTCTCCTCTTTTTCTTTTTCTACTTGATTTTACAATCTAAAACCCTTTCTAGGAGAAGCTCTCAACCATTTTCCATATTCTAGAGCATTCACTAATTTTTTGCATTCCTAAACTCGGTGCCCAAGATAGCCACAATCATAACAAAAATTTGAAAGCCTTTCATACTTAAATTCAACCCATATCAATTTATCTCCCAACTCTAATAACACTCCCCTTCTTAATTTTTTCACAATCGAAATGGTGACTCTGAAGCAAATATATGGTGCCCAACCCTAGTTTTCACCTTCATAAAAATACATAAAGGTGCCTAACATATTGGCTATGGTAACTATAGTCTCTTTTAAATGCAAGAGAAATGGTATCTTATAGGCTCATATCCGTAAGGTAGTATCCACAAGCATAAGAACAATACCAATATCACTCTTCTTCATTTCTTGTAACAACAAAAGCTAATCATTAAAGCACCAAAGGCTCTAATCAATGGCCTTCTGCTTATCAGATTCAAGAAAAATTGGAAAAAAAGGCTTGATCTCCTAAGTCACTTGAACTAAATCCTTTTTAAACTCCTTTCATGTTTAAAATTTCCCAATGAAACATAACGAAATCTGCAGTCTTTGTTTCTTATTAATTCGTTCATCTAAGTTAACTGTCCCTACTTGATTCTCCTCTTCTATTAAATGCAGTAATGAAAACACCATGTCAATATCTTCCTTGTTGTCTGTTATTACATTCAAATGGCATGAAGAAAAGAAAAAAGGAATAACCTTAGCTGGGCTTGGGAGATAAACCCTAAGGTGTCAAAGAGACCTTAGGGAGAGAAACCTCTATGGCAGAGGAGATGACAAGACTTTATATCACACCTAGCAAATTGCAATAATTAATATAAATATGATATTTGGAAGATTGTTGTAAAAAATTAATATGAGATAATATAATACATGTTTGGTTCAATATATTATACACGGTATAATATACTATAGTACAGACTAATATGAATACAGTGTGTGGTAAATATTTTTAAAAAATAATGAGGGGATAATATAATACAATATAGGCTCCATTATTCCATGTATGCTGGAGATAATAATGTTCCATTAACCACAAGGTTTGTATAAAATAGTAAAAATCGTAAAATACTAAACTGAGCCAAACTTTATTCGCCTTCTTCCCATCTTTGGTATCTCTCGTCTCCAGAATCTCTTTGTTTGTTGGAATTTTGTTCAATAATTCAAAGTTGAAAATTATTAACCTAATCAAGAAAATTAGGTGATCGAAACCACATTATTAAGTGCCTTTTGCCAATTCTAGGAAGTAGCAACATTCTCTCGGGATGGCAGGTCAATCTCTATGCAACATTCCTCCATAATAGAATCTAGACCAGCCATCTTCACCCTCAATCCCAATATTTTAAGTCAGTTACCCATTAGAGGAGATTTTTTCAAGAAAGCGAAAGAAAGATTTAATATTTAGGGTTTTTATTACTAAAAGTAAGATAATAGTTTGATTTTATGCTATAAAATGTCCATGAAAGACAAAATTGTAGTAAGAAAGTTACACATATTTCTAGAGAAGGAGTTTCAAGGTTCATTTTTAATTAATCTTCTTAAAATTATTAATTTTCTTATAGTGGGTGTAACATTTGTCATATAAAACAATATAGAAAAATCTCATAAACTATCCATGAGGCAAGCTAGTTTTGCATTAGAGAAGGAAGAACAAGCTTCAATAACATGTTACTAGACAAATTTAATACAATGACAATTTATGGCCATATGATGTAGCTATTCATCTGAAATGCTAGTTGGCTTTCCATTTTTTGATATAATTTTTACTTATACCATTACAAAGAAGTGGTTATTTGTTTGAAATTGTTCTAATGAGATAATAATTAATGACTACATTTAAGATTAGAGAAGAAAGTATTCACAAAAAAGTATTTATAAAAAAATTGGAAAATAAAGTTGTTTAACTCTTATTGGTTAATGAAGTTAATAGGTTTTTATTTTGATTTAGACAAAGCTATGTAATTTGGTTCAAAGGGAACTTTTCAATGTGTAATTTATTGCAATTAATGGTTTATAGTTGAAAGCATTGAATTTGTTTTACTTATTTGAATTAAAGTTAGCTGTTTTTCTCTTTTCCATTTTTTTCTAATTTAGATCCTTATTTACTTTTAGCAGCAAATGCTATTAGGCTTTAATACCAACTATATGTGAAAAAGACTGGACCAATAATCTGTAGATTGAATTGTTTTAGCTTATTTACCTTCATATAAAATTATATAATGGCTTTTACTATTTTTATTTGAACAGAATTATTTTCTTAATGTCTAATAACTTATTTATCTAAGACTTATTTCAATTTCATATATTCTTATAGTTAGTGATAATTCAATTTTTTCTATTAAATTTACTCTATTTGCTAATTTATTTAATTCTAATTTATACATTTCTGTTGCTATTTTTAGTTGATTTATTTTGTAATCAATGATCTGCATAAACTTTTTTTATATTATCCATATCAACTATAGAAGCAAAATATCATTAGAAAATTTAAAATTTTTCAATAAAATTATATTCTTTCCTTTCACCTATCCTTTAGCATATCACATATTCAGGAAATAGAATTGAAAACTAATACCATAATTAAACAGGTTATAGGGTTTTAGATATACCTTATAGATTTTCTTATTATGGGTCCAACACGTTTTCTTTTTCGCTATTGAATTTAGTAATCAATGACTTCTAATTACAATTCACCTTTAGACAGAGGCATTCCAAGTTGATTTGAGTGCTTCCTCTCTAATACCCTTTACCCTACGAACTAGGACTCGAGCCAGGTAACTTAGGAAGCACTATTTAAAATGTTTTTTCAATAAACAACAGAGAGTTTTCATGAAGGTTCCTTAATACAATAACAATTTAAGGAATCTTAGTGATCTAATCCGCTTTAATTATCACTAATAGCTACCTATATTTCCTGAAAGGTTAAATGCTAAATATTAGAGTTACTCAGAAAGAATAGATGTGATGATTAAAATTCCATAGATTTCTTTGTTACTCAAAAAGGGTTTTAATTCTAGGACGTAAAAAAATACAAAGCTAAAGATTGCTTGGAAGATTGGTCGTATCTTCTTCTATTACAATATGGGGTTTTATAGAGGTTGAACCCAACCTCTATTACACTATCCTCTTACATTATTGCTTACTTACATCATCCTAGACATCACATTTCTTAGCTATATCTTTAATTATTGTCTTTTTTTTTCTTTAAAGGGGGTCTAATTCTACTAAAACCTTTTCCTTTCAGTTTTTAATGCTTATCTCTTTTCTTAGATTCCTTTCAAATAATTGTTGAATATCTTTTGTCATTGATCTATCTCTTTTTAAGATGCATTCTAGATAATCTTCCAATAAATACTTTTGATGCCACTAACTGGAGGGATTTGTGATCATTATTCCTTATCGATAAGTAGTACAATAAAATTTTTTCATCATTCAGTATTTCCCTAATCCTCTAACAAGGGTTTTGATATTTTTAACCCTCATTTTTGGTTGATTTTTTTTTAATTATTATGGCTAATAAAGTAAATAGTTTTTTCAGGAATGAATTCTTATTTGACGGTTCCCCTTTTATGAATGTATCTACAGATATTTTAGAATTATGTTCATCATCCCATTCAGGAATGATATTCATTGTTCATATATGAATTTTTGATGACTTAGTAATATTTTTTAATATCTAAAGTTGATTTTTAATTGTTTCTAGAAAATATTTCATTTCTTCTAACTCTTTTATGAGATAAATTATGTGAATTAATCCAAAATGATATACGTTTTGGACCATTTCGGGATCTGCTCCTTTTTTATGATAGCTTTGTTGTATGCTCTATTCATTGGGATGGTGCTTAATTGGTGTCAAAATCAATAAAAATAAAATTCCTATTGAAAACTAACTTATAATTAGTGATGAGAATGATCGAATTGATAAGAATTTATCGAGTTTTAATTCCTTAAATAGCTAAAAAATTAACAAACTAAAACTAAAAAAGATGAGACTTTTGTAAATCTAAGAAACTAAAAATATAATTAAATTGAAAATAAAATTAAAAAATACTGAAAATAAATAAAGACGAAATCAATGGATGGGGAAATTTTAGTTAAAGGTATTCAGGCACAAGATTCAAATTATTGATGATAGATGAAAAGACAATTCCAATAGTAAGACTATAATCAACCTCTAACAAATAAATAACCCTTTAACAAGCAAAAAAATTAATATATTGACAATTTTACATATTAGAAAGATCCGACCTAAACCAACCAGCCTACAAGCGTGACTGATTTAGACCAAATCATGCAGTTACTTATTACAACAACTCTTCTAAGTCTTATTATACTAATTGCCACTTGTTATCAAATCTACCAAATAATTAAAGATTTGATATCTTTAGTTAGCTGTACGTTATTTAATTAAATGAATAACGAACCTTTTTTGCACATAAAATCAATGATAATTGAGAGAAAGATAAAGCATGAATGCCACCATAAATAATATGAACATCACATAAAATTAAAGAGAAAGATAAAGCATAACGATATCACAGTAATAGAAGAATCCTGGCTTTTAGTTAATCTCTAACTAAAATAAATGTTGAGCCACTCATGGCTGTTACAAAACTAAATACAAAAAATCAAGATGAAGATCTAATCTCCCCATCTTTTTTTTTTCTCATAAAACTCCTAAATAAAGATAGTTTAATCCTACCTAAATAAGTAAAATAAAATATTAAATAAAATCAAAACTTTCTATAATTACTGCCTTAAAATCCCTAAAATATAACATAATAATCCTTGAAAGATGGCTGGACTACTTTTGGCGGCCAGGGCAACTCGCGAACAAAACAGATATGCTGAAAATTTTTTCCTTGGTCAATATTTCCTTAGCCTTGGGTAAGGCTAAGGCTTACCCTTGCCTATTAGCCTTGAAAGCCTTGGACAAGGCTAACATCCAGATTTTCCTAGATTCAGCTTTTATTTGCTTTTAAGTAAATTTCAATCTTCATGGTCATCCTAAATCAGCTTCAATTAGCCACAAATTGCTCATTTCTTACCAATTTTATTCTGCAATGGTCAAAATTACAAAATAAAAAAATACAAAGATTGGCTTAAAATCAATCAATAAAATGAGAAAAAAAAATTAAGGATAACATGCAATTTTGGTGGCTTAATAATTTTTCCCACACTTATCCCATGCTTGTCCTCAACCATGAATCAAATCACATAATCAATCCTGTGGAAAGTTCAATCACCTAAAAAAAACTCCCGTCCCATAGACTTTGACAAGACAAAAATGCGAGATGAAATGAAACAAGAATTCATAACCACTTTTCACAAATTCATATCAATATATAGTTTCCTCAAATATATTTTCAAACTAGAAAAACTAAGGTTTTATAACATTAAGTATTCAAGAATTTTTATGCCTTAATTCAAGATTAAATCTATGCATAAATATGACTCATCAAACCAAATTAGATACCTTAATCACACACAATTTAATGGATAAACGAAAGAAGAAACCAAGAAGTTATTTATGTATTTATTTATTATTATTATTACTTTTATTATTATTATTATTATTATTATTATTATTATTATTTTGATTTTATTGACACTTTTCCTAGACTGTAGTAGAAGTGAGAATATCTAGTTCTGAGCCACATACACCCGATTTTTCCAATCTAAGAAAAATTAGAATGCTTACAAGGAATGTAGGAATCTTTTTTATACGAGGGTTGAACCATGTCCACCTGGTTACTAAGATTACATAATTTCAAACGGCTATTGGCTTTACTCTGAACTGCATTTTGAGTGGATAGTGGAGTAAAATTGATTGCAATTTTTTTTATTTTTTCCTATATCCTAACAACTGAATTCCTCAATCTAAAAGTACACAATACAAAATAAGTGTTCATAATAGTTTTAACAAGCTCTTAAAAAGCAAGGATACCAAATTAAGAACAAGCAAAGATTATATTTCACTTAAAAATTAAACCTTGGTAATTCTAATCTAAAAGATAATTCAAGTCGACATAAATTGTATGAAAGGAGTATGCAATTATAAAAACCACTCAATCTTGTCTAGAAATTCATCAAGTCAACAAGTAGAATGATTAAGAAGTTGTTTCTAAGCAAATGCTTTTCCATAGGATTGAAATAAAGATTATCAAAAGCTAAAGACAAAAGAATTTAAATTTTTTTTCAAACAAATTGTAATGGGACAAATGTCATATTGCTAGAACTTAAAAAATAGCACCTAAAATGCAATAAATTGGGTGAATATCAAGCCATAAAAGTTCTTTTGACAAAATATATGCTTAAATCCACAAAATTGCTTTTAAAAAAAATACTAAATAACATAGCCTAACCAAGCTAGAAATAGATCCCAAGATCAAAAATCACTAAAAAAATATATTTTTAACACTTCACCAAAATTTTAACAAAAATTCTAGTAGCAAAAGATTGTTAAAAAATTTGTGAAAAAAAATGTACAAATTGTAATCAACCAGATAAAAATTCAAAAGCAATAAACCAATAATTTTTATAAAATGAATTCTCAATAATCAACACAAAGTTACAACAAGTCATCTAAAATCACCACACAAAATCAGCACTTATATCAAACCCCTTCCCCACACTTTTCCTCGTATTGTCTCCAATACGAACAAATCAATCATGGGATGAAGGGTGCAAAAATAAATAAATAAATAAATAAGAAGTGTAAAGTAATACCCTATCGGTTTGGCAAAAAAGGTGCAAAACTATCCGTGATTGCTAAATTAGAGCGGTAGCATTTAACTTGTCCATTTTTCTTTCTAGCAAATTTTTATGTAACTTCAGGTATTGAAAAACTAAGTTAAAATGTCACCCCAAGATCAATAGTAAAGTTTGAACTATGCATATGCAGTTATTGAGCATAGGTAGCATATGGATGCTAAAATCAAAACATGGGCATACCCAATGATAAACTAATAGATTAAAATAAATTACAAAATAACTAACTAAATTAAGTAGATAAAATGCAAGAAAAAAGTTAAACTATGTTTTTTTAAAAAAAATTAAAATAAATACTTTAAGATCTAATTTAAGTAGAATTGGAAAAATGAAAAAAAGAACAAATTAAAAAATAAACAAATAAAAGTAAATAAAGAATAAAAATAAAATAATGAAAGGTGATGGGAAATAAATTTTGAGAAAAAAAAGTAATGCTTTACATTTTAAAGAAAAAGAATTCAATAAAATGTGAAAGCACCATATATTACATTTTAAAGAAAAAGAATTAAATAAAATGTGAAAGCACTATATGTTAACCACCACGTCCATCCTAATCACTTTATTATTTTCTTAAATTTTTTTATTTTTTAAATTTTTTAAATTATATGATTTAATCTAAAGAAAAATTTAAAATTAACAATAGAAGAATAAAAAAAATAAAAAAAATAAAAATGAAACAGAGAAGTGGAAAAGCAAAAGTAAAAAGAAAGAAAAAAATCAAAATAAAAGGATACTCTGCTTCGATTTTGTTGGTTCTCCTTGATTGCAATTGGTGGTGTGGAAGACTTTAATATAGTGGTTGATTGCTAGTTGGCATTATTTTCACTAGTGGTGTGGTGGTTGGAGCACTGGCGGTGATCAGTGACTGATGGAAAGGGAAAGGGAAAGAGAGGAGGGAAAGACAAAAGGTTTTTTTTTTGATAATGGGTGAAAGTGGAAATAACAGATAATGGTTAAAATTTATTTTAAAATGGGTTTAAATAATAATAAGATGAATGCAGGTATAGCCCATTAAAAATAAAATAAATGAAAAGGCCATATTCCAATGCCACATTTAAAATAAGATGGTCAACTCACCACTATTAAATTCATTACAACTATTGCAAATAAAACATTCAGTGTTCCATTTATCGGCTATATCTCATATAAAAAATTATTCCACCATTAAAACACATTAAGCCTTATTAAAAAATTATCCAAACTTTCCACCATTAAAATTGTCAATTGCTCGCCCCCATTTTTAAAATAACTCAGAAGAAAAAAGGAGGCAGTAAAAAATAAAATAAAAATACTAAAAATTAAATATAAAAAGGAACAACTTAGCCTCGGACAAAGTTAAACATTGGATTGCCTCCTATAAAGCACCTTTATTTAACATTTTTGGCTAGATGTTTTTAGAATTTTAAACCTTTCAACTAGTCTGAAATTCCATTTTAGTGTTCTTCCATTTATTACTTTTTACAAATTAGTATCAATCACCAAATTCTTCTTAAATTTGTTAGGATTTTTGAAAGTGAAGTAAAAAAAATATAAAAAATTCAACTTGTTAGAATTATCAGCCATTTTAAAAGATTCATTAATTAAATGTTCAAAAACATCCACTTTAAAAATATTAGATACATCACTGGAATTTTTCTTAGTATCATAAATATGAAATTTAACGATTTCTCTATCAAACTTTATAGTGAGTGTGCCCTCATACACATCAAATTTGTTTTGGTGGTATTGAGAAATGGCCTTCCTAACACAATATTTGAAGAATTTGAGGATATATTATCCTCCATGTCAAAGGAAGGACTGACCTATCAACTTACACAAAAATATTCTTCAATACCCCTTTAGGATAAATGATGGACTTATTAGCAAGTTGAAGTACTACATTTATCTCTTTTAATGGACCAACATCCAAAGATGAAAAAAATAGATAATGGTATAATATTTATTAAAGCTCCTAAATCACATATAGCTTTTTTTATCATAACATTGCCCATTGAACAAAGGATAGAAAACATACCTTGGTCCTTATATTTTGGAGGTAATTTACCTCATCCTTGCAAAAAATCTCTATAATATCATTCTCTTCCTTTTTTTTTTCCTTAAACTTGGATAATCTCTCAGAAGAAGGGTGCTGGATTACAATGATTGAGGGCTATTATAGAACTCTATCCTTGGGCTATCTTTTTCATATAATTTCCACCTTTATTTTAGCTTCTTCTTCACTTTTCTAGTAACTTTTTTTGTAGGGGTTGTTCTAACTCTATTGTTTATAAGGGCAAATGTCATTGGGACTTTATTCTACTGAAAGACATTACTATTTGGCTCATTTGTTTCTCCAAATTTTGAATAGCTATATTAGTATTCTCTATTTTTTATTGAAGTTATTGCATAATTTTCTCAAGAGAAACACCTGAATTTTGAGAATTTTGTTACGATAGAATAGGCTATATAGGCTGGGAATTTTTAAACATTTATGGCCATCCCCCATAACTGAAGTTTGACTGACCCATCCACCATGGATTGTCAATATTCACATATGGGTTATAACTTCATTGTGGTGGACCTAAAAATCCTTTAGGCTCATAAAAATTCTCTTAGTAATAAAGTCCATCCTATTGCCTATATCTTGTAACACCCTCAAACTATAACCTAACTATCTCATTTTCATCATATATCATTAAGCATGCTACAATATATTCTCATGTTAATACTCTGATTATCATAATTTTATAAAGATGTTACTATACTATTCATATACTTTCTCAATAGACACTATTATGCACATTACATAACTAATTTACATAAATCCATATATATATATATATATATATATATATATATATATATATATATATATATATATATATATATATATATATATATATCATAGACTGTATAAGTTACTTTTGATCATACATGTATGCATATACTGTTTCATTACAAAAGTGAGCTTATTACAACTCAACCTTTCATATTAGATACATCATTACATACATATTACATTTAACACAAAGTTATACAAAATATTTAAACAGGGACTTCCTACATCAAATTCTTTCATAGATTATGTTGGCCTTTCCTGACGTAAAGATACGTTCTTGAGCAAAAGTGTTAACTGTAGAACCTACACGGATAAATAACCCATGCTAAGCTATAAAGCTTAGTAGGGAACAAATCATGATGGACGACCACTCACAGCGGTCGTCAACAAGCACTCATCATATATCATAATTATAACATATGATTCAATAATAATAACAACATAACAAAGTACATAAGTTTGGAGATAAAACAGAAATCAACATTTATATCAACATAAAGTAATCATATGGTTCATTTGTAACATCTAAGCATTTATACTTTTGATACATGTATTATAATTAGATTGCCTAAGTTCTAAAACTGAATAACGAAAACTATAAACACCCATAGGTATCGACCATACTCACACACACACCTGTAGGTATTAAGTACTATAGATATTCGGAGATATCGAATCTATAGACCCAAACAGGGTTGAACTATAAAAGCTATAAATTTATCCCTTTAGGCATGCCTATCTATACTTAATTGAACTCTATTTGTAGGCATTAACAATGTTCATATAAATTTCAAGTACCATGCTTGTGCTTTACGGCATAATGTTGCACATAAACAGTTGTATGCTAAGATACATAATTTTTGGTATGTACACATATATATTCAATCCCAAATATAATATCAAGTAATGGTAACTATATAATATGATAGCCGTATTCTTTCACGTGATAACATATAAGAATAAACATGTAGGCATATTCATGTTATTTCAAATAAGTAATAATCACATGCTTGTTCATATGTTTGCTGTATAACATGTTTCTTTCAGTTCAAACATAGTTTTACCATGTGGTTATATCACATTTCCATGTACTTATCTCACATTATAAGCTAATTCTTCATGATTAATTATTCTGAATTTGTTGACTATCCTTTATAACATCATAAACTCATATATATATATATATCATAGTACTATTATTCTTCCATATAATTATAGAACATGTTACGTCCTCATTTTCATGATCAAATTGCTCTAAATCATATAAGTACTCATAGTATCATTTTAGCATAAAAGTATCAGGTTTAGAGAAAAATTAGGTAGGCACAAAATAGACAAAGAATTTTCATTATGTTTAAATAGGGGAGGCAGCCTCCGATCACTATTTTGCATCTTTATATTATCTATATTATCTTACCAAATAGCTAAACTAGCCTAATTGTTCTCTTAAACAAATAATGTTCTATATCTGTAGTTTTTCATGCTTCAAATAAAACCCAATTTGGATATATATAATAAGAGTTATAACCAAATATTTTCAGACTATCCAAGATTACATTTTTTTCAAAATCAGTTTGTTTTACTAGTTTGAAAAATTGTATAATAAAATAGGTGTAGAATCAGACTAACATTTCTTTATGAAAATGATGCTTTTATATGTCTAGTTGACCCAAAATTTTTCTTATAGCATTTGGACCTCTCTACCATGAGTTATGTCTAAAATACTGCAATCTACTTACTATAACTAGAGCAGCTCACATCTAATTTTCAGTTAAAATTAAAAATATTTAGAGGCAGAATCAAAACTCAAGTTTCTTCTACAAAATTATTGGTTCGTATCTTAGGTGTAATTACCAATTGGAAGTACCAAATTTAGTATTGTATAACTCAACATATACTCTAAAAATAGTAACTAGTTCTTAGTGAACAAACACATATTTCTGCAATTAACTTTTTTTTTCTTTCTTTAACCTTCAATTCCATGAACAAAATCATCATCTCTAACAATCTAACCAACAATACCACAGAATTAGCATGAATTCATACATACAAACAAAGAATTGTTTATAGTTCCTATACCTTAGTCAAAATTCATAATATGCCACCTTTAATCTTTCAACACTTCTTTTCCATTATTCTTCTTATTCCCTTTTTCTTATACATAGAACATTTCCATTATAAATATCTAGAATTTCCTCTCATGAAATTCCCTCAAGTCAAAGGAGAAGAAGATGATAATACTGATGAAAGAGGAATATGTTACCTTATACAAATCCAACTTTAACCTCCTTTAACAACAATATTACAGTAGAATTTTTGAGAGATGTAATGAGAGAAAAGAATGCCTAATGTAAAAAAGATTGAGGAAGAAAGAAAATTTGTGATTTTCCCTTTAATGCAGCCAAGAACCAATATGTCCTATTCTCTCTCCTACATGCAAAACTCTTGAAAACTGCATGGAAGTTAAAATTCCAATGAACCCCCTCTCATTTCATTCTCTTATGAAATCTACCCTCTATGTTTGATTCCTTCAATTTTAGCCCTTAAAGTTATATTCTCTTTCTTTTTTTAATTGCAACTTTATTATTAACATGCTTAATTATTCACAAAAATAACATAGCAGAAATTTACTAATTTGCCCTTTTATGACCTTAATCTAAATTTTACTGATTTAATGAAATATTAATTAATTATGATATCGAGTAATCATGCATTTTTCTACTAGGTTAAAGTTTGGGGTCTCATAATTCTCTCTCTCTTAAAAGAATTTCATCCTAGAATTTGATACCTATTTTAAATAGCTATGGATACTATGCTTTCATGATTGACTCCAATTTCCAAGTTACTTATTGTATGCCATGATGTTGCTAAAGCAATTTGACAAGGGGAATCTGCTTGTTTCTTAATTATTTGATTTCTCTAGCTAGAATTTCTTTCGGTTATTCATCATATGAACAATCTAACCGAACTTGAATATCTTGTATTGGTAGCATGTGAGATTCATTAGAACGATATCTCCAAAGCATAGATACGTAAAACACATACTGCAATTTAGCTAATTTCGTAGGAAGAGCCAATCTGTATGCTATCGATCTAACTCTTTGCAGAATTTCATATGGACCAATATATCTTAGACTAAGTTTAACTTTCTTTCCAAACCTCAGTACTTTCCTCCAAGGAGACATTTTTAAGAACACTTTATCACCAATTTGATACTCAATATTTTTCCTTTTCATAGCTGCATAAGATTTTTGCTTGTCACTAGCTTCTTTTAATCTTTGTTTGATAACCTACACTTTTTCCTCTTTGTCTTTAATAATATCTGGACCAATCATTTTATGTTCAGCTAACTTAAACCAACATATTTGAGTTCCACATTTTTTACCATAAAGAGCCTTATACAGTTCCATACCAATGCTAGTCTGATAACTATTATTATACACAAACTCCATTAAAGTTATATGTCCTAACTTTTTGAAAAATCCAATACACAACCCCTTAACATATCTTCTAAGACCTATATAACCCTTTCTGATTGTCCATCTGTATGAGGATAAAAAGCGAAACTATAATGAAGCTATGTTCCCAAAGCTTGTTGTATACTTTTTCAGAATCTAGATGTAAATCTTGGATCTCGATTCAAAATTATAGATATTAGTATTCCATGTAGTTGTACAATTTCATTGAAATAAAGTTTAGCCAATTTATCCAAAGAGTAGTCTATTCGAATCGGTATGAAATGAGCTATTTTTATTATTTTTTCAATAACTACCCATATTGCATCATATTTCCTCTACGTGATAGGCAAACCTATAACAAAATCCATAGTTATATATTCTCATTTCCATTATGGAATTGGAATGGGATTCAACAATCCCGATGGAAGCTGGTGTTTTGCTTTCACCTGTTGGCAATTTAAACATTAAAAATATAATCTACCATATCTTTTTTCATACCAGGCCACCAATAGTATTGCTTTAAATCCTGATACATCTTATTCCCACCAGGTTGCATGGTGAATACAGTGTTATATGCTTCACGCAATAATGTTCTTTTCATTTCTTTATTATCTGAATATTTTGATTATACACACTTCTATCTTGACCTACTGAATATTCAGGTTGATTCCCCTTAGACAATAGCTACACAATCTATTGTAACCTCTCATCCCTTTTCTAAGCATTAATTAATGTCTGCCTCACATTAGGTCAAGTTTTCAATTGAGCTATCAATGCACCATCTGATGTCGCAACTTCCATCTACAATATTGTAACATAATAGCTACCATTGTCTTTCAACTTAGGGCATTAACTATAACATTTGCTTTGCCTAGGTTGTAATCTACTATACAGTCATAATCTTTGAATAATTCTAACCATCTACGCTGCCTCAAATTAAGTTCCTTATGGGTAAGCAGATACTTGAGACTCTTATGATCTATATAAATTTTATATCGTTCTCCATATAAGTAATGTCATTATATCTTTATTGCAAATACTACTACTGCTAACTCTAAATCATGTGTAGGATAGTTTGGCTTATAGATTTTTAACTATCTGGATGTATAAGCTACTACCTTGCCATCTTGCATCAGTACACAACCCAAAAGAACTCAAGAGGCATTATTATCCATGAAATACTCTTTACTTAAAATCAGCTATGTTAGAATTGGAGCTTCACTTAGCAACCTCTTTAGCTGATAAAAAATAGCTTGACATCAATTAGTTAATTCAAAATTGATACCTTTTTGTAATAGCTTAGTGAGTGGAGAAGCTATAATAGAGAATCCTTTCACAAAAACATAGTAATAACCTGCCAATCCTAGAAAGCTTCTAACTTCATGCACATTTTTAGGCTATTTTCAGTTAATAATGGCTTCAACTTTATTTAGATCCACCCTAATACCATCATCTGACACAATATGACTAAGGAAAGAAACTTCTTTAAGCCAAAAATCACACTTACTCAATATGGTGAATAATTGTTTCTCCTTTAATGTTTGCAACATACTTTTCAAATGATCTGCATGCTCAACTTCATTTCTTGAATAAACTAGTATCACATCAATAAATACCACTATAAACTGATATAAATAGGGTCAGAATACCCTATTTATAAGATGTATGAAAGTTATCGATGCATTGAGTAGTCCAAAAGGCATAACTAGAAATTCATAATGACCATACTGAGTTCTAAAAGTAGTTTTCGATATATCTACATCTTTAAATTAGAGTTGGTAGTAACTTAATCATAAATCGATCTTTGAAAACACACCATCACCTTTCAACTAATCAAATAAGTCTTCAATTCTTGGCAATGGATATTTATTCTTCACTATTACTTTATTTAACTTTCTATAATCTATGCACATTCTCATTAATCCATCCTTCTTTTTAACAAATAAAACTGGTGCACCCTAAGGTGACACACTAGGCCTAATAAAGCTTTGTCTAATAACTCTTGTAATTAAAATTTTAATTCTTTTAACTCTAATGGAGCCATTCTTTATGATGGTTTAAAAATGTGAGCTGTATCAGGTAAAATTTCAATTGACAACTCAACTTCCCTTTTTGATGGTAGACTAGGCATATCCTCAGGAAATACTTCAGGATACTCATTCACAACTAGTATATCCTTAAGCTTTACTTTCTCTCTTTTTGACTCATGGACCAAAGCCAGATATTATTCATATCACTTTCTAAGAAATCACCTGGCTTGCATAGCAGATATAACATTGGCTAAAGGTTTACTTCGAATGCCCTATACTATTACTTCTCTACCATTAGTAATTTTATGTGTTACTGTCTTCATCCTATAATTAACCACTACATGGTGCTTTGACAACAAATCCATGCCCAAATAACATCAAATTTATGAAATGGAAACTCAATTAGAATCAACTAAAAATTCCTTCCCTTGAATCATAATGGGACACTCTTTAAATACTTTTTTCAAACAAACATTGTACCCCAATGGACTAGTTACACAAATATCAAAATCTAATTGATGCACATTTGATAGATTTCTACCTATATTCCCAATGGAAACATGAGAATTGGTGGAACTAGGATTAATAAGTGCATGAATATTAGAATTAAAGAGAGAGAAAATGCTAGCTATAACTTTTAAAGCATCTCGATCCTCTCGAGCTTTCATCGCATAAGCCCGACCAAGAACAATAGTTACTGTAAAATGATCAATAGACTTAGATACATTCCTTTACTGGGGCCTAAATTGGCTTAATCCACCATGCCCTTTGCCTTAGCCTCTACTAGTTGGGAGTGCACTAGAAGCTCCCCTACTATGCTGCTGAAAAGATCATTGCTTCGACTTTAAAAAATAGTTCTCCATAAAATGGTTAGGCTACCATGCCTAAAACATGCCCTTAATAACTTTTTACAAGTGCTCTAATGCTATCTTGAACAATGGGGAAACTCTGGTGGCTGACCTCCACTTTGCCTCCTTAGTGGTTCTTTGTCAGATTTATATATTGTAGAAGATCCTTACCTTTTTCCTTTAGTAGCAAGAGTATTGATAGACTTAGCTGGCTAATTTCCCTATGCTCCTCTAGGTCTTTTCCCAGTTGAATTTCACTCTAACCTTACTCCTTTTATGTTCCCTCTTTTTTTTAGCCAACTCATTTTTCTCTACTTGCACAGATGCTTGGACAAGTAAGTAAAACTCCACTTGTTGTAATGATGTTGATCCAATTAACTTTTCTTTAATCTGATCATTTAGTGCATCTTCAAACTATCGACAGTTGAAAGTTTTAGTCAACATCGAATACGGAACATACTTATATAAATGGCTAAACTCTTTCTCATATTGAGTCGTAGTCATAATTCCCTGCTTTAATTTCAAAATTGCCTCAATTTCTCTTCTTTATATGTTTCAGTAACATACTTCTTCCTAAACTCTGCCTCGAAGAAACTTATAAAAGTGGATTTGATATTTGAGGTTGTTTTAACACCAGTTTCCACCAATAATATGTTGTTCCCTTTAGTAAGGACACAACATAAGACACCTTCTGATTGGCTGGACATTGAATCTCATTAAATATTCTTTCAAGTTTCTGTAACCAAAATTTTGTTTCCTTAGATTGTTCTAGAGTAGTGCCCAAAAATTCTTTAGCACCATGTTTTCTAATCTTAAAAATTAGCATTTTATTTACCATCATCCTTTGTAAAATTTGAACCATATTCTGAGAAATCTTTAACAATGCTTCCTTAGAAATAGCTGTAGATACCTCATTTTGATTAAAAGTTAAAGATCCAAGATTAGAGGGATTTATTCTAGTAGGTAAGTCATTATTAGCCGATTCTTCAATAGCTTCCCTAGATCTCCCCATCTATGTATCTATAAGAAAACAGGTACATCTATATTAAGCTAACACCACACTATACCATATATCATAATTCTAGACTCTTATTGACTAAAAGTGACTAAACCTTGGTTCTGATACCAAATTGCAACACCTTTAAACTATAGCCTAGCTATGTCATTTTTACCATTAATCATTAAGCATGCTATATTATATTATCATGTTAATACTCTGATTGTCACAATTTTATAAAGGTGTTATTATACTATTCATATACTTTCTCATTAGACACTGTCATGCATATTACATAACTCATTTACATACATCCATATATATATATCATAGATTATATAAGTTACTTTAGATTATACATATATGCATACACTGTTTCATTACAAAAGTGAGCCTATTACAACTCAACCTTCCATATTAGATACATCATTACATACATATTACATTTAACATATACACAAAATATTTAAATAAAGACTTCCTACATAAAAATTTTCCACAGACTTGTGTTGGCCTTTCTTTATGCAGAGATATGTTCCTAAGAAAAAGTCTTAACTACATAACCTATAAGGATAAACAACCTGAGAGAAAGCTTAGTGGGGAATAAATCGTGATGGATAACCACTCATAATGGTTGTAAACAAGCACTCATCAAACATCATAATTATGACATATAATTCAATAATAATAACAATATAAAAGTACATAATCCTAGAGATAAAATAGAAATTAACATTTATGTCAATACAGAGTAATCATATGGTTCATTGGTAACATTTGAGCATTTATACTTTTGATACATGTACTGTAATTAGCCTATCTAAGTTCTAAAAGTGAATAACGAGAATTATAGATACCCATACACACACACACACACACACACACACACACATACACACACACCCACAGGTATTAAGTATCATCGATATCTTAAAGATATCGAATCTCTATACCTAAATAGGGTAGAGCTATAGTCCTAAATGGGGATAGACTTTAGACCTAAATGGGGTCAAACTATAGCAGCTGGAACTTTATCCATATAGGCATGCCTATCTATCCATAATTGAACTCTATTTGTAGGCATTAACAATGTTCATATACATTTCAAGTATCATGCTTATGCTTTTATGGTATAATGTTGCACATAAATAAGCATATACTAAGATACACAATTTCTTGTATGCGTACATGTAAATTCAGTCTAAGATATCATAACAAGTAACTATAACTATATAATATGATAGCCATATACTTTAAAATGATAACATATAAGAATAAGCATGTAGGCATATTCATGTTATTTCAAATAAGTAATAATCACATACCTATTCATATGTTTACCATATAACATGTTTCTTCCTGCTTAAACATAGTTTTACCATATGGTTATATCACATTTCCATGTACTTATCTCACATTATAAGTTAATTCTTCGTGATTAATTATTCTGAATTTCTTGACTATCCTTTCTAACATCTCAAACTCATAGTCATATATATATCATAGTACTATTACTCTTCCATATAATTATAAAAGATGTTACATCCTCATTTTAATGATCAAATTGATGTAAAATCATATAAATACTCCGACCACTATTTTGCATCTATATATAATCTATATTATCATACCAAATAGCTAAACTAGCCCAATTGGTCTTCTAAACAAATAATGGTCTATGTTTATAGTTTTTTATGCTTCGAATACCACTCAATTTGGACATATATAATAGGAGTTCTGACCCATTCTTTATAGACTTCCAAGATTACATTTTTTTCGAAATCAGTTTGTTTTACTACTTTGAAATTTGTAAAATAAAATGGTTGCAGAATTAGACTAACATTTCTCCACGAATGCTCTTATATGTCTATTTTGCCAAAATTTTATCTCATATCATTTAGACCTCTTTACCATGAGTTATATCCAAAATACTGCATTCTGCTCATTGTAACTGGACAACAACTCACACTAACTTCGAGTGAAAATAAAAAATACTTAAGAGGAAAAATGAAACTTAGGGCTCTTTTACAAAATTATAGGTCCATATCTTAAGTGTAATTACCAATTAAAAGTACCCAATTTAGAGTTGTATAACTTGAAATATACTCCTAGTGAACAAACACAAATTTTTGCAATTAACTTTCTTTTCTTTCTTTAACTTTCAATTTCATGAACAAAATCATCCTCTCCAACAATCTAGCCAACAATACCACACAATTAGCATGAATTTAAATATACAATAACACATACAAACAAAGAATTGTTCATAGTTCCCATACCTTAGTCAAAATACACAATACGCCGCCTTCAATCTTTCAAAACTTTTTTCCTTTGTTCTTCTTATTCCCTTCCTCTTCTACATAGAACATTCCATCATAAATATCCAGAATTTCCTCTCATACATTTCCCTTAACTTAAGGGAGAAGAAAATGATAATATTGAAGAAAGAGAAATACGTTACCTTATATAAATCCAACTTCAAGCTCTTTTAATAACAAATTACAGCAGAATTTTTAAAAGAGGTAATCAGAGAGAAGAATGCCTAATGTAAGAAAAATTGAGGAAGAAAGAAAATATATGATTTTCGTTTTGATGCAGCCGACCACACCTCTCTAAGAACCAATATGTGCTCTTCTCTCTCATACATGCAAAACTCTTAAAAACTACATGGAAATGAAAATTTCAGTTAACCCCCTCTCATTTCATTCTCTTATAAAATCTACCCCCTATATTTCTTTCCTTTAATTCTACCCCCTAAAGTTATCTTATCTTTATTCTTTTAATTGCACCCTTATTATTAACATGCTTATTTATTCACAAAAATAACATAGCAAAAATTTACCAATTTGCCCTTTTTTGACCCTAATCTAAATTTCACCGATTTAGTTAAACATTAATTTATTATTATATCACTTAATCATGCATTTTTTTACTAGGTTAAAATTTGGAGTCTCACATTCTTATAGCTAAGTTCTAAACCAAGGATGTCAAATGTAAAATTTTTAAGTTAAGAGAACACAAATATCTAGCCATTTAAAAAAAATTAAAACTAACAGACACCAATCATTAGCAATGGTTCAAAAATTTGATGGGTATCAAAACCAATAAAAATAAAAAATTTTACTTAAAATTAACTTTTAATTAATGATAAGCACGGTCGAATCCACTGGGATTAATTGAGTTTTAATTCTTTAAATAGCTAGAAAATTTACAAACTAAACATAAAAGATGGGGGTTTTGTAAATCTAAGAAACTAAAAATAAAATTAAATTAAAAACAAAATTAAAATAATAAAATAAAAATAAAAAATAAAAATAGATGAAATCAATAAATAAGGAAATTTTAATTAAAGGTATTCACATCATCGGATTTGAATTATCAATCATAGATGAGAAGATAATTCTAAATACAATGGACCGGCTATAGTCGTCGGCTTTGTGCTTTCGACCAATCTTTTCATATTAATAGGCTAACTAAGTAAGATTATAATTAACCTCTAATCATTAAATAACCCTTTAACAACCGAAAGAATTTAATTTATTGATAGCTTTACAATTTAGAAAGACCCGACCTAAGCTAACCAACCTACAAGTGAGACTGATTTATACCAAATCATACACTTACTTAATACAACAACCCTTCTCAGTGTTGTTATACTAATTACTACTTGTTATCGAATCTAATAAATGATTATAGATTTGATATCTTCAATTAACTGTATGTTATTTAATTAAATGAACAATGAGCCCTTATTGCACAAATAACAATTGAGACATAGTTTCTCTAAGCCACTGTAAATAACATGAAAATCACATAAAACTAAAGAGAAAGATAAAGCATAACAATCTCACAGTAATAGAAGAATCCTAGCTTTGAATTAACCTTTAACTAAAATAAATATTTAGCCACTCATGGCCATTACAAAAATAAAAATAGAGAATCAGGATGAATATCTGATCTCCCCTCTTTTATTCCTCATAAAACTCCTCAAATAAAGGTAGTTTAATCCTACCTTAATAAGTAAAATAAAATAAAATATTAAATAAAATCTAAACTTCCAATAATTATTGCCTTCAAATCTATAAAAACATAGCATAATAATCCTTTAAAAACAACTGAAGTACTCTTGGTAGCTAGGGCAACTCGCACATAAAAGAGGTCTGTTGAAATATTCTACCTTGGTCGACATATCCTTAGCTTTAGGTAAGGCCAAGGCTTACCTTTACTTGTTAGCCTTAGGCAAGGCTAACATCCTGATCTGCCTAAATTCAACTTTTTCTTTTAAATAAATTCCAATCTTCATGGTCATCCTAAATTAGCTCATTTCTTACCACTTTAACCCTGTTTCGATAAAAAATACAAAACAAATAAAAAATACCAAAATTGGCTTAAAATTAATCTATAAAAATAAGCAAAAATTGAGGAGTAACATGCAATTTTGGTGATTTAACAAGCTTATCCCAATAACATTGGTGAACTAGGCTAGATACTGAAGTACTTTGAGGAAATTAGATTCCCATTATTTTTTCTGCTCTAAAGCATCAATCTTGGCCGTTTCATCATTAATCCATGCCCTTTTAGATATTGATAGATTTCCAGCTATATCTTTGAGACTTATCTGCCTTGAATTGAAATTCTCCATGTTAATAGATGAAAAGGAAAGATTATGATGATTTAAATATGATACAAATTTTGTCATTGATATATAAGTGTTTAGATAAATCGTCCTCTAACTCCTTCTTAGCTATAGTTATAAGAATATTCATTTTTATGCGTTAGAGCTTTCTGAGTTTCTTAGATTTTTTATAGGTTATTTAATAACGACATGTACATAATTCATAGATATTTAATTTATCTTATTGTCTATTTGGAGAACTCGAGATATATTTTTTTTATAGATTCCATTAGCTTTTTCTTTTCATAAGTGAGCTTAGATAGTATATTGACACTTTTTCCATAATTATCCTGAAATATAAAAGTTAATGCTTTTAAATAATATTTTTAGATGTACTTATTAAAATTGCCAATATATTTTCTTTTCCTGAAATATATTCTATATCAAAGTTGAAATTAACAAAATATTCTTGCCAATCCATTTTCCTTTTTTTTGCTAATTTTCCATTAAAATTCATAACAATAAAAGATTTTACATGTGTATTGTCTATTTTTACTATGAATTTTTTTTGTAATAATACTAATTCAAACTTTTTTATTGCATATTTCATATAATTCCATTCCATTACTATGATACTTCTTTTCAGTTTTAGTAAATGTTCCTAATGCATATCCATATATCATTTTCCCATCTTTACTTTTTAGAATTGCTTCCCAATAAATATTTAAAGCATCTATTTCTAATTTTAGCTCTTCTCTAATTCTATAGATTGTTTCCTTTTAATTTATCTCAGAGTACTTTTCTCTTTTTTGAGCACTCATGAATAAAGTTGCTCGCATATATTATGTGTCCTAAAAATTATTGTATCATTTTTCTGCTTCCTAATTTATCAGGAAATTCCAATAATGCTTTTTCTTAGTGTGGTTGTAATTTTATTTCTCTTTTAAATATTGTAATTCCTAAAAATTCTATTTTTCTTTTTTTTGTTATATCTGTCTTTTCTTCGGATAACATTATTTCATACTTAAAATACTTTAATAAAAAGGGCTTAACAAGGTTAAAATATTCTTTAAATTTTTGCTAAAAATTATTGCATCATCATTATAAAACTAAATAAAAATACCTTAGATCTTTAAATATATTATCCATTTTTCTTTGGAATATTTGAGGAGCATTACATAAACCAAATGACATTATTAACCATTCATAATGTTCCATTGGCATGCTAAATGTCATATTTTATACTATTTAGGTGCATTTCTATTTGCCAAAATCCTTATTTACAATCAAATTTAGAATGCCAATTTTTTTTCCTTTTATACTAATTTTGAGAATTTCTTTATGTGGTATTAAATATATGATACCATATGAAATGGTCTATCATTTAGTATGTACATTCCTTCATTTAGGTATCTAAGGATGTAATATTATTCATATTTTATGTGTTTTATTTAATTTATGTGTTTAATTTTATTGTAGGATAGCTTGGGTGTAAAAGTAAATAAGAGGAACAACATTCACGAGTCATGAAGGGATTCACCACTCGGACAATAATGCATGACTTGTGAATAAGTTCACGAGTAAAGTAGAGGCCACCAAGTCATAAGTCGGATAAGGGTTTATGAGTCAAACAAGGGTTCACGAGTCAGACAAGGGATCACGAGTGGCACAGAGGACAAGAGAGTACAACTCGTGAAGGCATTCATGAGTTGATAATGGCATCTATTTTCAAGCGGCATAATTTTTTAGCATACCTTTTCTCAACCAACCATTAGGACCTTTCATTGCAACTTTCTATCTTCACAACTATTCTGAAGAGACATGATTGTAAAGTTATTCTCTCTATAAAAATGGATTGAAGATGCTGAAGAAGGGGATCAATCAGTGTTTAGTTTTTTTAAAGAAATACAATTGTTTTGGATAAATAGTTTTTACTTAGTTTTTGGTAGACGATGACAAAGGAACAAAGCCAAAGGAATAAGAAATATATCAGAAGGTTTATTTAGAAAGTAAAACTCTGGGGAGTGCTTAAGTCCCTTTTCTCAATTTCATTCTTAATTCAATTATATATTTGGCTAGTTCTTTTATACATTATAAATATACCGTAGTATTTGTTTAAGACATGTTTATTATTATTATGAATGGAGTATGATTTACATCCATTTGTGTGCATTGATTGCTATGTATGCTTGGCCACCATATTTGGCATGTTAGTCAATTTATTCGCAACTAGAGTTGGAATTCTTTGATGGAAAAACAAATGAATGTACTTAAAGCATTGAATTCCTTTAATCTGACTTAAGAAATTCACTTTGAGGGGTTAAAGAATTGGCATAGAGCTTTGTAAATTTTGTTTATCTCTATAATGACATGAGAGTGCTTATAGACTCTAAATGAAAACATCTTTACTGACGACGAGAGTTGCTTTAAAGAATATTGGCTAAATTCTCCAATCATTTTATTTATAAAATTACTTGCACTTGTTCTTAAATGAATTTCTCCTCTTATTTCTGATGTATATTTATACCATCATTTAAGTTATATTTAATCAATTTGATTTGATATATATAAAGTCGTTTAGATATTTAATTAAATACATAATTTCCATTTTAATCGTTACCTATCCATCTACTCTTTGTGGTTTCAATACAAAATTTATCCCGTTCCCTTTGGAATGATACCCTACTCATCCTATATGCAGTTTAGTGAGACTAAGGGTTCAAATAAATCCCCATTAGATATTGGCCCTCTTGCCTAGGGAACAATTTAAATGAATTTTTATTGATTAAAATAAAGTGGTAGTTGCTTTAGGATTGTATGATATTAGTTAGTTATTTATTTTTGAGTATGATTTTTTATTTTTCATTTTATTCTTTGTAAATGCATTAGAGTTTCTTTTATGATAACTTGGATATTATGATTTTAGAATGAACAAAAATTTCTTTTGATTTTTGTGCAGGGAACTTAGGAGAAAACAAGAAGAGGAACTTAGATTTCAATTAGAAGAAGAATAAGGGCCAATTTGGAGGAGAACCATAATATTCAAAGGATGGAAAACCACGAAAGGAGAACCCTTGGAGATTTTTCCATGCCTAATATTTCTGAAAATTTTGGAGGAATAGTCGCGCCGGCTATTGCCAACAACATCTTCGAGATCAAACCCGCTATCATACAAATGGTGCAAAATAACCAATTTGGAGGTTTGCAAAGGGAAAACACTTATGCTCATATCCTTGCATTTCTTAATGTTTGTGCTACATTTAAAATTAATGGAGTAAGTAATGATGCTATAAGACTTAGGCTATTTCCATTTTCTTTAAAAGATAAAGCATAAAGTTGGCTTGCTAGCATACCTAGTGAGACAATAACTACTTAGGATAAACTTAAACAAGCTTTTCTTCGTAAATATTTTCCACCCCATAAAACAACATCAAATAACTACTTTTAGACAATTGCCAAATGAAACTATTTATTCATCTTGGGAAAGATTTAAGGAACTCTAAAGGCAATGTCCTCACCATAGCCTGTTGGATTGGATGATTCCTCAAATCTTTTACAATGGATTGATGGAAGAAAATAAAAATATTGTAAATGCTGCTTCAGGTGGAAAATGGATGAAGAAAATAGCCAAAGAAGCAAAAAATTTGTTGGAAGAATTGGCTTCACAAGGCTATATGCGAGAGGAACCAATGATGGCTAAAGCTAAAGGATTTTTGGAATTAGATTCCATTAATCTATTGACGGCCAAAGTTGAAGCCTTGACTAAGTTGGTAAGTAATTCTCAAACTAATCTTGAAAATGTGAGTCAAGTATGTGAGAAATGTGGTGGACCTAATGTTTATGCTAATTGTAATGAGGCATTTAATGAGGATGTGAGTTTTGTCTAAGGTAGTTATAATCAAGGGATGGGTCAGAATTCAAATTACAATAATCCTCAATGGATGAACCATCCTGGTTTTCCTTGGTCTAACCCAAATACTCAATTGAACCCTTCAAATAGTAACACAATGACCAAAATACCTAACCCTTCTGCTTTTCCAATTAGACCTCCTTTTAACTCCCAACAATCCAAATAACATCTTGAGAATTTAATGGAGCAATTCATTAACCATCAAATTACTACTAATAAACAAAATGAGGATCAATTTAAGCAAATAAATAGAAAGATTGACCAACTTGTTACCCACAATAAGATTCTTGAAATCCAATTGGCTCAATAAGCCACTTCTAGTGCTAAACCATTAGACAAACTCCCAAGTCAACCATAATTTTTGCCTTAAAAATCTGTCCAATCTATTATGTTAAGAAGTGGAAAGAAGATTGAGAGTGAAATTAGGGGTAAAAATGATATTATTGTGAATGATGAGCATGCTATAGAAGCTAAGAAACATAATGATGTGAAAAAGCATTATAATGGGTCTAAGGAAAGAAGATGATCCTAAGGTTAATTTAAATGTTTTAACTTTTCTTCAAAGATTTATTAGAAGGAATTTTGATAAGCAATTTGAAAAATTTTTGAAGGAACTTACTATAACTATACCTTTTGTGGATGCAATTAAGGAAATGCCTTTATGGGCAAAATTTTTAAAAGAAATTGCAAGTCACAAAGGTAAGCTTGAAGAATATGGATATGTTTCCTTGGTAGAAGAGTCTAAGGCAATGTATTCTAAGTATCCACCTAAGCTAAAGGATCTGGGTTGTTTTACGGTTCCTTGTGTGATAGGTGGAACTCATTTTGATAAGGCATTATGTGACATGGGTGCTAATGTAAGTCTTATGCCATATTCCATCTATAAGAGGCTTTATTTAGGTTAATTAAAGCCTACTAATATGTGTTTATCGATGGTAAATAAATCTATTTCACACCCTATGGGCATACTTGAAAATGTTCCTACCAAAGTGGGTAAATTTGTTATACTTGCTGATTTTGTTGTGCTTAAAATGGAAGAGGATCCTAAATTCCTAATTTATTTGGTAGGCCTTTCTTAATTACTACTAGTACTGTTATTGATATGAAAAATGGGAAAATATCTCTTGAAGTTAATGGTGAAACAATTAAATTTGATGTGTATGGAATGGTAAAGTCTTTACCTATGGAAGTTGTGAATAGGATTGATGCATATGATGTTCTTGATGAATGCATTAATGGTGTTGTTCAAAATTGTGTTAGTCAAAACCCTATTGCACCTTATAGTTTGTATGAAAGTTGAGATGAGGTTTTGCAAGTTACCTCTTATCCTTTTCATCGAGGGTTCTCAAAGTTTGAATTTTTGAGAAAGAATGATGATACCCCATCAATTATATCTAAGGAGGAAGTAAAGCTTGAACTCAAGCCTTTAGCCTCAAGTTTTCGACATAATATGGGGTACTCAATAAGTGATTGAAGGGGATTGTACCAACATGATGATGTATTGATTCTTACTCACTTTGTTTCTCTCTTGAATTCTTTTTCTTGCATGAAAATGATCTTTGTGTGTTTTTAGGATTAGTTTTCTTAGTTTAGTTTTTATTTGTTTTATGATTTACTTTTGATTCTCTTATGTATTTTATAGTTTTAGTTTTTATTATCCAATGTTTATTTTTTATTTTTGAGTTTGTTGATTGGTACAGTTAATTTTTGAAGAAAATTTACAGAAGAGGAATTTATCAAGAGTGAGTTTTGACTCATGAAGAGGTTCATGAGTATTCCAGAAGCAAAACCTTCACGAGTTGTGAACATTTGTTCGACTCTTGCATGTATCTTTTAGGAATGTTCAACTCATGCTTCCCTTCACGAGTAAGACAGAGGGGCTTCATTCACAAGTACTATCCGACTTGTGAAGCCCTTCATAAGTGCATCAACGTCAATTTCATAATGAGTTATGAGATGGATGTCGACTCATGATCCACTCGTGCAGACTACCTCGAATTATGATCTGTGAGTATTGTTTTTTTATTTTCTTTGTTTCCCTTATTTTTAGTCTTAATTAGTCAAGTGTATGTCTTAATTTCTTTTAATTTCACTTAATTAATTTAAAAATAATATAAAATGGAATAACAAAGGAAATAGCAAAAATTAGGGTTTGTGAAACAACGTGACTCTTCCACTGTCATTTCACTATTCCCTCTTTAATTTTCTTATAAATGCTGCAGTTCCCTCTTTTATTGCCAATGTCTCTTTTTTTTCTTTCTTTTTTGTTGTCTTATTTTCTTTCATCCTGGTTTTCATTCTTCTTTGTCTTTTATTCTTCTTTTCTATTACTTCATTTTCCTTCTTTGTAATTCTTCTTCTTCTTCTTCTTCTTCTTCTTCTTTTACTTCTTTGGTTCTGTACTTCTTCTTTCTCTACATTTTTTTCTATCATGGTAAGAATAAAGAACCCCTCATCTTCAAAAGGACAGCAAGTGGGAGACAAGGCACAACTTGAAGCTTTTTCATCCCAATTTGGTGCTAGGTTTCATATTTCATCTGTACATGAAGGTAATAGATTTCTTGCTCTCAAGGATAGGGCAATTTTACAATGTAAGTTTTTTCCAGATTCTCTCCTTAGACAAGTGGGTATGCTTGATATTATGAATGAGATGTTGTCTCAATGTGGATTGCTATGCTTTGTTAATTTGCATGAACATTTCTATACTGATTTGGTTTTAGAATTTTATACCAATTTGAAAGAGAATGACGAAAACTCTAGGCTTTTAGACTATCGTTTAGATGGTAAGGACCATACTCTTACTTATTTTGTGATGCATAGAGTTTTTGACTTTAAACAATCAGGATTATGTGCTAGTCCTAAGAATTATCGACCCAATGAATTTTGGAATTTTCTTACTGGGTTGACAACACCATTTAGAGCTAGGGAGGCTAAATTTATGTTTATCACATATTTGAAATATTGGATTTTGCATAAGATCCTTGCTTCTGTTGTTTTTAACAAACCTAAATTTAATAGAGTATCCACTCATGAGTTGTTTTTGATGCGGTGTGTTCATAATAGAAAATTGGTTTGTTGGTCGTATTGGATTTTTAATTAGTTATTGCAATGTGTTAGTTGTTCGGAATCTCCTCTTACACATGGTCATGTTATTTTTGCTATTGCTAGGAATGTTGATATTGATCTACATACTTTTTATCATGTCCTCCATGTGTATATTTTACTAAGCATATTTTTGTTTGTGCTGAAATTGTTAATAATGCATTTCAACCTATTTCACCTCTTTCACGATTTTGTTGGAAGGAACTTGCAGGGACTTCTGCTCTATAAGAGGCTGCTGTTGAGAGTACTTCAGATAAAGAATGGCAAGAGGAGCAGAGGACTAGTGACGATACCATGGATGATGTTCCTAGTGACATGGCTGCTCCTCTTTTTTTTGAGTCTTCTTCAAGTAACATTCAATCTATGTTCACTCAATTATTGCAGACTCATTCCACCATTCAAAACCAACTTACTTCTTTGGAGCAAGTTACTCATCAATTGGTTTGAAGTCAAAGAATAATTAAGCACAAAAAGGATACCTTCATTGCACAAGCAGGCTTTATGGTGTCCTCTCCTCCACCTTCACCATAAATTTTAGGGGAGTTTCTTTCTTTTGTTCTTTAGTTTATCTTTTCCTTTTTGTTTCGTTTCTTCACATTGAGGATAATGTTTGTTCTAAGTGTGAGGGAGTATGTTTGTGTGTTGCATGTTTGTTTGTGTTTTATATGATAGTTGTATATGTGATTGTGTATATTTGTCTTCTACTAAATTATACTTTTTCAGTTAGTTTTATTATAAAACATTGTTCACTTTGCATATTATATAGGTTATTCTGTTAACTCATTTACCTTTTATGCTTATTTTGTTAGTCTTTCAAAGCTTTTAGTATGTGCTTTACATTTTCAAGTTATCTCTTTTTACTTATTTCAACATTTTAGGTTATTTAGTCTCTTTACTAACTATGCTTAAGGTTAGAAATTGCTCATTTAGTTTAAGATTTTAGGATTTTTGTTGCCTCATGGAAACTATAGCGATAATACTTACCCTTAGGCCTTTCAATAATGGATGAGGACTATGAAAAAAAAAAGAAAAAAAAAGCAAAAGAGAAAAGTAAGATGTATATCCAAAAGTTCAATAAAGTATGGGATGGAGCGTCAAACACACCCAATACTATATTCTATTTCTATCTTAACTTCATAGGATAAAGTCTAAAAGTATACCATGTTAAAAAAAAAGAAGAAAAAAAAAAGTAAAGTCTAAAAATGCCATGAGATCGGATTAAGGGTATGTGTGCTTGCAATTGTCCTAAAACGGCAACTAACAATCTTAGAACCTTAAAGTTTATGATTAATGTTTTCTCTTTTGAATATTTGATTTCCTAATATTTTGAGTGTTTAAGGTCTTTGATTTTATTTCAATACCATCACATATGCATAATGAACAATGCTCTATAGTGCAACTTAGTTTAATTTGGCATTAAATTTTCTCATTCTTCTCTCTTGCTTGAGGGCAAGCAAGGTTTAAGTGTGGGAAAATTTGATACCATGTGAAATGGTCTATCATTTAGTATGTATTTTCTTTCATTTAGGTATCTAAGTATGTAATATTATTTATATTTTATGTGCTTTGTTTAATTTATGAGTTTAATTTTATTGTAGGACAGCTCAGGTGTAAAAGTGAAGAAGAGGAACAACATTCATGAGTCGTGAAGGTATTCATGACTCACACAAAAATGCACGACTCGTGAATAAGTTTATGAGTAAAGCAGAGGCCACCAAGTCACGAGTTAGACAAGGGTTCACGAGTCAGACAAGGGATCACGAGTGGCACAGAGGATAAGAGAGCACAACTCATGAAGGCATTCATGAGTTGGTAATGGCATATGTTTTCAAACAGCACAATTTTTCAGCATACCTTTTCTCAACCAACCATCAGGACCTTTCATTGCAAATTTCTATCTTCACAACTTTGAAGAGACATGATTGTAGAGTTATTCTCTTTATAAATATGGATTGAAGATGCTGAAGAAGGGGATCGATCAGTGTTTCATTTTTTTAAAGAAATACAGTTGTTTTGGATAAATAGTTTTTACTTAGTTTTTGGTAGATGATGACAATGAAATAAAGCCAAAGGAATAAGAGATATATAAGAAGATTTATTTAGAAAGTAAAACTCTGGGGAATGCTTAAGTCTCTTTTCTCTTGTTCATTCTTAATTCAATTATATATTTGGCTAGTTCCTTTGTACATTATAAATATGTAGTAGTATTTGTTTAAGATAGATTTATTATTATTATGAATAAAGTATGATTTACATCCATTTGTGTACATTGATTACTATGTATGTTTGGCCACCATATTTGGTATGTTAGTCAATTTATTCACAACGAGAGTTGGAATTCTTTGATGGAAAAACAAATGAATGTACTTAAAGCATTGAATTCCTTTAATATAACTTAAGGAATTCACTTTGAGGGATCAAAGAATTGGCATAGAGCTTCATAATTTTTGTTTATCTCTATAATGACATGAGAGTGCTTATAGACTCTAAATGAAAATATATTTATTGAGGACAAGAGTTGCTTTAAAGAATCTTGGCTAAATTCTCCAATCACTTTATTTATACAATTACTTACACTTGTTCTTAAATGAATGTCTCCTCTTATTTCAGATGTATATTTACACCATCATTTAAGTCATATTTAATCCAATTTGATTTGATTTATATAAAGTCGTTTAGATATTTAATTAAATACATAATTTCCATTTTAATCGTTACCTATCCATCTACTCTTTGTGGTTTCGAAACAAAATTTATCCCGTTCCCTTTGGAATGATACCCTACTCATATTATATGCAGTCTAGTGAGACTAAGGGTTCAAATAAATCCCCATCAATATCCATCAAATTTTGCAGCTTTATTCAATTTTTTTTTTTGTAATTTATAGCCATTCTAGCTTTTTCTTTTCAATTTCTGCATAATTTCTAACCATAATGCTGGACTGCTATAAAGACTATTACTTTATCTAATTAACTTTTTCACCAATAGCTTTTTTTATTTGAATTACAAATTCCTCCTCATCTTCTTTACTATGCCATATTCATTTGCTTCTAATAGGTATATCATGTTTTAATTTTATTTCTACATAAAGTGTATTTTTCTTCCATTTTTCTATAGAGGTTTTTCTTATACATTGTTATAATAAGTATTTTATTTCTTTAGAGATTTCTATTTTTTCTTTTTTATTTTCTATTATACATGCTTTTACCGATTCTTTTTATATATTAGTCTCACCACGGGTCATTGCACGAGGAGCTAAAGGAGATGATTTTCATTTAAGTGCTTGTTATCATATTGCATAAATTATCGTATGCCTACATGGTGTTGTTAAACTTATATATTGACTTACTATACTTATTGGGTATTAATTTGTTAACTAATCATTTCCTAATAAAAGATCACTTTCATTATTCTTATATTGATAAAACCTAGATATTTGAAGTATATATGCCTGTATCTAAATTGTTACATCTTCTACAATAATATTGTATTTAGTCATATTTCTTGATATATCTTCCCTTAATCTATAATCATTAGCATTTCCATAATTCTTTTGGAAATATATAAGGCTGTGCTAAACTAAGATCTAATCCAATACTAAAAAAGCAAGATATAAAATATTGTGATATTCCTTATAGATTATTTCAAAATTTATATAAATACTTAATGCACTAGTTTTTAATTCTTTTAACCTTGTATTGACTTTCGTTATATGTAAAAATTACATATTCACCTGTTACACGATATAAAGCTATATATTATAAAAAAATCCAATCCTAATAAAATTTGTGCTTGAGTAGATGTTATTGTATCAATATTTATTTCTATTGGTACAATTACTATTTATCCACGTATATTAGTTAATGCTAGATTGATTTTTACATAATTATCGTATGTTTATTTCTTAAATAATTTAGAAATTCATAATTTTCTACTAGATTATATTGTGTAAACATAGATACTAAACTTCCATTTATATTGCTTTTTGCTGCTGATATATTTATTAATGTTTTTAGTATTCTTCATTCTCCTCCTACATCTAATTTTGTTTCTATATAATATTGTTTAGCCTTTAAGGAAGATCTTAGATCTATACTTTGTCTAGATTGCGAATATATTTTTCCTTGTTCATTTATTATTATTGGTTTATTTTTAAATTGAGGCATAGAAGCTTCACTAGATGATTCTCCTGATGCTATTAGTAATTTGTTACCTACATGCCTTATTCTAGGTGTAAGTCCTATATTTTTATTTATTTTTTTGAATCCATTATTAGTTTAGTCAACATAGTCATGCTTGTAGGTGTTAACTGCCTTGGTGGTATATATTCAATTAGATTAGAAAATGTATCTTCTATTTCTACCTGTAATTTTATATTATATTTTTGAACTTTCTTATGATGACTTGTAGTAAATGTATAGATTGTCTTATATTTTATAGAGAATGCCTTAGATCCACTGGTCATTTCTATTCTATGTAGCTTATGATATAAATTCAAAGCTTTATCTATATTTGTATCCTATAGACTTATTAAAAATCTGGTATTAGTGTAAATTTTTGTTTTTTATATACTAAATTTCTTGATACTGCTCCTAGTAGAGCATCTATTGGGCCATTTAATATCCTATCATCCATACAAAATAATTGTATTTGACTATCTATTCTCTATCAACGGTGTGCTTTTATTATGCTTTGAATTGTATCGAAATATAGATTTTTACATCTATTTTTATCTAGTAATTTTGCTAATTCCTTATTAATTTAATCTTTATTTATTAAAGGTATCACTGTATTTCTTTTTGTATGATATATATCTATTGCTGATACATAATAGTTAGCTATATATGTTGCCTTATAAAATCTATTAAACCATTTCCTTTTAAATATATCTTCTATCCGTATGTTTAATCTATGATTATTTAATTGACTAAATTTCTCTTTGTCAAATGATTTATTATAACTAAATATAATATTGTTATGTATTATATCTTGCTCTTTGTTATCCGTACTCATTCTTTTTCACTTTTTATTTTTGTTTTAGTGGTTAAATCTTCATAAATATATTGAGATTCTATTTCATATATACTTTCATTTTCTGATATATAACTATATTCTATAGGACCATAATTTTGTTTAAGTAATTCTTCATAAATTGTATATGCCTTATGATTTTCTCGTTCCTTTTTTAGAATATTCATTAGCATAACGACCCATTTCTTGACATATCCAACAAGTATATTTCTTACTAAATCTATTATTTCTGTCTAAAAAAATCTTCCTTTATCAAACTTATTTTTCTTAAAAGTTTAAATTTCTTCTTATAATATTTTTAAATATTGGCTTGTAGTATCTTTTATTAGACTTTTTGTATCTTTTATTTTTGCTATAAAATCCCCATTTTGTTGGCTCAGAAATTACTGGACAGTATAATTTACTTTTAATTGCTTTTCTTATTTTTCTTATTTCATATGCTTGGTTACACATTTCATTTATTTTCCTTTTAACATATCCTTGATAAGTTCCTAGGGTTCTATTTAATATTTTAGGGTTGTTTTATGTTTCTTTATATAATATTAGTCACTATAGTTTTGGTAGCTTAGTTATATATGTTTGCTTATGTAATTCTTGTTGAGCTTGTGGGAGAATTCCTATTTTAGCTATATTGTAATAGTATTTATTAAATTCACATGTGTATTCTAAAAATAATGCATATTGCATATTGTTAAGTTTTGTATTTTTTTATAAATATTCTTATCCTAATTTATTTAAAATTTCTTGAGGATTAAACTAATTATTTCCTAAAAATTCTAATTTTATAACTATTTCAATTTTTTTTTATCCATTCATCTATAGATTTTTGTATATATGTGTTGCGCATTGAACCCTACAGGCATCCGGTATTTTCTTAAAAACCTATTTTAAGGGCTCATTGTCGGATTAGGTTCGTTTAACTCATGAAAATCAATCGTTTTATAATAAAAAAGAATTCAACCCGATACCCGATGCCTCTGGTCTCTAAAAGGTATGAGATAGCATCTCAAGGTATCCTTATCCATTTACTAATGACTAATTTATGATATGTCTACTAATAACTAATCTACGAGATGTTTACAACACAAGGCATATATTTTTAGGAGTTGCCACCCAATAAGACATTGGAAAAGTGACTTTTTTGAACCTTGTGACACCGAAATCAGAGAGAGTTCAGATTTCATACCTATTTGCATTACTTGGTTGATAGTCAATATAAATAATTGCTTGTGGTCAATTACGTTCGCTCTTTTCTCATGGATTAAAAGGAAAAACAAGTAAATAAATTAATAAACAGGCTGGCACATAGAAAATGATAAAAAAATATACATAAATCATAGTCATTTCAGGACATTGGTCCCAGCACGTGTGAATAAGGAATTATGGCTAATTCTTTTTAATTTTTGACTTCAAGTAAAAATATTTTTTATACATACTAGAATTATGGCTGGATGTCAGCAAGTGCACTAAATTGATAAGTAATAAAATGAGATATTTTTAAGATCACAAATGTCGAACCCAAGGGAAACAATCGGCACAAGGATAATTGATAGATTGAAGTGTATGCTTAAAGAATTACCTAATTGCTTATTAATTTTTGTTGTGTGATTGGTGATAAAAACAATTAACATAAAAGTAAGACAATGCCAAGTATAAATTAACAAGACAATTAAAACAAAAATTATAAGATTGAAGGAAATAATAATAACTAAAGATGTTGTTCAGGAATATAATCCTCCTCAGCACATGCAAGATTCATTTTTAACATAAAATTCATACATTTTAAATGTGAACAACCCATATAAACCCCTAGTATTCAATTTCAAAATCTACTCTCTTTTTTAGATTATACATCACATAAACCCTAGATCTAATAGCTCCCATTTTAGAGATGCCATCAAAATTATAGCACATGCGAAGAATAACTGAACATACATGGCATAAACATTAAACAAGCATTCATTCATCAACTTGAATAAGATTAACATCATAAATACTTGTAAAACATCCATACCAAAATAAGCTTAAGGGAAAAGAAACATCTAAAAAATATATTAAGAAAATAAATTCATATTCCTTACATGGTTTGGGAATTAAAAGATTCCTAAAAAAAATGACTACTCCATACTCATAATGTAAATAACAAGTAAAAAGTAAGAAGAAACTATAAAACCCATTTGGAGTTGTAGATCTTAAGTTGGTGAAGCTTTCTCTCTCCTTCTTTATGCTGGAACTTGATTACAAATTATAACTTGAAGTATAAACTAAACTATAACTAAGTATTTTTGTATTTTTGAAGTAAAACTATATTGAAAGAGTAATTTTTACAAGTAAATCTATGGAAACTAAGTATGAAAACCCTAAAGTATGAAGAAAATACAAGCTAAACTACTAAGAAAAACCCTAAAGCTTAAAAACCTAAAAAGATATCCTTTAAGCTATACAGAATTGTAGCTTTTATACAGGTTTACATATGGACACGACTGAGGCACTTTGGTCTCAGTCGAGTCTAATTAGTTAAAAAGTATTATAACATAGGAAATGGCTAGGACACTTTTATCTCAGCTGTGCCTACCTTCTGAACTGAATCATCCACGAATTTTACATTGGACATAACGCAGACGGTTAGTCTCAACCGACTCCCTTTGCATGGCACATGGATTAGATAAATGATCTCAATCGAGTGATGACCACTATTTTTGCACAAAATTAAAAATTACACCATTAATCACTTAAAAACTTCATAAATTACAAAATCATCCCATATGGCATAAAAAGAGAACTTTAGCACCTAAAATAGGAAAACACATAAAATGAGATGTAAACACAGATAAAGATACACTGAAATAGACACTAAATTGGAGTTATCAAATTAAAAAGAGTAAATAAAGATATAAATATACACAAATCAGGATATTCATTTAATTTAGCAACATCGATTTCCCATGCATAATTACAAAAAAACCTTTTATAATGTGATTTTTAGGATAAAATAAGACATTATTCCATTTTATTAATAAAATCACAATTAATTCGATAAAAAATATTAAATGTGATTTTCTTGATTTTTATGCTAAAGTGCCCTTTTTTTACTATTCTATTACAGACGAATAATAATAAAGGCCAAAAATACAAATAACTTAAGTAAAATAAATAAATTGAATGAATTAAATTTTTTTGAATCCAACTGGATGCGTCATTTTTTTTGGGTTCTCCAAATAAATTCCATATGTTCATGCACCCAAAAATAGTACAAAAGTGATTAATTAGATAAAAGTAAAATGAATTGGATAAAGACAACGTCATAAAGTGGAAACAGACATGCATGCTTATATAGATTTAATTAGTATACAAACACACAAGAAGACAAAAAAGAAAGGGTAAAACATATGACAAGTAAAGGAAACATAAAAAAAACCTAAGTATGGGCAAAACAATGAGTTATGGACTCGCTCCAAGTGAGAAGGTGAGTCACGGCCTAAAAAGGGCTGAGTCACAACATTAACTGGAAAAAGTCATGTTCTTTCTCAATGAGTCAATGGCCGTCCCTGAGTTAGTCACAGTCTTGAATCAATAAGCAAGTCACGAACTAAGTCCTTGACTCCTTCATAGAGTGAGTATGTGTCAGTCCTAGACAGTCCAGTATTATTGGAACATCACCGTGGCTAAAACTCAGACCTTCATAACCCAAATTAAGGTTCAATACTTATTAAAAATGCCACCAAGCTCTCTAAAAACATCATATAAACTCAAAAATAATTAAAAAGCATCAAACAACATAATTTGCATGAACTTACCAAGATAGAGAAAGTCAGCTTCAGAGAGAGAAAATGGCAATTAGAGGTATAAAACTCACCCACATTCACAAACAATATATATATTCATGCATAATTCAAGAAGATACACAGAACATACCAATGATACAATATTTACACAAAGAACACGAGGAATCAATATTTGCAAAATATTTATAGAGAAGCAAGGCAATAATATAGCAATTTAAAGTTTAACAAAAAAAATACCAAACAAATTCTTAATAAAATTAGGATTCAATATGTGCTCTAAACTGGAATTTTATCTCTTACATTACCTTCAGTAGAGCTATTTTCTAGAATCGGTAAGTTTGTTTTTTCCTCTTTTTTTCCTGCTTCTTACGTGATTTCTTTTCAAAAACCAAGGTGCAAAACTAGAGCTTTTTTTTGCAAAACCTATCTCTTCTCCTTTTTTCTTCTCTCTCTAGTTTATTAGAAGATTATTATTGTTGTGAATTCCAAAAAAATACCATCCTCTCTTAATTACTTTAGATTAAGATCAAGGGAAATCTAAAAAATTTTTAATACTGAAATTATCCCCTATTTTGCATGGAGAAAATCTAGCATTTTGGCTAATAACTCCCAATCATAGTCTTGACTGGTAAGTCATGGACCATAACTCATGAGCATGACTTGGTGCAGTTCAAAACAATTTGAAGCTAAAAAGCTTTGAGTCATGGACCAAAGGTCATGACTTATTGGTGAGTCATGGGTTTGAGTCCGTGACTTGCTGGCGAGTTAAGAGATAAAATGAAGCATAAGCCAGCCATTCAAGACCATGACTAAGAGATAAGTCATCGACTTAACCTATGAGTTGAGTTCGTGACTCATTCCTGAGTCAGCCAATGGTGCCAATTATGGCCACTTCTCCTCATTTGATGAAAAAATGAAAATATGCCTTTTTAAAAGAGCATTTCCCTTTTATAAACTTGATGAAAATGTTTTCCCATAATAAACATGGATGTATGAGATGAGAGAATATTGTTACTTCCTAATTGTTTTCAAAACAACGTTATCCTCATTAGGTAATTGTTATAAAGGTTGACTCAGTCCCAATATCTATAGTTGGCCTTAAGTTTGGGATAGCTAGCACACTGGTTTTTAGGTTTGTTAAAGTTTAGAGTGAAGCGATAAGAGATGTGTACCTAAGGTAGTGAATCTCAAGGTGTAGACACGTACCATTTGAGATAGTAAATTTTTAATTGAGTGATTATCGCCAGCTTTTCGATATTTTAACTCTCGACCGGATGATTACCGTTAGTTTATCCATGTTTTAACCCTTGTTAGAGTAGTTACCATCAGCTTGTCAAAATTTTAACTCCATGTTTGGTGTTTTCAATCATTTTATTGATGTTTTAACCTTGGATCACATTGAACAAGGCCATTATGACTTCTTCTTAAGTAAATTCCCAAAGAAATTGAGGCTCAAAACCTGTCCAGGTGGCACTTACCTTTCTATAGTAGGTTGAATTCTTAAACCAATTGGATGACTATAATGGCTGAAAAAAACTTGTTAGTGCGATGCATGGTTATACATGAGATGCATGAGCACATTACGTATTATCTACAAAACACATGCACAAATCAGAACAAACCTTCCCACTTTAATGCTTCCAAATAAGAGGTCACACGGTCTCTTTCCTAGGCAGGATTAGCTCATAAGTTATCAGAAAACCCAATAAACATGTATGAAGCATAGTGGGAAATCGGCAGCACAATCTTTCTTAATTTAAAGTGCAAGCAAATGTAATATTGATCTCTATATACTCGAGTCATTCAAATAAACCAAAATAAACCCACCAAGGCATGGTATTCCTTGATAGAACATACCTTGTTTCATTAGAATTTGACTGAGTATATAGGTATGCAAATAGCAAGCAAAGGATTAAGGTGCATATTACCTAAGGGAAGTATCTATAACACTACATGGGGCTTTGGTTTGGTAGTATAACTTTAGGGCTACCCAAGTATGGTCATTGCCAATGGATCTAACTCATCATGAGCATAATGATCAATTTGGCCACAATTTAATATACCAACTAATTATAAGGGTTGGGCTGGTGGTCCTCTCTAACACTTCCTTACATTGAGTGAACATAGGATCGTGCTTCGAGATTACACCATTAGTCAAATGGGGATACTAAACTTAATTCTAAGGCTGTAGCATGTTTCTAATGCATCCTAAATTAGAAGAGAACTAATACAATCAAACCATAAGCAATCATTTATATTACACCAACCAAGTCACTTTCAAAATAAGATCTCAAACCCGTCCCCAATGGAGTCGCTACTATGATATGCGCCAAACCCTCCAGGTATTCAGTATTTTCTTGAAAACTCACTTTTAGGGCTGAAGAATGGATTAAGGTTCTTTTAACTTATGAAAATCAATTCGTTTGCAATGAACAAGGATTCAACCCAATACACGACTCTTGGGCCTCCAAAAGGTATGAAATAGCATCTCGGCATATCCTTATCCATTTACTAATGACTAATTGACTAGACATTAAGCATCACAAGGTATGCATTTTTAGGAGTCACCACCCACTAAGACATTGGGAAAGTTATTTTTTGGACCTTGTGACACCAAAACCAGAGAGAATTTGGATTTTATTTCTACTTGCATTACTTGGTTGATAGTCAATATAAATAATTGCTTGTGGTCAATTATGTCAGCTCTTTTCTCATGCATTACGGGGTAAAATAAGTAAATAAATAAAGAAACATTCTGGCATATACAAAGCAATAAAAAACTTACATAAATCGTGGGCATTTAAGGACATTGGTCCCGACATATGTGAATGAGGAATTATGGTTAATTCTTTTTAATTTACAACTTCAAGTAAAAATGTTTTTATACATACTAGAATTAGAATGAGTAAATAAAGGCATAAACATACACAAGTCAGGATATTCATTCAATTCGGGAACATCAATTTCCCATGCATAATTACAAAAAAAAAAAACCTTTTGTAACATGATTTTTAGGATAAAATAAGACATTGGTCTATTTGATTAATAAAATCCCAATTAATTACATAAAACAATATTTAATTTGATCTTCTTAATTTTTATGCTAAAGTACCCTTTCTTACTATGCCATTACAGATGGATACTAATACAAGCTAAAAATACAAATAACTAAATTCTCTGAGTCTAGCTAGATCTATCCTTTTTTTAGGTTCTCCAAATAAATCCCATATGTTCACGCACCCAAAAATAGTAAAGAAGTGATTAATTAGATAAGAGTAAAAAGGATTGGAGAAAGACAATGTCATAAAATGGAAATAAATATGGATGTCAATATATATATAATTGGTATACAAACACACAAGAAGACAAAAAAGAAAGGGTAAAACATATGACAAGTAAAGTAAACATAAAAAAAACCTAAGAATGGGCAAGAGAGTAAGTCACGGACTCACTCCAAGTGAAAAGGTGAGTCACGATCGAAAAGGGACCGAGTCACTGTCTTGACTAGAATGAGTCATGTTCCATCTTAGCGAGTCACTGCCCATCCCTGAGTGAGTCATGGTCTTGACTCAGTTACTCACTCATGGAATGAGTCTGTAAGTCAGTTCTGGATAATTCAGCACTGCTGGAAGGTCACCATGGCTGAAACTTAGACCTTCAAAACCCAAATTAAAGTCTAAAACTTATGAAAAACACCACCAAGCACTTTAAAAACATCATATAAACTCAAAACAAGATTAAAAAGCATCCAATAACACAATTTGTATAAACTTACCAAGTGAGATAAAGTGAGCTCTAGGGAGAGAAAATGGCAATTAAAGGCATAAAACTCATCCAAGTTCACAAACAAAATATAGATTCATGCATAATTCATCAAGATACACACAAACATGCCAATCATACATTATTTACATAAAGAGCATAAGGAATCAATATTTACAGAGAAGAAAGGCAAGAATTGAGCAACTTAAAGTTTAACAAAAAATATCAAATAAATTCTTAATAAAATTAGAATTCAAGATATGCTCTAAACTGGAATTTTGCCTCTTACATTACCATAAGTAGGCTATTTTCTAGAATTAGTGAGTGTGTTTTTTCCTCTTCTTCTTCCTATTTACGTGATTTCTTATTAAAAACTAGAGTTTTTTTTGCAACACCAGTCCCTTCTCCTTTTTCTTCTCTCTCTAGTTTGTTAAGAGATGATTATTGTTGTTATTAATTCCTAAAAAAATCCCATCCTCTCTTAATTACTTTGGATTAAGATCAAAGGAAATATGAAGATATTTTAATACTGAAATTATCCCATATTTCAAAGGGAGAAAATTTGGCATTTTGGCCAAAATAATCCCAATCATGGTCTTGACTGGCAAGTCATGGACTGTGACTCACGAGCTTGACTCGATGGGGTCAAAAACCATTTTAAGCTAAAAAGTACTGAGTCACAGACCAAAGGCCGTGACTCGCTAGTGAGTTATGGGTAAAAATAGAGTGTAAGCCAGCCATTTAAGATCATGTCTCAGAGATGAGTCACGGGCTTGACCCAAGTGACTCATTCTTAAGTCAGCCAATGACACCAATTATGACCATTTCTCCCCATTTGATGAAAGAAATGAAATATGCCTTTCTAAAAGAGCATTTTCCCTTTAAAAACTTAATGAAAATGTTTTCTCGTAATAAACACTGGTGCATAAGAAGATAGAATACTGTTACTTCTAGACTCAGTCCCAATGTCTATGATATCATCAACACAATCTAGGTTCAACCATACTTCATTAGGATATATAAGTTCTATATCTGATTTTATTATAAATTTTGAATAACTATATAATATTCTTTGTCTTAGTGATTTTCTTCTATATTTATCATATTCTTTTACATTTATTTTCCTTTTATCATTTCCTCTTCTTTTAAATTTAACATTTCTAAATTTTATCCTATTTTGATTTTTACTTAAGTAGATGTTGGGTTAACATTCATTTTTAGGTTTTCCATATCGTGATTTAATTTTAAAATTCTTTCTTCATTTATTTTATTATCTTCATATAATTTTAATCATTCTTCTAAAGTTAAAATATGAGTTTTTATTATGAATCCTTCTTATACTAGTTCCTTCATTTTTTTCCTTACCTTTTTCTATTTTTTCTACTATGGTTTTTGATTCACTTATCTCTTCCTTTATTTCTTTTAACATGCTAAATATTTTCTCAAATTTATCATTCATGTTTTCATTTTTACGTTGTATGAATGCGTTAGTTGGTAATTTTATACTTCAACTACCATAATTATTTTCTCCATATAAAGTATTGGAAAAGCTATATGGTTTAGTATTCATATTTATTAAATTTTGATTTCAGATTTTAAATTATTATTTATTTGGTTACTTGTTTCCTTATATATATATCTTTGTATATTTTTTATTTCTTTCATATTTAAAACTAGTCATTATATTCCATTTTATAAGCCACAAATCTAATATATTTTTTTTATTTTTTCTAATTTAACTAACAATTTACTTTCTGACTTTAACTCACTAAATATTCTATATTTTACTTCATCTATATTCTATATTTAATTTAATAAATTTTTTTTATTTCTTTTGCATTTAGACTTAATTGTATTATTATTTCTTTTACTAATTTCCTATTAGTTATATTTTTGTTTTCTATGTTTTATTAGTTATATTTGTGTTTTCTATGTTTTTTAGTTGCTTTATTAACTCTGTATCTTCTTTAGTTAAATTTTTTAACATAATTATTTCCATATTATTGTTATTCTAACATGTTTGATCGAATTTGGACTAAATTGGAAACTTTTTAATGTTCTAGGTACTATAATGTATTAAAAGGATAGTTTTACTTTTTTTATTAGGGGTATTTATACTCCTTTTCCTATGGTTTAGGGGTATTTTTCCTCTTTTTTTTACTTTAAAGGTATATATTTCAAAATTTTTAGTTTAGGGTTACTTTTACTCCATTTTAAATACTTTAAGGGTATTCTTTCCACATATCCCTTAATTGTAATACATTTGTTAATATATTTTAATCATATAATGAAGCAAAAATTATGTATTTATTACCTTTTTTAGATCGAAAAATACCTTTAAAGTCATCAAAATAGATGAAAAATGCCCCTATTTTTTTTATGAAAAGTCCAATTAGAAAGCAAACATTATGGCAACCAATGTAGAGACAAGAATTCAACAGCCGTGTGCCTAATTATTTCCACCTGGTAGAATAAAAAAATCTCAGCTCTCCCTCTCTTCTCTCTCATCACCTCTTCTTTTTCTTCTTCTTCTTCAAAAATCACCAGCTCTTAAATATTCAAACATAAAAATCCAGAAAAATTAAAAATGGTAAAAAAAACAATAACAAACCCAGAATAAAAGGAATTATTTCACATTTGGAGAAATTGTTTTAGGGAGAGATTAGTTGGGAAGTCTTACATTTTAGGTGAATTCTATAATCGATTTTGGACAAGCTTCCTTCAAAAATAGCTACATAACAATTTAATGTTTAATACACTTCTAAACAACTCCCAACAAAAGTGGTGTAATTTCATTGGGATCTTTTTGTTGGAAATTTTGAAAAAATAGAAACTTGGTTATTTTTAAAGATTGCGACATTCCAAACTCACATTTGGATTTTATTGTTTTTGCCATTAAATTTGACTTGGTGTCTAATTCCAAAAAAAAGGGAATTACCAAATCATTAATGGAATAAGATGCAAAACCAAATAAAATTATCATTAATATTATTGCTCAAAATAGATAGTTGGTGTTGCCGAAGTTCTTTTACCAATAACTTCTTTCTCGATTTTTATGGACAAAAATAATAGAGCTCTTTGGATATCAATTTCTTAAAGTGTATGAAAAAACCAAGTTATTTAACTAATAAATTTGCACTTTAACTTTAATTCTCTTGTACCAAATTATTATATCCTCCACCTCTTTCGAAACAAGCTAGCAAGTTAATTTTGATAGTTACTAGAACCCATAATTATAAAACCTTACAACACTTTGAGAAGTTCAAGATTTTATGTTGATTTTTGTTTGGCCTTTTTAATCTTTCTAGATTTTATGTTTGGGTGTTTGGGCACTGATATTTTTAAAGAAGAAGAAGAAGGAAATGAGTAGAGAGAGTTTTTTTTATTTTTTTAATTATGCTATGTGACAATGACTAGGAGAAAGAATGCCACATGACTGCTAACATGTCATTTCTACATTGATTGCCATTATGTCCATTTGCTAATTGGACTTTTCGTAAAAAATAAGGGCATTTTCATCTATTTTCATTCCTTCAGGGGCATTTTCTAACCAAAAAAGACTTTAAGGACATTTTTACCCCATTTTCAATAGTTTAAAAGCAAAAAATTCCCTTATCTCTATAATTAATTGTTATTAATTAATTTTTTTTTGTTTGATTGTCAATTTATCTACAAACACATATTTATGTTTTAAGAAATTTGGTCAATTTTTTAAAAAAATAATATAATATACCATTGTGCATCAAACACATTATAAAAAATTATAGGCTAATACAACTTTATATCAAACACTGTATATGATAATATAGGCTATACAGTACAAGCTAACACTATACAAGTTAATATTATATAGGCTAATGTTATTCACGCTAATACAATACAATGAATAATACATGCTTGTAAAACTAAAGCTATACAAGCTCATGCAATACAACAAACCAAGCGTGCCCTTAAATCCTATTATCCCATATATACCATATAAAATAATACATAATGTATTCTTGGATTTGTGTAATACAATAAACATTGTATTATAAATAGAAAGCCAAATCTTCAATATTTTCTTATTTTTGATGTTGCTTATATCTGGAATTTTTTTTAAAAAAAAATTTCTCCTTTTGTTAGGGTTTGGAAAATAAAAAAATATGAAAAAATATACAACCAATGGTTTGCATTAATAAATGATAGCATTATGTTTCATTTTATAATTGTTATTTCAGTTTATCAAATTTTAAAATTACTAATTTATACATACATACATATATATATATATATATATATATATATATATATATATATATTCATTGTGATGCCATATTTTTAGTTTTTTCTATTTTTTATTTTTATAGTAAAATTTATTTGGATTTTTTAATTAAGAAAAACTAATGTATGTTTTAAACATGATTTTTTTATCTAAATCAAGAACACAAATAATTCATTTTTTATTTCTAATTTTTATTTTAAAAAAATTAATATAATGTCATATTATGCAACAAACAAAGTACAAAATATTATATGCTAATAAATTTTGCACCAAACACTTAGGTTGTATTAGGCTCTTAAGATGAGAACGAAGCAACTACAGGTGCGATATATGATGAAATTAAGCGAAAAGTTTGGAAGCTTAATTGCGAATTGTTACAAAAATTAAGGGCCAAAAGATAAAAAAAAAAAAAAAGCACGGCAGAAATGGAATCCTTTTGCTCCCCCTAACTCTCAAATCCCCACCCCATAGTACGCCCATCTTTTTCGACTAGTAAATGACACCATTCACCACCATAGGTCTATTTGTTAAGTCCTAAAAGGTGGTTTAATGGTAGATCTAGAGACATTCCCTTTTATAAGGTTTAACACTCAAATATTGGATCTAAAACATATAGACTATATGTTAACAACTTGATGGGTGTCGAAGCCACTAAAAATAAATCCTATCTTTTCCTAATTAAATAAATTATAAATAGTAAAAAAAAGGGTCAAATCCATAGAAAATGGCACTCATTTAATTCTAAACAACTAGAATTTCAATAAATAAAAATAAAAAAGGGGATTTTTATAGTCTAAGAATTATAAATAATGAATTAAATCAACTAATAAAAAATGCAAAAAATTAATTAAAATAAATTCAATGGATGGAAAATTCCCATAAAAGATATTCGCAGTATAATATTTAATTAACTTATCATAGACGAAAAGATAATTCTAAAATCATGCAATGGATCGGTTATAATTATCTGCTTCAAGCTATCGACCAATATTTTCATATTAATAGATTAACCAAGTAAGACCATACTTAATCCCTAACCAATAAATAACCCTTTAACAAGGAAATGAATTTAATTTATTAACAACATTACGATTTAGAAAGACCCAACCTATGTCAACCAATCTACCAACGACATTGATTTAGATCAAATCATATATTTATTTAATATAATAACCCTTTTGTGTGATGCTATAATAATTGCTACTTGTTATTGATTTCACCAAGTAATTATGGATTTAGCAATCTCAATTAACAAATAATAATCGAGATATGGTTTCCTCAAATCAAAATAAATAATATAAACATTGTAAGAAATTTAAAATAAAATTAAAGTAAAACGATCTCACAGTATGAAGAATATTGGCTTTAAATTAATCTTTAACTAAAATAAGTATTTTATCCACAAATGGCTATGGAGATAATTCACAAGATAAAACTAAAAGCTAGCCTAAGATCCTTGTTACATATTGGAAGTAAAAATGCATGAAAAAAAGGAGAGAGCTCAATCAATCTTTATCTCCTATAAAAATTCCTCCAAAATAGAAAAAGTCATTAAATCCTAATCAAACTTGGAAATTAAATTAAGAATATCCAATGTAATTTAAACTTCCTAAAAATAATGCCTTTTATCACCCATAATAAAGTCTAAACATCCATAAAAATTAGCTAGAGCAGAGGTGGCAACTAGGGCAACTCATGTAAAAGTCAATCTTTATAAAGTATTCTGCACTATCTATATTCCTTTAGCCTTGGACAAGGCGAAGCCTCGCCCTTGCCTTCCTACCTTGGGTAAGGCTAATAGTCAACTATTATCTCTCACAAGCTCTCTACACCGGCATTGCTTCACAAATCCAATGATATTTCAAATCAGCTTCAATTAGCCATAAAAACATATCTTTTCATAAATTTGACCATACAATGAGCAGAATTGAGAAACAAGTAAAACGTCCCTAAAATTGGCTAAAAAGAATGCAAGATATTAATTAAAAATTAGTTAAAAACATGTAATTTTGGTGACTTAACATAACCTGCCCTTTGGTTAGGGGAATTGAATTTAGTTGTTCCTTAGCTTGCCTTTAGTTGTTCCTGTTATGGACACTTCGAATTTATGTTGAAAAAAGCTTGTTTAGGGGAATTGAATGATTGAAGAGTAGTTAGTTATTGATATTTTATCTTTTTTTGGTTAGGTTCAAGTAGATCGATACAAGTAGATCTCCAAAAATAATATGCACTTTAGGCCTATTTTCAAAAAAATAAAAAAACCTAGTGCATGAAGGTGATCAAATGTAAATTTTAGAGCACTAGAAATTTCCTTATCACCCTTCAAAGCATTTATAGCAATTCAAAGATAGAGCTTAAAATGATTTAGGCAAGTTTTCATTGTAAAACTCTAAAAGCCTTTTGACCTACCCGGTATAAAATTTTTCCCTTTGTATAACCCCCATTAAGCTTATGGATGTATGCTAATTGTGTACCAAATTTTTAATTTTTTTTTTGCTCTAATGTAATTATTCTAGCCTTAAAAGCATTTTTCTTACCCTTTTAGAATTTTCCATTCTTCAAGTGAGTAGGAGAAAATTTTCAGGACTAAGAAGAGATGAACTAAGATAAAAGTTAAATGTGAAGGAGAATCTCAGATTCAGATTATTTTGTGAATGTAAGGATTATTTCCATAATGTAGTTATATGTAATGGCATTGTTAGCAAGCCCTTGTTTCTATTTTAAAAACAAATTCCAAAAAGAAGAGAAGAAAAAGATGAATAGTATGAAAAAAGTTTGAATATAGCTTGAAATAAGTGCGGGTCGCTTGCTAAAATTAGAGAAGAAATTTTAGAGCTTACAATTTGATCAGGCAATGGCATTGTTAAGGAACACTTTAGTGTAGTCTTTTTCTTAGAAATCCAAAATTTGAGAAATCATTCATTCTGGGTAGTCTAGCATTTAACACATCTTTTGAATTAAGAAAAGGGGTAGAACATAAGCTAAAATTTTTTTAGAGTGTTATTACATTGAATGGAGTTATTAAATGGTTGTTCTATTTTGTATACCTTACAATTTCCTTGTTAGCCATACCCTAACATAATTACAACCCGTATAAGACCTAATGATCTTGCTTCATTTAGAGTTATTTATAAAGTTGACCTTCATGTTCCAGTGCTAAAGGAGAGGCTTATGGCATCTCTTAAGTTTCAAGAGCGAAACTACTTATGCAAACCTTTGCATACGAATTCTTTTCTCGGTTGTCGAATTGCACAAAAATTTTATAATTCAGAAGTATCGTTAGGCCTAGCAAACATACACTAGGAGACTAGCTAGTATGATTTAAGTTAAATTCTCTTCGGGTTAAGCGATGGTTAGCAACTTCAGCTATAGTGTTACTTAGCTTTCTTTAAACTTGCAATTTCTTTTTCTAAGTTTAGGTATGCGGGAATTTGGCTCTCCAATTGCTCGAGAGAGAGCAAATGCTTAGTGTGGGGTAGTTAATAACTCTAATTTAGTATCTATTTTCAGTGTATTTTTATTTATGTTTACATCTCATTTTACGTGTTTTTCCTATTTTAGGTGTTAAAGTTCTCTTTTTATGTCGTATGGGATTATTTTGTGATTTATGAAGTTTTTAAGTGACTAATGGTGTAATTTTGAATTTTTTGCAAAAAAAGTGGTCAGCACTTGGCTGAAACCATTTGTCTCAGTCGTGTGTCGTGCAAATCCTCAAAATGCACCATTTCACCAAGGGACACAGCTGACACAAACTTTCTCCTCCAAGTCCAATACAGAATTCGATGATGATTTAGTCTAGAAGGTATGCATGGCTGAGGTCAAAGTATCCCAGCCGTGTCCTTTGCTATAATACTCTTTTAACTGATTGGACTCGACTGAGACAAAAGTGTCTCAGTCGTGTCCATCTGCAGACCTGTATAAAAGCTGCATTTCTATCTAGCTTAAGAGAGATCTTTTTAGGTTTTTAAACTTTAGGATTTTCTCTCAGTAGTTTAGCTTGTATTTTCCTTATAGTTTATGGTTTTCATACTTAGTTTCCATATATTTACTTGTAACAATTACTCTATCAATATAGTTTACTTTAAAAATACAAAAAAACTTTTTACTTCAAAAATACAAAAATACTTACTTATAGTTTAGTTTATACTTCAAGTTATAATTTGTCATCAAGTTCCAACTTCTAGAAAAAGAGAGTAAGCCTCACTAACTTCAGATCTACAACTCCAAATGAGTTTTACGGTTTCTTCTTACTTTTTACTTTTTATTTACATTATGAGTAAAGAGTAGTCATTTTGTTTTTTGGGGATCTTTAAATCCCCTAACCATGTAAGAAATATGAACTTATTTTCTTAATATATGTTTTAGATGTTTCTTTTCCCTTAAGCTTTTTGGGGATCATGATAGTTCAGGATGGAATGAAACTTAAAACATTAAAATCTTTAAAAGCAAATGTGTTTCACTTCCATGTTCTAAAAATTCAATAAAATACCTTTTTATTGTAACAACCACACTAGTCTATTCGAATTCCTGTTACTTATTTTTATATTTTAAATAAACAATACATATAATGATAATAACATGTTCGCTTGTCTTGTAATTTACTATACTTTGACTTATTATTTACAGAACTTGTTCATTACATTACTTTCATAAGAATTACAAAACGAGAAAGGTAAAAGCAGTACAATTCATACATAAAACTTTTCTCTTCCCATCTGGTGTTGAATTTGTCGCTGAAGCGAACAACTACCTTGTACCTACGTGGATAAACACCCATGCTAAGCTATAAAGATTAGTGGGGAACAACAAATATGTGGACAACCACTCACAGTGGTCATCCCTAAGCACACAACAAACAGTACTAACATCAAGCTACTATGATCACATTAACCAACATACAATAACTATAATATTGAAATGAAATTATAACATCAATCTATATGTCACATTTAGTCATGTACCATTTATGCATAATAATAAATCATAATGCCTAATCAATTCTTTATCATCAATATAAACTATTCATTTTACTATGTTAAATGCCTGCTAAAGTCTTGTGGGCATGGATAACGGGTGCTGTGGATACCCATAGGTATCAAACATATAAATACCTGAAGGAATTAAATCTGTGGACCCAAACAGAGTCAGAACTGTGACATAATGGGACATATTATGGACCTAAATGGTGTCAGACTATAACAGCTATAACTGTAAGCCTATACGCATGCCTATCTATCCACCACCAAGTTCTATGTGCAGGTAATTATTCATTTCTCATGTCATCTTATTCAATGTGGCTAATTCATCATAACACATGGTTGGCCATAAAAAGATTCATTAATAATTATAACAATGTAATAAAAATATCCCATTACAATTTCAATGGTTTAAATATACTTAATCATGTACATTATTTAATTAAAGTGATATAAATCATGTGTAACCTTTTTATGCATTGGCATAGATTCAATATGCATCTACAAATCTTCATGTATCGATTTATATTCTCTTGCTTTCCTATAGCCTATACATTTTTCATGTCTTCACAATCTTTTAATTCTATGCTTAATATGTCTTAAGTAAATTTAAAGAAGTCTGAATGGACAATTGAAGATCTAAATTGCATGTTTATATCCTATACTAAATGCCTCGGCTTAAACAGTTTATACAGAAGATATTGACTCGGTGGGGGAGAAGGTCACTCTACCGAGTGGCTTGTTGCCTTATATAGTGGGTAGCTACTCAGTGGAGTGAAGAAGCCACTTTATCGAGTAGGTTGCTACTCAATGGAGTGGAGAAGTCACTCCACCGAGTGGACCATTGGGTAGCAATTAGGTCTGATTTTGCATTAACTATTTCACTAATAGATGAGGTTTTTGGTCAAGTGGTCTTCTACAAATTTATATCCCTATATCTCTAGTTTCTAAATAATCAAAAATCACCCAAATTAGACCTGTACATCTCAAAATATTCAACAAAAACCACATACTGCTCCTAATGAAAGGGCAGCAGCCACACACATAAGTCAACCTAAATTTTCACTATCATGTAGTAAGATTCAGGTTTCAAGTTCTCATAAAAAATCAAGATATATATGTCTCGTTTATATCCCAATAAGAATTTCTCAATTTGAGTATTTGTAACTCAAGATATCACCAGAATGGTCCATACTGGTCAAAAGAACTCTAGGTAGATTTTTATGATTTTAAAAGCTACTTGTATAATTCGGTTTCCAAGCCATCTCAAACTTCGTTTCCACGTAGAAACACATAAGCACATATCAATAAACATGTTTCTCATATCAATTACACAATCACACTTATAAGAGGTTCCCATAGCTTGCTAGCAAGCTCACACCTTTCTCAACCTTGTCGAACTTCTTTTTCTTCCCTCTTGCTTCCTTCTCCCTCCACTTGCTAGCTCTTTCCTTTCTCTTTTAAAGAACCAAATGAGAGAGCTAGAGAGAGAGATTAGGGTTTATTTTTTGTTTTAAGAGAAAATAGAGGAAGATAAGCATAAATCTCACTTGTATGGAACCCCTAAAATGGTTGGCCTCCTTCTTCTTTCAATTCCACGAATTTATTTCCACTTCCATGAAGATTCTAGACATGGCCAAGTTTCTTTATCCCATTGGTCACTTATTAAAAAAAACTATTAATTGCATATAACCCCTTAATGTTCCTTTATTTTCTATTTTTGCCCCACTATTTACACTTTTATCTTTCAATTAAACCCCAACTACACATTTCTTCTAATTATAAGTACACATGGCTTAATATGAAAAGATAATTTTACCCCTCTCTTAGAAATAATTCCTTCTATGTCCTGACTTACCATGGCATCCATGAACATACACAGTTGGATTATAAATAAACCATTAATTGATTAGAATTTCTATACTTATATATCTATCTCAATCAACATTCATTCTATATTGTCTCTACTAACTTTACCTGTTCTTTACATTATCCCATCTACATTTATGTACTATATCACACTTAAATTCAATCTATCTTTATCTCTTTATAACTATAACATTCCCTTGATTCTTTTTTTAAATTGATTCACTTCTCTAATAATTCTATTTCCATATAAGCTTTACCTTATCATACTATCATATCATTACTATGCTCAACGTATATCCTGTCAGTTTCCATTTTCAATCGGGGCCTATATATGTGATATGATGTTGTGCTACGAGTGAATGATGCTTTCATGTATGCAATGAAATGCTGATGTAAAATCTCATGTAATGCATATGTTTTGCCCCATCCCAACTATGAAATGATTTGTCAACTTCGTATGCCTGTTAAGGCTCACTGACAGGTTTACAGAGCGTAGCAATCAACCTCAATTTTCTAACAACAACTCTACATGTGAAACATTATCACATCCTAGCTTAATAATCCATTCTATAAACATAAACATGATTAAACTTAGGTTTTAATCTTTTATAGCTATTATCAAGAAACTCAAACATCCAACATACTGATCACAATTCTCTTATCACTCTTAAAATCATACAGATATATTCTATATATACAGAAACTATCAAATACAGAATTTCTTAATATACATATACTTAAACTTTATATCTTTCTCATAAGCCATATCAAAATAATCTTTATACACCTTATTAAGATACTTATACTATAATCCAAAACTAATCATACATACATTTTATATCCTTTACTTTTCAATCCATACCTAATATCACATTACTATACATCATATATATATGCATATCCAGTATCAAAACCTATCAATACATATACACAATAATCAAGGATGAGAAAATACATATCATAGCTAATTTGGTGACATCATACTTCTTTAGAACCTCAATCTTACCAGTTTGCACCGTTATGATTAAATTTATAAATTTATCTCTTTCTCATTATGGTTTACCTCTTCTTCTAAGGTACATTAGACACCCTTAATCTTCTTTCATTCTATACTAAGATGTTGCTTCTTTCTTATACTTATTTCACTTTTCTCTATACTCTTATTTTTATTTCCTTTTTGACATTTCTTGATATCGTATAACCAAATAATTATCGATAAAAATTCGAGTCAAACTGTGGTTCATATCCAAAAAACTTTCTACTTTTAAAACCATTATGTCAACCCCAAAATGCAATAATGGCATCGAGGTCAATTAAACTCAAAATCTTGAGAGTAAAACTTTTCTAACTTCTTTTTAATTTCTTTCCAGCTTGTGTCCAAGAACTCCTCTGTACTTTGCTTTTTAATTTTAAAAAGAATGACTCTTGGTACAATCATTCTTTGTAAAATTTAGGCCATATCATGAAAAAAATCTCAATAATATTTCCCTAGGTTCAGCTGCGAGTATAACACCTCGATAGATACTGTAAATTCAAGGTCGAAGGGATTTCATTGCCTGGGAAAATTACTTCCTACAAACTCATCTCATTTACAATTCATGACTTCCCTCCAATATTAACTATCTAAAGAAACACAAAGACATCAACCATAAGCCAACACCAATAAAAACTCTATAAACACTTGCTCTTAAAGTGCTATAGGCCATAACCGCCTAAACAAAGGTGCTCTGATACCAAAAATGAAACGACCACACTAGTCTATCAGAATTCCTGTTACTTATTTTTATATTTTTAATAAATAATATATATAATGATAATAATAATATGTTTGCCTGTCATGTAATTTACTATATTTTGACTTATTATTTAGAGAACATGTTCATTACATTACTTTCATAAGAGTTATATTATCAAAAAGGTAAAAGCAGTACAATTAATGCATCAAACTTTTCCCATCCTAATTGGTGTTGGCTTTGTCCCTAAAGCGAGAACCTACCTTGTACCTACATGGATAAACATCCATGCTAAGCTACAAAGCTTAGTAGGGAACAATAAATATATGGACAACCACTCACAGTGGTCATCCCCAAGCACATGACAAACAGTACTAACATCAAGCTACTATAATCACATTAACCAACATACAATAATTATAATATTGAAAGGCAATTATAACATCAATACGTATATCACATTTAGTCTTGTACCATTTAAGCATAATAATAAATCATAATGCCTAATCAATTCTTTATCATCAATATAAACTATTTATTTTACTATGTGAAATGCATGCTAAAGTCCTGTGGGTGTGGATAACGGATGTTGTGGATACCTATAGGTATCAAACATATAAATACCCAAAGGTATTAAATATATGGACCTAAATAGGGTTAGAATTGTGGTCGTAATAGGACATATTATGGATCAAAATGGGGTCAGACTGTAGCAGCTGTGACTGTAACCCTATAAGCATGCCTATCTATCCACCACCAAGTTCTATGTGCAGACAATTGGTCATTTCTCATGTCATCTTATTCAATGTGTCTAATTCATCATAACACATGGTTGGCCATACAAAGATTCAATAAGAATTATAACAATGTAATGAAAATATCCCATTACAATTTCAATGGTTTAAATATACTTAATCATGTACATTATTTAATTAAAGTGATATAAATCATGTGTAACCTTTTTATGCATTGGCATAGATTCAATATGCATCTACAAATCTTCATGTATCGATTTATATTCTCTTGCTTTCCTATAGCCTATACATTTTTCATGTCTTCACAATCTTTTAATTCTATGCTTAATATGTCTTAAGTAAATTTAAAGAAGTCTGAATGGACAATTGAAGATCTAAATTGCATGTTTATATCCTATACTAAATGCCTCGGCTTATATAGTTTATAGAGAAGATATTGACTCGATGGGGGAGAAGGTCACTCTACTGAGTGGCTTCCTGCCCTATATAGTGGGTAGCTACTTAGTAGAGTGGAGAAGTCACTTTACAGAGTCGGTTGCTACTCGGTGGAGTGGAGAAGTCACTCCACTAAGTGGACCATTGGGCAGCAATTAGTTCTGATCTTGCATTAACTATTTCACCTAGTAGATGAGGTTTTTGGGTCAAATGGTCTTATAAAAAGTTATATATCCATATCTTTAGTTTCCAAATCATCAAAATTCACCCAAATCAGACCTGTACTTCTCAAGATATTAAACAAAACACTACAAACTGCTCCCAATGATAGGGTAGTAGCCACACATAAAATTCAACCTGAATTTTCACTACCATACAATAAGATTCAGGTTTTGAATTCTTCATAAATAATCAAGATATATGTGGCTAGTTTCTATGCCAACTAGAAGTTCTTAATTTGAGTCATTGTAACTCAAGATATGACCAAAATAGTCCACATTGGTCAAAAGAACTCTTGGCAGATTTTTATGATTTTAAAAGCTACTTGCATAATTCAGTTTCTAAGCCATCTCAAGCTTCATTTCCATATAGAAACACAAATGCACATATCAATAAACATGTTTCTCATATCAACAACATAATCACACTTATGAGAGGTTCCCATACCTTGCTAGCAAGCTCACACCTTCCTCAACCTTGTTGAAGTTCTTTTTCTTCCTTCTTGCTTTCTTCTCCTTCCACTAGCTAGCTCTTTCCTTGCTCTTTCAAAGAACCAAATAAGAGAGCTTGAGAGAGAGATTAGTGGTAGTTTTTTTAAGATGGAATAGAAGAAGATGAGCAGAAATCTCACTTATATGGAACCTTTAAAATTACTGGCCCTCTTTTTCTTTCAATTCCATGAATTTATTTCCACTTTCATGAAGATTCTAGACATGGTCAAGTGTCTCTATCCCATTTGTCACTTATTAACCAAAAATCTTAATTGCACATAGCCCCTTAATGTTCCTTTATTTTCTATTTTTGCCCCAGTACTTACACTTTTATCTTACAATTAAACCCCAACTACACATTTCTTCAGATTATAAGTACACATAGCTTAATCTAAAAAGGAAATTTTACCCCTCTCTTAGAAATAATTCCTTATATGTCCTAACTTACCATGGCATCTATAAACATACACATTTGGATTATAAATACACCATTAATTGATTAGAATTTCTCTTAGGGAATAATTAGGGGCATTACATTTATAGTTCGAATAAAATAGATGTTAAGTGTGACACTATTTCAAAAATGTTGCCTTAAGAATAAGAATCTTATTTTTGTTTCATTTGATAAATTCCAATGGAAAAAATATTTTGCAATATCACTCATTTTTCAAAGATATGTTTATATGGAAAACTTAATTTTAGGAAAGAATTTAAATTAAACTCGTCAAGATGTGATTTTAGAAAATCTTTTAATTTAATGAGTGAGTTGTATGTAAGTGTGTGAATTCTTAAGAAATTATTTTACATTTGTTTCCTAAAGAATCTTGATCATAAAAAATGCCATAGGACATTAGGTATGATTGTGACTTAAAAGTATAACGCATCTGATCTATTCTAATCCAAATGGAGCACCTGTCATTAGTTTTATTGATTTGTACCTACAAACATAATCCTTAAAAGCCTAAAACTAATTTTGTTTTGTTATGTAAGATCAAGTTTTAAACACACATTCATTCCTCAAGTATCAAAATTTTCATAAATTTAAAAAAATAATAATAACACCAAAACTGATATCAAATTCTCAATCATTTCTCCCCCTTTTTGTCATCAATAAAAAGTGAAGTAATTTAGCAAGCTCAACGCATAAAAGAGTAGTTAAACAACCATAGCATATAATGATCAGCCTAATCATAGGCAAAATTGTGCAGCCATAAAACATAATGATTAGCTTAATCATAGTCAAAATTATTAGTTAAAATCATCCAACAAAAATATCAAAAACATTAAAAGCATTCAACAAAGTCAGCCTATCATATAGAAACATAACAAAATAAATTGTTCGAAAATGTCATGTAAAATGAAAACATGCAGTATCCAACCAATCACTCAATATCTTTAGTGTTGGTACTGCAACCAATCTACCTAGGCTTGGATATAGGTTTGAATTTGTGCTTAGCAATCAACAACATAGACTTCCTCAATGTAAGTATGGATATGTTCGAAAAGTTTCACAATTGGGTGAAGGTGGAGGTGAAATGGGTTCCTATTTTCGAGTGGCTTAATTACCATATTCTAAAGTAACAAACATCTCCTTAGTGTATTTAGTAAGGTATCCTAAAATATAATTAATATCTCCTAAGATAGTTCACAACTTAAAATCAGGAAGTGACTCAGGCTTATAATTCACTTGTTGTTCTGCTTCTTCTAGAACTTCCTTCTTATATTATGGACTGGTGACCTATTTTGGTTCCTTAGCTTTATATTTCTCCTTCATACTTTTGGCCACTTCTTCACGTGCATTCTCAAATTTCCTATTACCATTGCTTTTTCCTTTCTTTTACTCCTTTTCTTCCTTAATTTCTTCCTTACTTCATTTTCCCTCATCATTCCTAACTTCTTTTACATCAACATCTTCATCTCCTAAACTCTATTTAGAAGACTCCTCTTTATAAATAATAGGATCTTTATCAACAAAAACAAGCTTTTTACTCCTTTCCTTGATCACTAAAGGCTTATTAGAATTTCCATCAATTATTGAATCAATTTCCTAGAAGTTTAAGCCACTTAAACTTTCTTACCTTTCTTTTTTCTATCATGAATCCTCACTCAATGGTCATTTACTAGACTTTTAAAGTCTAATATTAGACATTTTATATAAATCTTTACCAATTCTCATCTTATCATTAATGAGTTCACATTTATCATCCTTAAGAGGCAAATTCCAATAAGTAAACATAACATACAGAATCATGGCAAATGGATAATGTTGATTTTCTTTTATGGACTTCATTTGATGAAATAAAATATCAGAAAGATTGATAAGAAAAGCTCTATATATGTGCCATATGATTCTTAAGTCAGTATTAGTAACATGATCAGCACTTTTAGCTCTAGGCACTAAAATTTTAACCACAAACTTGCAAAAAAATTATATTATAATTTCATGTTAGTAGAAGGTGGTGCCTTATCTTTCTTTTCATATAAATCCATATCAGTTATTTCCCTTAAAAATTTAACCTTATTAAATCTACATATCTCATACAACCTAGTGTTCTTAGTAATATTAAATCCTTCATTCCTCAAGTTAAAAATTGTAGCAAGAGCTTCAAGCATTAAGATCTTATAATTCTTTCTAATTTTCACTACAAAAGATTCATTATCAAGCATTTGCCTAGTTGAATATAACTCTTTCGAAATAAAAGGATAAATTTTTAACTTAAAAACTAAAACACCTTTCCATTTAAGACTTTCAAGCCAAACTGCCACTTATGTTTTTGTCACCTTTAGCTCTTCCCCATCAATATATTTAAGAATTAAAAAAATCCTTAATTTTTTTTTTACTTTCAAGGTCGGTGTTTTCCTTTGATTTTGCAAAATAGATTTACATTTCAATTTTTAGGACTTTGATTTGGTTGAGGTGTTGGGTTTCCTATTTGAAGGTTTTTACCTTAGCCATAGTGGTTTTCTTATTTGATAGAGAGAGAAAGTGAGAGAATAGATATGAAATGCAAAGAATGAAAAATAATGTCTTTTGAAAACTGAAATACTTAATGGGTAGTTGAGAAGTTTTCTTTTCGAAAAATAAAAAAGGATTTAATTTAGGAAAATAGTGTGAAGCATTTTATTAAAATAGAAATTTTAAAATAATTCCTTTAATATCTAAAAGGTATGTGCTAGAAATTAGGAATAAAATATGGACATTAAAAATTAATAAAACTTTCAAAAATGTCTTATATGCAAAAAGTATCAGATTAGAACACGACACCCATATAGAACACGAAATGCAAATAAATCATGTAAGGTAAAGGACAACACATATGTAGAGCACAACTTACCTATAAAACACAGAAAACATATAAAGCATGATAGCTATGTAGAACACGTAAATTATAAAAAAATTCTGATATATATCAGCTAAAAAATTAAATGCAAGATAAATTAAAAATTTTAGAGAAAATAAATTACTATCCCATACCAAATTCTTTTTTCATCTTACAAAATTGCTTTTTGTTCAATGGTTTAGTTAAAATGCCAACAGGTTGGTGTTCTATTAGGAAAAAATTCAAAATAATATCTCCTCTTTGAACATATTTCTTTATGAAATGGTGTTTGATTTCCATATTTTTTCTTCTTAAGTACATCACCAAATTTTTAGAGAGATTTATTATGCTAGTCTTGTCACAATAAATTGGTGTCTTCTTGAAATGGAACCCATAATCAATTACTTATTGTTTGATCCATAATATCTATGCAATACAACTTCCAATAGCTACATATTCAACTTTTACAATTTGATAGAGCAACAAAATGTTATTTCATACTAGACCAAGTGATGTGTGATTATCCTAATAGATGACATGTTCTAGATGTGTTATTTCTTTCAGTTCTATAACTTGTATAGTTAGCATTTGAAAAACCAACGAGATCTAAATTAAAATTTTTAAAGTACCACAAACCGATATCTTAGGTTCCTAATAAATATCTTAGGATATGTTAAACCGGTGATAGATTAGATTCCTTTGGATTGGACTAAAATCAAGGACAAAGATAAACACTAAAATGTAAGTTAGGTTAACTTGCTGTCAAATAAAGCAGCGAACCAATCATTCCTCTGAAGATCTTATAATCCACACTTTTACCTTTTTCATGAAAATTAAGTTTAATTGATGAACTCATGGGTGTGCTGACAACTTTTACTTCCATCATATTAAATTTATTTAACAGCTCATTTGTGTACTTGACTTTATTAATATATAACTTTTGTTAATTATAAAGTATGATTTTGATTTTTTAAATTTTCAAAATTAAGTAGTTGTGCAACATAAACTTCTTTATTTATATATCCATTTAAAAAACACTTTTGACATCCATTATAAAGCTTAATTTTCTTAAAACATGAAAATGCACCCAAGATATAAATAGCTTTTAAACATGTAGTTGGTATAAATATTTCATCAAAATCAACACCTTCTTCTTGAATGTAGCCATAAGCCATAAGCCTTACTTTATTTCTTAACACATTACCTTGTTTATCTAGCTTGTTTCTTACAACCGCTTTTATGCAAATAATTGAATGCTTTTTAGGTTTAAAACAAGTGGCATACACCTTATTTCTTTCAAATTGATTTAGTTCTTCTTATATAACAAGAATCCAATTGTTGTCATCTTAAGCTTCTTTAATATTCTTTGCTTCAATTTGAGAAACAAAAGCAGCATTACAACAAAATTCTCTTAGTTACCTCCTGGTCATCTTCCTTGTTGATTGACTACTTAAGAAATCTTTTTCTAAATGCTTTCTATAGACATTCCATTCTTTAGTTAGATCAGTGTTTGTTCTAGTTTTATGTGTTCTACTGCATCTGGCAGTTCTATTTTATTAACTTTATTTCTTTGATCAGGTTTAAGTTCTGTTTGATCTTTCTTTTGAGTTTTCTCATCTTTTTTACTTGTATAATCATTAGAAACACACCTTTCTCCAGTGTCAACATCAGTCTCATCAAATTTAATATTAATTGATTCTTCAACCATGTGTGTTTTCTTATTATAAACTTTATAATCTTTAATTTTATGTTAATAACCTAGAAAAATAAATATATCTAATTTAGCATCAAATTTTCCTATACTATTTTTGTCATTTATAATAAAACACTTACAGCCAAATATGTGGAAGTAACTGATGTTTAGCCTCCTCCCTTTCTAAAGCTTATATAGAGTTTTATTTAGAACATGTCTAATTAAAACTCGATTAATGATGTAGCGTGATATTTTCAAAGTTGCAACTCAAAAATACGTTGGAAGGCCATTCTCATTTAGGATGGTTTTTTCCATCTCCTGTAGTATTCTATGTTTTGCTCTACAACTCTATTCTATTGTAGAGTTCTTCCTACTGAAAAATCATAATCTATTCCTTCCCTTTAATAAAATTCTGCAAACTCTTTGTTCTTAAATTCTCCTCTATTATCACTTCATATGTTGATGATATGATCTCCCTTTTCCTTTTGTATTTTCTTTGCTAGTTTTTTGATACCCTTAAATGTCTTATGATTATGTAAGGAAAAAAAAGAGTTTTTAAGTAAAACATGAGTAATCATCCAAAATTATGAATACATAACTCTTTCCCTTAAGCTAGATGGTGAGATAGGTCTAACAAAATCCACGTGTAACATTTTTAAGCATTTTTTACTTGAAATTTTGTTTTTAAATTTGAATAAACTTCTAGCTTATTTACTAAGTTGACATGCTTCGCACATTTCATTTTAAATCTAGTCTTGGTTAAACCATTGACTGCATATTTTTTAAACAATTTTTCAACAGCATGTAAACTTGCATAACCTAACCTTTTATGCCATAACCAATTTTGATCTTCATCTCAAAGTGAGCAAGTTAAATTATTATTACCAATATCATTTAAACTTACTTGATATATATATTCCCAGTTCTTTAACCAATTAGAACAGTGTTACTTAATTTTGTATCTTCAACTTTGCAATCCTTTATTTCAAAGATAACTCTTTGAATTTTTATCACATAACCAACTTGTACTTAAAATATTATATTTTAATTCTTTCATAAGTGAAACTTCTTCAATACGTGGGTTGGTTTTAACAGTTCCAACTCTAATAACTTTGCCTGTTTTTTATCACCAAAATTGTCAGTCCCTTTATCTTTCATAGAGAGTTTAACAAACTTCTTTTTGTCCTATGTCATACCTCTTACGCAACCACTATCAAGGTACAATTTGTTGATCTCTTTGATCTTTAGACCTGCAAGATCATTATTTCTTCTTAAGTACCCAATTTATTTTGGGTCCTTGAAGGTTAGTTTGGCAACAAGTTTGTCTTTCCAATCTCTTTGTTCTTTTCTTTACTCTTTTTCTTATGAAAATATTTCTTCATTATATGTCCATTCTTACAACAAAAAGTACAAGTAACTTTAGGTAAAGATGTAGATGTGAGATCAACCATCTTGATATTTTCCTCTTATTTACCTATATTTTCATCTTCTACCATAACCTTTAATGAATCTCTTATCAATTCATTATCTTTTTTTATTTTTGCAATCTCAATATTTACATTAGCAATTTTGATCTCAAACTCCCACAGTCATATAATTTAATATCAAGCTCATTTTTAAGTGCAATAATGTAATGCCTCGAAATTCATATATGGCATGTATGGTACATTTTATAGTATAAATAGTAACCTTAGGATAGTTTTTGGAGTAATTATAGTAACACAGTATAGAAAATTTTGGAAGCGCATAAGTGTTAAATATGCTTAGGTTAGGAAAATCTGAGGATGGATGACCTGGCGGGCAGTTTGATTTAATATTGGTATAAAAAATAGGTATTAAACATAGTCTGGTGGTATAATTTGAGATAAAATTGAGCTCAAATGGGCCCTCAAAATAGATAGCAAAGATTTTACTCAGTACCATAATAGGGTTAACTGAAAGTTTGATCAGACTCAAAAATAGTCTACAGAGCTTTAAAATTTATTTTGATCATATAGACACTTTATAAATAGCATAAATAAGCTATTGGAAGTAGAAATTAATTTTTCTGATAGTTTTGGAATTTTAGATTTCAGACCGAATGAAATTACCTTGGGAGCCAGAAGTATAATGAAATGATGTTGGAATGAGTTAAAATTTAAAAAAATGCTTTTGTATATGCTATTACATGTGGGGTAAAATTTTAGGGAATTTTAATAAGCAAAACATCGATTTCCAAAAAAATGGCAAAAAAGGTGAAAAATGGAGATTAAATTAATTAAAGGGTTTAATTGCCATATTTAAAATATATATGGATATGAAAGTCATTATAAATGAGCCATAATCACCTACATTCAGCAGTGTATCTTAAAAAGGTGTAGGGACCCATGAAATGGTTACAAGTGGTTTAATAATAAGCCTTTGGATAAAATAGTAAATATAGGAATCTTGGCCCTATATTTGGTGAAATTAAGGGCATACTAGAGGGCCCTAGAATCATCAATAATTATGCCTAAAAATCTTCGATCTTCCTCTCTTTTCTTAGTAAAAACTAAACCATCCATTTTGGTTAGCATTCCATAATTTTTTCTTCATTCCTCCTTCCTGCCACCCAATCTTAAGCATAAAATTCACCCATACATACTAAAAAGTATCCTCTTCAAGATGAAAATTATCTTGGAGCTCAAGAAAGCTTGAAAATTAAGAATTTTTAGTGAGAGAAAATAACCATAAAAAGGTAAATTCTTGAATTTTGTTATATTTAATTGGGCAAATTATTATAAGCTTATAAAGCATCATGAGTAGGATTATTTAGTAGCAACTAGGTGTTTAAATTCATAGCATAAGCTTATTAATTTTTCTTTCCAAAATTTGGCCGAAGGAGCAAATTAATGGAAAAGAGAAAAACAAGGAGGAGGAAGGAAGGAAAATGGAAGAATAAGATATTTTAAGCTACCAAAAAGTTAGTGGATACAAATTACACTCTATTTCATTTAATTATTGAACTTTGGCATGAAATTTACATTATGTAACTATAGAAATTGGAAGGAAAATGGGAAAGAATTTAAGGTAAAAATTTAAAATGATATTTTTATATGAAATAAGTAAGAAATGATAAAGAAATCAAACTTAGAATGAAGAATTTCATAATGGCCAAATTGTACTAATATGGTATATTATGATAATTTGATGTTATTTAGTATATTAAAGATAAAATGTCTAATATTAGATTAAACATAATTTGATTAAATTGAGCTTGAATTAATATATGGACATAATGTTGAACATGTGGACATAATGATGTATTATTATGTAACTATATGAATTTGAATGAAAATATGAAATATTCAAAATAGCTTGGTAAAATGATGAATCAATAAGAAATAAATATAAAGTAGTGAAGAAAATAATCTAAGAGTGAGAAATTCCATTATGGCTGAATTAGGTACTAAAGTATAATGTGAATTAATTTGATAATTAATAGCATAATTAATGTTAAACACATAGTATAATGTATAAAGAATGTAATGGAATTGATTAGAATTAAAAATATTAAGTAGACAAAATTATATACTAGTAAACATAATTGTGGGAGTTCGAGTAACTAAGAGTTACTAAGATAAAATGAACATATGACAACTTATGAATGCATAAAATAGCTTTTAAAATGTATATGGTATGAGAAAGAATAAGAAAGTACATGGAATGCATGAGTTCCCATTAAGTTCGAATGGTATACCCTATGGGAATGTTATATTTTCACCTTGAGTGTATTTTAATTATCATATATATTATGATTTCATATGTAATATGGATTAATACATGAAGAATGAGGACACATGTAATGATACATAATAGTAACAACATGAAGATGGATGTAGATAAATAATATGATGTAAAATATTTAGTTGCCCTTAGTGTACGGTGGGTAATGTAGGATCATAGGATATAATGGCTAGCCATAGGGATCCATATACCGCTATAAAATCATATAGTCATACCATATCTTTATACAGTACCAAGGGATAGCTATGCTCAAGTAGACACTTCACTCATAGTTATGAATTATACTATATTTTTAGTATATTTTTTTATGTCTAAGTGGTTTAATTCAATGTTAATTTTGTTGAATTCATGATTAATTAGTTAATTTATGTGTGTTTTAGGTTTAATTGCAAGTTTTGATATTTTTAAGGGCTAAATTAAAGAAAAAAAAGAAGTTAATTATAGAAAGGAAAAGATTTAGGGCAATTTTTTAATTTGGTAATTTAAAGGCTTATTTCTCGTGAAGAGCAGAGAGGAGGAACTCGGGAGAGTTGTAAAACACCTCAACCAAATTCCACATCAACTCTCCTAAAGTTAAAATCTCCTCACCCAAGCTTAAATCACCTCTTCTAAGGGAGGAAACACTTTACATGAGTTCTATTACACCTCTGTTGAGTTGAAGACTTCTTTTTATGATAAATTCAATTTCTTTCTGGAATAAAAAGTTCTAAGGCATAAAAACTTATTCTTTTCAAGATATATAAGCAAGACAAAACACCAAGATTAAGAGCAGTTAGTTAGATCTAGAGTAGGTTTTGAATTATGAATTTTTCTTTAGGTTTTATGTTAGTTTTCACTTAGGGTTTAGAGGCTACAATTAAAAATTCTAACAAGACTTCAAGAGCAACTGAAGGATTCTATGTGTTTGTATCTTTTAATTTATTTTTTTCTTTAGTTTTAATTATATTTGGTAAGTAGTTTTCTTCTCTTCTACTGAGGGAAACTTGAACCCTCATACTTTTACTGTAAAAACTTGAATTTGAGCTTAATTTCAATATGAGTTGTTATTTCTTAATTCCTATGCAAACTCTTATCTTTGGTTACGGTTGGATTGGTGTTTGATGTATCTAGTAGTGGTACTTAATTCTAGTCATCAACCTAGCTACATTATTGAGTTTATTTCTCAAATCCTTCAGTTATTCAACTTAGATGAATCAAAGAGAAATCTGTTGGTATTTTCTTAAGATTAATGAAGTAGAGTATTAGTTAAAGAATTAAATGATTCTAAAACTCCAACTAGAAATTTGTTGGTACTTAGTTAAAGAAATCTGCTGGTACTTAGTTCCTCTTTTCTTCTCCTTTTTCTAGGGTGTGATTCTTAAACTCTAACTGGAAATTTATGAGAAATATGGTATAGACTATTAGTTAAAGAATTGGATGATCAAAGCTACAGGTAAGGAGGGATTTCTATTATCTTCTCTTTAATTTCTAAAAATTCATGAGATTGATTTTCTAATGAAATCAAAAGGTGTAAATTAATGTAACTAATTTGAATTTTAGCTGACAAACCAGGAAGAGGAATAAGAGCTTAGAGTTGCACCTCTTATTCAAGGTAAGTGGGAAATTAAATTTATATTTATTTAAAGTTTCAAATTACTGGATTTCTATTTTAATGGTGTTGGTCTGAGAATAAATTAGGGATATTAAATATTTATAAAGCAAAGCTAATGCTATGAATTTCTGTTGTAAATTCTCTAAAATCTATTTGAATCCTTTTGTTTTTCTCTCCTTATGTTAGAGGTTGGAAGTAGATTAGGAAAAAACATAAATACTAGAAACTTTTTAGCTGGAAACCAATATGAAATTTATGGAATAATTTTTAAGTTACTAAGAAGATGAATGTTTAATAATTATTAATATTCAATAACGTTTGAAGTACAGGACTAACTTGTGGAAATTAGAACTGGGAATGGATGGATTTGTGACCCTAAAACTTGAGTTTTGGTGTAAGTTATGTAAGGGAATATTTATCTGTTTGGAAATTCTTCTCTCTTCTATGTATGTGTGAATTATGTTAGAAATGGTGACTGAATCTTGTGCATCCTTTAAGCTGATAGAGAAGAATGAATAAAGATATAATATTACCATTAATGGAATTATTGTACGAAAAGTTTGGAACTGGTGGAAATGCTAGCTTGAGACCATTTAATCCTATTGAACATATTTTCTTTAGCTTAACTGGAAAAATAGAAGTTTAAGTGTAATAAATTTAACTAAAGTATAAACTAATTGTAGGAATTATTCAAGGGTTGAATTTATTCTTAAATGCTTTTAAAATTTAGGAAGTGCAGATAGTAATGAGTAAGATGGAAGTTTATGCAAATAGTAATGAAAAGCAATAAAGAATATCTTGTACTTAATGCTTAGTAATCACTACAAGAAAATCTGGAAATAGCAACGAAAATGATTATGTTGCTAAATTAGCAACGAAAAATAAATTATGTTGCTATTTAGCAACGAAAAATATATTTCGTTGCTAAATTTGGTTAAACTTTGCAGATTTAGCAACGAAAATATATTTGGTTATTTTTCGTTGCTAAAAGTAGAGGAAATTATTAGCGCCAAAATTTAGCAATGGAAATTAGCAACGGAATTAGATTTTCGTTGTTAATTTTTATTTTTAATGAAAAATAGCAACAGAATTTATTTTCGGTTGCTAAAATAGCAACCGAAATTAATTTACGTTGCTAAATTAGCAACCGAAATAGAATTTTGTTGCTATTTTTTATTTAAAATAAAAATAGCAATGGAATTTAGCAACCGAAATTAATTTTCATTGCTAAATTAGCAACCGAATTCTATTGCGGTTTGCGGTTGCTAAAATAGCAACCAAAATGAAATTTCATTGGTAACTGAGGGGCATTTATGTTTTTTCCATACTTGTTAGAAATATAAAATGATAAAAACCCTACGCATACATATTTGCCTCTGGCACCGTCCTTTCCTTTTATTACCGCCTACTCTTCGTGCTTCTTCTAAATCCCTAATTTCGCCCTTTATCTTTTACCTTTTGCTGTATGTATCTCTCTGGTTTTTCTAATATACATCCCAGGGATTGAGGAGCTTCCTGGAGACGATAATGGAGGCTTTTGTAGGGCAAAAACAGAGCAAACCACATCAAGAACAACAGTTCGTTTTGGCATCCAAAGCCAAATAGGGTTAAAGAAACTTTGAGATTGTATAACAAGCATTATCTGCATTTTGTCCAGGTTTAATCTCTGATAACCTAGTCTACTGTGCATTTTGAGTTGCTTGTCTTTCTTTTAGCCTTATTAAGAATTATTATGAGAATTATCTATGTCGAGTCATTCTCTTTGGTGCACAGGAAGAAGAGACGAGGTGCCAAAAGAAAAAGATTGATGAAAAGGCTTCAAAAAATCTGAAATCAAATTAAAGGTGAGAATAACCATTGTTCTATCAAGTATTTGGTCATCTCTTAATCAGCAATCTGTCAAGCATCTTTATGAGGAGCTGTAATATTCTCAGATTTGACTGACCTAAACTGAAAATAATAAGTGTTTATTTTGTTGTTTCTATTTCTAAATCAAGGAAGTACTCGGTTATTTTCTGAGTCTGGAAATTCTTCTGCTAAAACCTCTCGATGCATGTTCTCTGGAGGAAGAAAGAAATTGAGATAGGGAAGCCATGAATGCCCCTGACAGATACAAGCAATTCGTTGTTCCAGAAGGGACCAAGAAGTAATTTTCTTTACTCATCTCTCCTTCAACTCTACAGCTCACTCTTTTCATCTTTACATATCCTCAAAATTTTGTTGTTAGGGTTTCATATGAGAGAGACACCAAGATCATTAATGCGGCGTTGTTTACTATTGAGAGAGAGGACCACACCATCGGCAACATCCTCTGTATGTATTTTCTTTTAGCCTTTCAGTTTTTTTTTGTCTTCATCGAACTCTAATTTTCTGCTTTATTTGTTAATCTCTGGTGCCATTAGGAAGCTGCATAGGGATGAGAATGTCCTCTTTGCTAGCTACAAGCTTCCTCACCCTCTTCAGTACAAAATCATTGTTAGGGTTAGTGTTCAAAAACATATGTTTCAAGTTTTTTTATGGATCAAAGAAATATTTTTGCCAGGTTGCGTGCTGTTTTCTGCTTATTAGTTCTCAATATGTATGAAATTTACGTGGAGTAACTGCAATCTGATTTGACTATTTGTTTTCATTATTATTATTATTATTAGTATTATTATTGGTTGTGATTTTGTAGGTGAATCGGTTGCAAAGTGAAGGTTACTATGGAGGAGTGAGATTGCTTACGGCAATTTGTAAAGTTTTCTACAAGCATTGTAAAGAGAATCAGATTGATCTTCATTCTCAAAAGTTTACTCTTCCTTATGAGACTAATATTCCTCATCAGGTACCCATTTCCATTCTAGTTGCTCTGACGGTGGGTTTAATCTTAATATCAGAAAAGTTTGGTTTTATTTAATTTATTTTTTTATCGGTTTATGGATCATCAATATCTTAATCACTCTGCACAAATCGTAAGTTGCAATTTTGACAATATTGCAGACAAGGCTTTTAGGTTCTAGTGCCATTGTAACTGCAGCCTTGAACTGTCTTCTAGATTTCTACGAAGTTAGGCATATGATCAAAGTTGAAGTTAGGCCTAAACTTGTGCTTAGTGCAGAGCAAGAACTTGGAATTGTTGTTGGCCTTCAAGATCGAGTGGCATAGATCTATGGTGGCCTAGTTTACATGGTAGGTAAGGCTATGAGATTGCTAATGACATATGCAATTGGTGTAAATTTGACATTGAAAATGCTTGTGTGCAGGATTTTTGTAAGGAAAACATGGATAAGTTGGGGCATGGTATCTACACACCCATGGATATTAATCTTCTTCCACCTCTCCATTTAATCTATGTTGAGAATCCTAGTGATTCTGGGAAGGTTAGTATTTTATAATTCTTTTTTCTTGTAATATACATTTTTTTGTTATGTTATTTATTTATTTGAATTAGTACGACTCTACTTGCAAATGAATTCTTCTTGCGCTAAAGAAGTTGAAAAAAAAAAAAGACAACATGATATGCAACATGATGGATAGAAATTGCTGGCAGAGTCATGCTAATTCATCATTGCTTGAATGTGGAATGGATAGACAGAAATTGCCAATGTTTATTCTCGTTTCTTCCTCGATTTTTTCATTATTTTGTAGGTAAAGCTTAATAAAAGTGCTTTATGTGAATTTGTTGATTTAATTTGTTCAATAATCCTGGCTTGCGGTGTGGTATGATATTGTGTGAATTACAATTTTTGAATCAGTAGAGCTAGCTATAGTGCACACATCTTATTTGTTAAAATGCTTGAATGATGCACAAAAATTTGAGGATCCGAAATCTGAGTTCTTATGAAGTTATTTGTACATTTTTAATACATCTTTATAAATTTAGAGACTTTTATACAGGGTTTAAAATTTCCATTTTTGTGTTTGGGTTCATATAAAATTTTTTACTAGGAGAGGCCATATTTGATGGTTATTAGAATTCAAAGAAGACTGATGATATTCGCGAAGATGTTTGTGGGCAGGTAAAAGAAGCCTTTGATTGTCCTTTTTCTTTTGTGAAACTTGTGTGTTCTATTTCTTCTCTGCAATTCAGATAATAATTTTTTTTAAATACTTCATATTATATTTCTATATATTTATAAATATTTAGGATGCCTCCTCTAACCAATGAAAGTATCAATTGAAGTTGGTTGGTGCTGGTAATTTGAATTTTTTTTAATTTTCCAACTAAGTGTAATTCGAATTTTTCAATTAAAGTTGGTTATGTGTGTTTGTGTGAGTCCATGTGAAATTTTCACAATACAGCTGATTTTTCCTTGCATTTTTTTCTTTGAAGGCTCAGGTAGTATGATGGCACCTGGAAAAATTTATTAAAATATTATGTTTCTACTTTATTATGTTTTTATGTGATAAAATAAACTACTTTATGCTTTGATTTTCAAGTTTCTTTTCTAAAGTCCTAATACTTAAAATGAATATGGGTGTAATTATGTTGGGCAAGGTGTGATGAAGTTGTTGAAGCTCTGGTGGCACAGGATTTATGAGCTGTTGCTTTTCATGGTGGGCGCAGTTATAGTGAAAGAGAGGATGCATGCAGTTACATAGTCCTCCAGCTCTTCTTTAGTTCTTTAAAACCTGTTCTGAGATTTGCAGCTGTCCGCACTTTGAACAAGGTAGACTGACTTTTTTTAACCTATCAAAGGATACATTTCTTACAGACTATTTCAGATTAATTGGAATCAACACAAATATCCAAAATGTTCTTGTGCTTTAGGAATGTGTCACACATTACCAATTACAAATATCCAAAAAGTAAATATATAGGTCCTAAAGAATGAAGTACACCACTTCTGACTTCACCCATCTACAAGTAAAATTAAATCCAACCAATTTTATTCCTTCGATTTTTGTTATGTCATCCTTTTGAATTGGAGTTTTTAATTTGCAATTTATGGTCAGTTTTGTATCATCTCTGGTCTCATGTATTTCATAGGCTCATACATGGATGCATTTTGTGGGTTGGTAGGCCCTAAGTAACTGCGCTTCTTCTTCTATTGCTTGTCAGCATTTGTGTCTGGACATGCTTCTTTGAGGGTTGGTTTTTTGCTAGATCTATAAATCATATTAGGAATCACTTTCAGATCCTTAGGATTAAAATCCTATTAATATATGGTAGAACTATTAGTTTCATAGTTCTTATAATGGTATTTACGAGCTCAATTGGAAGAATTAATAGTTCTGGCTCTATTTGTTAAATTGTTTTGCTAATGTAGTTGAATTTGTTTTGCCTTGTGCTGAAAAGTTCTAAACGTGATTACATTTTCTATAATAAAGTTGCTTCATAGGACTTATAAAGCTTTTGATAGACATTGTGGATCGATGCATAATAAAGTTCTAAACATGGTCGCCATCAAAATTAAAGCTTTTAAAGCTTTATCTACCATGTGCTTAACCCAAGCTCCTTCAAATCATATGCGTGCCAAAATTCTTTACAAAGAATGACATTGACATGGGCAGTTCAGGGCAAGCTCTGGAAAGGTATATAACAATTGTATAAATAATACCTATTTTTGGTAGATAGAGAGATTATAAATGTCTTTGGCCCAATATGATAGTGCCAATCGTAAATTCTGCGCTGCTGATATAAAAATACTAACATATATTTTATGAGTTGTTAATTTAGAACTCCCATATCGGTGATGAATGCGAAATTCCAATTCCCCTTTGCTGCAGGCAATGTGTTGTTGAAATGATCATATTATTTCAAGGGTTATTTATTTATTTTATTGATGGGTATTAGTTGGTTGCACGTTGTTTGTAGCATGGTAGAAAAATGGTTGACTTGGTAAACCCTTCTTTTAAAAAAAAAAAAAAAGCTGACTTGGAACACAAGCCTAGAACATTAGGATTGCTAATATGTTGATTTGAACCTTGAAAAAATCAAATATAACCAAATCGAATTGTATCGTCAGTATTAATTTGGAATGAATTTAGATTTTTAGTATTGCAAATAAGATCTAAAATTGAATTATATTATTAATTTATTGATTAAAATAGATCCAAATTATACAGTTTATTTTAATTTAAAATAGATCTGAATCTTTTATATATAATTGAATTAAAAATTGTATGAACTATACTAAAGTTTTGAAATCGAATTGTAAAAACAAATATCAATATTTAGAGGTTTATTAATTATTATATATAATACTAATATTCTATGGATCATATTTTTTTATAAATTTCATTCTACATTTATCAAATGAACTTAAATTTATAGCCATTTTTATTTTGATGCATGAAATTAAAAACCTAAAATGATATTTTAATTATTAATAAAATATATTTAATAATGATATTAACAATAAATATATCTTATTAAATGATTTTTTATGTCAATTTCCAGAAGTCAATTTCTCCCTTGATAAGTTCCTTCTTAATGCTGTAGGCCGTTGTCAGTTTCATAACCATGCAACTTCAACTATGTACTGTCTTCTTCACATTTTCCTTGGGTACAAGAACCCATTATTTTGGTCGAACTTCTGTTGATCGTATATCTTGCTTATGGATATAATGAAGGCGGTGCTTTGTCCTACATTCTTCCTTCCCTGTATTTTATGTTATTATGACACATATATCGTCTTATAATGCAGTTCCGTGCAGTAATATCTTTGCAATTTGATTTCCACCGAGCAATCTACAATATTGGAACTGTTTTGGTCAGTTTTATCTTTCTAGTGTATGTTTTCGATTTACTATGATTCTAGTTTTTTCCTTTACTTGCTGGTCAAGTGGTTAATAATTTATATATTTTTACTTTTATTTTTATTTTTGTCATCCCATGTTAATCAGATGAGGCATTTATTTTAGCCATTTTGTCCTTCAAATACTTATTCGTTGGGCAAGTTCTTAGTGTTGTACTAGTGTCTACCATGATTTCTCATTAGATAGATGTGACATTGCTCTTGGAATATTTGTTTGGTTCATTTCTTGGAGCTTAAAATTGCAAGTTGAGACACAAGCTCCGGAAACTCTATGGAATTTGCAGTTGTTTTTTTGTTAGTTCATAACTAAATTTTACCTAACCCTTGGATTATCCTCTACACCTTGTGCTTGTTATTAGTAATGTTAATACAATTTTCGTGTAATGCTTCCTAAAAAGTTGCTAGGTCCGCCTATCATTCTAATGGTAATAATTAAAAAATTATAATAATTGTTTGCGACGGACTTACGACGGATGGTACCGTCATAAATTTTTTATCCATGCTAAAAATAGCAACGAAATTCTAATTTTTGTTGCTATTTTAGCAACGAAAATTCAATTCCGTTGCTAAAAAATAGCAACGGAATTCCATTTTCTGTTGCTAAAATTAGCAACGGAATTCTATTTTTCGTTGCTAAAATTGATCAAATCACGAAAACTTGCCTTGGTTGAATTTAGCAACGGGATTTCGTTTTCCGTTGCTAAATTTAGCAACGGAATTATATTTCCGTTGCTAAAAATAGCAACTGTCGGATTAGCAATCAAAATTTTTGTTGCTAATTTCCGTTGCTATTTTTCGTTGCTAAATTGCAAATTTCTTGTAGTGAATAGTATCTAGCATCTGATTTTTCGTTATGATTCTCACTCAAAATTCTCTTATTTTAGCTCGTGTGTTTTTTTATTCATTTATGTTATTTGTATTCTTTCATTTAATTTCCAAGTAATAGTGTAAGGGCCCAAAATAGGCCCTAGTAGAATTCAAGGGCAATTTCACGTCAATAAAGTCTAATTAAATATTATTGAATGAATTATTAAGTTTTGATTGACCTTTTGGTACTCTATAGAGCACCAAATTAGATTATTCCAATTGGGTTTGAAAATAGACATCCATATCTAGATTTCATATGAAGAAAATAAGTTACAAATATGTCTTTAACTAGGCTATATTTAAGCATAAAATCCGGAACAATCTGTTGCCTAGTCACTAAGAGCAGACCTCAGTGTTTTGTAAATATCTTAAAATATACAAATGATATTGATATGATTCTTGATGTTTTAGAAAATATAAACATATTTTAATATGTTTGTAGAGACCAATTTTGCTAAAAACGCTTTTTAGAAGGTCAAAAATTACTTACAATTCGAACTTAAAAAATTGCCTATGATAGAGGATACAATAGTCAAGTAATAATAATATAGTTTGAAGGATAAATTAAAAGAGTATGAAAATTTAGGGGTCAATTTGTTAATATGGAAATTGAACGGTAAATTATGAAAAAAGGGAAAAAGAAGAGGTTGATTTAAGAAAAGCAAAAATGAGTGGAACATTGTGTAACATGCAAATAAAGGTGGGAACTTAGCGCGACATGCAAAATTTTGAAGGACCAAAAAGAAAATTTTTATTCCATTATAAAACCTGAATTTATGCAAATTAGAGAGGAAATTATTACAAGAAGGAGAGAGGGATAGCACTTTAAGGAAAAAAATAGAAAGCAAATTACTCACTTCTCTCTTTTTCTCTTAAAGAATTTGCTTTCTCTCTTTCTCATAAAAAGTTTGAAACTTCTCCTTCTCTACCATAGAATCCGATCCCTTTCACCCAAAAAACATCTTCAGATTTCTACCTTATGCAAAGGAGGAAGTCTGGATTTAAAGATACTTTCAAGGGTTTAAGCAAATAAGAAGAGTGAAAGAAGATTTTGAAGAGAGAGTTGGAAGTTCAAAAAAGGTTTGGGAACTCTTTCATTTGCATGTAATATTTTTGTTAAGAACTAAAGATTTATTATGAGTAATGAGTATCTTTGAGATTAGTATTATGATTTATAGCTTTGAGAAGTATATTCTGGTCTTGCATGTGTTTATAATGAGGAGAAATTTCATAAGGAATAACAAATACAAATTTTAGTTAAAATGCAAGCTTCCATTAAAATTCTGGATTTTAGTTTACCTGACCTAGCTGTATTATTTTATTAATATCTTGGGTTTTAGGATAGCAAATTGAAAGATTATAGTTGGTACGTTTTCCTAAGACATTAAGGTATATTTTTATAGAAGGAAGCCACTTCTGAATTGGCCAATAACTTTCATTAAAATTTTCTTGAAATTCGTAGAAACTGTTAGTTACTATCAAAGAATAGATTATAGCATTTCGGACATAAGTCATGGTAGAGGAGTCAAAATGATAGGATATAAAATTCTGGATAAACTAGACATATAGGAACACAATTATTAGGGAGGAATGTATATCTGATTATACACTCATTTTATTCTACGAATTTTCAAAATGACATTAAAAATCTGTCTTTGGGTTAGTTTGAGCTAATAGCAGTATTTTGCTTATAACTTGAGTTTTAGAACTTAAAATATGGTGATTCAAATTTGGATTGAATCCAAACTTCCATATCTACATTTTATATGCAGAAAGAAAAATCCTAAATCTATCTCTAAATTTGCCTAAATTTAGTTTGAAAATTGGAATTAACTGTTGCACTGTTACTAGAACAGCCTTCTGCAATTTTGAAATATCTTGAGTTGTAGATATGATAATGAGATAATGTTTAATGTTTCAAAAAATAGAATTATAGAGGAATAAGTTTATAAAAGATCATATCTTCTAAAATTGTCATTTATTACATCTAATTTAGTGTGCAAACTAGTCACTAGAATCTGTCCATGGAATTTTGAAATGCCATCTCATATAATTACTTGGAAGGGTACTTAAATCACTTTGATAAATTATTTAAGAACTCAATTAATATGTTGTTTAAAAAGGCATATAATTAGATTTATTTGTGATTCTAATATGCTTTAAAAGAGAACTAAAGATATGTAGACTAATTTAACAATGAAGAAGTGGTTTGCAATATGTTAGAAGTATATAGAGAAATGTAAATACTTTAACATAAAACTAATTATGAATTTAAAGGAAATTATAGATATATATTTAGTACTTGAACAATTATAATAAATATTATTTTTTGGAAATAGTAGAGTTATGATTGTATGCTTATACTCTTATGTTATCATGAGATAACATATAGTTTTATAGTGCTATGTGCTTACATGTATTTGCATATTCACGCTTGTATTTAAGATTGTATATCTATATGTCTATATATGTATGTATATATACATGTATCTATATGTGTGTATAGATATGAACAAAATATGAGCACATAAGGATTAAGTGATAACCTTGGAAAAAATGTATGTGTATAATTGAATTATCGTTATTGAATATAATAATTTGATCATATATGTTCAACACACCAATCTAAGCTTGATAAATGATGATGTGTTGTAAATATAAGATGTATAGTATTGTTACAAAATGGATGGTACAGATGTATGTTTATGAAATAATAATAATAATAATAATAATAATAATAATAATAATAATAATAATAATAATAATAATAATAATAATAATAATGTATATACATGTTGTTTCCATATAATTATAGTGGTGAAAATATCACACAAAAAGGGATAGTAAAGCATGTATGTACGCATATGATCATCATAATACATATGTGAAATATTTACATTATTTATAAGGATTACAAGTACAAAATAATAATACTTAATTGTGCTTAAGATAACATGTTTATAGAAAATTTATACGTGTACATATCTATAACACCATGCTCATATATATACATGAATATATATGTATGAACATCAATATGTATATGATGAGAAAAGAGCAAAGTACAAAATAGCAATACCCAGCAGTGCATATGATCCCATGTTTACAGAAAGTTACACATGAGCATGTATATGATTACCTTGTACATAGTTATATAAGAGTATACATGTGCATATATATATATATGATTGAATAGAGTAAAGATAAAGTAAAGAGATTATGTTGCCTGCGTCTGTGTCTAGGTTGTGGATAGATAGGCATGCCTATAAGGGTACCTTGCAGCTGCTTCAGAACAGTTTGGCCCCATTTGGGTCTACTCGAAAATTAAAAGTTATTGCAACCATGTTTGGGTTTAAAAGTTAACATTGATTTGAACAACCCCGTTTGGGTTGTAGCCAATCCCGTTTAGGTCTAATTGACCGGTCTAAAGTACAGTTTGACCCCATTTGGGTCTTAAAACATATTATCATTTGACCCCATTTAGGTCCTATTACAATGCAGTTTCAGCCGGGGCAGAAGCTTTACACACATATGCGCTTATGGGAATTTCCAAATGAGTATGTAATTGAACCTGGAAACTGGAATAAGCTTTATGTTTATGTTTCTTATATAATAACCAATATGTACAACAATTTATTCTTGTGAATGAATAGTGTTAGTTGCAAACTACAATATGTATATAGATATTGATTCTAATTATAATTGTTTTCTTTTGTTTTTCTGACCTCAAACTATAAGCCGCTGCATTGTTTCTAATGTACAGTAGTAAACTATAAGTTGTTGCAGTATTTATAATGTATAGAATATTCTTTCATTCTTCAAGATAGTTTGAATATTTTAAATTTTTTCTTTAGAAAAATTTTGTAGAATTTGAAATTTTAATTTCATACTTATGATATTTTTTCTTTAACACATGTTAAATCATCATATTAGAGTCTACTAAATTTGCTTGCTTAATGCCTCTGGTAGAATGTTCTGCATCTGACCTATATATCTTTATAAATTAATTATTAAGCTTCTAACCTATATATATAATATAAGAGTGATTTTAGATTTTCTAATAAGATATATATAAAAACCTAATGCGCTGAGTGATAGGCTTAAACCCTTTTGCTTTTACAAATTGCTGGTTCACAAGTAGAATCAAGACTTGATCAAAGAAAAATAATACTTACTCAATGACTTTGAACAACAAGTAATGGACTTTGTTACTTAATAAGCAGTGAGTCCAATACCTTCTCGACGACCAAAATAATTAGTTGGTCTTCATTGACGTGACTAAAGTAAGCTTTACTTTTTAAATGAAAATGTTAATTGTTAAGGATAAGAAGACAACTTATATTTATATTAATTATATTAAATATATTAATTATTATTCAATCATTCAAGTTAATTATATCTTAATGCATGTTTTGCATTTTATACATGGTAGAATTCACATATGTTTATGCATTGTTCATCCTTTTCAAAGTCTATAAAATGTACCGAACTCAATTTCTTTTTCAATTTTAGGCAGGAACTAATATTAATCTGTACAGCCGAGGAAGGGAAAATATTAGTCGTACACTACTTTATGTTCCTATGTATGTAGTTTCACAGGTGAGTTCTTTGTATGATGTGAAATCTCTCTCTCTAAATATTCTATTTTAACTTTTGCTATTCGTATTTTTACTGTATATTATGCTTAACTTATTTATTTTTTTGTTGTGAATAGATGTAAGGGCCTTATAACATTGTTAGTATTTTTCCTTAATCAGTTGTGTAAGCTTGCTGTAATCAAACTACTCTTTTTACAGCGAGGGCTATCCTATTTGGTCTATATAAGAATGTCTTTCTTATTAGACCAACGGTGAGTTCCTTGCTCAGTATGCTACTTTTTGGGGCTTATATCTATTAAAGTATTTGAAATCATCTACAGAATAATCAATGCCATTATAAAGAGAGTTAAATGTGCAAGATCATTAATCTTTAGTGCAGTGTATTGGAAAATTACTCAACGGAGAATAAATGAAAGTTTTTATTTTTCTTTATCACAAATGGTTGAACCTTTTCTGTTTTTTTTTTATTTCCCCCTTTTCAACCATGTCTTTGTGAAACTTAGGTGGTACTTCAAGTCCTTTTGGGGGTAGGCAAATATGCACCAAATGAAAACAAAGAAACCTATAGCTAATATATCAGCAGCACCCACTTTGGCATTAGTTTATCATAATGAAGAGGCAACATTATTTCTGAATTTTGGTTCAAAAAATGAGTTTTTTTCCATTTTGGCATTAGTTTATTATAATGCAGAGGCAACATTATATAATAATTAAAAAATTGTAATAATTTTTAGGCACAGAATGGCAACAGATTTTACCATCGTGAAATTTTTTTATTGGTGGGTGAATTTAGCAATAGAAATTCATTTCTTGTTGCTAAATTTAGCAATGAAAATCTAATTTCGTTGCTAATTTTGACCAATTCATCGAATCTTAAATTGGTTGGATTTGGCAATGGAAATTGAATTTAGCAACGAAATAAAATTTCTGTTGCTAAAAAAATCACAACCATCATATTAGCAACCCCTGGTTCCATTGCTAATTTTGATTAGCAATAGAAAATTGACATTTTTTGTTACTAATTTCCATTGCTAAATGGTTATTTTCTTGTAGTGTCTTTTTATTTCTCTTGTATGTTTGTTTTTATTTTTTTCAATTTATTTTCTAATTGGTTACTTGGGTTTGGTTATTTTTTTTCTACTTATTTTGTTTTACTCTTTGTCTAAGCTTCGATTGATTGATTGTAATTTGCATATTGATATGTTACTTGGCTAGATTAATCTTGTTACTTGGCTACTTGGTTGTGGTTATATATGAGTTAGTTGGTTGAGCGTAGTGATGCATGTCACTTTGCGAACTTCCTTTCATACGATAATATCTATTTATATTAATTAATAAAAGTAATTAACTAATGCATGCTATTTGGTAAGAGTTTCTATTTATTATGCTGACTTTTGTTTATGGAATAACTTCTCTTCTTGCATTTATCTTTAGCTAATGGAAGTTATTTTTATCTTAAAGAAGAACTAATATAAGCTAATAGACTTTGGTAGTTTCTTCAAAAATTCAACTTTGAATCCTGAAATGAAATCATCCAGTAAGGGCTTAAAAATTTTAAAAAAATATAATTCCCCTATAATGTAATAGTTGTACCTATTAAAAAAAACTAATATATATAATATATACAAAACTAAGACATATTCCTAAAACTTAAGATAAGAAAAAAGTTATCAAATGATTTTTGATTGTCCTTTTCATTATAATTAAATAAAATTTCCAAAGACAAAGCAGTGGAACAATTACATGTATAATTTAAGGATTACCAGATATCTGTCACATAATGATCAATTAGTTGGCCATTTCCAGAGGAACCAAAAGAGATAGTTTGTTAGCCATTTCCAAAGGAACCAAAAGCGATAGTTTAGTTATCCTTTAGCCATTCTATTCTATTCATTTATTCTCATTACTCTCTCATTCAATGTTCTTCCTCCCATCCCTTTTTTATTTTGTATTGTTTTTTTAATTTTCTTATAAACTAGCCTGTATTTATATCCCCTACTTCCATTTACAGAAAAAAAAAAAGATGGAAAATTTATTAGAGTGGAAGGCTGGTAGAAGAAGAGACTTGTACATGTGTATATGTGATATATACAGGGAGAATTAGAAGCCTTGAGGGAGATTAGATGCATTGCCTGATGGGTTTGGGATAAAAAGAAAAATATTGTTGTTTCTAATACTGTTGTTTCTTTCATTTTATCAATAATAATAAAAAAAAGTCCCATTTTTTTATTGAATGTATTTGTATGTTCAAAGGATGAGGTCATTTTGGTCATTTCAATTGCATTACAGACTTAGGATAGGGGTAGAGATTAGAAAAGTACAAAATGGGTATATAAATGAGGGGTTGGTCTTTCTTATAATAAGACTAAGACTTTGGTAGTTGATAAAAATTCATTGCTGTTGTCCCTTAATAAATAGATAGACTGGCTCTTCAATTTCTCTATTTTTATTTTATGAAATATTTGTTATTATTAATTATTTTTATTTTATTTTATTCTATTAGAATATGATAAAAGAGTTACATGCAATGTCTATTCCAATTCAATATATATTATTATATTTGATAGAGTACTTAGGAATTAATAAAAGGCAAGTTATTTGATTGTTAATAAATTCATATTATAGAGGAGAATTAGTTGGAGAGAGAATGGAAAGTGTATAATTTGCAATTGCCATACATAAAAGGGTTATGGGTGGATATGGGTGGGTGCTAATATTATATTTATTGTTTTGATTTTTAATGTTTATATTTATAATAAATTTGGGTTTTGAATTAATTTTTTCTTTAACTAAATTTGTAGATGTCTCAATCAAATGAAATTGAATTGGACGAAGACATCGACCCAGCAGAACAATTTAAGGTGTCTGCTACGCATGAGCAGATGGCCAATACGCCTAATGATGCCACCAATACACGTGAAGAGTTATAGACTCATGTAGTAGCCTCCAAGGAAAGAAAGACACCCACAAAGAGATCTATTATTTGGGAGCATTTCATGCAAATTTATGATGTACAAGGCATCAAAAAAGGCAAGTGTATTCATTATGCCAAAGAATTTTATTGTTATCAAAAAAATCATGGTACCACTACACTTAAGAATCACATGAATAATTGTAAAAAACATCCATATAGTGTAGAAACAAGACAAACTTAACTGTCTTTGCAACCAACATCTAATGTTTATGGTACATCTAGCTCTACTGGAAGACTGAGTAATTGGAAATTTGATCAAGAGTATAGTAGAAAGTGTCTTGCTTTAATGATTATACTTGATGAGCTTTCATTTAGTTTTGTTGAAGGAGAAAGATTTAGGAAGTTTATTGCTAGTTTATATCCTTAATTTAAAGTCCCTTCTAGATTGACTGTGACACATGATGCTAACCAGTTGTTCAATGATCAGAAAAAACATTGAGAGCATTTAATAAAGAGCATTGATGGGCTATTATTTGAACCCTTAGTCTCACTAGACTGTGTATAGAATGACTCACAATGAAAACACTTATTGGTTGAGAAAGAACATGTTGAAAAGTTATGTCATTTAGGAACATATGCCTGTATCGAGTCATGAAGTCCTTCAAAAGTCATGATCCACAAGCCTCTATTTCACTCGTGAAGACCAACATGACTTATGCTCTCTTTGGTTCCTTTGGTGACCGACTTATGAATCTCTTTAAGAGTTGTGCTCTTCATTGTGAGTCATGAACTGTTTCCTTCTGTTATACTCATGCACTGCTACACGAATTGTTTGCTCTTTCCTTCTTGCATCCAAATTACCCTAAAATGCAAATAAACACATAATCTAGACAAAAACACATAAAATATAAATGATTTATCATGCTTAACTACCAAATTTAAAGAAAATATACACTAAATAATAGACCATTTTATATGGTATCAAATTCCCCCACACTTGAACCTTGCTTACCCTCAAGCAAGAGAAAATAATGAGAAAACTTAATGCAAAATTAAAATAAGTAAGTTGTACTATAGAGCATTGTTCATTATGCATATGTGATAGGATCGAAAAGAAATCAAAGACCTTAAAGACTCAAAATACCAGTGAATCAATTCTTAAAGCATGTGTTCTAGATTTAACAAGTCACCTAAGTTTACTAATTCTAACATCAAGAGTATAGAGTCTCATAACTAAACATGCTCAAAGAAAAGAACATTGATCATAAACTTTAAGATTCTACGGTTATCAGTTGCCTGTTTAGGATAATTTGTAAGCACACATACCCTTAATCCAATCTCATGCCATTTTTAGACTTTTCTTTTTCTTTCTTTTTTCTTCTTTCTTTGAATATGGGTATACTTTTAGACTTTATCCCTTGAATTTAAAATAGTAAGAGAATGTAGTATTGTGTGGGTTTTACGCTCCGTCTCATACTTTATTGAACTTTTGGATATACATCTTGCTTTGTTTCCTTTTTATTTTTTTCATTTTTTCCTTATTTCCACTAGTCCTCATACATTATTGAAAGGCCTAAGGGTAAGTATTATAGCTATAGTTTCCATGAGGCAACTAGAACCCTAAAATCTTAAACTAAATGAGCAATTCCTAACCTTAAAGCATAGTTAGTAAAGAGACTAAAATGCCAAAAATGTTGAAAGAAGTAAAGGAAGATAACTTGAAAAACATAAAACACATACTAAAAGCTTTGAAAGACTAATAGAATGAGCATAAAAGTAAATGACTTAACAACAAAACCTATATAATATACAACGTGAACAATGCTTTATAATAAAACTGACTAAAAAGTCTAGTTCAAAATAAATACACATGCAACTAACATATAAAAAGAACATACAAAAACTCATAAAACACAAACAGACATACAAACACACAAACATACTCCCCCACACTTAGAACAAACATTGTCCTCAATGTGAAGAAATGAAACAAAAAGAAAAAGGTAAAATAAAGAACAAAAAAAGAAATCTCCCCCGATAATTATGGTGTAGGTGGAGGAGAGGACACCACATAACCAACCTGTGCAATAAAGGTGTCAATCTTGTGCTCGATTCTTCATTGATGTCTAGCAAAATAACGAGTAACTTGCTCCAAAGAAGTTAGTTGGTTTTGAATGGTGGATGATTTCGCAACATTTGGTCTAACATGTACGGAATGTTATAGGAAGAAGACCCAATAAGAGGAGGCACAGCATCCATGTCTATAAAAACATCAATCATATCATCATCACTAACCTCCTGCTCCTCTTGCATATCCTCACACATGTTGCTCTCATCATCAACTTCTTTCATAGAAGAAGACCCTGGAAGATCCCTCCAACAAGATCATGGAATTGGTTGAAATACATTATTAACAACCTTACCACGAACAAAAAGATGTTTGGTAAAATATACATAAGGAAGGACTCGATCATAAGTACGAAGATCAACATCATAACTCCTAGCAATAATAGAGATAACATGACCATGTGTAAGAGGAGCATCCGGACGACCAACACACTGTGATAATTGATTAAAGATCTAATATGACCAATAAATCGATTCTCTATTATACACACACCACATCAAGAACAACTATTGAGAAGATACTCTATTAAAATCAAAAACCACAGAAGAAAGAATCTTATGCAAAATCCAATACATTAAATCTTTGATAAACATGGACTTAGCCTCCCTAGACCGAAATGGTGTTGTCAAACTAATGAGAAAGGTCCAAAATTCATTGGATCGAAAATGTTTAGGAGGAGTACAAAATCTAGATTGTTGAAAACCAAAAACTCTATGCATCACGAAATAAGTAAGAGTATTATCTTTACCATCTAAATGATAGTCCAAAATCCTAGAGTTTTCTTCATTAGCCTTCAAATTTGTATAAAACTCTAATACTAATCAAGATAAAAATTCTCATGCACATTAAGAAAGTGCAACAAACCACATTGTGATAACATCTCATTAATAGTGTCTAACATACCAACTTGTTCAAGGAGAGAATCTGAAAAATATTTACATTGCAGAATGGCTCTATCCTTGAGAGTAAGAAATCTATTGCCTTCATTTATAGAGGAAATGGAAAACCTAGCACCAAATGTTAATGAAAGGTCTCCCGGTTGTGTTTCCTCCTCCACTTGATGGCCTCATGAAGATGATGGATTCTTAGTTCTAACCATTATGTGAGAGAAATAAAAATGCAGAAGAGCAAGAGATGCAGAATCAAAGAAGAAGAAGAATGAAAGAAAAGAAAATGAAGTAAGAGAAGAGAAAGACAAAGATGATGGAGAAAGAGACAACAATAAAGAGAGAAAAAGAAAAGATGTTGGAAATAAAAAGAGGGAACTGAACCATTTATAAGAGAATTTAAGAGGAAAAATTTGAAATGACAGTGGAAAGGCCATTTGTTTCACAAAATTAGGGTTTTGAAAAAAAATAACTCCCTTGTTTTGATTTTTTTATTTTTTCTCTTTAAATTAAATTAAATTAAATTATGACACACACATGACTGATTAAAAATAAAAACGATTAAATTAGAAAAAAAAAAGAAAAAAGAAAATTAAACAAATGAGAAAAAATATATACTGTGAATTCATTCACGACTCGAACTGGACTGCATGAGTAATGCACGAGTCGGCACTAACAGCATGACTCATGAAGCAATCCTCTTTGTGCCATTCGTGAAGGTGAACACGAGTCAGACTTGACTCGTGAAGCAATCCTTGCAGCAAAAGGACACGAGTCGGAGAACCTGCACGACTCCTAAAGCAATCCTATCTGTGCCACTTGTGAAGGTGAACACGAGTCGAACATACCTCAAGCATACATGCATGATTTGAACCGAGAATCACGACTCATGCTTAATTTCTTTCTGGATCACTCATGAAGGTGAACACGAGTCAAATAGGTCTAGTGATAAATCCCCCTTTCTCTTTTTTTCTTCTTCCAAAACTACCTACCTCTATTAGCACACTCAAAAAGAAAGAGACAGTATATAATAAAATCTAAAACCATAAAATATGTAAGAATACAATCAAAAGTAAAGTCATAAAACAAGTAAAAATTATACTAAAAAAGCTGATCCTAAAAAAACACAAAAATTATTTTCATGCAGGAAATGAATTCAATAGAGAAATAGATTGGGTAGGAATCAATGTATCACCAACAAAATAAGGTTTTAATCTATGACCATTAACCTTAAAAAATTTTCCTTTTTTATTAGCAATATCAATAGCCCCAAAAGAATAAATGTGAACTACCTTAAATGGACCTGACCACCTTGATTTTAACTTACTAGGAAATAACCTCAATCTTGAATCATTTAAAGGCACCAAGTCTCCAACCTAAAATTCTTTCTTTAAAAAATGCTTATCATGCCATAATTTAGTTCTTTCTTTATATAACTAAGCATTTTCATAAGCATTCATACGAAGTTCTTCAAGTTCTTGTAATTGAAGTAATCTCTTCCTACCAGCTTGTTGCATATGAAAGTTTAATACCCTAGTTGCCCAATAGGCCTTATGCTCTATTTCAATAGGTAAATGGCAAGATTTACCATAAACCAACTGATAAGAAGTAAGTCCTATGGGGGTTTTAAAAGCAGTCCTATATGCCTAAAGAGCATCATCTAGCTTAAGTTCCCAATCTTTTCTTGATCTATAGACTGTTTTCTCCAATATCCATTTAAGCTCTCTATTGCTAACTTCTACTTGCCCACTAGTTTAGGGGTGATAAGGTATGGAAATCTTATAGGTGACACTATATTTCTTTAATAACTGCTCTATAATCTTGTTACAAAAGTGAGAACCACCATCACTAATGATTGCTTTATGTGTTTCGAATCTAGGAAATATAATTTTCTTAAGCATTTTCTTTACCACCTTGGCATCATTTGTAATGGTTGGAATTGCTTCCACCCATTTTGAAACATAGTCAACCTTAACCAAAATATATTTATTTCTTAAAAAACTTAGAAATGGTCCCATAAAATCCATACCCTAAACATCAAATAATTCAACTTCTAAAATTCCATTTAGGGGCATCTTCCTCTTAGATATAGTACCCATTCTTTGGCATTTTTCACATCTAAGCACAAACTCCTTCACATCCTTAAATAAAGTAGGCCACCAAAACACAGCTTGCAACACTTTGGAGGCTGTCTTAAAAACTCCAAAATGACCTCCTACAACATAAGAATGACAATGAGCTACCACATTATTCACTTCCTCTTGAGGAATACACCTCATTATCAATCCATCAACATACCTCCTATATAGCAAGGGTTCTTTCCAATAATAAAATTTCACATCATGAAGGAATTTCTTCCTTTGCCTATAATCTAGACCATAGGGAAGCACACCACTCACCAAATAGTTTGCAATGTCAGCAAACCATGGAATGTCTTTTGAAACTACACTAAAGAGCCGTTCACCATGGAAGGCTTCATCAATGGGCACCCCATCATCACTATCTTTCGAAGCACTTTGGTTTAAGCTAGATAAATAATCAGTAACTAGGTTCTCTTTCCCTTTCTTATCCCTTATTTCCCAATCAAACTCTTATAACATCAAAATCCATCTTAGCAACCTAGGCTTAGCATTATTTTTAGTTAAGAGATACTTGAGGGTAGAATGATCGGAATAAACAATTACTTTTTGCCCTACAAGATAAGCCTTAAATTTATCAAATGCATAAACTATGGCCAAGAGTTCTTTTTCAGTTGTAGAGTAATTAATTTGAGCATCATCTAGTAACTTACTGGCATAATAAATAACCAAAGGCTTCCCATCAATTCTTTGTCCTAAAACAGCCCCAACCATATAATTACTAGCATCACACATTAACTCAAATGGTTGCTCCTAATTTGATGGTTGCAACACCGGTAAAGTGACGAAGGCATGTTTAAGAGTTTCAAAAGCTTTAAGACATGCCTCATCAAAATTAAATTCAACATCTTTTCATAGCAATGTGCACAAAGGTTTAGCTATCTAAGAAAAATTCCTTATAAATCTTCTATAAAATCCAGCATGATTGAGAAAACTCCTAACATCTCTAATCATTTTAGGAGGAGGCAAATTAGTAATTATTTTAATTTTGCCTCTATCAATTTCAATCCCCTGATTAGAGACTAAATGACCTAAGACAATACATTCTTGTGCCATAAAATGACACTTTTTCCAATTCAAAACCAATCCATATTCCATGCATCTGTCAAGCACCTTAGAAAGATTGGACAAACAATTTTCATAGGTAGTGTCATAGACACTAAAATCATCCATAAAAACTTCGACGCATTGATCAATGAGATCACTAAAAATAGAGAACATGCATCTTTGAAAGGTGGCAGGTGCATTACACAAATCAAAAGGCATATGCCTAAATGTAAATGTTCCATATGGATATGTAAAATTTGTCTTAGATTGATCATTTGGAGGTGTAGGTATTTGATAAAAGCCACTTAGACCATCCAAATAACAAAATTAGGAAAAATTGGCTAATCTTTTAATAACTTGGTCAATGAAAGGCAAAGGAAAATGGTCTTTCCTTATAGCCTTATTCAACTTCCTATAATCAACACATATATGCCAACCCATATAGTTCTAGTCGGGATTAAATCATTATTTTCAATATGAATTACAATTAAGCCACCCTTTTTAGGGACAACTTGAATAGGACTTACCCACTTACTATCAATAATGGAGTATATTATGCCATTATCAAGCAATTTAATGACCTCCTTCCTTACTACTTCCTTTAAAGTTGGATTAAGCCTTCTTTGACCTTCAATTGAAGGCTTAGAATCCTCTTCCAACAAAATTATATGCATGCAAATGTTTGATGCAATCCCCTTCAAATCACTTATAGAACACCCAATAGAATTTCTATGATCAAGCAAAATATCACGCAAAGCACTTATATTTTTCTCATCAATTAAAGAATTCATAACGAAAGGAAATTGAAGTTTTGAATTAAGATAATCGTATCTTAAACTTGAAAGTAGAGGTTTGAGTTCAAGCTACACTTCCTCCTTAGTCGTATTCAATGGGATATCATCATTCTTTTTCAAAGATTCAAACTTTGAGAATCCTTAATGTTAAGGATAAGAAGCAACACTACAAAAAAAATTGATTTTACCGACGGACAAAATATTCATCGCTAAAAGAAGATTTTACAGATGGATTAGCTACGGAATCACAAATGTGTCGGTAAAATAAAAAACTTGCAAAATGGCGACGTTTTTAGCGACCAAAATGGAAAACGGTCGGTAAATTTGGCGGAAAATAGTGGCGCCATTTTCTAGTGACGGTTTAGCGACAAAAAATTTCGTCGGTAAGGATATCAATGATTTTTGTAATGTACCGACGGAAATTACGTCGGTAAATAATGGCAGAATATTTTGGCACATTATTTACCGACGAAATAGCGACGGAATATGGGGGAAGGAAATATGAATGGGTGCGACGGTCTTTTCCGTCGATAATCCGTCGTTATTATGTTTATTATAGTTAAATAAATGTTTAAAATTTTGTTTTTTATTTTTTTATAAAATATCATTTTTTCCAAATAAAGCCTAGACTAGATATTTTTTTATTTCAATTAATTATATATTTTTATATAAAATAATTAATATATTTTAGTTATACTTCTATTTTTTAATTATATATACAAAATATTTTTTGAATATTTAAATAAAAATTTGTTATATTTTGATGTGATAAGTTCAATCCATACGACTTATATTTTTTGTTATTTAAATTTAAGCCGATCAATATATAAATGAAGTCATGTTGCATTGGTAAACATTATACACTAAATCAAATATGATTTATATTCAGTGGTAAAACTAAAATTTATAATCGAAAGGGTAAAAATATAAATTATATTTAAATTTAAGAAATAAGTGGAAGAGACAAAGATCAAAACAAAATTTTTATGAGATAAAAATATTTATTTAATATAAATATATATGTAAAATAAAAAAATTAAAAAAATAAGGGAGGTAATTCCCAATGTAATGCCCCAAAACTCGAGTCGGGTAATAGTTGGTAAATAGTATATTTGATATCGATTTACGAGGAATCAATTTATTTAGAATGTGATATAATATTAGTGAATATCATCTCTAGGCTTTCAAATTTATAATCTAAATTAAAATGCATTTTAGTAATAAAGAAAGAAAATTTAAAGTAAATAGTTATAGATGATAATTATTAAAAGGAGAAGAAAAACATAATATCTTAAGTTATCCCTAGAATTTTCTAGAGGAATTTTTGTGGCCACACTTTTTACAAAAGGAAAATAAAAATTTAAAAGAATAAAGAAAAAAGGAAAGCAAAAAAGGAGGGAGAAGGTAGATTGGGGAGAAAGGGGGAGCGGGGAGGAGCTGATTCCCGCCGTCAGAGGCGCCGCACGTCACCGGTGGCCATTCCGTCGTCGTCGCTCCCTGACGCCTGTCCCGCCACCGACCCCGGCATCTTACGCCGGTTTGTTTTCCCTTTTCTAGTTTGTTTTTATTTGTTCTTCTCTCATTGTACTTCCTTCCTATTCTCTTGCGAGCGGTGTTGGTAACCGGTCAATCACAGCACCGGTGAGCTATTCTTGGCGAGACGGTCGTGGCAGTGGTCATCGCTCCTCCACACTCGCTGTCAGCAGGAAGATCGAAGGGAGTGGGAGTCGGCATTTCTAAGGTAACCTCACAGGTTTGTTGGAAGATATCGGTTCTGCCCCACCTGGAGCTATTGTACTACTCCATGCATGTGCTCATAACCCCACAGGTGTCGATCCAACTCTTCAGCAGTGGGGGCAGATCAGGCCGTTGATGAGATCGAAGGGGTTGATGCCTTTCTTTGATAGTGCCTATCAGGTAGTCTACTTTGAATTCAACAGCAACAACATTAATTCTTAGCTTATAAGGATTTATCTAGTGATTCAGAGGTCAATGTTCATAAAAAATAATTTTGTATGAATTATTGAATCTTATTATGTTATCCCAGGGATTTGCTAGTGGAAGTCTAGATGTTGATGCACAACTTGTTCGCATGTTTGTTGCTGATGGTGGTGAACTTCTTGTAGCTCAAAGTTATGCAAAGAACATGGGGCTTTACGGGGAACGTGTTGGAGCCTTGAGCATTGTATGATTCCAAAATTTTCAATTTAAGGATGTTCTATTACTTTTTATTCTGAGAAGCACCTGCATATTTTTAGGTGTACTCTGGTATTAAATCTAAAGAGATCTCCGATTTTTCCAAATTTTATATTAAAGGATGGTGTCTTCATAAAATTCAATGATTGATCATACTTTCATCAGTCCCTAGCCTTCATCATTTTTATGGTATTCATATCCTCACAGGTTTGCAAGACTACTGATGTTGCAAGCAAGGTTGAGAGCCAGCTTAAACTTGTAATCAGGCCTATGTATTCAAATCCACCCATTCACGGTGCATCTATAGTGGCTTTCATCCTGAAAGATAGGTAATGATGGCAAGGTTCTGTTTGTATTATTCTTTGAAAGAATGTTTAAGTCCGGTCCTTAAATTTTCTCTGTATGTATATAAAGGCTTTGGTTTTTAGGTCCTAATGCTTTATTCTCTTTCTCTGTATGTATATAACAGCTTCTTTATGAATAATTATTTGACTGTGTGAAACCTATAAATTTTGATGATCTACTGGGTTTTTTATTGAATGAAGAATGCCATTTAACACATCTTTCTATTTTGATCAGTGTAATTTAGGAGTCTAATATTTCTTAGAGGTTGTTAATTTATTACCTTTGTTGGTATGCATTAATTATACGTTATTTGCACCTTATAGCCTACCAACTAATTGATAGTATAATGTATGTCCAGTTAATTGACAATAAAATGCAATATCTGATAGTCATTGCTCTTATTCTTATTTTTGGAAAAACCTTATACTTCTATTTATATAGCTCTCTATGAGCTGAACATGAGTGTGAGAAAATAAAAATAATTCATGAATTATTATTTTATTGAGCTAGTCTGTTTTTTATTTTAAGTTATTTCAAACTTAGTATTCTTTTTTCTTGCTTTCACTTTGAAACATAGCATTAGCCTTACTAGTGTGGTCAATGTTTACAGTTTTCTATATTTGCAATGTTTTTTTATATCCTAATTGTTCCTAAGCTGTTATTGAGGAAAATAATGTTTATGTTCATGGAAAAATGTGAGTTCTCAAAAATTAAAAAAAAATTACTATGATTTTTATTTTATAACAATAAAGAATATATTATCATGTTAAATAACTGGACAGATTCAAACTAAAATAAGAAAATAAATTGTACATCTACTTGTCATCTCAAGTCAACACTCAAATAGACAATTAAACCATCATATCTAGTGAACTAAAGTCATCTTATTTCACGAATACAAAACTTGACACCCATATTCAGTGCCTCATGTATACAAAGAAGATCATTTCTGTAGCAAACTTGAATATCTCCATCGAAAATGATCAGCTTATCACTCTTTATAAAGTATCACTTGAAGGAGATGTTCATGCCTTACAAGCATTGCTTCAAGCAGATGAATTTATCCTGGATAGAGTACTCACTCTTACTTCCTTCAATGAAACTCCTTTACATTTTGCAGCTATTCGCAATCACCTTCATTTTGCCAAAGGAATCCTTGCTCGAAAGCCTAAACTAGCTCATGAGTTAGATTCTATCAAGTGGTTTCTGATGGAAGTGAAATTGAACAAGTATTTGACTATTTATGTTTATTTGATAAATTTGCAAAGTTGGATTACTGCTATTAAATATGAATATTATTTTAAAAAAATAAAATATATTTATGCCTTCTATATTTATTATTAGGACACATGTTTAATCAAGCATATTTTAGCATACTAACAGTTACTTTTTATTTGAAAAGAATCAAATATGTTGCCTGCGAGTACTGGTTTTTCCTGTCATTGGAAAGGTAATTCATGCGTATTTTTGTAGTTGTCATCATACACATTACTAAGCATTTGAGTTCAGCATAAAATACATGATACTTTTGCATGAAATTCACTTGACAATTATTATTATCTTTTACCAAATGTTCACACCTCTGTAGACTACTTTACTAATGTAGTCTAACTTATCTTCCACTGCTGCAGTCCACCACTACGAGCTGTATCTAGGTATGCTTGATTTGCAATATCTATTATGTTTTCATTTATTCTTTAATTGTAGCAGTTCAGGAACAACATTGTACTATTGTCATTATTGTGTTTGTCTGAAAGTTTATTATAGAGAATTTGTTATATGTTTTCGTTTCAATGCTCTATAGAGAATTAGATTAATTTTAGTTAACTTGTCTAGTTTTGATGATACAATTATTATTTTGATCTTAGTTCTTGGTGCTTCTCTATTATCTCGATTTGATGTATTATATCGATCAAGTTACTGGTAAAATGCAATTAAGAATTAAAATTATAAGTTGAAATTATATGAAATTAGAGAAACTAAAATTGATTGTATTTGCTGACTAAATGTCACACATTTTATATGGAAAAATTGAATGCTAGATTTGGTGCTGGTGCATTTGTATGGAGCAGTTACCTTGTGCATTTGAAATCCAGCCAGAACATGCATTAGAGTTTTTAATATTCATTCAGGTGAATTTATATGGAACTCCAATGGACTAAAGTTGTCATCTTACTGAAAATGTGTATGATATATTTTGGAAATGCAAACCGAAAATTGTGAACTCAGTGAAATTAAGTGCATTGGAGTTCATGCATGTACTTCCTAGTTATTGAAGCATGGTGGCTCTCATTGAAATAAAGTTCTTGTAATCATTTAATGACTTGAAAATCTCATGCACCTTCAGAGATCTAAAATGGCTTAAACTGATATTTTTGAGGTTAGTTCATTTGAACAAAGAATATGGTAGAAGATTTTGCTTCAAAATTTGGATTAAACTCCAAAAATAATGATGTCGGCAAATAGTATGATGCATTCATCTTGAAAATTTTCTCAATAATATTTTATTGTAGTAATTTTTTTTTCTGCGTGGGGTGTTAGAAGGTTTGATGAAAAATGGGACCTATCAAATATATCTGCTTTGCCATTAGTTATCCTGTTGGGGCTTGCTACTTTTTGCTTGAAATACTCATTTTATCAAATTTTCAATTACTTTAGGCTTATTGTTATATCTTCAAATCAATTTTTCATTTGGTTTATGCTTATTGCGTATATCTTTCCATGCAGATTTGCCTTTGCCTTTATGGCCAATATGGAGTTTATTGATCCATCCACTTGTGGTACATCTTAGAAGCATTCGGTGTCTCTTCTTTACATCATAGCAGTTAAATAGTTTTGTATACAACTGCAAAATATTATGTACATTACAACAGTTATAATGTATATATTTATTTTTTTATATAATAAAGTTATTAATTAATATATATATTCAATTTAAATTTTATATTTGTTTTGTATTGAATTTATCGTGTTTTGTAAAAGGTTATTTATAATTTTTGCAAAAAATATTAAATAAATTATTTAGTTTTACTGACAAAATACCGACGGATATATCCGTCGCTGTTTTTTCTAAAATAAATTAATATTTTTTATTAATTAAATTTACCGACGGATTACCGATGGAATATCTGTCGGTAAAAAGTCAAACCGACGAAATTAGCCGACAGATTTTAAATAAAAGTACCGATGAAATTTTTTTTGCAAATCTGTCGGTAAAATCCGTCGGTAATATTACTGACGGATTTTTCCGCCGGTAATACGAGCGTTTTACCGACGGATTAATTCTGTCGGTAATCCATAAAAAACCCGTCGGTAAAGCCTTTTTCGTCGGTAAAATGCCCTATTCCGTCGGTAAAATCAATTTTTTTTGTAGTGCAACTTGCAAAACTTCATCACTAGTTTCATTCAAGCTATAAGGTGCAATAGGATTTTGACTAACACAATTATGAACTACATTATCAATGCATTCATCAAGAATATCATATGCATCAATCCTATTCACAACTTTTATAGGTGATGATACAACCATTCCAAACACATTAAATTCAATTATTTCACAATTAACTTCAAGATATATTTTTCCATTTCTCATGTCAATAACAGCCCCAGCAGTAATTAAAAAAGGCCTTCCAAATAAAATAGGAATCTCCGAATCTTCTTCCATATCAAGTACTATAAAGTCAGCAAGTATAACAAATTTACCCACTTTGCTAGGACCATTTTCAAAAATACCTATAGGGTGTGAAATAGATTTATTTGCCATTGATAAACACATACTAGTAGGCTTTAATTCACCTAAATTAAGCCTCTTATAAATGGAATATGGCATAAGACTTACACTAGCACCCATAGCGCACAATGCTTTATCAAAATAAGTTCCACCTATCACACAAGGAACCGTAAAACAACCTGGATCCTTTAGCTTAGGTGGATACTTAGAATACATTACTTTAGACTCTTTTAGTAATGAAACATAACCATATTCTTCAAACTTACCTTTGTGACTTACAATTTCTTTGAAAAATTTTGCCTATTAATGCATATCCTTAATTGCATCCACAAAAGGAATAGTTATAGTGAGTTCCCTTAAATAATTCATTAATTTCCCAAATTACTTGTCAAGATTTCTTCTAATAAATCTTTGAGGAAAAGGCAAAACATTTAGATTAACCTTAGGGTCATCTTTCTTAGATGAGGCCATTTTTTCCTTAAATTCATTAGATTGTTTATTTACATCATCGTTATTTTTCTTAACTTCAATAGCATACTCATCATCAACAACAATAACATCTTTACCCCTATTTTCACTTTCAAGCTTCTTTCCACTTCTTAACATAATAGATTGGATAGACTTTTGAGGAAAAAATTTTTGTTGTCTTGGGAGTTTGTCTAACATTTTAGCATTAGAGTGGTGTGTTGAGCCAACTGGGTTTCAAGAATTTTGTTATAGGTAACAAGTTGGTCAATCTTTGCATTTATCTGCTTGAATTAATCCTCGTTTTGTTTATTGATAGTCATTTGATGATTAATAAACTGCTCTATCAAATTCTCAAGGTGGGATTTGGGTTGTTGGGGGTTAAAATGAGGTTTAATTGGAAAAATAAAAGGGTTAGGTATTTTAGTGATAGGGTTATTTGGAGGGTTCAATTGGGCATTTGGATTGGACCAAGAAAATTCAAGATGGTTCCTCCATTGAGGGTTATAGTAATTTGAATTTTGACCCATCATTTGATTATAATTACCTTTGATAAAACTCACATCCTCATTAGACCCATCATTACAATTAGCATATACATGAGGTCCACCACATTTCTCACATACTTGGCTCACATTTTCAAGATTAGATTGAGATTTACTTACCAACTTGGTTAAGGCTTCAACTTTAGCCGTCAATAAATTGATGGAATCTAATTCCAAAAATCCTTTAGCTTTAGCCATTGTTGGTTCCTCTCCCATATAACCTTGTGAAGCCAATTCCTCCAACAAAGTTTCTACTTCCTAGGATGTTTTCTCCATCCATTTTCCACCTGAAGCAACATTTACAATATTCCTATTTTTTCCATTAAACCATTGTAAAAGATTTGAGAAATCATCCAATCCGGCAAGCTATGGTGAGGACATTGCCTTTGGAGTTCCTTAAACCTTTCCCAAGATGAATAAATTGTTTCATTTGGCAATTGCTTAAAGGTAGTTATTTGATTTTTAAATTTTGTTGTTTTAAGGGGTGGAAAATATTTATGAAGAAAACATTGTTTAAGTTGATCCCAAGTTGTTGTTGTCTCACTAGGTATGTTAGCAAGCCAAATTTGTGCTTTATCTTTTAAAGAAAATGGAAATAACCTAAGTCTTATAGCATCATTACTTACTCCATTGATTTTAAATGTAGCACAAACATTAAGAAATGCAATAATATGAGCATAAGGGTCTTCCCCTTGCAAACCTCCAAATTGGTTATTTTGAATCATTTGTATGATAGCCATTTGTATGACAGCGAGTTTAATCTCAAAGTTATTGTTGGCAATGGCTAGCGCCACTATACCTCCAAAACTTTCAAAAATGTTAGGCATGGCAAAATCTCCAAGAGTTCTCCTTTCTTAGTCTGCCATATTTTTAATATTTTGTTCTTCCTCCAATTTGGCCCTTTGTACTTCTTCTAATATTAATCTAAGTTCTTCTTCTTGTTTTCTCCTAAGTTCCCTACACAAAACCAAAAGAAATTTTCGTTAGTCTAGGATCATAATATCCAAGCTATCATACCAGAAATTTTAATTTTTTTAAAGAATAAAATGAAAAATAAAAGTTCATACGCAAAAACAAATAACTACTACTTTATTTTAATCAATAAAAATTCATTTAAATCGTTCCTCGGCAACGGTACCAAAATCTGATAGGCGATTATTTTAACCCTTAGTGTCACTAGACTGTATATAGAATGAGTAAGGTATTGTTCCAATGGGAACGGGATAAATTTTGTGTTGAAATCACAAAGAGTAGATGGATAGGTAACGAATAAAATAAAGACTGTGTATTTAATTAAATACCTAAACTACTTTGCATAGATTAAATCAAATTAGATTAAGGATGACTTAAATGATAATATGAATATACATTAGAAATAAAAGAAGCAATTCATTTAAGAACAAGTACAGGTAATTGTATAGATAAAGTGACTAGAGAATTTAGCCAAGGTTCTTTAAAGTAACTCTCATTATTATTAAAGATGTTTTCATTTAGAGTCTATAATACCCCTAATGGTACCCTAAGAGAGATAGATGGTTATTTTGCTTGAGACACAAGTTAATTATATGACTAATTAAGGGAAAATTTAAAATTAGGGACTTGATTAAAAAGACAAAGTAAAAGAAATATGGTAAAACTAGAAATAAAGGAAGATGAGAGATAAAATTAAGAAACAAAAATACAAAGAGGGACCAAAATGAAGTTTTCCAAGATTTTTATTGAATTACCAATAATAAATTGACATTTGGGAGGCTAAGGAAGAGAGAAGAAAAATCAAATTTCTTTCTTTCTTTTGGCCGGCCATACTTGGCCACAAAAACTCATTTTTTTTGTGTTTTATTCTTCTTCTTCTTCTTCTCTTCTTTTATTTTTTCTCTTCTCCTCAATTATATGAAAATAAATGATGATCCAAGGAAGGTAAAGACTATAGATGGTAGAGATGATGAACAAGATAGGAAGAAAGCAAAGATAGAGAGGATGAAAGGGAAAGATAAGAAAGAGAGAGAGATTGGTGGAGCTTGTTAAGGTATGGGAACTCTTCATTATTTTTGTGTGTGATTTATATGCATATGATGTTTGTAGTGAGATAATTGATGTTATAACATGTTATTATCATGAAAAAGTGAGGTTAGACTTGACTAGAAACCGAAACGGGAAGTTTGTTGAAAATAAGGGAAAAATCGTCTTAGAGTTCACATGACCAGTCTAGACAAAATTCCTGATATCTTGAGTTTTCGTGACTCAAATTGAGAAATTCCAGTTGAATATGAAACTAGACTTACATATCTTCATTTTATATGAAGAACACGAAATCTGAATCAAACTGTAGGATAGAGAAAAATTTGATTGAATCCGGGTCTTGACTGCTGCCCTGTCACTGGGAGCAGTCGGCGGTTTTTATGAGATATCTTGAGATTTATAGCTCTGATTAGATGATTTTTGATGTTTTAGAAACTAGAAACATAGGGCTAAAACTTTGTAGAAGACAACTTTTTCAGAAAAAAAGCCGTTTGGTACGCCTAAATTGAGGTACAAGTTGATATTCTTAACCAGTCTACAGGATTTTGTGAGTAGAGGAATTGTGTTTGGGCCGTCGCCCTCTGCCACGAGCGCGACACTTGCCGCGAGTGCGACAACACATGCTTGTCCCATATAATTGCCTATTTTTCTCATTTTTCTACTATAATAGGCTATTCCCCATGTGTTGTTACTATAACCGGGTATAATAGACCTTAGAATACGAGTTTACATGAATGATAAATACGAGAATGTACCACATTCAATTTACATATACATAAATTATATATTGAAATGAAATGTAAATGAAATATTTGTGAAATAATATGTGATGCTTATATTTGGTTATTTGAATGTAAATTACCGATACAGACCATTATACGATAATGATTGTTATATATATATATTGTGATAGCTGAGAATCATAGTCTATTATATTACTTTGAATTATTCGACTTTATAGTGGAATGCATTAATATGAATTGATGACATATATGATATGATTATTTGCCTGAATATAGAACTTGGTTGTGGATAGATAGGCATGCCTATAGGGTTACAGTCGCAGCTGCTATAGTCTGACTCTTATGAGTCCACAGTTTGTCTCTAAACGAGACCACAGTTCTGACCCAATGGGTCCATAGTTTTAATACCTTCGGGTATTTACAGATTTGATACCTTATGGTATCCACAGCACCCGTTATCCACACCCATAGGACTTTAGCAGGTATTTCATAGTATGAACTGAATAGTATATGTGTAATATTGATAAATACTTGATTAGTTATTTATGATCCATATTTATACAGTAATAACAATAAATATGATTAATTATGCTATGTGAGTTATATTATAACTCTTGCATGTTGATTATAGTATCTTAACATTATTACTATTTATTGTGTGCTTGAGAACAATCAGTATGAGTGGTTGTTCATATATGTATTGTTCCCCACTAAGCTTTATAGCTTAGCACGGGTGTTTATCCGTGTAGGTTCAAGATATATCGTTGCTTCAGGGACAAGGCCAACACCAGCTAGAAAAAGAAGTTAGGATGTCTAAATTGTACTATTTTCTCTTTTGGATTTGTGTAAATCTTATAAAATAATGTAATGAACATGTTCTGTAACTATTAACTTAAAATATGTTTACAATGTAACAAAGTGTATGTTTATGTAACTAGTTCTAATATATGAATTATATAGTTAAAGAATAACTAATTATGTGACACAAAAACATATCGCTAGTATTATATGTATTGTTTATTAAAATATTAAAATAAGTAATAGTAATCCGGATAGACTAGTGTGGTCCTTACAGAGTCTATAAGCACTCTCGTATCATTATAGATATAAACAAAAATTATGAGGCTCAATGCCAATTCTTTAATCCCTCAAAGAGAATTCCTTATCTCTAAGTGAATTCAACACTTAAAGTAAATTCATTTATTTTTCCATCAATAAATTCCAACTCTCGTTGCGAATAAATTGACTAACATGCCAAATACGGTGATCAAGCATACATAGCAAATGGATTTAAATCGTACTTCATTTATAATAATAATAATAATAATAATAATCATGTTTTTAGATAAATACTACTGCATATTTGTAATGTACAAAGGAAATTAGCCAAAATATACACACTTGAATTAAAAATAAATAAGAGAAAAAAACTTAAACACTCCCCAGAGTTTTACTTTTTAATTAGACCTTCTGATATATCTCTTGTTCCTTTGGCTTTATTCCTTTGGCATCAACTAATAAAAACTAAGTAAAACTATTTATCCAAAATAGAAACTGTTTATCTCTCAAAAAACTCCTCCTCTTCTCCAGTATCTTGGATCCCTATTTATAGAGAGAATTCCTTTTTAATCATACCTCTTCAGATTAGGTGTGAAGATGAAAGGTTATCATGAATAGGCCCGATGAAAACACTTGTTGGTTGAGAAAGAATAAGTTGAAAAGTTGTCATTTCGGAATAGGTGCTTGTACCGAGTCATGAAGTCTATCACGAGTCGTGATCCACCAGCCTCTGTTTCACTCGTGAAGACTAACATAACTCTTGCTCTCTTTGGTTCCTCTGGTGATCAACTCGTGAAACTCTTCACGAGTCGTGCTCTTCTTTATGAGTCATGAACTACTTCCTTCTATTATATTCGTGCACTTCTTCATGAGCCATGCACTGCTACATGACTTGTTTGCTCCTTCTTCCTTCTTGCATCCAAATTACCTTAAAATGAAAATAAACACATAATATAGAAAAAACACATAAAATATAAATGATTTAACATACTTGACTACCAAATTTAAAAAAATATACACTAAATAATAGATCATTTTATACAGTATCAAGCATGCTAAATCTTTTTGTGTAACTCTTGATACATGGACCTCCATACATAATATCAATTACATGTGTTTGACTGTCCATTTTATTGATAATGATTGAAAGTTACAAAAGAAAATTGTGAATTTTTATCTAGTTGGTAGTCATAAGGGGAGATGCTTGCTTTGGATTTAGAAAATATTTCAAGGGGTGGGGAATTTATGATAAAGTGTTTTGCATTATAGCTGATAATGCAAAAACAAATGACAAGATGATTGCAACTGTAAAAAATAAGTTTGTAGCAAAATAGATGGCCATTTCAGAAGGCAAATACATGAATGTCAAATGCATTGCTCACACATTTAATCTTGTTATGCAAGAATATTTGAAATATGTTGAATTTTCTATTAAAAAGGTTATGAATGATTGTAAATTTGTTAGATCATCCCCTACTAGATTAAATAAATTTAAAGAACATAGCATTGCTGAAGGAGTTGAGTGGTCAATGTCATTATGTTTAGATGTTGTAACTAGATGAAATTCCACATTTTTTATGTTAAGCACAACACTCAAATATGAAAAGGTGTTTGATGTTTTTGAAAGTATTGATCCATCTTACAAAATTGAATTGGATGTTTTAATGCCTGAAAACACCAATTTACATGGTGCACCAAATTAGGTTGATTGGTAGACCATAAAAAGAATTACAAACATGCCCAAATAATTTTATGTAGCTACCCTATGTGTTTCGGGTTTGCTTTATGTCACATCTAACACGTACTGGACTGAAATTAGCGACTTGTGTGCTAAGTTATGCGATTGAAAATCAAGCACTGATGCTAAGTTGAAAGTAATAGGATTGCAAATGCAATCTAAAGTTGACAAATATTGGGGAGATTATGACAAAATGAATAAACTCATTTACATGGCTTCTGTCCTCGATCCTAGGAAAAATTTTGAATATATGGAGGATATTGTTGTTACCATTTGTGATGATAAAAAAGGGAAGCATTTATTTAAAGGTGTGAAAATTGGCATGCATGAGTTATTTGATGAATATAAAAAAAAAAAAAAGTTGCATCCTGATTCTACTCCTAGAGTTAAAAGTTGACCATACTCGATTTCCTCTAGATCCGATGTTGAGGAAAGAGGAATTTTAAAATAAAGAATTAAGCGTGTAAGAGTAAAAAGTGGTGTTGCAGGAGATAAGAAATTTGAATTGGATTTGTACTTGAATGGGGCCAGGTATAAAGATGATAAAGGGGATTTTGACTTGCTAAAATGGTGGAAGTTGAATTCAGAGCGATTTTCTATCCTTTCTCACATGGTTAGAGATATCCTGGTAGTCCTAATTTCTACAGTAGCTTTAGAGTCGGCATTTAGCACTAGTGGAAGAGTGCTTGATCCATTTAGGAGTTCACTGACTCCTAAAATTGTGAAAACTTCGATATGCATACATGATTGGCTTCGAGGATGTAATGAACACATAAAGATTGAAGAAGATTTATATGTCATTAAAAAACTTGAGGATGGTATGTACTTCATATTTTTTATTTAATATTTTATATTACTGTAATTTTTTTATTTTATAACTGTTTACTTAATTTATAGAGTTGGAGAAATTTAATCAAAGTGAAGTTCAAGCCAGTCAAGAGACATCATCAAGTGTAAATCAAGGAAAATCATCAAATTTGGAGAGTATAATTGTGGATGAATAAGTATGGTTAATATAATTTAACTATATTTTAAATTTTATTTTATTTGCTATTTGTTCTTAATTTTATAATTAATTAGTCTCATATTTTATAAATTAGGATGACATGAAGAAATTCGAGCACGAAGATGATGGCATAATGGCGTTCTTGATATATGTTTGTTATTATTGGATGTTTAATTTGATTTTTGATGTTTATTTATGGTGTTTATTTTTATTATTATTATTAGTGTTTAATTATTATGCAATATATGTTTGTTGTAATTTTTAAATTGTAAGTTTACTGTAATTTTTAAATATCTTATGGTGTTTAGTATTGTTTATTTGTATTTTACTTTAAATTTCAGTTTAAATAATTATAAGAAAATTAAATTTTGGGTAAATTGGGTGGGTCGGTTTGGGATCCAAAAAATATCAGTTAATCGGGTAGTGGCCCAACAACTAAGTTGGGTCGGGTCAGGTGAGGATAATCCTTAAATTCCAATTTTTTGGTTAATCGAGTTCGGATCGAGTTGACCCAAACCCGACCGATGCACACTCTTGGTAAATATTAAAGGATGAACAATGGGATTTATACGACATAAGAATTATGTTCATATCGAGATTTGAATCAGATAATCAATAAACTTAGACAAATTAAATTGCTAAGTTATGAAGAGAACAAAAAAATAATAAATTTAGTGAAATGAACTTTTGTGTAGTTGTATCCACCACTAGAAAACAATACTGCTTAGCGTGTGGTTTGTTTGACTGCGCATAGGGATAGGTGACTCGAAAGAAGTCGAAATTGGCATGTACAAGTATCGCAGTCGTGGATGTGAAGTTTAGATAATTCATGTATTGAGTTTAAATATTTGATTAATAATATAGCATATTGTGTTATGAATCAAACAAATAGTGAATTACATGTGTGTGTGTGTGTGTGTGTGTAAGCATGTGTGTATGAAATTAAATTTTGTGAGTGTGTTGCAAAGAGAATTGAAGTGATACGTATGCAAATGGAGTTTTGGAGGCAGATGTTGCCCTTTGGGAGTGTGAATTTGCAAATTTGCAGGTTTGGACAACATGGTTTGCAAGTCATTATGCTGCCGAAATTTATACCTAATGAATAGTAACCATATAACTTAGTTAGTAACAATATACAGTATATGAAAATTATGAATGAACTTAGGGTGTTACAATTAACTTGCTAGAGCATCTCTTAATAATTCTTACACTCTTTATGAGAATAATATAGCATCTTTTCCACATTTCTTTTCAAATTATTATGTGATTCGTGCATAATTGTGTGATATTATTCTAAAGCATGATAGATAGCTAAGATATAATTATTCCTTTTCTTCAATCTATCATATTTCATGTATAGCTCTTAAAAAATTTTATTCATCTTTTCAAGATTATTGAAATCAGAATCACTTATTTCATTTTGGTCTTCCTCGGTTCTAGTTTCTTCAACATTAACTAGTTCCATATTGTATTTTGTTTCCTCATCTAAAACAACAATTAGACTAGCATTTTTTGAGTTTTGATTGCTCAGTTTTATTTCATATTTGATATTGCCATAAAACAAGCATGAAAAAAACTTTCTTTAATTGAACACAGCTTTTTCTAGAATCTTTAATTTGTATAGTTCCTTCAGCAATACTAAACTGATTTGTTCCAACCATTTGAATGGATCTCGATTGCTGGTTAAACCTGTAAACAAAGAGAGTTGCTCTAATACCAAATGTGAGTCCTAAATATATACTCTAGAAGGGGATGAAAATAGTATTACAAATTTTTTATGAGCTGGAAAAAATATATATATAATTGATGCAACATTGAAGTAAAGCTTTAAGACCATGATGGATCCATTTCATGCATTTAACTCAAGATATTTTTACACAATTGTTTTCAACATTTAATACATGTATGGAAGAAATTAATCATGAGCAAAAATCAGCTTAATATACTAGAAAAAATAATTTATGTAAAAATCCAATGTAATCACATGGTAGAATGTAGACCAATTATGAATAGTTCTATGGAGCATCTGACAAATACAGATTAGCTAAGTATAGAACAACGTAAATATATAGAGTATAAAATTAAAGAGAGCAAGGGATAGAGAAATTTGACGCAATGATATATAAAGATTCAATTATGGCCTACATCATTTCTTTAAAACAACTCATTTTAAGAGTTTCTCTTTTTTTAATGTGATTTTATTTAGCAAGTAACAGTCAAAAGGCAATTATATATAGATATATCTAAGTTCTTCTCCTGAGTGAAAAATTTTAAAATACTTTAACTTTTTTTTTCACGTAAAATGATCCAAATATTTGATTTTTTTTTCCAAGTAAAAGATCTGAATACTTGCTAATTTGTGTTAGAAGATTTTATTATTTAAAATACATCAAAATATAAAATTGAGTATTAGTTTTTTTAGCCGATATATATTTGTAAAATCAAAAAATCATAATTTTTATGCCCACACGGAATAAAGCAAAGATGAGAAAGGGGATGAAAATCCATAATAAGACAACTGAATTGAAATGTTTGAGGATCTAATCAAGCATATAAATAGTAATACACATATAAAGAAAAGTATTAACGTATAAGGGGACCAATATTCCACGTGTACCCTTTATCTAAATTACACCTGAATTATTGAACTCACTCTTGATTTTAGACCTCTCATTTACTAATTTCAAAATATCTGGATTTCAATTAAATATTAAATGCAATTTTTTCGGACTTTGTGAATGGAAATTCTAATTGATATTGACTAAAAAAAAAGAGGAATGGAATTTTAAAAATATTTAAAAATAATGCAAAGATAGGAAGAAAATCCACGAGAATAGGAAACTTACTTCTATATAAATACCCTTGTTAGGATTTAATAGACATGCTTTAATGCCTTGTAACGTCTGAATTAATAACTAATTATGGATCTAATTAGCTTTGTTATCAAATATTTCTCAAGATTTATACATTTAGTTCACTAGTATTAACTATTAAGTTAAACTGAAAAGAATAATTCACCATTAACAATCAAGAGCTTCTAACTACAAAACAAATTTGGACAGATGATTGACTGACAAAAACGACACTGTTTTAGTATAAATTCTGCTAATTTTTGAAATTTCTATTTGTGTAAGAAACTGGTAATCACAGTGCCGATTTTCAATACTTTATTTTTTTAGTTATGACTACTATAGTACCATAAATTCAAATTAAAAAATATTATTTTAAAAAATCTACAACTTTGTTGATCTTTCACTTTTTTAAAAAAAAAATTACATAGATTATCACTTTTTCAATTTTAATTTTTAAAAATACAACCAACTCTTAAAAATATTTAGAATATGTTATAAAACTAATTTAATTAAAGACATAAATAATATTAATAGAGAATTTTCTCTTATTAATTGTATATACTGAATAACCACAATTGGGTATTTATAGGTACAAAATAGAAGAAGTAGATTTCTACTAAAATTGAGAAAAAGATGAGTTTGATAGTCATCCAAATATTTTATAATTATCACAACACTTCATCTTGGATGACTATGCATTATGAATATGACTCGTTAAAATTTTGCTAAGAAAAATTCAATGGGATAAAAACTTAACGAAAGAAAAAAAGTACAGTATTCACAGGTTGTATACTTTCCCTTAAAAATACAATAATTACAATATTTTCTTAAACCGAAACATCTTAATATTGTTTACGTACTTTCTGAAAATCGAAGTCGGTAGAGTCTTGGTGAAGAGATCAACTAGTTTGCTGCTAAAGAAAATTTCGTGATTTCTTCATACTTCAATATTGTTGATCATTGTTCTTGAATAATAATCTACACATTGCTTTATTATATTGAGTTGTGGCTTTCAACCACATGAGTTTTCAACTAAATTTATGAATAGCTAACATTGAGTAATTCAATAATTACTACTCTTATAGCTAACAAAATTTGACATCTTTTGGTGTCTGGACTTCTAATCCAAATATTTTTGTATGAATTTTGTTGTTCACATTGATATCGATATTTTTCGATAATTAGAGACTCATACTCATTATTATTATATTTCATAAGCAACTGAATATGTAAATACATTATCAACAACTATTATCATCAATTTTCGCATCTCATGTAATTTACCATTACTAGAACCACTTCTGGGGTTATTTTTCTATAAATATGGAGTTGTTGATTTATGCTGCTTTTTACCTCTTCAAGAGTATCACTTTAGAAATTTCCATTTCATTTTCTTTCAAAGATTGATATCTTTCCCATTAAAAGATCTGTCACGCTTCTGGCGGACTTTTAAAATCATTGACAATATTACAAAATATCATACATGGGCGATAATTTTTTTGCCTTTTTTCATTTGATAAGTCATGCTATCAATCTTAAAAGGGTTATGGACATTCATAATAATGAAATTTATAGTACATACTTCCCCTTGAATGTCCATTAATACGTATTATGCCTTATTAAAATCCTATGAGATAAAAATCCAGTAAAGAAAAAAAGAGTACACAATATTTTAATACACATTATAAGTTACCTCATTAAAAACCTTAACAGAAAAATCCAGTGGAAAAAAACCTTAGTTAAGAAAAAAAGAGTACAAGGTGCATTTTTCTTTCCTTTATAAAAATATTTGTACACAATTTTAAATTTGTGCATGCAGAGTTCTGATACGTAATATTATAAATTTTTTTTAAATGAGCCACATATCTTCTGGATATGCTTACTATATATATCTTCTGGATATATTATGCATGAACTGAAAAATAATAACTAAAACTTATTTCATAAAATTACATGTTGTACATTTTCAAGCATGTACAAATTCATCTACACATCTTTCATTGCTTTAAGATGAGAAATTTTATAAAATCTAATAGTATAGTCGTACGTACAACAGGTACATGACTAATATACTTTTATACCATATCAGAAATAAGTTATCCATTCTCAAATAATTTTCTTAACCATTTTTATTCTTTCTCTTAATTATCAACCACTTCTAGTGGTGAAAATTAATCATACAATAGTAATATTAATTCTTGAATATACCATTTTTATGGTCATGATTCTATAATGTTTCATTCACTTCAAGAAATAAAATAGATGTAATAAAATAATTTCATAACATGTATATAACATAATAATATAATAACTATAACAAATGAATGCATTTAGTAACTTAATTAAAATATTTCTAAAAAAAATATTTAAAGATAATAAAATTATCCAAATAAAATATATATGATTATATAGAGAACTAGAATCTTTAAAAGAATATGTAATTTTAAGTAACAATTTGATTATTACCATGTAATGAATGATTACATAATACATCAATAGCAAATACATGATCGTGAAATATGTTGTATCTAGTAACTTGACAGCCATTGGAGTACTCAATGGAATATAATTTATAAACATATAATCACATTATAAAAATTTATTCTCTCAATCAAATAGAACTCGATCTTCAAGTGGAGACAAAAATTAGTTTCCAAAATTCGTTAGAGCATTTTGAACTTTTGAAGAGTTTTAGTAATTAAAATCATAAATAAATCATAACAATAGGTAAATTATAATACTTCAAAATTATACACATAAAATTCAATGCATATATTTGTAAAAAATTTTTAGAAATATTTATATGTTTCAGGCATGATGAATCTTTCAGAAACTATATGTAATTTTATTATCAAATAGGCAAATATTATCAATTAGTTACATACTAATATATTACCAAATCGACAAACAGTACAAACTTATTGCATTCATTATAAGAAAATATATATTTTTACAATCGAATGCCAATCAATTACAATAAATGTCATAAAATAAATCATATTTTACGACTTCATTGTTTATTATATGAATATCAATTGTACTCTTTTGGCAACATATTTTTCAATATTTTGAAGTGCAGGTCCAAAAATTTATATTGTATGCAATTAATATCTGTATTTTTCAACATATTTAATTTTAAGATCCTCACTATATTGAAAATATCAACATCAATATTTTTATACAGAAATGTCATCGACAACTTTATCCTTTTCGGTTCCTTTTGAAAGACAAATGACATATTGAGATCTCTTATTTAATTTCAGGTACCTGAAGCACTTCTGGGGTTTAAAAAAATTAGTTATGTCATAGGTCTCTTCAAGAGTATTCGTCTCCATAATATAACTATATGTATTTATTTGCTCCTTTTCATTCAAAAATTTTATTCTTATTTGGAACCGAATAATTTATCTTACAAGAAAAATTATCCTACTGGGATTTTTTTTTTTTTTGAATTAGAGCATTTGCAGCTAATACATATGAGATTTAATAAATTTCTACACACTAATAAATACATTATCATCATAATTAACTCATCTTTTGAACTTCAGGTTCATGATATGAGGATCTAAAATATGCATAATGTATATATTTATTTTAGCTGCTTTCTTCCCTTTATATTAGGAAAAATATTAAACAAAATGTAATTTTCAACTAAAATTGCAATTGAGAAATTTTATAATTTTTATTGGCATAATGCATGTAAGTATTGCTTACATCAATATTATATATCCATATATAAAAATGATACTATTATTCTCAAAAAAATGTCTAGCAATTAACCGGAGGCATGTAGTTAACATTTTTAGCTAGAAATTGGAGTATGAACATGTACAAGGAGCTTATAATAATCTTTTAGCCATGACATACGATCACTAGTATTATCAAGAAAAATATCTTGATTGCATATTCTGGAAGTTGTGCACTTAATTTGAATAATCTCACAACTGCAGGTTGTGAGTTGATAATAAACATACATGTAAATATTTTATTGATGCATCTTTCAAAAATATTTGAGTATTTCACACGGTGGATAGTGGGCCCACATATATTATCTTTATTCATTCCAGAATAAAGGAAATTCAGCCCTTTTATTAGTTAGTGATACCTTAATAATATTTCTTGAGAATAAATAGGTCATAAAAATTCCTTAAATTGAACTAAAAGAAACTTCTGGTTCTTTAATAAATATGTATATAGGAATTCTCAATAATTTATACATTATAATTGATCCAGAATGGTCAAACCGGTCATGCCAAGTAATCCATTGCTAATTAGTAAACTTCAAGTTTACTAATTTTATTATATCAATTGATAAATATTAATTTTTTTTAATATTAATATCAAACAGTTAGTAAACTTCGGGTTTACTAATATCTGTGATAGTTAATAAACTAAATGTTTATTAGTATTTGTATCAATTTTCAAGTTTATTATAATCAATAAACTTCAGTCAATTTTTAAGTTTACTATAATCAATAAACTTCAGGTTTATTTATATTAGTATCAATTAATCAATAAACTTCATGTTTATTGATAATTATATAGTTGATAAACAATAGATTATTAATATTTGTACAACAATTAGTAAACTTTAGGTTGCTAATATTTTTATTTATTAGTAAACTTCAAGTTTACTAATATTTGTATCAAAATAAAATCAAATTATCTTTAAAAAATATTACTTATCTCATACAACAATTTTCATATATGGATCCTCGGTATTTCTCTTTTAGTCTCAAAATGATATTCATTTCAGCGAATATCTTCATAAATAATAAGTTTCTTAAGACATAATAGACAAACATTCATATATAATAAATTGTATTTGGGTAATGACTTTGTAGCTCTTCCGGAGCCTTTGAATAATTTTGTGTTACCCATTAAAATAATAAATTAACACAATAGTATATATTGTAAATACACTACACTTAAAAAGAGAAATTTAATAAAGTTTATATGTGCATGGTGTAGGGTAGGCAATTCCATCACATATCGATAATGAAATATATTCTCAATTTTACATGTTATAACAAAACTAGCATTGTGGGACACATGCAATTCATGGTCACAAATCAACAAATGAACGAAAAAAAGAGAAAGAAGAATTTCAAGTTATAATGTATCCATTGATACAAGACAGCACATCAAATGTAATGAGAAGGCAATTTCCACTTAACTAAAATAATAATACCGAATTGAAGGATTTTTTTTTAAGTTTTCAATATAACCAACTAAATAAAATAAAGGAAGAATAATGCCGACTAACATTATATATTTATAAAATAATATAACAATAATTTTATACCATTAAATTATGTAAATTAAAATTCTTGATTCCTTCGAACCGGGTTATTGTAAACCACCGACTTCCATTAATCAATAGAGACTATCGTGTTGATAACGTGTTATAAAACTAATTTAAGTAAAGACTGATATAGTATGAATAGAGAATTTTCTCTTATTGATTGTGTATACTGAATAACCACAATGGGATATTTATAGGTACAAAATAGAAGAGGTAGACTTCTACTAAAATTAAGAAAAAGATGAGTTTGATAGTCATCCAAATATTTCATAATTATCACAATAAAATAACATTTTTTTTAATTTTTAAAAATACTGTTTCTTAAAATTATCATATTTTTTTTATTTCATTTCATTATTTTCTTTCTCTTCTTGTCAATCTTCTTTTCCCCTTTTTCTTCCATTTTCAAATTTTTCGATATTAAGATCATTTTCACCTCTTGATTTTGTCTCCGTAATCAGTTTATCTTACACCAGGTTTTATCATTTTCTATTTTTTAGCTGATTTTCATAGTTTTTTAGCTAATTTTTGTGGGTTTTTTCCTCAGATTTGAGAGAGAGAGAAATGGCAGATGAGCACAGATTCTAAGCACCACGTCTTTGCATAAACAACTGTAGATTTTTTTTGGTCTTCGACCACTCAAAACCTTTGCTCCAAATGTTACCGCAATCTGCAGCTCAAAAAGCAGCAATCTTCCAATGCTAAGCTCACCTTGAATCAAACCTTAATAGCTGCCTCATCGCCATTATCGTCGTCTTCTTCCTCATCGTCCACTACCTCTTTTTACATTTCTATCCCTACTGTTGTTGATCTGCCGGATGTAACCAGTAATCAGCAATCCGACTATCTTCAACGAACTAATTACTTCTTACCGCCTCTTGACTCAGCCAAGTCTTGTTGGCGAGCTTACCAGGGAATCTTCGAAGCTTATAGCACTAATTTTTATATTGGATCCTGTTGTGAATTCAATACCGGCTTGATCTCTCAAGGATGTATGAACATCTCTATGAGGGCACAATTCGAATCTTTTATTCCAAAATCCTCACGAGATTCCATCACGAGTATCGGTAATCAGTCACTAAAGAACAATTCCCCATACACCGCTTGCACTGAGAATCTGTCCAGGCAATAAGCTGCTTTCTTGATTGGCCATTCCATCGGGAACTTATCGGATTTTCAAGCTTACGTAATGATTTATGCGGGAGGGCATTTCTTAATAGTTCGGCCCTACTGATAGAGGTACTGCTAAGTGCTTATTTTTTCTTGATTTAGCTCCTAAGAATTCAGGTCATAAAAATAAGAAAGCTTTGATCTTGGTTTTTGTAATTTTAGGGGTTGGGTTGTTGATAATTATTGGCAGTTGTTGGTTTTTGAGGCGAAGGTACGGGGCCTTAAGGAGAAAGAAGAAAAGAGGTAGCAATGGTGGAGGATTTGAGATGGGTCTGAATTCTAGATTGGAGTTCATTAGTGACAATACTACTCTGGTTAAGTTCACATTGGATGATATCAAATAGGCAACTAGGAATTTTTCTGGGGATAATATTATTTAAAGAGGAGGCTATGGGAACGTGTATAAAGGTGTATTGCCTGATGGGTCCCATGTTGCTTTAAAAAGGTTTAAGAATTTGATAGCTACTGGTGATGCTAATTTCATACTGATAGGGATGTTAATATACAAGATGAGCTGGACCTGGAGATGTTGACATACAATATGGGCTGGACCGGGAGTGCAATGGGCCAAGAAGATTTCAAGTTTATTATAGTAGCAGCAGCAGAGCATGGGCACTATGGAAGACCAGCACATGTGAGCTGGAACATTCAGTTAAGAGAATTGTTTATGCCTAGCTGGGCACATGTGAGCAGAGGGTGTTTTGCTTTTTCTTTTTGTTGTTTCAGTGGGGATGGCTTGTATTTTGGATTCTCTTATTTTAGCTTGGTTTTTGGGATGAGAGGGGGGACATCTTGGAATTGGATTGTATTTTGCTGCTTAGAGCAGGGCTCCATTGTTTGGAGAGGGAAGTTATCTTCCTGGGGAATTTTTTAATCCTGTATTACCAGCTTTACTATCAATGAAATCGTTACTTTCTTTCATTACATTCCCTATTTGATTATTTGCTTGGTTGTTTCATTGTTTCTTGAATTTTATTCTCTATCAATTGGCGCCGTCTGTGGAAAACGAGAGCAATGGCATACCCACCTAAAACTTGTTTGCAATCCAAGAACGATTTCCAAGAGCTAGTCGATGGCCATAAGGAATCCATGGGTGCAATACAACGATCCATATCTGCTTTCCAGAAATTTGTATAAGAGAAGTTCGATTCTCTGAATGCCAAAATAACGAAAATATTTGAAGAACAGCCCCTAGATGATGAAGGAGACGCCCAGCCAACAAACAATGAAACCGATATAAGCGATGGATCTCCAAAATGGGAACTCATTCATTCCAGCATTAAGTTTGGGCAACCCGCTAATTTTCAGCACCCTTACATGGAGTTACAAGCTTTGGTTCAGCTCGGTACAATGGATTAATATATCAAGGATTTCGAAGCAATTACTGGGAATATCTCACAGATATCAGAAGCTCAGCTTCTAAGTTACTTTATGGGGGATTAAAGGAAGAGGTGAGCAGATGGGTAAGGTTCTTGAAGCCAAAGACCTGCAAGGAAGCCATGGTGCTCGCTAGAGATGCGGAGTTCATCTTCAGTACACCAGCCAGCCTAACAATGGCGTGAGAGAGAGGAGGTGGAACTAGGAGTCCGACTGCAGGGGCCAACGTTCCCTTCACTAAAGATGTGGAGCTCACCTTCAGTCCCTCAGAGAGTAGATCAGCGGCAAGGGAGAAAGGTGAAGCAATTTGGGGTCGCGTGGATTTTTCCCACCCAAATTCCCAAATCTCACGGTCTGTTAACACTAGAGAAGCGGGTCAGTTCGACCCAAAGGAGAAAAAAACTCAGCCTGGCCCAATTATCCAATGCCAAATGACTTATCTTCTTGCGTTTCACTCATCCCCTAGTGTCCAACAACAGGGGTGCAACAGAGGGAATTACCACCTCTCCTTAAAGGAACGATGAAGGATCGGCTTATGCTTCAAATGCCCCCAAACATACAACCCCCAACATCGCTGCAGTACTGGAGATTTACGGATTGCGATTTTGGATAGTGAGTTATTAGTGGCTTTGGATGAACAGAAGGGTGAAACAGCAGGAGAAGATGGTCAAGGTGAGGATGAAGGAGCGGAAGAAGCATGTACTGCCATGGACGTTTTCTTCAGAGCAGAGGGAGATATTCAATCTCCGAGAACACTAAAGTTGAAAGGATTCCTACGTGGGACACCAATCATCCTGCTTGTTGATTCTGGAACAACCCATAATTTCATTTCTCGTAAGTTGGTTAGACCCCTAAACCTTCTCGCTGATCCTATTTTTCCTACGCGTATCAACTTGGGGGATGGGTATCGTGTCAAGGTGTATGAAAAATGTGAGGCTGTTCCACTGGATTTAGGGACTTTTGCTTTGAAATTGGATGTTTGGTTATTTGATTTAAGGCCACTAGATGTCATATTAGGTATTGAATGGCTTCAAACTCTGGATCTCTGCTTCAATTAGGAGCAGCCATACATCCTGTAGCACAAATGCAATGACGGAAAGCTTCGGGTCTTCATCTCAGAGAATGAGCTCTCCATGGATATGGGGCAACCGACAGAGGAAAGGGAAAATGCAGCAAAACCAGAGAAAAAAGATAGGATGAAAGGTGATTGCAACCCAACTGAAGTTTCTTTTGGATCCATGAGCCACGCATCAGTGCCAAGGAAGCTGAAGCTTCAAGGGACCATTCATGACAAACCCATTGTCATTGTCCTGTTTGACGACTCAGGCGTCACAGATTCATGGCCACGAGGTCTCGCAGAAGTTGTGTGAAGAAGTTTGTTGTCTGGCATTGAAGAGACTCTATCGACTTTCGCCACATATATATAATTTGTTTTATGCTGCGCACATGGTGGGAGCTCCTGTGGCAACTCCTACTTTTCTTGCTGATTCAAAAGATCTGAGTTTAAGAAAGCTTGAAAACTCCCTTTTGTTGGGTGCACTTTTGGTTCATACAAGCACGATTCGTGACCAGAAAATTGACAAATTGCAGCCTACTCTGCCCAAAGGAATCTGGCTGAGATTTAATTTTGATGATTCACGTCTGGATTTACCAACTTGGTATTTGAAAGGGGGATCAATAATTTCTTTGGGTCCACCACACCAGCATGTTGGTGAAGCTAATTTATCAGATGATTTAACTCTCCTTGTAGCCTTGGATGAATACCGAAAAGCCAAAAGTGTATTATTTGAAGATGATGGTGATGGAAATGAATTCACAAGAGGTGGGTATATTTTGTCACACTATGTTGCTAAGCTTCAATTGTCTATTGTTACTGTTAAAGTTTCTAAAATAGAAGGGTCTTGGAAAAGGCCCAAAAGAAGCGTACATGTGCAATTATTGCTTGGTGGAGGTGCAAAGGTTGATTCATGGAGCATGGATGGAGATGTCGTGCAAATTATGATGCCTTCTGAACCTGATGTTTATGAGTTGGTATCCATAAGTGAGAAAAAGTATAGGAGTCAACTAGAAAGTTGTAAGCTTATTCCTGACATCAAAGAGGTTGCTGGACCTAAGGGAGTGGAAGTTTCAAGAATCCCTGTTGAGCTAAAAAGTGGTGATTGGATTCTTAAAATAGTTCCTTGGATTAGGGGAAGAATTATTTCCGTGAAGCACCTCCCTTCAGGAACACAATGGCTTTATAGTAGGATTGAAATTGATGGATATGAAGTGAACGAGATAAAAATTTCTGTGGGATGTGAGAGGCTAAAGGTTGGGTGTACTCTCAGGCAAGCCCGCCACTGTACTCATCCACCTCTTCGAATTTGTTCTGCCACAAATTCCTGTTCCTCATCTTTTACTGATGGCCAGTTTATGGGCTCTCAGATAAAGGGTGCTTTTGTTTCCACATCAAACAAATGGACAGAAGCGAATAGTGATGGACAAATAATGAACGATGAGTATCCGAAATTCAGTCTTGAGGACAATATTTTATTTCAAGAGGGTGGCAATGATAGGGATGTTAATATACAAGATGAGCTGGATCGGGAGATGTTGACATACAATATGGGCTGGATTAGGAGTACAATGGGCCAAGAAGGTTTCAAGTTTATTATAGTAGTAGCAGCAGCAGAGCATGGGCACTATGGAAGACCAGCACATGTGAGCTGGAACATTCAGTTAAAAGAATTATTTATGCCTAGCTGGGCACATATGAGCAGAGGATGTTTTGCTTTTTATTTTTGCTGTTTTAGTGGGGACAGGTTGTATTTTGGATTCTCTTATTTTAGCTTGGTTTTTGGGGTGAGAGGGGAGACATCTTGGAATTGGATTGTATTTTGCTGCTTAGAGCAGGGCTCCATTGTTTGGAGAGGAAAGTTATCTTCCTGGGGGATTTTTTAATCCTATATTACCAGCTTTACTGTCAATGAAATCATTACTTTTTTTCATTACATTCCCTATTTGATTATTTGCTTGGTTGTTTCATTGTTTCTTGAATTTTATTCTTTATCACATACATGAAGTTGAGGTTATTACCAGTGCAAGGCATGTGAAGCTTGTTGCTTTCAGAGGGTATTGTACTTTTACTACTCCATTTGAGGGTCTCCAGAGGATAATTATGTGTGATTTGATGAAAAAATGGGAGTATTTTTGTGTCATGTCTCATGCAGCAATTGAGTGGATGATTTTGATAATTAAATATAGTGATTCTTCCTATATTATTGGATTTGCATTTATTATATTGTTAGAGCATAAATATATTATTATATTGTAAACAATAAAAAAAATTCAAACTGCATTAATCGTCAAGGAAACCGGCTCAAATGATAAGACAAAGAACAACTTGATCCTTGACCTACTTTTAATAACTTTGTTTTGACTGGTGGGACGATCCTCCATGAAAAATTGGTAAAATGAAATTTATCGTATAAAATTCGCAATTTAAATAAAAAAAAATTGGGTCATTTGAATGGTTGGCAATGCATTTCTCAATCTAAATATCTTAGTAGGTCCATTGATGATGGCTGATCTTTATCTAAATATTTTAGCTTCACCTTATTTTTAAAAAATATTAGAAATTCATTGATGAAAAGATTGGTAAAATGAAAATTATTATACAAAATTGGCAATTTAAAAAAAAATTAGGTGATTTGGATGGTTGCCAATGAGTTTCTCCATCTAAATATCTTACGCATGGCAATCAATGTTAGTCATAAAATAACATAAGCTTAGCTAAGAAAAAGCCAATAGAAGAAGGGTACAAAGTAGGGACATCAGTACGGTTATTTGCTCAGAACAAACTAGGCCTTTTTTTTACTCATGTTTATCTTTTTCTTTTCCAAAAATAAAATGGAAGTAGAAACAGCAGCACTCCCAATAATGCTTTTAATTTTCTTGTTAACAAAAAGGGAATCGAAGAAACAAAAAAGAAGTAACTAATATAATTTTCTAAATATATTAGAGGCTTAGATTAATGTAGACAATGCAGGACACTATTTTTCCAATCGTTGGTTATTAACAAAAAGAATTTGGAAATATAAAAATTATGGGCAATTTCCACATATAATCATCATTTCAAGGAAAAACACTAAGTACAGTACATAAACTTTTTTTTCTTTTTTTTTCAGATATAACAAAAAATCTCTTCACATGTCAGATATATCCAAGATCAATCCAACTTCATTAACACATACATATTCCTATTCTGTATACTATTCAGCAATATATTGAAGTTGAAGCAAGGGAGTAATTAATCTTATTTTTTTCTTTCAATTTTAAAATTCTCTTAACTAGATTAAATATGAAAATTAATAACACAAGCAAAAACATTAAAACAAAGTTTCTTTTTATTTTATCTTTTAAAAAGTTATATACAAAAGATTAACACTTTTGAATTCTTATATTCATAATTCTCTAGTATTCAAAATGAATGTATATTTTAAAGCAATAATTTTTTATTTTTATAATATAAATAAGTGCATATTCTAAAGTAATAGAAAGGGTTAGAAAAATTAGATCAATAAATATTTTTTATTTAATAATATATATAAATGAAAAATATATAAAATATATATTTTACTGTAATAAAACAGTCTATTTTACTGTAATAAACGATTTCAAATCGATTTTTTAATTAATTAAAATTTTGATTTTTTTCACCCCTGTTTCCTTATTTTCGAAGCAACTTTTCAAAGTCATCTTTTTCATCATGGTTATTAAACTCGGATTGACTCGGCCGGTTGGACCGGTTAGACCGCGACTCGGCAAGCAATCCGAGTTGATTCAACTTCAAAATCGAAAATGATAAAAACTCGGATTGACTCATAAAAAATCGGGTTGACTCGAAAATCATCGACTCGGACCAGACTCGGGTTCAATTGCATTTTGGGGAAAATTGTCCTAAAATAAATCCCTAAATTTCTTTTTCTCTCTGCCTTTATCTCATTTTACGCCGCCCTCCTCTCTGCCTTCATTTCCTTTCGCTACTCCGCCACTCTCGTCACTAGTTTGCTTAAACAAGATGTCGGGTATCGCAATGCGTCTTGGTAAAAAGATGATGTGATGTGTAGGGTTTGGGATCATGAGTAGTCTTTTTTAAATTTCTGATCCTTTTTTCTTTTAATCTTCATCATGGTGTTTAATGTTTGGGATTCTCGAAGCCTTTTAACTTTTATGTGTTGATGGATTTAAGGAACTACCATAAATAAGAAAGGCCTGTTACATCTTGGATTGCAATTTCTAAGTTTGATTTTCAAATAATTAGCAGATCTTAGTTTGATGAAGACTAATCTGTTGAAATTAGAGCTCTGACCATGGGAGAGAGAGAAGGAGATGAGGATGGTGATGTTGACTGGAAAATAAAAAAAATGTTGGGCCCACCGATTCTGATATTATTATTAATATTATAATGAGGTTTTGGTTTGTGGAGAAGAAGGTGAGATGATTCAGATTTTTTTTGGAGGAAATTACCCCAGTTGCCAAGTTTTTTTACATCGTTTCGGAAAAATACAACCCCCTCCACGTAGATTTCATAAATCTTACCTTTTAAATTTTTTGTTTCATAAATACAACTTTTTGCCACAATATAAAAACTCCATTATCCTTCATCTATGCCGTGTTTTGTTTAGCTCTCGACTGATCGAAATTTCTGTAGTTCTCAGTTTTTTTTTGTTTATATTACGCCGATCGGATTTTCTTTCCGTTGCTGACGATTTCGGAGGGTTTGTTCATTATCCGGCGAGCTTGTGCTATCTTTCCAACAGTTCCAGCAATCTAAAACTTCAAGTGACGTTTTGCGGTGTGTGTTTTGATTGTTTATCATAACTGATACCACTGACTTCATATTTTAGATTGTTTGTTGAATATGTGTATTTTGATTGTAAATTATTTATCAGTTTTACATGGAGAAATGATGTGGTTCTGAAATTCAGATTTAGGAACGAATTGATAGAGGGATGGAAAAATTACCAGAAGGCAAAATGTTAGTTTCGATAGGGTATTTTGGGAATTTAGTAACACATAAAACGGCAAGTGGATTGTGCGGTGAAATTATATCAGAAGCATTAGCAGAGATGGCGAAGAGAATTGAGAAGGCAATGAAGAGAGTGGATGATGAGTATGTAAGATCTGTTATTGATAGTTCGGAATTGATAAAGGAGAAAAAAAGTATGAAGCTAAGTATTTGTAGCACAAATAGCCCAAATATGAAGATTCAAAGTACACATCAGGAGCTCCAGGGTTATTTAGCAGGTTATTTTATTCATATTTTCAGAAGGCAAAATGTTAGTTTCGATAGGATAAATTATTTGGTGAATTATCAGGTAAGAGATGATCAAAAATTGGGATTTGTTGATAATTTTTACAACGGATGAAATAAGGTAATCATATTTTTCAATGCACCTACAAATTCCTAAATCCAAATGGCTTAAACTCTATGTAATATGATTTTTGTTTAGTGCAGATAGTGTCATTTTTGTTCACATGCTATTGTCATTAAAAATTTCATCTGTGTGAAATTAATGATGGTTGGAAATAATAATTAAGTTTAAATGTAGTTGGTTGTAGTTATATTATATTTTAGTGTTATGCAGTTAATGATGATTGTAGTTATATTATATTTTAGTGTTATATTATATTTATTAGATTTTAAATGTGGTTATATTCGTGTTTTGTAGGACGTTTACAATGACAGGGAGCATTCCAATTCTGTTGCAATATAATGGGAAATGGAGTGAACAAAACAAATATGAAAATTTTGAAGTGCATGGAATAGTGATTCCATCTGGTTGCAGCTATGATGAATTGTTGTCTATTATAAACAATAATCTGAGTGGCAGAAATACAAACAAGATGTTAGAGATCAAATATTCTATTGAAGATGGGTATCCACCATTGATAATAAAGGATGATATGTCAATGGTTTTTTATTTGGAATTAAAAACCAAAGAGTCATATTTCAAATCATATCCAATGTGCATTACAGAGATGGACAAGTGCGAAACAGGTAATTTATCCTATATACCTAGCACTTATACATTATACTTCTAGTAGACATATGGTATACAGTGAGTACACACTGTATAATCCAATTAAAACGTGTTTTTTTATGTATTTTGTGTTATAGTTAGAGTGTAATAAAGCTATTTATTTGTTTTTGTAATAGGTGAAAGTTACAAAATAACCTCAGATAATCTTGGAATCATAGAAGTTGAAACTGAAACAACAAATTTTTGTGTGGAGCAAGAGCAGGAAATTGTTAACTCAAATGATGATTTTATAGATATGATTGATTATGTGAGTTTGGTGTGTAAACAAACAGTTGAGAGTTTGAATAACAAAGTTGAAGAAGTAGAAGAGGATGAACAAATTATGTCAAATCCAATGTTATCTGCAATTGAAGCTAGAAAGTTGTTTAAAGACAAGGATATATTGAAGACAGCATTAAACTTTTATGCTGTAAAAAATGATTTCCAATTTAAGGTGTACAGGTCTTGTGAAAGAAGGTATGATGTTAATTGCTTGGATGAGGCATGCCCATGGCAATTAAGAGCTTCAAGGAAAGGGAATACTAAGATGTTTAAAATTCGAAAGTTCATAGCAACCCATTCATGAGATTTGAGGTCAAGGTTAAGCAGTAAAAGGCAAGCAACATCAAATGTTATTGCTTTTTTTATAAAATCAAAATTTGTTGATGTGAAGACTGTGTACACACCAGCTGATATAATAAGAGATATGAGGGATGAATACGGTGTAAATATCAAATATATGAAAGCATGGAGGTCAATGGAAAAAGCTATGGATAGCATTAGAGGTAAACCTTCCGAGTCATACTCATTATTGCCAAAGTATTTGTATATGCTAAAAAATACAAATCCTGGTTCTGCAATACATTTGGAAACACAAGATGACATGTCATTTTTATATCTTTTCATTGCTGTGGATGCATCAATTATTGGGTGGAAATATTGCATGCCAATAATAGTTGTGGATGGTACATTTTTAAAGGCAACACATGGGGGGACTTTAATTACTGCTTCAACCCAAGATGCTGCTGGAAAAATTTTTCTTTTAGCATTTTGCATTGTTGATTCTGAGAATGATAGTTCTTAGGAGTGGTTTTTTGGAAAATTTAGGCAGACATTTGGTACAAGAGATAAAATGTGTATAATATCTGATAGACATGAAAGTATTCATACAGCAGCTATAAAAGTGTATCCTGGTGTCCCTCATTGCATATGTGTGTATCACTTGCTAAACAATGTGAAAACAAGGTTCAAGAAAAACTCGAAGAAGATTAAAAATTTATTGTTTAAAGCAGTTGAAGCATATACAATTGAGCAGTTTGATTATTATATGGCGGAGATTAAGAAAGTTGATAGTAGGATAACAGACTACCTGTGGATGGTTGGATATGAGAAATGGTCGAGAGTCCATTCTATTAATAACAGGTATTCGACAATGACTTCTAACATTGCTGAGTCTTTGAATTTTGCAATAAAAGCTACCAGAAATATACCAATTACGGGTTTAGTTGAGTATTTACGCAATTTGGTTCAAGAGTGGACTTATGCAAATAGGAATATAGCCATGTCAACATATACAAAACTCACTAAAAAGTATGAAGACCGGCTGAAGGAAAACTACATTTCATCTATGAGAATGAAGGTAACAACATGATTTTTATTTTTATTTTGTTGTTATTGTCATATGGTCATATATATTTATGTGATCATGTATGTAATAATGTGTTTTTTTGTTTTGATATTTGCTGGTTGGTGTTAGATATTAGGTTGTTGGTTATCACGTTGTTAGATTAGTTGGTTATTGTTGTTTGTTGTAGATATCAGGTTGACCATAAATTGGGGGCTTTAAACATGTAGAGCTAATAGTTTTCATCCTAATTAAATATGTATTTGCAGGTCATACCATCAAACAATGATATATTTAGCTTGTTGGTGCAAGAAAAAACTTTCAATGTAGATTTTAAAGAGAGAACATGCACTTGCAATAAGTTCCAGATGGATGAATTACCATGTACACATGCCTTAGCAGTGATAAATGATAAGCATATGGATTGTTATGAATACTGCTCAAATTACTACACGAAAGAGACTATGTTGGCAACATATGATGGAGTTATGCATCCTATTCCTAGTCAGATGTATTGGAACACATCAAATACTATTGAAGAGGAGCTTGTACTACCACCAATAGGAAAACACAAATCAGGAAGATCCAAGAAAAGAAGAATAAGAGCGGGATGGGAATCAAACATCAAAATAAGTTGCAGCAGATGTGGAAAACATGGGCATAATCGAAAGACGTGTAGAGGCATTCCTAAAAAATGACAATAGAGCTTTTTTTTTATTGTTTCATTCTTCATAGAAAAATACAAATTGTTTAGTAAATATAAAAAATCCGTACACAATTGAAATTGAAAGATTTGGATGAATATTATGAAAAATTGACATGAAAAGTATTATTGATATTTTATATTCTTCTAGTTTTTATTTGGATACTGGGTCTGTTTTTATTGTTCAGCAAACGTGTTCTTTATAATTTGCTTCAATATATATATATATATATATATATATATATATATATATATATATATATATATATATATATATATATATATAGTCATAAATCTTAATTCCCTATTTCTATATCTTCAATTTTTGGGATATGTTTTATTAGTGGTTTGACAGATGGTTTTGATGTAGATACATAGTTGCAAATTTAGCAAACGTGGGATATGATATCTACTTCACTTAACAACATTGAGAGATAATGCCTATAATGCTTCCTTTGCTTTTACAATAGTATCAAATCCATATACTGCTAAAGATAAATTATCTGTTGCATCTTTCTACGCATAGTTGCAAATTTGCCATGCATATAATATAAAAATGCCATATTTCACCACCTTACTTTGGATCAATGAAATATAATATAAAAAAAATATTTTTCATACATTAATTGAGCAATGATGATATACAGAAGGGATTGTTTTTATACAATAAAAACATCATTCATTCATTTTTTTCTTTATAAATGTTTTTGAGCTCTTTTTAGTTGGTGCTTCATCATCACTTGTAATGTTTTGCTGCTGTTTTTTCAGTCCATGATGATATAATAAAACACCTAGCCTTTGTCGATGCGTTTCCACGTCAAAATCTTTGATTGGCCATGCTTTACCTTCAATGAGGTACTCAATTAATGAAGCAATAAACACCCCACAATCACTGCAACAATACAAAGCAGAATCATTTATTAGCAACTAAAAATCAAGTGGTAAAATAAAATTCTGAAAACCTGCATGTAAAAATTACAGATCGCGTTGTTTGGGCAAATCTTTTACATAAATAACATCAAAAGGGTCAGCTAAATTCACATCTTTGTATGGGCTTTCGTCAAGCTTGATATCCTTCCTTAATTGATAGAAACCAATATAGTCCAAGAATAATGGCAACCCAACACTATAAGCCATAATGGTGTCCTCAGAGGATGCTTTACTTGCAGAAGTTCCCAACGAATCATAAACATAGATGCATCTCTTTTGAATACACAGATGACCCAATATCCAATGAAATTTTTTAGTGACATTTATGGGAAAAAAGATATCGTCAACTTCTACCCATGGTCGAGCACAATGCAAACCACCACCTAAGATATATTCAATAATAGTTTCCTCTTTCCCAATTAAGCTCATGTCACACTCTTTTTTCAGAAATTTTTTATAAAATTTTTGTATAAATTGGTCAAAGAAGTTGTCAGTTGTCGTGAAGTTCATACAAACACCATTTGAATATTTCCCCTTCTTCCTTATGTAGTAAAAGATGACATTTAAGTGCTGTAGACAAAATAAATACAAAAAACAATTAAATAAAAAAGAATTCAAAAATTAAAATTAATATACATCAAATACGCTCATTTTATACACTTAAGTACACATCTATTCCTATTTTATGTATACTACCAGTTAACACACAATATACAGCAGGTACACAGGGTATACATCATGTGTACATGGTGTATACAACTAGTACACACACTATGTATAGCTAGTATGTACGGTGTGCACTAGATGTATATTAGATGTATAATAGTTGTGTACTAGATGTATAAAATGCGTAGAACATGTAATTCATGTGTATACAGCATGAACATAATATGTACTAGATGTACACACAGTGTGTACTAGTTGTACACACTGTACACAGTGTGTGTACATCATGTACACACTTTGTACGAGCTATACACAGTGTGTATATCATGTGTACACCATGTGTACTAGTAGTACACACGTTGTGTATCATGTGTACATATTTGTACACAGTATGTGTACATCTTATGTATATCGAATACACATGATATATACCGTGTGTACATCTAGTACACATAGTGTGTACATGTAGTACACATGATATACACCGTGTGTACATCTAGTACACATAGTGTGTACATATTGTATACGGTGTGTATATCATGTATACACCTTGTGTACATCTAGTACACATGATATACACCGTGTGTACATCCAGTACACACAGTGTGTACATGTTGTACATGGTGTGTATATCATGATACACACCGTGTGTACATCTAGTACACATGATACACACCGTGTGTACAGCTGGTACACATAGTGTATACATGTTGTACACAGTGTGTATATCATGTTTACACCTTGTGTACATGATGTACACATACTGTGTACAACTAATACACACCGTCTATGCACACTGTATATACCTTATGTATATATGTACAATGTATGTACATATTGTACGCACAGTGTAAATTATATACATAAATATTAAAATGTTCGCAGAAATAGCATAGCATGTAATTATCAAACTCCCTAAATTCTCTCTGTATAACAAATTAGAATTGTGATTTTAGATATACATACCCTAGAGGATATAGGTTGACCGCCATATACCAAGTAATGGAACTATGACCTCTGTGTAATTTCATCAACTTCAAAATCAAATGGAGGATTTAAAACATCATCTTCTGGACGATAAACTTTTTTCGTAAAAAACATAAGCATGTGTCAATGCATCTTAATATACATTATCATCAAATAAAAATTAAATTTTAAGATTTTTTATTACCTATTCTTAGTTATAATTCCAGTGTCCACGAAGGTATTGAAGGCTGACATCAATTTCAAATCAACATCCTCACCTATTTTGTTGTCTAAAGGTACTGAACCTTTGACCAAAGTCTTGATGCAGATATTTTTCGGTTTTACATCACTTGAACCGAAATTAGTAACATAAGGTGATTTCATCACAATTGATGGTTTTACATACCGTTTATCAACAACTGGTGTCATGTCATGGGTTTCACCTTCATATACTACAATTTCGGTCCCAGTTACGGTAAGCTCTTCAATATCCTATTTTAAATAATGAATCGAATATAATATTAGAAAACATACTACAAATTCTGAATTAATATCAAGTAAAGATAAAAGACACACATTATTATTTAGTTGGGAGTCATTAAGTATTGCAGCTGCATATATCTCATCAAATAAAGTGATATCCATCTCATCACTTTTAAGCAGACTAGATACAGAAAGGCATTCTTCTGTATTCATCTTCATTTTGTGGGCTTTAACACCCTAAAAAATTAATGAATGCATATTACAGATTATAGCAACAAAATAAATTTTGTTAAACTTAAAAAAATGAAACACAAATATTTTAAATAACATAATAAACATACCATTTCATCATCAAATTTTTCATGTTGTTCATCAATTTGCTCTTTCATATAATATTTTGTTTCAGCTCCATCATCATTGATGCATTTTTCATATTGTACTTCATAATCAGATAACTACACACCATAATAACATATATAATGGAAAATTAAATAATGTATATCCAAATGTATTATTTATTTTTTCAAGATATTAGAAATTCATATGCAAAGGAAAACATCACCCCATGTGTCTGTTGATCTGCACCCAATTCTGCATCGTCGTCCAGTCTATCGTTTTGAAACTCGCGATGTTCTTGAGACTCATTGTTGCGAGTCTATTAAATGGAAAAAAAATTAAAATTGTAGAAATATTAAAATAGTAGACATGAAGATAAATAAAAAAGATAAAAAAATTAAATTTACCTGGGAGCTATTGACAGAATCCAGTTTCTGTGAAAATCCAACAATTGTGTCAATAACAGTTTCGAAGTTTTTTTCAAAGTTGGCTTTCATGTTGTCCATGCTGGACTTTAAGCTTTTAATATCTTTTTTCATTTTCTTTTGCCTTTTATCCAATTTTTCTATCATTCTTCTTAATTCCAAATCTTCATATTTTCCATGGAATTTTTCTTTTCTTTTATGTGTAGAAGAAGCTGGAAAATCAGGCTGTATTGGAGAATTGTCATCATCAATATTCTGTAATGCCTCATCAACTTCACCAATATTTCTTTGTTCTCCCTTTTTGAATGTTCCAATCAAATTCAAATTCGTCCTCTCATCTTCGGATGGACAAATATTTCTCAACTTCAACTAAAAAATAAAAAGAAAAAAAAACAAATAACGAATTATCGCAAGATCATCCCAAATTAATACGATTTCAAATAAATGGAAAAAAGGAAGAAACATGATGACTTACATCTTTTGCAGAATTTCTGAATAATGTGCTTGCAATATCCTTCAAGTTTAACTGAATTCCATTATCTTTCCACTTTAGGATCCGTGGGCTTTTTTTTTCTTCTTTTATGTCCAAAAATACTTGGTCACATTTCCACAGCACTCGTAAAACCATACTTGGAATGCATAAGCAAATCCATAGATTCTACACATAGTGACATTCGATTCTTTTTTGTCAGCTCTAGCCCTTTTTCGAATCAACTTTCCCTTGAGGCTACTAATTGTATAATTGAACACCTCTTTTCTCCATGGATAATCATCAAAGTTTCCACAATCAACAAAATCTATATCCTCCTTGGATACATTTTTTTATTATTGTGAGCTAGTAAAAAACAGTGTATAAAGAATAACACTGCCAACTTCACAGCTTCTTCATCATCATCAAAACTAACAGTTAAAAAAGTGCTGGATATTGACTGCTTGCAAATTTTTGGAGAACTATGAAAATATTTTTCAAAGAGTGTACCACTTTGACATTGCAAGCTTTTTATCATTTTCCCATGGCATTTCATACCAGTTATTAGTGCAAATTCATCTAATCCAAATTTCAATTCGACTCCATCATGCATTAAACAAAACTCTTTTTCATTATCAGAATGTACTTCTCTAAGAAATAACAAATGAAAAAGTTGACCATGGAGATTTATTTCAGGCATATCTAAAAAATACCCGAAACATGTTTTTCTGAATCTTTCTACTTGTGATGTTGTCAGCTTATCCTTTATCACATTGACGGCGGAACAATTCATGCAGAAGTTAAATCGTACTGTTTGGAAATCATCTGTATTCTCAACCTGAATAAAAATTTAAGTATTAGAGCAATATTAACAGTACAAATGATGCATAAAAACAAATATAATAAAATAAAAAGTATACATATTGCATAAAGCTAGTACACATCATGTACTGTATACATAGAACTGTGTATATTCTGTGTATATCATGTAGACATCTAGTACACAGTATGTGTAAATCATGTACACAATGTGGAGATACTGTATACAGCATATATACACTATGTGTATATCATGTACACATTGTGTACTGTACACAAGTACACAGTACATTACGTAAACAAGTACATAGTACATTGTTTACACAAGTACACAGTATGTGTACTAGATGTACACACTGTGGACATAGATATACACCGTGTGTATATCTAGTACACATAGTGTGTACATGCTGTACACAGTGTGTATATGATGTATACACCTTGTGCACATCTAGTACACATGATATACACCGTGTGTACTACAGTGTGTACATGCTGTACACAGTGTGTATATCATGTATACACCATGTGTACATGTAGTACACATGATACACATCGTGTGTACAGCTAGTACATATGATACACACCGTGTGTACAGCTAGTACACATGATATACACCATGTGTACATCTAGTACACATAGTGTGTACATCTAGTACACAGTGTGTATATGATGTATACACCTTGTGCACATCTAGTACACATGATATACACCGTGTGTACTACAGTGTGTACATGCTGTACACAGTGTGTATATCATGTATACACCATGTGTACATGTAGTACACATGATATACACCGTGTGTACAGCCAGTACATATGATACACACCGTGTGTACAGCTAGTACACATGATATACACCGTGTGTACATCTAGTACACATAGTGTGTACATGCTGTACACAGTGTGTACATCTAGTACACATAGTGTGTACATGTTGTACACAGTGTGTATATCATGTATACACCTTGTGTACATCTAGTACACATGATATACCCCATGTGTACATGTAGTACACATAATGTGTACATGTTGCACACAGTGTGTATATCATGTATACACCATGTGTACAGCTAGTATACATGATACACACTGTGTGTACAGATAGTACACATGATGCACACCGTTTGTACAGCTAGTACACATAGTGTATACATGCTGTACACAGTGTGTATATCATGTTTACACCTTGTGTACATGTAGTACACATGATATAAACCTTGTGTACATATAGTACACATAGTGTGTACATAATATATACAGTAAGTATACAGTGATTGTACATACTATATACATCATGTACACATGTTTAATACATATTATAAAAACATACATTTTAATTTACATTTAAAATTTACCATTAGCATTACATTATAATACATTCACGATGTAAAGAAAAAGAAAAAATAATTACCTTTTGTTTTTTGGTAGTTTGAGAATCATGACTTATTGTTGCAGTTTTACTATGATTTCTCTTAGCTCTTTTTATGGTCATTGAACTCGGGCCAGCATCTCCGCTTTTGTCTTCTTTCATGTTCTTCTTGTCATTCCTTTTTTTTATTTTATTGATAATTTGTGAAACACTTCTAGGTCGAGGAGATGAACTCAATCTAGTATCAACCATTTTTATCTGTGATATAAACAGGTAAATAACAAAAACACTAATCTTAGTTCTGATCCGTCTGTTTTGTATCGAAAGGAAATTTGAATCACATGTTCAATAAAACAACACTCCCATGCAAAAAGAAATAGTAAATATAGATATCTTGGCATTTTCATAAGCCCAGTAAATGAAGATGCATTATATTATTATTTTTGCAAGTCAAATTTCTTTCCTAGGACTCTAAATTGGACAAAGCTCATAGCTAGGATAAAGTATCTTCAAACAATAAACAAATAAATAAAATGAATAATATTAAAAAAAACCATTTACCACAACAAACTGCTCGCCAAAAAGGCCAAAGTGACTGAGTGACTACAATAAAATTATCAAGAGTAACCATTATTCCTCAAACTTTCCAAACTATGTAATAGAATGCCATAGAAATAGTTTTGAGAAATTAACAGACTGGTGAATGTAAAAAACATGGAAGGGCATTAGTTAAACAAAGCAAAATGTAAAAGGATAAGATTTGAAATCAGAAAAGCTTACAACAGTCTCTTGTTGTTTTGGTTATGTGAAAGAAAATGAGAATATGTGTTCACTTCTTTTAGGACTTTTAACAAACACTTAATATTCTAAAAATAATAGTTAGCAAAATCCATTCAATCGCTCATTCTAATTGAAAAGCAAAATAGAGTATCAAATAGAAAGGAATAAAGCCCTTGTCATCAAAACAAATTAAAAAGAGCAACATTATTGAAAAATCGAAAAAAACACAGACAAGCATATGAAAATTTTGACAGAGAGTAGAGAGATTCGAAATTTTGAATGAAGGATGGTCGATCGAGAGAAAAAGTCACCAGTGACAAAAAAGTATCAAAATCTCATCAATAAATCGACAGAAACCGAAAAATAAAAATAAAAAAAAGTAGAAATATTAACGGAAGATCGATGTGAAATCATAACTGACCTGAATGAGAAATCGGTAATCGATCGAGAGAGAAAGTCGCCGGTGACAGAAAATTATCAAAATCACATCAATATATCGACAGAAACCAAAGAATCAAAATAAAAAAATTAAAAAAAAAAGAAAAAGAAAGTAGAAATATTAACGGAAGATCGATGAGAAATCATAACTGACCTGAATGAGAAATCGGTAATCGATCGAGAGAGAAAGTCGCCGGTGACAGAAAAGTATCAAAATCTCATCAATAAATCGACAGAAACCGAAAAATCAAAATCAAAAAAAAAATTTAAAAAAAAGAAAAAGAAAGTAGAAATATTAACGGAACATCGATGAGAAATCATAACTGACCTGAATGAGAAATCGGTAATCGATCGAGAGAGAAAGTCGCCGGTGATCGAAAAGGCTTTAAGAGGTGGTTAGCTGAGAAAGTATAAAAGGGAGAATACCTAGATTTGTGAAGATGAAATGTGGAGAAGTATAAAAGAGGTATTTTATGAAAATAAAAGTTGTATTTTTTATATTAAAAATTTAAAAGTTGTATTAATAAAAAAAATTATGTAGTGGTTGTATTTTTTGTTATTTTATATTTTTTCCTGTATAGTTCTGTAAAAACCCTTTTTTTCCTGAGATGTGGCACCTCATCATCGCCACTACCTGATTAGGCCTTTGGTGGGCCACATGCTTGATTGTTCTCTGGGCCTCAATTTTAAAACGTGCGTTTCATCCCATTGGATTTTTTTTAATGTCAAATAAAAAAGGAATTTTAATTTTTGGATATATGATAAATGGATATGACACATAACAGAGCTTGATGATCCATTTTCAGTGTGTATTATTTTTCATTGTTTATAATTATTAGGTTAGCAAATTCTAAGAAGACATATGATCCAATTGATTATGAATCAATTGAGAAAATTGAGTTTTGGGTTATGAAGAAAGAAGGACAAGAAGGAGAGCTTGACTATGATGAACTTGAGAGGATGATTGAAGAAGAAGAACATCCAAAAGATGATGGAGCTTCAAGTGTGCAAGGTTTGTTTGTTTCATATAATATGAATTTAGCTTAGAATATTAAAAATTATGTGTGTAGTATATTTAATTATATGTTTGTTTTAAAATTTTAGATGCTATGGAGCATGATTTAATTTAAGAAGTTGATGGAAATGGAAATACAGATGATTATTATTGCTTGTCATTATGTTAAATGGATTTATTTAGATATTATATGGATTTATTTAAATATTTACTATTTATATTTGGACTATTTATTTGATTTTTATAATTAAAAATTTTATTGAACTTAATATTTTTATATTGATATTTGGTAACTAAAAGTTTTTTGAATGTATTTTGACATATAATATTTTTAATTTTTTTATAAATAATTATATTTATAAAAATAAAAAACTTCGAGTCAACCCGATCCAATCAGTTGACTCTCGACTCAGTTGGCAAGCCGAGTCGATCTCCGAGTCGCTTCTGAAAACATTGTTTTTCATTATGCAAATCTTTCACAAGCCACTGTTTTAAAAAGTAATCTTTTTATAAAGTATTTCAAATCCTAACTTTCAATAATTTAATATGCGTTTATTCTGACAGCACTTTATCACCTTATCCAAATTACCATTTCCAGCAGCTCACCATCAACAGTTATCCGACAGGTGTTATGATTCAAGATTCTATTTTCAAAAAGAAATCAAAAGTCATCATTTATATGTTATTTTATTGAAGTATAATTTAATATTTCTGGTAATTTAGAGCTTGAAAAGGGTATAGATTAGGCAGCTTTAAGGGGTAAGAAATTGGAGCCATTAGTGGATTTAGTGGGGATAAGAGTCATCCTTCATTGGTGGATTTAGTGGGGATAAGACTCATCATTTCGCAAGGATGAATTAGGAATGAGCAAATTTTGATTCAAATAGAAAAATTAAATATAATCGATAAATTTTTTAATTTAATTTAATTTTTTATTTTTTAATTTAATTTTTAAAAAATTTTGATTTTTTGGTTTGAATCGATTTAAAAAAATCGTAGATAAATCAAATCGAACCGAATCGAATTTTTATATAATTATATAATTTTTTAATTTTTTAATTAAATAATTATTTTATTCATGTAAATTATATTATTTTGAGTTTTAAATTATATGAGTAAATTTATCTATTATTAATATCTATTTTTTAGGTGATAATTTAAAATTTTAACAATTAAATGAAAAATTTTATTTAACGGTTTTATTGTATTATTTATTTATATTTTGATATTATATCTTCAATTTGAACTTTTAATTTGTACAATTTAGATATTTTTACTTTAATATATTATGAATTATAATTTTTTATAATTTTTAGACATAATTTTTTATTTTTTTAAAAAATAATTTTAATTTTCGATTTTTCGGTTAACCGAACCAAATCAAAAATAGTAATTCCAGAGTGATTGGATTAAGTAATTTCAATAAGTAAAAAAGAAAACAAATTCCATTATTGAACACTTAAAATGGAAAGAATAGAGAAGAAATACAGAATTAACTAACCAGTGGTTATAAATTCAAGCTAGTCAAGACACATCATCAAGTGTAAATCAAGGAAAATCATCAAATTTGAAAAGCATAACTGTAGATGAATGAGTATAGTTAATCTAATTTAAGCATATTTTAAATTTTATTTTATTTGCTATTTGTTCTTAATTTTATAATTAATTATTTCTCATATTTTATAAATTAGGATGATATGAAGAAATTCGAGCGTGAAGATGTTGGCATAATGACGTTCTTGATATATGTTTGTTATTGTTCGATGTTTAATTTGATTTTTGATGTTTATTTATGGTGTTTATTTTTATTATTATTAGTGTTTAATTATTATGCAATATATGTTTGTTGTAATTTTTAAATTGTAAGTTTGTTGTATTTTTAAAATATTTTATAGTATTTAATATTATTTATTTGTATTTTACTTTAAATTTCAGTTTAAATAATTATACGAAAATTCAATTTTGGGTAAATTGGGTGGGTCAGTTCGGGATACAAAAAATATCGGGCTAATCGTGTAGTGGCCCAACAACTAAGTTGGGTCAGGTCGGGTAAGGATAATCCTTAAATTTTGATTTTTGGCTTAATCGAGTTCGGATCGGTGATATGCTTTTTCTAAAGCTTAAATACCGCAAGTATACGGTGTACTAGTTATAGTACTTCAGATGTCGATCCCACAAGGAAATGTTGATTTTAATCACCCACTATTACTACTCAATTTTAATCTTGTTTACGATGTTCAAAAATGCAAGTTAATTCTAACTACTCTATTGCATAAAATTAATTATATCCTAGTTAAGTATAATCAAAGAAGACAATAAATATTATGAAATTAAATAATCATGCATTTGATACCATTATTTTAATTATAATTTTTAATCTTATTAGTAAGCCAAGTTGGAATAAATTTCTAAACCACTCTCTCGACATGAATTAGATTGCCTAAAACATACAATTAAAGTACTAATTCTCAACTCTCGTTAATGAACTAGTGGATTTTAATTACACATTTTAAGATTAAACACTAACCTATAGCAATTATCTCAACATGTGATCTCTCAAACTATGCTTTGATAATGAATTTCCTATTAACTTTCCATAAGACGTTGCTCTCGCTAACTCCCTTGTTTATAACCATTTTGTGAATTTTCAGAAAAGGAATTGCACATTGAAGGTCGTCTTCCTTAACTTATAATGATACCAATAAACTTTTAATAGAAAATACTACAACCAAAGATCAATATTATAAATGGAAATAGAAATTTGTTCATATATAATCAAATGCAAACATAATATTCATGTAAAGATTACAAGGAAGAAACATAAAACATAAGGACAAGAAGAAGGGGATCTCTCAACCCTTTTCCCTTCACACAAGATTTCTTCTTCTTTGCTTCTTGTCTCCTCTTCAAAACATGAAAATAAAAACTAAAGTACTAAAAGAAATTAATTGTTCTTAGGATCACAAAATCAAATTATAAAAATTCATCATGCTAAAAATTCTGTTCACTTGGCATATATATGCCTTTCTAAAAATTATGTCCCTTCAAGACATCCTTTCACAAGAATTGTCCTTGTTCATGGAAAATTGCATCACTTCAGAATTCTAACTGCTCATCCGCACTTTGTCACGCCCTCGCGACTCCTGTCGCGCTCGCGACAATACACGCCTCTGCTCGGCTGGCTCCGCTGGCTGTCGCGAGCCCTTCTGCTTTGTCGCCCTCGCGACATGGCACGCTTATGCTTGATTGGCCTGGCTCTCTGCCCTTCATGCTGTCGCGACCTCGCCCCCTTGTCGCGCTCGCGACACTTCCTTTCTAGCTCACCTTTGGCTTTCTTTCTTTCACTTGACTCCTTTAATCTCTAAATCATCCCCTTCTCCTATAAAACAAATAAAACAACTACACATACACAAAACACATAAAAGCAAGAAAATATAGATAAAATACCAAAATAATAAACACAATACTAGACAAAACCACACATTAACACACAATATTTATGAGCTTTTCAAGCTCCTATCAATTCCCCACACTTGAACTTTTACTTGTCCTCAAGCAAAAACTCTAAATGCTAAAAACCATCAAAGCTCAAACATATAATTTAAACATAAAACATGAAATATGGAGTTGTCCTTCTTAAAATTCTCACAAATTAACATATGCAAGATTTCTTTAACATACTAATCATGAGTCAATGTCAACAAATACCAAAATAAAATCTTGGATCTATAAGGTTTAATACTCATATGCCCAACATAAGATAAACAAGAGAATGCAAAGTTTAATGATATAAAACTCTTAAAAACCTTTATTTCTTACAACATGTACTCTATCCTAGCAAGTAATACAAAATATAGAGTTATTCTCTCATAATATGTGCCTTACACCACTCAAGTGTTTACTCAAGTGTTTAGTGGATAGTGTTTAACTCATAATTCCTCTTGTACCACCACATACCATAGGCTTGTATTAAACAAAAATCTCCATCACTACCATAAAATAATGCACAAAATCAAAAGGGTCTTAAAAGGGTTATAGCTTGGCTTAGGTTAGGGTAGGAAAATTTTGGTTAAGTAGCTCATTCATGTGGAAAAATATAGCCAAAACTCAAACAAATAAGACTTTGTATTTGCAAAAATTACACTAAAGCATGATTTACATCCCCTTACAATAATGTTTCACTTTCCACTAGTTTTCACCTATGCTCAACTTCAACTAGTTGCCTTCCTTACTTTTGTTTTCATTAGGTTAAAAGCAAACTAGTGTAATTGGTTGTTTCTTTTTTTTTCTCTTTTCTTTTCCTCTTTTTTTTTTTTTTTACTAACTAAGGAAATACTAGTGGCTTTAAATTTCAGGGCTTAGACACATATTCAAAAATTCATGCTTAACATATATCAATACTATATCCTATTCATCAAAGCTTAACTACATTTTCCACATGAAGGTTCAAGCTCAAAGTTGAATTGGTTAGAAATTGGCTCAAGGCTAAAAATAAGCTCATGAATAAAATAGTTTAGGCTCAAAAATGGCTACCTAAAGTCAAAAAGGTAAGTTTTTAAAGCAAGCCAAAATGGTGTAATCTAAATGCCCTTATCATTTTTCATGCACATCTCATACTAAATGTGATCTCAAAAATTATCTAACACAAGTTCTAGAGTAATGAATACAAGAGGAATTCTCTCAACAAACAATAAATTTCATATGTTAAGGCTCAAAAGCTCACCATGGCTATGGCAAAACTCTACATCATGCATTCTCACTATTCTAAAGCACATATACAAAGAACTTGGTCTAAAAGAACTATATACCAAAGTACTCTACCTAAACATGCCTATCTAAGGAAGCATAATCATATTAACACTAAAGACCCTTAATTCTAAGTTAGTAAATGTATCAAATCAACTCATAATTAACTATGTAAAGACTAAATACATATGTCAATAGGCAAATAATCTCACAAAGAATAACTCCATCACACAACTCAACATAAAACATAAAAAATTTAACACTAATCCTATATGCATACTACCAACTAGCTTATTCCCCACACTTAAAGGACACAATGTCCTCATTGGGTAAGGAAGACTCCACAAAACAATACATACAACACAGACAAGCACAACACAAACAATACGAAAATAAAGCAAAAAGAATGACAAATAGGAGAAGGTAACATTACTCATTGGCCCCACTTGGGGACCCCGGTGGAGAAGGCGTGAAAGGAACGTTGTGGTGGCGAAAGAAGGAAAGGAACTTGCGGCTAAGGCTCTTATGACTCTTGTGCATTTGCTGGACAGTCGCCTCAAGAGAATCCATCCGAGCCGCCATACTGTGATTGGCAGCCTCAATCCCATCCAACCGAGACATAACCCGCTGCAATCCAGCAGTGTCCTCTTGTGCAGCGCCGACACTTGGCTCATCCCGATCATCTCCACCCATACCAAAATCACTGGCCATAGCAGCTTTGTCTTCATCATCATCCGTATCAGAACCATAAGGTTCAGCAGTAGATGTTTCTGGTGCTTTGCCTTTTCCTTTGGCACGACTAGATCTCGTTTCCTGCACAAATCGGGACAAAAACTGCGGAGGCATAGCATGTCTATCTAAAACATGGGAGTTACGAAAGATAACGGATATCCATTAAAGTCACATGTTCATTTTCAGCCAAAACAAAATTACCTAAATCACCTAAACACCCCAAAATGATACCGGTTACCATGTGACACATGCCTACAGTTTTAGTTCTAGCAATGGATGCATGGTATAACCCGTCAAAGATAAAATCAATGGAGCAAGGTGTTTTACGTGATAGTAACAAATGAAGCACATACAAGTCCTTGGATTGAACCTTGGTGCTTTCTACGCGACCAAATAAGGCATGGCATAAATACTTATGAAATAAAAACAAGCCATTGTCCTTAATAAGTCTATTAGAGGCATTTTTGTTATTGAAGTCCGCCAAGCCAGTTAATGTTGTCCATATTGGTCGGTGATTAAATAAATTAGAATTAAAGCGTGTTCCATTCAATGGAAAACCAAACCAATCATGAAGTTCGTCAAAACCAAATGTAAACTCAGCACCTTGGTGTCTAAATTTAAAGTGAGTCTTTTTGTTATCGACATAAGCCAATGTGACAAAAAACTCTACAGCCCAATCCCTCCTAATAGGTAAATTCATGACAGAAAATTTCTCCCATTTCATGTATTTGATATATTTATCAAATTGAGCAGTCAAACCTAAATCTTTAAGCAATTCAGTATCTAGATGCAACATGCCTACATAGGTTTTGGTGTTAAAAAACTTAAACTTTTTCCCCTCGTCTTCAAAGTAGATAGGGAAGGGAAACTCAAACCTGGCCTGAAGATACTCAACAGGTGGTGTTGGTGGAGAACTTGGCTCGGCAACTGGCTGCTTATCTTTGCGTCCAATGGATTTTGTGCGCACCATGATGGAAGAGAAAGAAACCCAAACTGAAATCACAAGAACAAGTGTAGAAGAAGAAGAAACAACACCAAAGCCAGCAAAAACACTCCACAAAAGCAAAAGAGAAAGAACAGAGGAGAAGAAAACTCAAAATTTTTGAGAGAAAAACGTTGAAAACGCAAGAGTTGCTGAATGGAGAAGATGAATAGTCTACTTAGGGTTTTAACTATATATAGGGGAAGGTGAAAAGGCAGCTAAAACCCTAAGAAATTCAAATCCCGTGTCCTGTCGCGACCTCGCGATAATTTCGCGCTCGCGACAAGGCACGGTATTTGAACTAGCGAGCTCGCGAAGCAAGTCGCGCTCGCGACAGAGAGTATATGATCTTCCCTCAAAATCAGCTGTCGCGCTCGCGATGTCATCGCACTCGCGACAGAGACTGTTGGCACAAATCAAGATGAATGAGTCGCGAGAGCGAACAGGGCGCGCTCGCGACAGAGGCCTATGATCCATCCCACTCATCATTGTCACGCTCGCGACAAACGTCACGCTCGCGACAATAATGAAATGTTCAAAAATTTTTCCTTTGTTTTTTTTTTCTTCTTTTTTTTTCTCTTTTTTTATTTATTTTATTTTATTTTATGGAAATATCAACAACATAAAGAAAGAAATCATAAATACCCGTAAAAAAAAAAGAAAAAATATGTAAGTATTCCAAATAAGGTACGAAACAAAGAAAAACAAATTATTTACTTAAAAACAATAGAAAGTAAAAATAAATGAATAACACTAAGCCAATTCTAATGAGATAAAAGATACCTCTTTACTCTCATATGCCCCATCAAAATAGATTTTACATCGATGCCCATTAACTTTAAACAAGTCTCCTTTATTATTTTTTAGTTCAAGATATCCAAGGTCGAAGACTTGAGTTACTTCAAAAGGTCCACTCCATCTAGACCTCAATTTTCCAGGAAATAATTTTAAGCGAGAATTGAAAAGTAAAACCTTATCCCCACTCTTAAAACTTTTATATTTGATATGAGCATCATGCCACTTTTTAGACCTTTCCTTGTATAATCGTGCATTTTCATAAGCAAAAAGACATAATTCATCAAGTTCATTTAATTGCAAACATCTTTTTACCCCAGCATCTTTCATGTCATAATTTAAGGTCTTAATTGCCCAATAAGCCCTATGCTCTAACTCAACAGGAAGATGACATGCTTTCCCATACACTAACCTATATGGAGTCATTCCAATAGGTGCTTTGAAAGCAGTCCTATATGCCCATAGTGCATCATCAAGCTTATGTGCCCAATCTTTTCTAGAATTAGAAACAGTTTTTTCTAAAATCCATTTAAGTTCTCTATTAGACACTTCGACTTGACCGCTAGTTTGTGGGTGGTATGGAGTAGCTACTCTATGGTGAACACCATACTTATTCAATAATGATGCAAAAGAACGATTTATGAAATGCGTACCTCCATCACTTATGATAGCCTTTGGTACTCCAAACCGTGAAAAGAGTTTCTTCAAAAACGAGAGCACCACCTTTGAATCATTGGTTTGTAAAGCTTCAGCTTCAACCCATTTGGAGACATAGTCTACCCCAACCAATATGTATGATTTCCCAAAAGATATAGGAAATGGACCCATAAAATCTATTCCCCACACATCAAAAAGTTCAACCTCCAAAATATTATTCAAAGGCATTTCATCTCTCTTCCCTAGGTTTCCTGCCCTTTGACACTTATCACATTTAGCTACAAAAATTCTAGCATCATTAAAAAGAGTAGGCCAATAAAATCCACACTCTAAAACCCTAGAAGCAGTTTTGGCTCCATCATTATGGCCCGAATACAATGATGAATGACAATGAGCTAAAATATCCACTGTTTCTTCCTCACTCACACATCTTCTTATGATACCATCCCCACTAATCCTAAATAAGTAGGGCTCCTCCCAAAGATAGTTTTTCACATCACTAAAAAATTTCTTTTTCTTTTGCCATGTCAATCCATAGGGTATGATTCCTGCAGCAAGAAAATTAGCAAAATCTGCAAACCAAGGCACATGCTTATAATTCATTGACATAAGAGATTCATCCGGAAAAGATTCATTGATTTCATGACTATCCCCTAGTGGTCCTTCAGCATTTTCTAATCTAGATAAGTGATCAGCTACTAAATTTTCAGAGCCTTTCTTATCTTTAATTTCTATATCAAATTCTTGCAATAAAAGGACCCAACGAATTAACCTAGGTTTAGCATCTTTCTTAGCAAAAAAATATCTCAAAGCTGCATGATCCGTATAAATTATAACTTTAGATCCTAACAAATAAGACCTAAATTTATCACATGCATAGACAACAGCCAACATTTCTTTTTCAGTAGTTGTATAATTCACTTGAGGAGGTGACAAAGTATGACTAGCATAGTAGATTACATGCAAATTTTAACCAATCCTTTGTCCTAATACACAACCAACCGCTAAGTCACTTGCATCGCACATAATCTCAAAAGGTAACTCCCAATTAGGAGTAGTGATTATAGGTGCAGTTGTAAGGGCCTCTTTTAAAGAATTAAAAGCATGCATGCAATCATCAGAAAATTCAAAAGGTACTTCCTTAACCAATAAATTAGTTAAAGGCTTAGCTATTAGTGAAAAATCCTTAATGAATCTTCTATAGAAACCAGCATGTCCTAAGAATGATCTTATGCCCTTAAGTGTAGTAGGAGGTGGTAATTTCTCTATGAGCTCAACCTTGGCTCTATCCACTTCAATGCCCCTACTAGAAATCTTATGGCCAAGAACTATTCCCTCTTCAACCATAAAGTGACACTTCTCCCAATTTAGCACTAGGTTAGTTTCCTCACACCTAGCCAACACTCTATCTAAATTATGTAAACATAACTCAAATGAATCTCCATAGACTGAAAAATCATCCATGAAAACTTCCATGATGTTCTCAATCATATCCCCAAAGATAGAGGTCATGCACCTTTGAAAAGTTGCAGGTGCATTACACAACCCAAACGACATTCGTCTATAGGTGAAAGTGCCATATGGACAAGTAAAAGTAGTCTTCTCTTGGTCACTAGGGTATATAAAAACCTGAAAATAGCCCGAATACCCATCCAAAAAGCAATAATGAGAATGACCAGCTACCCTTTCTAACATTTGATCAATGAAGGGTAAAGGAAAATGATCCTTCCTAGTAGCTGAATTTAACTTCCTATAATCAATACAAACCCTCCAACCAGTGGTAGTTCTAGTAGGAATTAATTCTCCATTCTCATTCCTAACTATTGTCATACCTCCTTTCTTAGGTACACAATGTATTGGGCTCACCCAAGAACTATCCGAAATTGGATAGATAATCCCAGCATCTAACAATTTGATGACCTCTTTCTTAACTACTTCTTTCATGTTTGGATTAAGTCTCCTTTGCCTATCTGCTCTAGGTTGACAATCATCTAACAAATTAATCCTATGCATGACAACATTAGGACTAATTCCTTGCAAATCCGAAATTTGCCAACCTATACTTTTTATTCTCCTTTTAACCACCCCTACTAGCAAAGATTCCTGATTACTAGTAAGTTTATTAGATACGATGATAGGTAAAGTATGATTTAAACCAAGAAATGCATACCTCAAGTGACTTGGCAACTCTTTCAACTCTACCGTAGGAGGACTTACAATTGAAGGTGGTATAGGTGCATCATTCCGATATAATCGTTCTGGCCTTGCACCCTCTTGCTCATCCTTCCCACTAGCTTCTTCCTCAATGATTTCCCCATCTACACCTGCTTCATTAAATACTGCTGCTACACAAACATCAATGACATCTATTCTCATGCATACATTTTCCTCCATGGGGTATCTTAATGCCCTATCCATGCGATATTCTACACTATCATCCCCCACTCTTAAAATTAATGAACCCTCATAGACATCAACCAATGCCCTACCTGTTCTCATAAAAGGTCTCCCTAAAATCAATGGGCATTTCACATCATAAGTAAAATCTAAGATGACAAAATCAGCAGGCAAAATAAATTTATCAACCTTAACTAATACATCTTCCACTATACCATATGGTTTTTTAATGGATTGGTCAGCTAATTATAAAACCATTGAAGTAGGTTTAACATAATCCAACCCCAATTTCTTAAAAATAGATAATGGCATAAGGTTAATGCTTGCTCCTAAATCACATAAACACTTAGGGAACTCAACATCTCCTAAAATGCATGGAATGGTAAAACTACCATTATCCTTCATCTTAGTAGGCAAATTATTTGTTATGATAGAACTACATGCCTCAGTCAATTCAATGGTTGAAACATCTTCCCAACTTCTTTTCTTAGCAATTAAATCTTTAAGAAATTTTGCATAGTTAGGAATTTGTGTTATAGCCTCAATAAAGTTTAAATTTATATGAACATGCTTCAATTTATCAAGAAAAGATTGAAATTGCTTATCTTGACTCTCTTGCTTCAACCTTTGCGGAAATGGTGGTCGTGGGGTGAAAACCTTTGGAATTTTTCCTGGTACAACCCCCTCCGTCGCGCTCGCGACAGAGGGCTCTTTCGCTGTAACTGGCGCGCTCGCGACATCAACTTCACTCGCGATGGTGGTAGCTCCTTCCTCTGTCGCGCTCGCGACAGGTGTCGCGCTCGCGACACAAGGCCCATCGTGCCCTTTAGTTTTCTGCACACTACCAAAATTGTTAGTGGTAACAAATTCATTAGTGTAAGACTTTCCTGACCTCAATTTAATGGATTTTAAATGTTCTCTTGGGTTGTCCTCCGTATTGCTTGGTAAACTCCCTTGTACTCGCGACGGAAGAGCCTTGGCAATTTGCCCCAATTGAACTTCCAAATTATGAATGGAGGAAGCTTGATTCTTGGTTATTTGATCAAACTTAGTTTCCATCCTCTTTTGGGTCTCCTCTTGAGCATTAAACTTCATATTTATGCCCTCCAAAAATCTATCCATTTTAACCTCCAACGCTCCAAATCTATCTTGGGGTTGTTGAAACCCCACTACCCTATTTTGGTTACTACTATTGCCCCAAGAAAAATTCGGGTGGTTTCTCCAATCGGGATTGTAAGTGTTTGAATATGGGTTTCCTCTTCCTTGTCCTTGGATAAAACTAACTTGTTCTTCAGTACTAGCCATACCCAGATTACACCCTTCACTTCCATGGCCTAATTGTCCGCATATACTACACCCACTAGTTGGACTACTACCCATACCTAGGCTATTGATCTTTTGCGTCAACTGCTCAATTTGAGCTTGCAAAGCTACTACTGAATCTACTGCATGAACTCCCCTTGTATTTGAGAAATTTGTCTCCCTAACTCTCTCGGTTGGCCACATGCAATTGTTCATTGACATTTCTTCCAATAATTCAAATGCAGCCTCCGTGGTCTTCCTCATCAAAGATCCCCCTGCTGCCGCATCAATGATTCCTCGAGTGGTCGGATTCACACCGTTATAGAATGTCTGCATAAGCAATTCCCTTGGAAAATTATGGTGTGGGCAACTTCGTTGCAATTCTTTGAACCTTTCCCATGCCTCATACAAAGATTCAGAGTCATGTTGAACAAAAGTAGTAATATCTTTAATAATTTTGGCAGTTTTTGCTAGGGGAAAGTATTTTGATAAAAAGACTTGGGCTAATTGGTCCCAAGTTGTGATAGAACCCCTAGTAAGGGAATTCAACCAAGCTTTTGCCTTGTCCTTTAATGTAAAAGGAAAAAGCCTAAGCTTGATTGCATCCGCCGAAACTCCGTTAATCTTAAAAGTATCACAAATTTCTAAGAAATTTACCAAATGAGCATTTGGATCCTCATTTGCCAAACCATAGAATTGGATATTGTTTTGAATCATTTGTAAAAGCGATGGTTTAATTTCAAATTGGTTTGCATTTACCGTAGGTCTTACCACACCTTGTTGAGCACCACTCAATGCTGGCATGGCAAAGTCCATCAAGCGTGATGGATTTTCTTCTTCAGCCATAATAATTCGTCTACTCCGATTCTTCTTTTTATTTGACTTACGGTTACTCAAAAGAAATCTCTCTATCTCCGGATTGAACGGTTCAAGTTCTTCTTGCGAACTCCTCGTACGCGGCATGAACAGTCAAATCCTGAAAATTCACAACAAGCAACAATAAATTAAATATCGTAATCCAAAATCTTAAATCAAGGTTCATAATGTAATAAATTAAATCAATCAATTTCCCCGGCAACGGCGCCAAAAACTTGATATGCTTTTTCTAAAGCTTAAATACCGTAAGTATACGGTGTACTGGTTATAGTACTTCAGATGTCGATCCCACAAGGAAATGTTGATTTTAATCACCCACTATTACTACTCAATTTTAATCTTGTTTACGATGTTCAAAAATGCAAGTTAATTCTAACTACTCTATTGCATAAAATTAATTAAATCCTAGTTAAGTATAATCAAAGAAGACAATAAATATTATGAAATTAAATAATCATGCATTTGATACCATTATTTTAATTATAATTTTTAATCTTATTAGTAAGCCAAGTTGGAATAAATTTCTAAACCACTCTCTCGACATGAATTAGATTGCCTAAAACATACAATTAAAGTACTAATTCTCAACTCTCGTAATGAACTAGTGGATTTTAATTACACATTTTAAGATTAAACACCAACCTATAGCAATTATCTCCACATGTGATCTCTCAAACTATGCTTTGATAATGAATTTCCTATTAACTTTCCATAAGACGTTGCTCTCGCTAACTCCCTTATTTATGACCATTTTGTGAATTTTCAGAAAAGGAATTGCACATTGAAGGTCGTCTTCCTTAACTTATAATGATACCAATAAACTTTTAATAGAAAATACTACAACCAAAGATCAATATTATAAATGGAAATAGAAATTTGTTCATATGTAATCAAATGCAAACATAATATTCATGTAAAGATTACAAGGAAGAAACATAAAACATAAGGACAAGAAGAAGGGGATCTCTCAACCCTTTTTCCTTCACACAAGATTTCTTCTTCCTTGCTTCTTGTCTCCTCTTCAAAACATGAAAATAAAAACTAAAGTACTAAAAGAAATTAATTGTTCTTAGGATCACAAAAATCAAATTATAAAAATTCATCCTCTTCAAAATTCTGTTCACTTGGCATATATATGCCTCTCTAAAAATTATGTCCCTTCAAGACATCCTTTCACAAGAATTGTCCTTGTTCATGGAAAATTGCATCACTTCAGAATTCTAACTGCTCATCCGCACTTTGTCGCGCCCTCGCGACTCCTGTCACGCTCGCGACAATACACGCCTCTGCTCGGCTGGCTCCGCTGGCTGTCGCGAGCCCTTCTGCTTTGTCGCCCTCGCGATATGGCACGCTTATGCTTTGGCTTTCTTTCTTTCACTTGACTCCTTTAATCTCTAAATCATCCCCTTCTCCTATAAAACAAATAAAACAACTACACATACACAAAACACATAAAAGCAACAAAATATAGATAAAATACCAAAATAATAAACACAATACTAGACAAAACTACACATTAACACACAATATTTATGAGCTTTTCAAGCTCCTATCAATCGGATTGACCCAAATCCGACCAATGTACACCCCTAGGAAATATTAAAGAATGAACAATGGGATTTATACGACATAAGAATTATGTTCATATCGAGATTTGAATTAGATAATCAATAAACTTAGAAAAATTAAATTCCTAAATTATGAAGAGAACAAAAAAATAATAAATTTAGTAAAACGAAATTTTGTGCAGTTGTATCCACCACTAGACAATAATATTCTTTAGCGTGTGGTTTATTTGACTGTGCATAAGGATAGATGACTCGAAAGAAGTCGAGATTGGCATGTACAAGTATCACAGCCGTGGATGTGAAGTTTAGATAATTCATGCATTGAGTTTAAATTTTTGATTAATAATATAGTATATTGTGTTATGAATCAAACAAATAGTGACTTACACGCACAACTCCATTTGAGGGTCTCCGGAGGATAATTGTGGGTGATTTGATGAAATAGTGGGAGTATTTTTGTGGCATGTTTCATGCAGCAATAGAGTGGATGATTTTGATAATTCAATATAGTGATTCTTCCTATATTATTGGATTTGAATTTATTATATTGTTAGAGCATAAATATAAAAAATTATTAAAATTCAAATTTAAGAAAGAAAATTATGTTATGTAATTTGGTATATCATACGGTATGCTAATTTTCAGAGTGTAAACATGTTCTATTTTTTAGTATATCAAGTAATATACCTGGTATACCAGCAATTATATCGAGTGATATACCAGATATACCGATCGATATACCAAAAAACAGAATGCAAATTTATTCTAAAATTTGATATACCGGATAGTATATCAGATATACCGATCAGTATACCAAAAAACAGAATGCAAACATGTTCTGAAATTTGATATACCAGGTATACCGGCCGGTATATCAAAATATAGAATTCAAATATATTTTAAAATTTGGTATACCGGGTGGTATACTAGGTATACCGGATGGTATACCGGGTATACCAAAAAAAATACAAATATGTTCTGAAATTTTGTATACCGAGTGGTATACCAAGCATACTGGCCGGCATACCAAATTTCAAAATATAACTCATGCTCTTTTTATATCAGATTTTTTTATTCAAATGCATAAGTCATAAATTTAATTAAATTTATTGTTTTTAACATTTTCTCAATCAATGTAAGATATAAGGGACACACTATGAGATCGGAGTCCCTCTTCTTTAATTCCAAGTAAAATGTCATGTTGTTGCCATCATTTACTTCTAATGAAAACTCTTTGACAAAATATTTTGTATTGAAATGAGTTATTTCTGTATTGATTTTTAATTGATCTGATATTATACAAATAAAATTTTCATAGCTATAACCAATTGGTATTAATACTTATTTAACTTCAAATATTTTATCACTGGTCTATTCTCCTTTATATTTAACCAAAACTGAAATGTTATCCATCTATGCATTAAAAAATTATCAAAATATAATATCAATAAAATTTATTAGAAATTAATTATTTTATAAAATATTTTCTCACAGAAAATGTTCATATTGGCATTTTGTCAAATACTTTGTATGCAACAATTAAGATACCAAGCTTTACAGCCTGATAAGCCATTGTGTAAATTCTTAGATTTCACATAAGCTTGTAACAAAGTGCTGAAGATTTGATTATTAAGACAAACAAGTTAGCTTTAAAATCTCCAACAATAAAAGTACAGATCTGGCATGGAAACGAAATCATCAATCTAGAAATAAAATCTCACCACTTGTCCCTCACAGATATGTACAATCAAAAGGAAGCCAATAATGGCTGATAAAATAATTCCACTTAATTCTAATAATGGAAATCATCATTTAGTAGCCAAATACCAAACTAACTTTAAAAAAAAAAAATTAAATTTACTAACCATCATGCCAGATTGGATCCAATTAACCAAATAAGAAAGTGAGAGATGAATATAAGGGCAAAAATTTCTCTGCTTCACAAATGTGCATCAATGGAACAAAAAAATGTATGTAAAAATTGTCAATATATATCTCTCCGTTAACTGAAAAAGAATAATAAAACACTTAAAGAAGAGTATATAACATTTGGAACTGTAAAACACTTCACAAATAAAAGTTTCCAAAAAACTTTACACCAAGCAAATAAACTACAAAAAGAATTTTACGAGAACATTTGGAAGTCATTGGAGTCCCAACCAAATAACTAAAGAAGCATCACCTCCAAAAACTAATCGATTGCAGGGAGATATCATGCCAGACCATTAAGTGTAGATGACTTAAAAATCACACCCCATATTACGAAAAAGTTATCGCAGAACGTACACAGCCATAAGTGATTCTGATATTAGCCAAGTAAAGAATAGTTACAGGCTGACACTGATATGCAGATAATCCAGCCAATTCCAAAATCCTAAAACCATGTGGCATTGCATTCAATAGGTAAAGGGTCCTTAGGATTAGTTTTCTCCCCGTATTTAGGATAATATTATTCCACTGAGCACTGTACCATATGTATTCGACGGGAAGAAAAAGGAAAGAAGAAGAAGGGAAAAACTCGAAGAAAAAAGGAGGAAGGGATGAAGTGTTTGTGTAAAATTAAAAATGGGGTATTTTTAAAAATGGAAATTTTAAATAAAAAGTAATGTTAAAAGGAAAAAAAAAATATGAGGGTATTTTTAGTTGGGACTTTTTTTTTTTGGGTAGTTTTGTGAAACTCCCTTTTTTTTCCCTTATAAAACTAGTCTACTTCAGTTAGAAACAAACTAACTGGTTAAATTGCAACAAAGAATGCCTAATTACAACTGCAAATCTTACAAGGAGGGATCGGAATAATAATATTTGAAAACAAAAAAAGTTGTGTTAATTGCATAAAAAATTTGTTGGACCTATATATATTCTAATTAATAAAAAGTGATAAAATAATTTTTTTTTTTTTTTGCAACGAGAAAATATATGAACTCTTAAATTTTTGTGTGAAAAGTCATTTTTCAAATCTTGCTGTAAATCTAACATGATACGCTAATTAGTTCTAAACTTTCTAGCGACGCGTGATGCTGCACATTAGTGGAGACCCATGTGATGAAACCGTTGTGATAAGAAATTGCTTTCATTGTTCATTTTTAAATTTCTTTTTAATGATTAAAAAGTGTATAAACTGTATTTAAAGATAATTTACATTAATACCTACAAAAATGGAATATCATACTACAATGACTTATTATGCAAAGGTTATATAATTTAAATAATTTTTTTTCATTATTTTCCAGTAATTAAGACATAAATTTAGTGACTTCCAACGTAACTAATAAAAAAAAAGACCTATGTTCCACGATATCATTAAAAAAAATTACAATTTTCACTAACTTTTGACATTATAGTAAGCAACACTTAATTAGCTAGGAAGCAGTACAACGGCATCACTGTTTAGGACACGACAAACTGGAGGTCCTCCAGGCTTAACTTTGAGGACTTGGAAAGCAAAATGCTGTGGACTCCAAGCTGATGTATCTAAATGACAAGCAACAACTGCTTTAGCTTTAGAGCCATCAGCACCTATCATTGGAACCATATAAATATTTGTATGATTGAGTACATGACAATAATACACAAGATATGCATATCTCTGTTTATGGCATACTATACTATTTTCTTCCATGTTTTGTATGCCTTTCTGGATTACATATTCTTGTTTCGTATTCTCTTTCTCTGCTTCATTAGATAGTATTTTAACTTTCTTTCCAAACTTTGCAACCACAAAATCAACTAAGGATTCTAAAGAAGTAGCACAATATTTCTCTTCTCCCTTAAGGCCAGGTGCCTCACATTCTTCTATGGTTTTTTTCATAATCTGAGATTCTTTTGACTGTGATTTTATTGAAGTATAGTTTAATATTTCTGGTAATTTAGAGCTTGAAAAGGGTATAGATTGGGCAACTTTAAGTGGCAAGAAACTGGAGCCATTAGTGGATTTAGTGAAGATAAGAGTCATCCTTCCGTAAGGACGAATATTGTCTAGTAAGAAACATATAGTAGTTGTATTAAATATACGGTCCTCATGAAATGTTTTGTATTCTCTCCAGTACGCTACTCCAGAGGGTGGTACGTAGCCTCCACCAAAACTCCTGTTGATTCTTGCATCTGATTAATTGCAAATCAAGGGAAGAAAAAATTGCTTTCAGAAAATTTATGTGATCCCATATTAAGTAAAAGTTTAATGCCACATCTCTTTTAACATTTATTAGTTTATTGTTATTTAACTACATTAAATTTGATAGTAAGATACTGTAGAAATTTCTTTTAGCAAAGACCAAAGTAATTTCAGAGTGACTGGATTAAATAATTTCAAGAAGCAAAAAAGAAACAAATTCCATTATTGAACACTTAAAATGGGAAGAATAGAGAAGAAATACAGAATTAACTAACCAGTGGTTATAAGTTCTTGCAAAGCTTTGGGCAATGGAGTGTTTGGTAACATGGATTTCCAATATTCTTCTGCAGGCAGTACAGAAGCATTACTTTCTCTATGTATAAGCTGCAACAAAATGTTGAAAAACAATATTAATGAATAAATATAATTAAGCTCACAATAAAAATGTTATTAAAGCAAAGAAAATTAATTCTCACACAGAGTAAAGCAATTAGGAGTGGAAGGAAATAAAATTCCATTTTAAGTACGAACTACAAATCTGTTAAAATGTGGAGTATCAGACCAAGTATTTATACTCGTAAAATAAATAAATAAAGTATATATTACTATATTGTAAACAATAAAAAAAATTCAAACTGCATTAATTGTCAATTTCCAAATGATAAGACAGAACACTTGATCCTTGACTTACTTTTAATAACTTTGTCTTGACTGATGGGACGATCCTCCATGAAAAATTGGTAAAATGAAAAATATCGTATAAAATTCGCAATTAAAAAAAAAATTGGGTCATTTGAATGGTTGGCAATGCATTTCTCAATCTAAATATCTTAGTACGTCCATTGATGATGGCTGATATTTATCTAAATATTTTAGCTTCACCTTATTTTTAAAAAATATTACAAATTCATTGATGAAAAGATTGGTAAAATAAAAATTATTATACAAAATTGGCAATTTAAAAAAAAAATTAGGTGATTTGGATGGTTACCAATGAGTTTCTCCATCTAAATATCTTACGCATGACAATCAATGTTGGCTGACTTTGTTGGATTTTTTCTTTTTGGTTGAATAATTACATATCCGGTCCGGATGTTGGTTTTAATTTTTAAAATTATGGTTAATTGACTTCTTATTAGTCCGTTGGTTATATATATATATATGATTGATAAATTAATATTTATTTAATTTTATTTTTAGTGTATTTTTGTTAAAAAAACTCACCTAATTTTAGTAAAAAATTTAAATTCAGGAATTATTTTAAGAACATCTTTTATTATTATGTTATATCATTTTTAAGTATGTGATAGTAAAATTAAGACAAAAATTTTAAATAAAGAAATTATTTTCAAATTTGCATTTTTTATAGTATCTAGAGCAATTAGTCATGTATGAAAAAAATATATAAAAAAACAATTTATTAAAAAATAAATAAAATCAAATTAAATTTCTCATAAAATAAATAGATGCAAAAAGAATAAAAGAATAGTTAGATAGTTCAGAAATCAAAGAAAAAATTAACGAATTCAAAACTATATTTTCAAAAGAAATTTATACACCAGTACCTAATGATTTTTGAAAAGGAAGCAACATGTAGTAAAATTATTTTACATAAAAAATTTTATTGAAAAGAAAATTTCAACAAAATCTCAAACTATCAAAATAACATCCGATTTAGAAAAAATTTGTAGGAAAAAAATACAAAATTTAAAAATAAAAGGATTAATTAGAGATTCGAAATCTTGTTGATCATGTTCAGCCTTTTATGCTATAAATACAGCAGAAATAGAAAGGGGTTTTCCTTGATTAGTAATAAATTATAAGCATCTAAATGCCATTTCACAATTGATAATCTGATATTATATAAAAGAGATTTGTTAAAAAAAAATTATACGAAGCAAATATTTTTTCTAAATTTGATATGAAATCAGAATTTTGATAAATACAAGTAAATGAAGAAGACAGGATCAGACGGGATTTAATGTTCCATTTGAAAATTATTAATAAAATGTTATGCCATTTGATCTAAAAAATATCCTTTTAAGAATTTCAAAATATTATGAATGATATATTAAAATAAATACATAAATTTTCAATTTGTATACATAAATGATGTATTATTTTTTTCAATTCTATAAGTTAACATATCAAACATTTAAAAAAAATTTTATATTTAATTCATCGTAATGGATTAGTAGTTTCTGCACCAAAAATGTAATTTTTCTAACTAAAATTAAATTTTTAGGATACAATATAGATCAAGGCACCATAAAGACCAATAAATAGAAGTTTAGAGTTTATGAATAAATTTCAGATGAAATAAAAGATAAAAAGCAATTGCAAAATTTTTTAGTATGTTTGAATTAAATTCATGATTTTTTCAAAGATTTAAAAAAATTATGTAAGCCTTTATATAATAAATTAAAAAGAAAACTTGAATATTGAATAGAAAAATACACTAAAATAGTAAAAAAAATTAAAGAAAAAAATTAAAAATTCACCATATTTAAATATACTACATTCAAATGCTTTTCTAATAATAAAAACAGATGCTCATGATTTAGTCAACAGCATCAACTGAAGAAGAATTTAATTGCATTATCAATCGAATTTATGCAGAAAGAATAACATCGTCAGAAAGCAACACTCTACCTCCTCATCATGTATTTAAAAATTCTCAAAATCTATTTATAGATATAAAATTATAAATTATAAAGAGTCGTATGTAAATATAAAATACATGCAATGTAAATGTAAATACGATGCAAATGAAATAACAATGTAAAAACAAATGTAAAAAAAGACAAAAGGACAAAAAAAAATTCAAAAAGTTAAAAAATTGACAAAAACCTTAAGTCTAAAAGTTACTTTATCAAATTCTCCCGATATTACTTTTAAAAGTCAAAATTATCTTTTTTTAATAGGGATCAACATAAATTTATTAATAATTTTTTAAAATTAATTTATTAATATAGATTAATTGCTATATTAATTTTAATTTTTAACTCAATTTTTCGAATTAATTTATCGATTAACTGCTAAAAAAATTTAATATGTAAATTTAATAAATTATACAATTTATAATATTACTTTTAATAATTAAAAATAATTTAGAAATTAAAAAAATACAAATTAAATATAGTATTCATTAAAATAATTAAAATAAAAATAAAATTTTCATAATTAATTATAAAAATTAAATATATTCAATATAAAATTAACAAAATAACTTTAATTATACACATAATTTTAATTTTTATTTACTAAAAATATATATTTTAATAATATGTTATAAAATTATGTATAATAATATTTATAAATTACATAAATATTAAAAAATATAAATGTAAAATTTAAAATATAATATATATATATATAATTTTAAATTCAAATTAATTAACTATCAATTTTTAAAATAAAAATTATAAATTTAAAATTTTAATTTAATTAATTTAAAAATTAATTCAATTTCGAATTAATTTTTTAATTAATCAAAACTTTAATTTTTTTACTCATATTTTCTTATTTTCAAAGCAACTTTTCAAAGTTACCTTTTTCATTATGCTTTTATCTTTCACAAGCCACTGTTTTAAAAAGTAATCTTTTTATAAAGTATTTCAAATCCCAACTTTCATTATTTTAATATGAATTTTTTGGGACAGCACTTTATCACCTTATCCAAATTACCATTTCCAACAGCTCACCATCAACAGTTATACGACAGGTGTTATGATTCAAGATTCTATTTTCAAAAAGAAATCAAAAGTCATCATTTATATGTTATTTTATTGAAGTATAATTTAATATTTCTGTTAATTTAGAGCTTGAAAATGGTATAGATTGGGCAACTTTAAGTGGCAAGAAATTGGAGCCATTAGTGGATTTAGTGGGGATAAGAGTCATCCTTCATTAGTGGATTTGGTGTGGATAAGACTCATCATTTCGCAAGGACGAATCAGAGGTGAAGAAATTTAGATTTAAATCAAAAAATAGATCAATTTTTTTATTTAATTTCATTTTTCAATTTAATTTTTTGATTTGATTCAATTTAAAAAAAATCATAGATAAATCAAACCGAACCAAATTTTTATATAATTATATATCTTTTTTAAAATTTTTTAATTAAATAATTATTTTATATATATAAATTATTTTATTTTAAATTTTAAATTATATGAGTAAATTTATTAATTATTAATATCTATTTTTATGTAATAATTTAAAATTTTAACGATATCTAATAATTATGTCAAAGGGTAAGGGATAATAAAACCAAAAGACATTTCAAACAGACAAAAGCTCTGTACTCAAATTGCAGGATAATTAGAATTAAAACAACAACAAAATATTCAATTTTCAATTTAAGCATGTAAATATAAAATTACTTCAAAATATGAAATACTCACCTGCGCGAGTGTACCTTCGTATCAGAACAGCAAATGTATCATATTGAGTATAAAAAAATATCAGGAGTTTGTATACTCAATATGATACTCCTCAAACCATCAAGACATTATCATCTCCTAATGTTTTTTGCAGGAATTTGCTCTTCTCAGTCAGATAGGGGTCCTGAAATGAACTCTATAAAATGCTGGATATAAAATATAGTATGTATGACTAGGTGCCTTACCACCAATAGATAACTTTTGCAACTGTGATGCTCTGCTGTATTCAAGTCTGGCTAAAAGGAATTCAAATCATAATTACCAAGAAATGAAAGCTTAAACACTGAATCCAATAGGTTTATATGAATACTGAAGAAAATTTGGGCCCTAAAAATTTGAAGTTCATTAAGAAAATGGGGAGAAAGGGTATCATAATTTAACTGAAGATTCTCATAGCACTGATCCTATAATAATAGGAGCCGAAAGCAAAAAAAATTGGAAAATCAAGACAGGAACTAGGATGCCATTTGTATTTATTTGAGTCTGCCAACTTAATAACTCAGAAATAACAATTAAACTAGAAAATATTAAAAGCTAACAAAAATGCCAGATAACAGGTGTGTAAACTATACCCACAGCCAATGCAATTCTCATTCAGTTTTCACTTGGTCAAAACTTTTAACTCATATCAATTTGATCCAAAATAAATTGTATCCAGTAAAAGACCCACCAGAAAACTGATGTGGCTGGCATATTTGATAAATAAAAAAATGCAAGAAAATTCAGGAAATAGAAAGTCAAGAAATTAATCTTTGCAGAGTGCCCAGATGGACTAGATTGTCAGAGAGAAGTGAGAGATAGAAAGAAGAATAGGAAGCCATGTCAGTTTCCAACGGGTCTTTCATCAGATTTTGGTGGAATGCACACCACAGTCGAAAAAAAAATGTTTTTAAAGCTTTTATGAAGCCAAAAAGAGGAGTACCTGTGTCATGGATGATCTTCTCCCACAGCCTCTGCAGGCTGAATTGCCATGACAAATCCCGGTTAGAGAAATCTGAAGGAATTACTGAGCCACCAGAAGTGACCTAGTTGTATTTAGACATGCTCAGGATAAAAATGGCCTTTGAGAAGTAGGAACCTGGCAATGATAATTATATCAAGTCTCATATTCATACAGATATTTATGTGCAAATATATGCAGAAAAGAAAGACAGAAGTTGCAATCTGGATGTCATTCATCACAACTCAAATTTTCTTCCAATAGACAATTTTCTTCTTATCAGGAATACGGTATAATCCTGTTGTCACCTGTCGATACACCTGACTTAATATATGGTATGATAGCTTGGATCATGGTAAGGGTATTAAATTTATTCAAGTCATTTCGTATGTACTACATTTATAAATATTGGTTATAAACCTTTAAGCAATTATACTGATTAGAGAACTAATTTGCTGGCCAGTTTTCAACTTATTTTATTGATTGAATTATTATAAAATGCACAAATACATTTGAAGTTGAAAATATAAAATTGATTTAGTTGAAGACCCCAATGCAGACCAAAAGTATATGGGCAACCCTAATAAAAAAAAGTTAATCTTAAGTACACATTGATATCAATTATAAAGGTTTAATCTTAAATAATGCCTTTAATCAAATTCAAAGTGCAAATGCCCTTGATAATCCAACAATCCAATAACATATGCTAGAGCAATAGGGGTATAACCCAGCAGGAACAGCAGCAAAATCCAACCATTCTTAGAGCATTTTTCTTTTAAGTCAATCTAAAGATTACAACATCTGATTGATTTCTTAAGCCCAAACAGCAAGTGCAGACATCATTCTAGCGCTAAGAAATAGCATAAAATAGGAGATAATTTGAAGTCTAAAATTGCAACTTATTCTCTTCCCTTCTTTCTTTTAGCTCTGCCTCCATTCTCCTCGCGCAGACGGCATCCCATTCTCTCCTGTCTTCACGCACGCAGTCTTTTCTCTTTCCATCTCTTGTTCTCACCACCACTGGTTTGAGTCTCCGATTGACAAGCAACCAGAGCTAGATCCAAGTAAATCTCACTCTCACACAGATCTGAATTTTTTTTTTTTTTTTGCTTTTCGTTTGTGAATGTTGCTCCTATTTTCATTTTTGTTGGAAGGCTTATGAATGTTGCTCCTATTCAGATCTGAACCTTTCGTTTGTGCTGTGAATGTTGCTCCTATTTTCATCTAAGAAAATTTAGATTTACTGACAGAAATTAGATAAATTGACGACTTTTGTTTAGCTTTGACAGCAAATTGTGATTTGTTGTTGAATTCAAGAATGAAGTTTTCATTGGTTTTAAGAATTGTTTGCTCTATGAGGCAGCACTTAGAGAATGAATTCAATGAATATGTTGTTTTAAATATCCTCATCCGGTTATTTATGTATTTGTGTGGGTTATTATATGTTGGGTTATTATATGATGTTCGTTTAGTACAGTAGAAGGAATTCCTATTTATATTTTTTTTAATTTAATTGCCCGAAAATAGTTTACCATATTTATATATTATTAAATTTTGTAACTAAGAAGAATTATTTTTGAGCTCCTGTATTATCCAAGAAGCCAGCATTGAAAATCTATCAATTCAGTATGGCATGTGCTCATATATAGATATACTATTTTTTTTTTCTTTTTTGATGAATTTATAGATATATTATAATTAAGTATAATTTCGTTTATGATCACATGGGTAATAGGTAATTCTTTGCATTAGTCATTCTCTATGATTTCGTTTTTCTTCTTAAATAGAAGTATGTCAATGTAACACAATTTTCAATTTTGTGTATTTTTCTACTTTAGTTGAATTATTTGAAATCCAAAATTCTTTCTCCGTATAATTCAATTGCATGGTTATTCCATTCAGTAAAAGTATAAATTATTTTATATATCTTTTATTTTGTTGGATCTATTATGCAAAGAAATAATTGAGGATCGCCAGTTTTGTTTTCTTGTCAATTAGTAACTGAATTTATGGTCATATAGGATTATCCAGTAGTAAAATCATTCAATTATTTTCTGTTTGTTTGTTTTTTTTTCCACATTAAGGTAACTAGTGTCTTTAAAGAGCATTAGACTCTATTTTTTGCCTAAATTTGATTCAATGTTGGAAATTGCATTTAGTTTTTGTTTGAATTTAGAACTTCAAATGACATGCAATATCCTCTATAAGTTGAACTGGACATAAAAGTTTTAAACTGAATTGATTTATCTCCAAATTATACTATGAAAGGAAGTATAGTTTTCTTTGGTGTGCCAGTGTTTCCTTGCTTCTAAGATAATGTGCAGAAAAAATGATAATTTCATTTTAATTAGACTCATTCTCCTACCAAATAACCATATATAATTGCCATCAATATATATATCCTACCAAGATTAGTTGGCCTCCTTACATAACTATGACCTTTATTAATCTACGCAAATATATATATATATATATATATATATATATATATATATATATATATATATATATATATATATATATATATATATATATATATATATATATATATATATATATATAAGCATTGATCGATTTACTGACAGAAATTAGATAAAAGTTTGTGTTGTGAATGTTGCTCCTATGCTTTTTCCCTTACTAATTTTGTTTGCAAACATTGGATGTTTATAAGATTGCACATAGCTTATTTATAAATTCCTGTCAAGGATATTATGTGCTTGCTGCTTACTTAAGACTATTTATTTAATTTTTATATTTACAAAATTTTTTGGATTTAAAATTAATATTTTTATATTGATATTTGGTAATTAATAGAGTTTTTAATGTATTTTTACATACTACATATTTAATTTTTTTGTAACTAATTATATTTAAAAAAATAAAAAATTCGAGTCAATTTGGTCGAACCAATTGATCTATAACTCTGTTGACAAGTCGAGTCGACTTTTTCTGAATCGAGTTTCAAAATATTGATAATTATTATACAAAATTAACAAAAAAAAAAAAAAGGTGAGTTGGATGGTTGCCAATGCGTTTCTCAATCTAAATATCTTACGCATGACGATCTATGTTGACTGATTTTGTTGGATTTTTTCTTTTTAGTTGAATAATTGCATAACCGGTCCAATTGGACTTGGATGTTTGTTTTAATTTTTAAAATTATGGTTAATTGATTTCTGATTAGGCCATTGGTTAACCATTAATTGATATATATATATATAGTATATTTTTGTTAAATTTAAATGACTTATTGAATCAATTTTTAATCTCATAGTATTTTTTAATAAATGTCAATATATTTCAAATACTTTTAAATTTTAATAATAATTTGGACAAATTTTCAAAAAAATAAATTCCTTGAAAGAATATTATTAACATTTATTATAACAAAACTTAATTCTAATATCTTTTTATATTAACTAATTTGCCCAAATACTATCAAGTAATAAATATAATTTATTTTATATATGATAACAACCGGTCTGTTAAGCCGTTCAACGATCCGGGATAAACCGAACACCTCAATCAAAGAGGGCCCGGCAAGCCGACCTAATGCTAAATTCCTCAGGAGTCTCTAGCCGAGCTATAGTCCGGCAACAAGCTAGCCCCGAAAACAACTCTATCACGATGGACACACAACCGTCACTAACCCACATTCCCTCAAGATTCGTCTATAATGGGATAGTGGCCGGTAAAAACGGGAAATTTCACCCATTAGCTCCTGGAAATGCGGTAAGTCCACCTATAAAAGGAGCAAAGACAGGTATGAAAAGGACTGAATTTTCTTACCTTAAAAAGATCCCTTATCCTTTCACTCAGAATTTCTAACTTGATCGTCGGAGACTCCCTTGTCGGAAATCCGTCGGTCCACTGCTTGCTTTTTTGCAGGTGTTCGTAATTGCCAAGGGTTCAAGGTGCATTTTTCCTTGTCATCATTTGGTGCGGTGAGCGTGAAACATGGACCTATTCCCAGATCTCAACCCAAACACTTCCCAGCCAGAAAACCAAACACCCAACACCACTCTGCCAGGAGTACTACAATTCCTCCCTCAACCCAACGATCCAGTCTCAGCTTCTCCAGCCACAACAATCCCAACCATCACTCCTAGCATTACCCCGCAAATTGCTCAATCACTCATCGCTGCGCTATCAGCAATTGTAGCACAGGCTCAACCTCAGCCATCGCCCCCACAGAACACCAATATGCCTCACCTTTCTCAGCCCCCCGCTCGGGAAACCTCCACCCCAGCATTAACTCAAAACCCTAACTCCACTATCACCCTAACTACTGAACAATTCAACCGCCTTTTGGACGACATAATCCAGAGGCAACAAAACCGAACTACCCTTCAATACCAAGGCAGTTTTCGATCACCCCCCTCTCGCGAAATATTAGCCACCCCATTCCCCAACATTCGCCTCCCTCACCTCAAAACCTACAGTGGAAACACTGATCCCCGAGCTTATATTGACCAATTCCAGCACACTATGCTGGTCCTCACAGCCGATGACTCAGCCTTGTGCAAGATCTTCCCCCAAACCCTAGCCGACTCAGCCCAAATTTGGTTTCGAAACCTGCCATCACATTGTATTCAGAACTTCGAACATTTCAGTGACATGTTCGTCGCCAAGTTCGTGGCTGCCATTCGCCCGAACAAGGTGTCAACAGATCTCAACCTGGTGCATCAGGAAAAGGGGGAATCACTACGCGCCTACGCAGAAAAGTTCAACGATGTAGCCATGGATATACAGAATCTGAACCTGGAGGTCGCCATTAATGCCCTAATCCGAAACACAAGATGTCAGGATTTCAGCGACTCCCTAAGCAAGAAACCACCAAACGACTTTGCCGAGTTAATGTCTCGAGCACACAAGTACATCCGCATGGATGAGGCTTGGCATTTTCGCCATGCCTCACATAGGTCATGGGCGTCTGAGAAGGAGGGTGGAGACAGCACAAGGTTCACTCGAGAAGGAAGAAATCCTAGCAAGGCAGACCAAAAGAGGTACCGAGGAGGCAGCTGGACTAACAGGTCATATGCAATCACCACTCCCTGCCCAGGCAACAAAAAAGATGAAAAATTCACACCACTAATGGCATCTCGGGAGCGGATTCTATCTTGGTTAAAACAGAACGGACAGGTTAATTGGCCAAGACCCATGAGGGAAGATCCAAACCTGGATCAGAAGCTCTATTGTGCTTTCCATAGAGACAAAGGTCACGAGACCAAAGAGTGCAGGCAACTCAAGCGGGAAATCGAGCATCTTGTTCGGAAGGGAGAACTGGCCCGATTCACAAGGCAAGATGAAAGAGGGAAAAGACAGAGGTCACCATCTCCTCAACCAAGCGGAACCAATAGCAGAAGGCGAACACCCGCCGGAGTCATACATATGATTGCAGGAGGAGAACAACGAGACCATTCCCGGAAGAGGAAGTCCAAGGAGGTTATGTCCGTTGGCTGGGGAAAAAGCTCAGATACAGGCGTAATCCAATTTTCAGTGGCCGATGGGGCACATGTCCGGCATCCGCACATAGAGGCACTAGTAGTTGAAGCAGTCATTCAAGACTTCCTAGTTCAGCGAATTCTGGTCGACACAGGGAGTGCGGTCAACTTAATAACAGCCCAAGCATACCGAGCAATGGGGATATCAGACAACAGGCTCAAGGAAGTCAGCGTCCCCCTTATTGGTTTGTCCGGAGTACCTGTCCGGGTAGAAGGGCTAGTTAATCTACCCATACAACTCGGAGACGATGAGGTAGTTTGTGCTTGCCGGGCAGATTTCATGGTAGTTGATATCCCACTGTCTTACAACGTGATATTCGACCGACCCCTACTGTCTGAAGTGGACGCCTGTATCTCCGTGAAAAACTTGGTGCTTAAGATCCCCACAGAGGAAGGAGTAGCCATTTTGCGAGGAAATCAGAAAACGGCTCGGGAAACATACTTGACCATGCTCAGAGGGGCCAATCAAGGCCTGCCCCTTGACGCGATAGATGTACCAGAAAAAGAAGAATGGAGGACGGAGCCGGCAGAAGTGCTGCAGGTAGTCGAGCTGGAGCCAGGCAAGAAAATTCAAATATCTGCAGGAAAGACAGGTGCGGAGAAAGAAGCTATACTCTCAACCCTCAGAGAGTTTATGGATGTTTTTGCCTGGAGAACCTCGGACATCCAAGGGGTCAAAAAGGACTTAGCTGTTCACTCGCTGAATGTCCGACCAGAATGCAAGCCAGTAAAGCAAAAGAAGAGGAATCATGCCCCAGAGAGACTGATAGCCATTGAGCAAGAGACGACAACTTTGCTTGATAGTGGTTTCATCAGGGAGATATTCTATCTAGATTGGTTGGCAAATGTGGTTCTAGTCCGAAAAAGCAGCGGCAGGTGGAGGATGTGTGTTGATTTCACCGACCTTAACAAAGCATGCCCGAAGGACTGTTATCCACTGCCCAACATAGACACACTAGTGGACTCAACAGCGGGGTTTGAAGAGTACGCCTTCCTCGACGCCTCGGAAGGCTACCATCAGATCCCAATGGCCCACACAGATGAAGAGAAAACGGCGTTCATCACCCACAGGGGAACCTACTGTTATCGGGTCATGCCTTTCGGGTTGAAAAATGCAGGGGCCACTTACCAAAGGCTGATGAATAAGCTGTTCGCTGATCAGTTGGGGAGAAACATGGAGATCTATGTGGACGACATGATTGTCAAAAGCCGAGCTTCAAAAGACATATGCACCGAGCTGAAGGAGACTTTCCAAAGACTTCGGGAATCAGGCTTAAAACTCAACCCCGAGAAGTGTGCCTTTGGGGTCCAGTCCGGAAAATTCCTGGGCTTCATGATATCAAAGAGGGGGATCGAAGCAAACCCAGAGAAGATCAAAGCGATCGTAGCCATGGACCCGCCTAGAACAGTACGGGAAGTCCAAAAGCTGAATGGAAGGATAACAGCTTTGGGCAGATTCATTTAATGCTCGACGAAACGGTGTTTGCCTTTTTACTGAGCCATCAGAAACCTCAAAAACTTTGCCTGGACGGAAGAATGCCAACAGGCATTTCAGGCCTTGAAGCAGTTCCTCTCAACACCACCACTACTCAGCAGGCCATTAGCGGGCGAAGTCTTATACCTCTACCTGGCCGTCTCAACTGGTGCATTTGGTTCAGTGCTGGTCCGAGAAGAGGATGGCCAACAGTTCCCCATTTACTACACCAGCAAAGTACTTCGAGGAGCCAAACTAAATTACCCCGTCCTGGAGCAGCTGGCCTTCGCACTCATCACAACAACAACAAAGCTCCGATCGTACTTTCAGGCCCACACAATTTCGGTACGGACAAACACAAACTTAAGGAAGGTGTTACAAAGGCCAGAATGTTCGGGCATATTAACAGAATGGGCAGCCCGTCTGGGAGAATTTGATGTCCGGTTTGAGCCACGAACATCGATGAAAGCACAGGTGTTAGCTGACTTCGTTGTCGAGTTACATGAACCTATTCCAGAACCAGAGAAAGTATCGTGGAAACTGTATGTTGACGGAGCCTCGAGTTCAGAGGGAGCAGGGATCGAAATAATTTTGACGAGTCCATTGTTAATCAAGATCCGAGCCATGGCACACCTGACCTTTTCGGCCTCCAACAATGTGGCGGAGTATGAAGCCCTTTGTTATGGGCTGCAGTTGGCAAAAGAAATAAAGCCGGACAACCTAGAAATATTCTCTGATTCTCAATTGGTAGTCAGTCAACTGAAGGGAAACTTCGAAGCTAAAGATCGATCAATGATCCGTTATAAAGAGTTAACCTCTTCCCTATTGGCCGGGCTTGAGGAAGGGGGGCAGCTTGGTCCATTACTCAGATACCCAGATCAGAGAACACAGAGGCAGATACTCTGGCAAAGAAAGCTAGTATCAACAGCTCGGTTGACACTTCAGACATTATTTCCATCATTATCTCACGCCCCACCTACGACACCTATCAGGTTCAAGTCCAGGAGCCAATGAAAGGTTGGCACTTACCCATTTATCAATACTTGGAGTCGGGAACTTTGCCAGATGACCAAACCCAAGCCCAGAAAATAGTTTAGAAATCGAGCTTATATACTGTGATGGACAACAAGCTGTACAGGAGATCCTTCTCCAATCCGTGGTCTTTATGTGTGAGCAATGAAGAGGGGAACTACATCCTCAGAGAAATTCATGAAGGCATATGCGGGGCTCATGAAGGCGTACAAGCCCTAGCTCGGAAAGCTCTCTTACAAGGGTACTATTGGCAGACCATGGAGGCTGATGCTAAGACTCTAGTCCGAAGATGCGACAAATGCCAAAGGTTTGCAAACATTCCACACCAAAGCTCGGCAAAGCAGAAACCAATCCACAGCCCGTGGCCTTTCGCCCAGTGGGGCATTGACATACTGGGCCCTTTCCCTCGAGCAACAGGACAGAGGCGGTTCCTGGTGGTAGCAGTGGACCACTTTACCAAATGGGTGGAAGCAGAGCCACTTTCAACCATTACACCGGCGAACATTCTCAAGTTCCTGAACAAAAACATCATAACAAGGTTCGGTATCCCCCACTCAATTATATCTGATAATGGCAAACAGTTTGATTGTCAGGCTTTCAAGAACTTCTGCTCGGAGCTCAAGATTCGGTTGAACTTCACCTCGGTTTACCATCCACAATCCAACGGGATGACCGAAGTGACGAACAAGACTATCTTATCCGGACTCAAGAAAAGGCTTGAAAGTGCCAAAGGCTTGTGGATCGAAGAGCTCAACAATGTGCTATGGGCCTATCGAACATCACCCCGGTCACCAACAGGAATGACACCATTCGCACTCACATATGGCACTGAAGCAGTCATTCCTTGTGAGATAGGGATCCAAGGAGTCCGAGCATCTCCCCTCAACGCAGAGAACAACGTGGGTCTGACGTATAATTTAGATCGGCTCGAAGAAAGGAGGGAGTACGCCCAGATACGTTCTGCGGCATACAAGCAGCGCATGGCGGCTTACCACGACCGTAGGATCAGGCCACAGTCCTTCAGAGTCGGGCAAATGGTACTAAAAAAGGTTGTGTCGGCTTCCACATCGGCAGGAGTTGGCAAGCTGGATCCAAACTGGGAAGGGCCTTACATAGTCCGGGAAGCTAGTCAGAACGGGGCTTACAGGCTTGAAGATGTCTCGGGAAAACGACTCCCGCACTCCTGGAATGGATTCAACCTCAAACCATACTATCAGTAGCACGGCACACATCGCGCCATACTTTGTACTGGTTCATGTTTCATCTTTTTCAATTTTTTATCGTGTCATTGTTTCATATTCTCTATCGCAATTGATTGCCACGATGTTTTATCCTCATGGCAAGTCCGGCAGATGTTTCTGCCTGCCGGACATAAGATTAATGAACAACATATTCTGGACAAAACACTTTGTCAAATTTATAACAGGGTGTATCCGCAGGCTCGGCAATTTTGCCAAAATCGCCGTATTGACAAATCAAGTTCGGCACCATACGGCGCTAAACTTGTCAACAAGGCTAAGCATGCCTATAGTTAAAAGGCTCGGTAATTTCGCCAAAATCGCCTTATTATCAAATCAAGTTCGGCACCATACGCCGCTAAACTTGCCAACAAAGCTAAATATACCTACGGTTAAATGGCTCGGCATCTCCGCCAAAATAGCATAATCACTGAATTAAGTTCGGCTCCATTCGCCACAAAACTTAACTTGCAAAATCAATTTCATTAAAGGCCAAAGCTCGGAGTCATCGTCTTAAATGCCCGACCCACTAATGATGCTTAATCTCCCTAAGTATGTTGATTACGCCGACTTAAGGCCACAGTCAGCCAGGTGTTCCGAATCCCTTGCGCCGAAGTCCCGGACTAAAGGTACGCGTCAAGCCGCACTCACTATTTAGATAGCCCTTTCATCGGGCAGTGCCTTTATTTAATTAAGTGCAATTTGGCGATTGTATGTTATACCGAAAAAATCGATCTTAGGTCAATTAAACCGAACACGAATAGTAAACTTAAAACATAAGGAGAAGGGAAAAAGCTCGAATTTTTATTAATGGAAAAAGGTATTACAATGAGTTAGTCCTCATCTGGATACACGTCATCCAGGAAGGACAGGTCGAGATCGGGATATCTCTCCTTTACAGTTACAGAAATCTTAGTGCTGAACACCATGCACTTCTCTGCCAAAGCTTCAGCATCTTTCTCCTCCCGAGCCTCTTCTCTCTTCTCCCACTCGGCCTCCTTCTCCTTGTATCGATCGAGTTCAGCTTGCAGAGCGAAATTGGACTCCTTCTCCGCAGTCAAAGCAGCCTCCAGCTCGGCCACCTTCGTTGCAGCTTCTTCAACTTGCTCTTGGGCCTTACGAGCTCTTTCCTTGGCCTGCTCGTGGACTTTACGAGCCTTCTCCTCAACTTCGCCCATCCTAGATCTAATGGCGCCGAAGCTGGAGTCAACCCGGTGACGCTTTGCAATCAGATCATTCATTTTTGCGATCGTCGCACCAATCAATTGGGAGCCCTACAAAACACAAAAAATGTATGTGTAGAAGGGTTCCCAAAAAACAAAAAAAAAATACGAAAAAGTCCGAACTACCTACCTCGAGATGATGCCTCTTTAACCGCTCAGCCAAATGCTCGGCATTCAAGGCGGTGAGAGGAGCAACTTCCTTCGGCACACATGACGCTACATGCACGAAGGTGCTGAAATCTGCATCCTGAGAGGAGTACTTATCCCCCATAGCCTCCCAAAACTCGTGGATTCCACTGATGACGATCTGGAGCTCTCTCGACTCGCTATCTTCACGGCCTCGAATCTCGGAAGGCGCAGCAACATCAGCCTCGACAATCGGAGTCCCGCACGGCTCAGCAACTGGAGTCCCCGAGACCTCTACGGTGGTTGCCACCGTTGGAATTTCGGGAGGAGGGTTTGCCTCCTCCTCCACGACCACGGGTGTGCTTGACGAACCGGCGGCAAGCTTCTGCCTTTTTGCCCTCATAATCTCCGCAGCTCGGCTCATCTTCCTCATAGCTGCAAATAGAAAACAAATTAAAACAACTCATCAGTATCATGGAATAGGAAAGCATCGAACACTACCTTTTCTGGGACGAGAAACCAACTCCAAACTGTAAGGATCCAGTAGATTCTTCAAGTCCCACTTGTCCCGGGCCAGCTCCCTCCAACGAGATAGGATCAACTCTTCTTCGTCAGAAAGCCACAAATTACCGTCGTTGCGGTTTGTGTATCTCCCCCACGTTATGCGCACTTGGAAGTCAGCTCGTACTCTCTCCACCAGGAAGAACCAATCCTTCCACTTTTTCAGGGACTCCGGGTTCCCTGTAGACACCCCATACCCGAGCCGAGCTTGTATGTAATTGTGGTCCTCGGTGCCCGCTCGGAGACCGACCACATGCGTTGCTCGGAACAAGTTCAAGGTGAGCTCTATGCCCTGTTCTACGACCCAAATCTGGAGTGCGGATAGAGTCCGCCAGGCATTGGGGTGGAGTTGCCCGATAGCCATCTCGAAATATCTTAGCACACTCACCTCGAAGCTCGTCAAAGGGAGGCGAACACCGGCCTCCAGTTGTGCCTCATAAATTGCTGTCTTCCTCTTGTTAGCAAATTCGGTGTTCGCCCTCTGTGAGGTGCTGGGTCGGCTAACGAAATAATCAGGTTCTGAAGTTAGTTGGGCAAGGAGAGAGCCGAGCTCCTCCTCTTTAACTGTCGAGCCTATGCTCCCCACTCCAGGTAGTCGGCGAGGAGCTTTCTTCTTAGACGAGGTAGCAGTCCGGCTTGTATCGACAGGCTATACCCCTTCACTTGAGGAAGAACATCTACTCATACCCGGGACATTGCCACTAGGAGCATCCCCACTGGCCCTGATTCCCTCACTCGAAGATCTCTCCGAACTCATGGCAAAAAAGATAAAACGAAATACAAAAAGTTAAGAAGAAGGATGGGAAACAAACCTGGTGAAAATAAACACAAAATGTTGCGAGAGGGAGGCAACTGATAATAGTCATTTATATGATGTTTTTAGTATGTTTTTAGGTATTTAATTAAGTTAATTTTGTGTTAATTAGGTTTAATTTGAGTTTAATTTGTTAGTTTTATGTTTTTGGAGTTAATTGTAAATTTTGGTGTTTTTCATGATTAATTTGTAAGAAAAAAGGACTTAATTGTAAAAAGGCAAGAAGATTTGGGTCAAAACTGTAAATTTGGAAAATTTATGTTAAGATATTAGTGTGAATTCCAGAAGAGTTATACGTGCCCACGTGAAATGTAAAAGGAAGGATCACATGGCCACGTGAGAGATTGAACAAAACTAGACGTAACCATGTGTGAATTATCAAAGGGAGATGAGTGGCCATGTGAAGAAGAGAAGAAGAGAAACAAGTGACCACGTGATTTGAAGAAGAAACCAACACATGGCCACGTGTGAAAATATACTAGGGAACACATGGCCATGTGTTTCAAAGAACAAAATTACACATGGCCACGTGAAAGACTAAAAGGAGAAAACAATGCATAGACGTGACCACGTGGATTCCCAGTGAAGGAACACACGTGACCACGTGTGGAATAGGAACTAAATGAGCCGTGGTCACGTAGAAATACACACTAAAACCTGTGGCCACGTGATTTGATTCTCCAATTGCGCGAAGGATTTTTGACTTCCTATTTTACGCAGAATTCACTTCCTATTTGGTTTCTGCAGTTTTGGAAGAAATCTACCACGTTTTTGCCTATAAATAGTAGTCTAAAACACCAAAGAAAGAGGATGAAGGGGATCGAATTAGAGAATTAGGGATTAATCTTAGAATTTAGCATTACTTTTTCTTTAGTTTGTTTTTACGTTATTTTGCTTTCATTATTTTTTTTTCAACTTTGTCTTTAGTTTTTAATTATGTTTAAGAAGTAATTTTTCTTCTTTTGCTAATGGATTCTTGAGATCTTAAATTTTTCATTGTTATGACTTTGTTTTGAGCTTAATTTCAATATTGGTTGATTATTTCTTGGTTTTAAGCATATTCTTATCTTTGATTGTGTTGAGATTGGTTGTTGGTTTATTGAATAAATAACTAAGAATTGGTTTTGACATAGTTAATGATTTGCATGTTCTTGGGTTGGCTCTTTAAAGTTTGTGCATGATTATTATCCGAAATATGAAATGATTATGTATGAATTTTATTGGTTAATACTATGAGAGGAAGAACTAAGAATGGGTGAAAGTTAAATCTCTTGAGAAAGGCTTTAATAGACATATAGGAGGATTAATTCAGACTTTTATGCCAAGTGTTGAATTGTTCTGAATAAGGGAGTTTAATGCTTGGAATGATAATCTTGAATAAAGTTATCTGGTTTTATTTATCTGAATTCTTCATAATCACTGGCATTATTCTTTGAATTTAAGTCATTACAATGAAAGTTAAGGTGGATAGTTTCCTTAGCAAGAGAATTTCAGTTATTGTTTTGTTTTTAATTCATGTTTTAGCTTTTGTTTTGTTTAATTGTTTATTTTGTTTAATTTTTGCTTTTAACACAAAAACATTTGGGAAAAATCTCGGATTAATTTAATTCATATATAGGTATTATCCTTAGCAATCCATGTTTCCTTGGGTACGATATTTGGGGTCTTAATCTATATTTCCCTATATTACTAGCCGATCTAGTACACTTGCTAGACACCGGTCAAGTTTTTGGCGCCGTTGCCGGGGAACAGCGGTGTTGTTTGTTTAATATCTTTGGTTGAGTTAGTTTGGGATTTTTATTATTATTTTGTTTTAATTTGGTGATTGTTCTTTGCAGGAAAAATTCTAAACATCTTTCAAGATGATGCAAGATGAGGTCCAAGATTATGAAGTGTTTCTTTTAAAACAACGAATGAATAATCTACTAAGACAAAGAGAGGAGATAGAACGATTGCGTGCACAATCACAAAATCCTTATTCATCACCATCCATTGCTGAAGATTCTTATTCTCTTTTGACTTTGAGATTACAATTGGAAGAATTGAGAAGAGAGAATCAACAACTTCGATACTCAAAAGAAGCTTGTATCTCCGAGAATCAACGTCTTCATAACCAGCTTATATGTAAGAACGAGCAATTTTGGGCTGAAAAAGAGACGTGGGAGGCTACATCAAGGGCTCAAGAGGAAAAGTTTAGAATTCAAGAAGAAAAGATAAAGGCTCAAGAGGAGACAATTAGAAGTCAGAAAAATTTATTAAGGGATAAAGAGCATGGAATTGAAAAGTTGGAATCTAAGCTAGAACTTTTGAGCACTCAAGTTGATGGTGGTAAGCAAAAGGAACCAAATCATTCATTCATGGAGGATAAGGAACAAGAGGAACAATTCATATTGGAGGATAATTCATGTGTTTATTTAGAAGGTGTAGGATCTTTAGTAGAGAATTTATCACCAAAGGAGCAAGAAGGAAAGGATTCTCAAGTGGAGATACCAAATTCAATCTGCTTGAAGGATTTATTTAGGCTAGAAGAGCTGGTGGAGTTCGTGATAAATGAGCCAAAAGAGTAGTCATATTTTATTAAAGATATGGAGTTTCCGGCTTTGATATATTATGACAAGTTTCTTCTACTTATGGGAGAAAATGAGGAGCAAAGTCCGGAGAGACCTATGTTTGGATCACAAGCTCGACCGCCCGAGAGTAAAATGAGTCAAGCTGGGACTCAATAAACTAGAACTTCTTCTCTAACTCTTCTCTTTAAATTGTCATCTATTTTTTTTTTGTTTTACATGTTATTGTTTTTTTTAAGGTTTAATGCATGTTTTAGTTTGTGTCTTTTAAGTCATGAGTTTAAGATATGGGTTTGAACAAAAAGCTACTTCTAATGATTTTTATGCTTCATGATTAAATTTGGATTAGTAAGTGCTTTTAAAGGAATTAAAGAGCTAATGTGATTTTTGAGGTAAGTAAAATTGAACTTGTCAAAGATTTATGAGTTGATTAGATGTGAGTTTGATTTTAAGCTTCATGAATTTGGCATATGTTTAGTTAAAAGTGGACTACAATTGGAGTTTAATTAATTGATAGATGTGCATATTGTTGGCATAATTCAATTGTAGCTTGAAAAGAAGGAAATGCATAATTAAGTGAGTATGAGCTGTAATTGGTTTATATGGTTAAAAAATCAAATTTGATGGAATTTTAACAAACCTTGATTAAATTATTGATTTACATGAGTGAAAGATTAATATTATTAATGGGATTGAATTTAAATTGGTTGAAAGAAATTAAGGTGAAAGAAAGTAAATTTTGTGCTTTAATGTGCAGGAAAAGAAAGCTCGTGAATGCAGAAGGAAGACCCTCGCGTGCCCACGTCCTCCCTCTCCAATTCTTATGCGTGGCCACGGGTTGCTTCCTTTCTCAGTCATGCGTGGCCACGCGAAATCTTCCAAAGGCTCCTGCGTGCCCACGTGTTTGAGTGTTGCCTGGCAGAAACTTCATACGTGCCCACGTGAAGGAATCAAGCCAATCAATGCGTGACCACGTGGGAAGGTGCTGAAGATGGAATTTTACTAAAACACAACCAAACCAGCAAGCTGCTTCAAGGTATAATTTCACCCGTACCCACGTGTTCATACAGATATATCAACCCGTGCCCACGCATGTAAATCCTGCCTTTCCCACGATGCCACACACGGCCACATGACTCCCTCACCAGAAAGATGCGTGGCCATGCACAAGGCAACTTCTTCGCCCCATTAAAAATCGCGTGCCCACGTAATAATCATGCAAAAGATCTTGCGTGCCCATGTGAATGAATGTCTGCCTGGCCATAGTTCTTTGCATGCCCACGTGTGAATCCACCTACAAGGCGCTGCCAAATGATCACGGTTTTGTTTTCTTTCTTCCATTACACTTGCATTTTCTTTGCTCTTACCACTCTCCTCACTCATGCATCAACCACCACACCTTCACACACTCATATTACTACACTCACTCACTTAATCAAAGCACTACCTCACACACTCACTTACTCATACACTCAAGCACACACTTTCCATAAAGGGATCAAAGTTTAATTATACTTATGCATTAGTTCATCCCTTACTGCTTCATAATAAGGTTTTGTGCAGAAATTTTTTCATGAGTTCCTCGTTGCTAATGGATTCTTGAGATCTTAAATTTTTCATTGTTATGACTTTGTTTTGAGCTTAATTTCAATATTGGTTGATTATTTCTTGGTTTTAAGCATATTCTTATCTTTGATTGTGTTGAGATTGGTTGTTGGTTTATTGAATAAATAACTAAGAATTGGTTTTGACATAGTTAATGATTTGCATGTTCTTGGGTTGGCTCTTTAAAGTTTGTGCATGATTATTATCTGAAATATGAAATGATTATGTATGAATTTTATTGGTTAATACTAAGAGAGGAAGAACTAAGAATGAATGAAAGTTAAATCTCTTGAGAAAGGCTTTAATAGACATCTAGGAGGATTAATTCAGACTTTTATGCCAAGTGTTGAATTGTTCTGAATAAGGGAGTTTAATGCTTGGAATGATAATCTAAAAATAAAGTTATCTGGTTTTATTTATCTGAATTCTTCATAATCACTGGTATTATTCTTTGAATTTAAGTCATTACAATGAAAGTTAAGGTGGATAGTTTCCTTAGCAAGAGAATTTCAGTTATTGTTTTGTTTTTAATTCATGTTTTAGCTTTTGTTTTGTTTAATTGTTTATTTTGTTTAATTTTTGCTTTTTACACAAAAACATTTGGGAAAAATCTCGGATTAATTTAATTCATATATAGGTATTATCCTTAGCAATCCATGTTCCCTTGGGTATGATATTTGGGGTCTTAATCTATATTTCCCTATATTACTAGCCGATCTAGTACACTTGCTAGACACCGGTTAGCAACAACTTCGACGCTCCAAAGCGATAAACACAAAGGAGAAAGCAGAAAAGGAAGGCAATGAGCGAAAGCGAAAATGAAGAATGGAAGGGGAGGATTATATAGGATGTTGTGATGAATCCGAGCCGTACACGTGGCGAGGGATCCGCACTTAGGGTAGCGCGTTTAAAGCTGCACACTCAGATCGAGACACCACTAGCCGTTACACACAGTAAAATAGCCGTTACCCCCGGTAAAATAGGAAGCTATAAATGCACTCCAATAAATACACGCGTGGAAAACGGTGTCATCTTGTAAAAGCGCGTATGGCAAGGCAGCCCTGCCATACACCCCCTAGCACCTGGTCACACATACCGACCTATGTGACCAAACTTCAGATCAAAGTTCGGAAATCGCTAAAAACTCAGGCTGCCATACCAGCTCATTTGGCACAGCCGCCACGAGCTCGAATCCGGCATTACTAGGTAAACTTGCTCGGCGATTTTTCGCTAGTTGCAGACATAAATGTCGCTCTCTGGGGGGGACTTATGATAACAACCGGTCTGTTAAGCCGTTCAACGATCCGGGATAAATCGAACACCTCAATCAAAGAGGGCCCGGCAAGCCGACCTAATGCTAAATTCCTCGGGAGTCTCTAGCCGAGCTATAGTCCGGCAACAAGCTAGCCCCGATAACAACTCCACCACGATGGACAAACAACCGCCACTAACCCACATTCCCTCAAGATTCGTCTATAATGGGATAGTGGCCGGTAAAAACGGGAAACTCCTCCCATTAGCTCCTGGAAATGCGGTAAGTCCACCTATAAAAGGAGCAAAGACAGGTATGAAAAGGACTGAATTTTCTTACCTTAAAAAGATCCCTTATCCTTTCACTCAGAATTTCTAACTTGATCGTCGGAGACTCCCTTGTCGGAAATCCGTCGGTCCACTGCTTGCTTTTTTGCAGGTGTTCGTAATTGCCAGGGGTTCAAGGTGCATTTTTCCTTGTCATCAATATATATATATATATGCGTGTAATAATGTATGTATGTACCAAAAAAACGACGTTGTTTTACCAAATAATGTTAGTTCAGTTTTGAGTTCGTTAGATCAAAATCATATATATAATTTATGACAATACAAATTCTTTATTCATTTACAAAATGAAATAGACATAGCCAAATGGAACCCTCTCGTATATCCTTTCTTCCACCTGCATCACCCACCATCATTCACCCTGAGCCACCTTCAGCCCACTCCATGTCCCTCCTCTTGCTCCTGTTAGTGAGCACAAAAGGTTAGATTATGGTAGAATTGGAAAGGAATCACCAGTAGGTGTTGATCTTTTGAAAAAAAGGTCTAATTTACTCAATGTTTTTGTGGATAATCTACCAAAGGGGTGGCCTAACTTTGGATTAAGGAAAATCTTCTCATAGTATGGAATTGTAGATAGTGTTTTTGTTTCAGCAAAAGAGGATCAATATTTGGCTTGTCAAATTATCAGGTGTGGATAATATAGATAGAATCATAGAAAGGTTAAATGGATCCTGGTTACGGAATAATCATATCCCAGTCAATCCTACAAAGTATGTCAGAATGTATAAGAAGGTAAACACTGCCTTTATCAGCAAAGGTATAAGAATGCCAAAACACGATAGACCTGAGATGTTAGTAGACAAAGCATATATAGATGAAGATAAAACAAAGAAAACAAATAACAACTTCAAGCATATGAAAGTTAAATGGCCAAGTTATAGGGGCGATAAGTCCTATGCTAAGGTAACAGAATTTGATTTGTCCAGCAAAGACGGTATCCGTAATAACACTTACACAAACATGAGAGCGGAAGCTGTTAATTTTCAGTACAAGGTTACAGAGGAGGATGACAATTGGCTTAATATGATTTTGGTGGGATGGCTTTATGATGCTAAAAACATTATTAACGTACAAGAGGCTATGTTGGCTCAAGGTTATTTCTCCTGTGTTTGTAAACCTATGGGTGGTAATCTGGTGCTCGTAACATTCCCATCTTGCAACGATAAAAAGATGATGATTGAATTTTGAATAGACTGGCTGAGTGAGTGGTTTGAGTATGTTAAGCCATGGGAACCAAAGAACATTTGCAAAACGAGATACGCCTAGATTTGATGTGAAGGCTTTCATCTCCATGCTTGGAACCCAGCCTTTTTCTCAACTATTGCAGCCTTCTATGGCAGCTTCATTTGCCTTGACGAGAATACTAGGATGAAGAACTATTTGGATGTGGTAAGATTTTTGATTAGCACCTCTTCCACAACCGCTATCCACGAAACCTGAAAATAGGAATTGATAAGGTCATTTATCCCTTCAAAATCCAACTAATTTCCTCCTTAATTTTTTGAAAAAAAAATGTGAATCAAGTAAGGGTGAACTTGAATTGTCAAAAGCTCCAGCAAGTGGTGATTTATAGTTGTAAAGATCTATCATATCCCCATTGTACTCGAGCTCTGAGAAATCCCATTCATTGTCTACACATGATTCGATGGCGGCGCAATCTTACCAAAATAATTCAACTGGGTTTTTGCCTCCTTTGTCTGGCTTGGAGGAAGGGCATTTTAATGGGTAGAATGTTAAGAATGAGATTATTCAAGACTGTAATTGAAATACCGATGATTCGGTCTCTGGGCTTGTCCAAGAATTCACATTTAAGGCCATAGATAATGGAACCTTAAATGGGCTTGATTTAATTCCTTATATAGGTCCATCTAGCCTAGAAAACTTAAACATATTGCCCAACCCCAATGAAAGTCTTGTCCAAATATCCTCCAATGGTAAAGCTCTCGTAAAATTCAAAGATAAAAGAAGAAAAGCTAAAAACATTCAATCCTTCTATGCTTTAGACACCGTCAAACCCCCTTCAATTCCCCAGTTTGAAGAAAAAAAAAGAGGTAGAAAAGGGTAGGCTAAACGGGGAAAAGCTTTTACCTTTGAACAGATATTGCCAGAGATAGTAGTAGGTTGGGCAAGTAATAGATGAATCTATTTCCTAGGAGTGTATCCTTAACGTCAACAACTGCATTGCTAGAGAAGGCAAACCTGAACTCAATTCTCCTGCAAGTGAAGCCCTAAAGATCCTTGAAGTGGTAGACATGTTAGGCATTATTAAAGCAGGTAATAAAGAAAATTTCTTAGCTTCTTTAATTGATTTTGAGGTTAACAAGAGGGAGATCTGGGCAAATCTAAAAGAGAGTATATATATTAGTAGATAATAAGTTGTTTAGTGATTTAGGTTTTTATCTTTTTGTTAATATGAATTTCCTATATTAGAACACTATAAGGCTGAACTCTGTTACAGGAGAAGAAAATGCGAGGAATTGACTCAAATTGGGTAATAAAGATATGGATTGGGTTTCTTTAGATGCTAAAGGGAATAGTGGCGGCATTTTGGTATCCTGGGGTGCTAATTTTTTCCAATGTAAGTCTGTATGCCGTGGTCCAGAATGGATTTCTATCAAAGGGATACTTGTGGATATTAGGCTAGATTGTTAGATTGTAGTTGTGTATGCCTCAAGAACAAGTAGATTTGTGGAATCATCTTGAGATATTGCTTGATAAAGATTCACCTATTCTTATGGGAGGAGATTTTAAAATAGTGATAAGCTCAAAAGACAAATTGAAAAGCAATTTGGGTAGCAAGGATAAGAAATTCTAGGAATTCATTTTCAACTCGAGGTTTATCGATCTTCTGCTGATGGGGAAAAATTCACCTGGGACAGCTCTGTTAGCAGGAGCAGGATTGATTCTTAGTAAATAAGAATTGGTTATTAGAAGTCAAAGATATGTCACAATCAGCCCTTCCTAAAAGTCTTTTGGACCACATGCCTTTTGTTCTCTGCTGCTCATCGGTTAACCGGGGCCTCAGGCCTTTTTAAAAATTTCTTGATTCTTGGTTGTATGATGCTAGATTCTTAAAAAATGTAAGGTTACAGTGGTCGGACTTAAGCTTTGCACATGATGAAAACATTCAGCTTAAATTCAAGCTGATTAAAACATCTATATGACGAAATGGAATGCTTTCTATATTGGTAATGTAGACCAATTTATCTCTATGCTTGAAAGGGATATTGAAAGCCTTGACTGTGTCTTGGAATGTGAAGATATCAATGAAATCCTTAGAAAGTTCATGATGGCAAAGAGGGCTTCTCTAACCAATCTCTTATAGGGTAAATTGAGGGCTAGAGAATCTATATGGAGGCAGAAATCAAGAGTCAGATGGCTAAAGGAGGGTGACCATAACATGGGATTTTTTCATCTCTCTACGTTAGTTAGAGGTTGTCGTAGCAGCATAAGTAGATTAGTCACTCCTAGCGGGGTCATCATTCACCCATATTCGATTGAGAAAAAAGTTTTTATTTTTATAAAATCCTATACAGATAATTCTTTGAAAAAGCTTTCTTTAGCCTCATCAAATTTATTTGAGCTGCTATTCTCTTTTGAGGAAGTTAAATCTTTGATTTGGAGCTATAAGAGTTCCAAAGCTCCTGATCCTGATGGGTTTAACTTTGTATTCATTAACGGGGCTTGGGATATCATTGGGGCAGATATTTTATCTATGGTAGAAAAATTCTATGTCGACGGATTCATTCCAAATAGTGCTTTTTCATCATTTATTGCATTAATACCAAAAATTAAAGGGGCTACCAAGCTAATAAATTTATGCCCTATTAGTTTGATTGGATGCCTTGATAAGATAATTGCAAAGCTACTCACAAACAAAATTTAGAAGGTGTTAGGGAAGTGATCTTAGAAGAGCAATATGCCTTCATCAAAGGCAAACATATTATTGATGTGGTGCTTATTGCAAATGAAATATTTCACTTGCTTAAAAAATGGTTGAAGCAACATTCTTTATAAAATTGATTTTCATAAAGCTTTTGACTTTGTTAATTGGCAATACACTACAAAAAAACTGCAGATTAGCGACAGAAAATTCCATCGCTAAATACCAATTTTTCGTTGGAAAATGACTGTTAAAATTAGCGATGCCGCGACGAACAGTCGCTAATATATTAGTGACAGATTTCAAATTCAGTCGCTAATTTAGCGACGAAATATTTCGTCACAAATATTTTTTTTGTCGCTAATATATATTCCTAATTAGTCGCCGAATTACAATAATATTTAGCGACTAATTTTTCGTCGCTAATTCTGTCGCTTATTATAAATTTACCATAAAAGTTAGCGACGAAATATTTGTCTCTAATTATTTATCAAATTCTAATGTATACACAGTAGCGAAGTTTCTATCATGAATCCGTCGTTAAATTATTGCATAATTTAAATTTTTCTTTTAATCTATTTTTAAATGTTATAATCTTATATTATAAAATTCAAATATAATAGATGCAAATATAAATAATAATCTTATATTTTCATATATATAATTTGTAATGAATTCATTACAAATATACAATTAACATAAAAAACAATATATGAAACAAGGTATTGTTTATACAATCAATTTCCCTAAAATCAATAACAAATTAAATCTTTACAATTTCCTATCAAATATAAAATTATCTCCTAACTAATATTATTATAGTAATATACGCTAAGCATAAATACAATCCCTCTCCTCGTCTTCTTACTGCAATAATGGACACCAATAATTATGTCGATAAGAAACTAACTGAATCCATGGATGCAATAATGGACACCACACACATAACAAGAGCCATTTTCCATTTGAAGATACTGCACAAAGTATAGAATAGTATTTTAGATGTTTTGGCAAATAAGTAAATTATAATAAATACATTCTGTTAGAGAGCAAAAACCAAAGCAATGTTTGTCAATAGAAATTTAAAGTCAGGTCCATGAATTAAATCTGCATGTTAATTATTGTTGCAAACCTCCCAGAGTATTTACATAGTTATGAAAATATTCATACTAATTTGGAAAACAAAAGTAGCTTATTCTAAACAAGGTATATTATATATTTCACATTGGCTACTTCAACAATTACAAAAATGTATTATCCTTTATATATAATGGTTTCGAAAATTCTCACCGTCGTGATTTCTCAACTGATTAAAAAATTATCTCACCATCTTCCATCAGCAAGACAATTTCCCAAGTCAACTCATGAATTACATGATATATAATTTAACATGAAGTAAAATAAGAGGAAGTGATATATGAAAAATAATAAAAGTAATCAATTTTCCACATAGAAAAGGAGAAATTCGGGTATAAATAATAGATTAGGCAGCTAATTAAGTTCAACAAAGTGACTTGTAAACCATTCAGAATTAGCTTAATAAGTAAACCTAGAGCTAATTTCAACAGAGAATTATGTCAAAATTCCTGTAGGTAAAGAATATCAACGTGAATTCTGTATTGCAATATTGGTCAATGATGTATTAGCATTGACATAGTAACTGTCAATATCATATTGTTATAGCAATTGTCAAAGAAAGCTCTCGGTAGTTGGTAGCAAATTTAGAGCTTATTACAAGGAACAACCATATTATTTGTTTACAATTTCAAGCATACAGTCAAATTACTTTCCTTAGGACCATCTAGAGGAGTTTCAATAGTTACAACTCTCTCCAACTAAACCACAATTCATTGTTCAATAGTACTCCATGTCCTGAACTCCTACTCATCATTAACAACTAAAAAACACACCAATAGTAACAAATAAAGGGTAGAAATACCCGAATCAACATCTTCAGTAAGTGATGAAAGAGTATTGGTTGGGCTTGTTGAATCTGTATTTCCAGATGGCTCTTTGTTATGACTCAAAGCAAAGCTGTTTGAAGGGCTGCTACTAGTCCTGTTACCCTATGAGAAAACGAAAAAAATATTTGAAATATTTCAGAAGTGGCTGCTGCATCATAAAGCCATCTCGCAAAATTAGAAGAAATACAAGAATAATTTAAATTTAATTTTCAGTTCAAATTAAACCTCGAAAAATAATTATGCATGTTAGATTTATTTTTTTAATAAATTTTTATATTTATGTGATCTCAATCAATGATCATATTAATATAATCTAAATATAGTTTATTTGCAACTTGTTTATGTGTAAGAGAGTTTGCATACTTGCATTAAATCTCATGCTACTCGTTTCATTCCATTCGATGTGACAAATTTTAAGTTTTCACATAAGTTTTTTAAAAAATTATTAATTATTTTAAGTTTAAGAAATTAATTTCTTAATTTCTTCAATAAAATTTGTCTTCTCCTACATTAGACATACAGTTAATAGCTCCAAATGCATCGTATTCACTTTCATCCCTCTTAGTTCATCAGCCAACTTCTCCAAATCCTTCCATTTTTAATTTTTGAACCCAACATAATCATTGATTAGTTAATTGAAAAATTATGATCATTCATGAAATTGAAGTTTAACTGAAACTCTGATTGTTTACCTAAATGGAAAGATTCTTTATGTGAACAGGGTAGTTATCTGAAGAAACAAGAACTTCGTTCAGACACAAACAAGGATACACTCTAGAGAAAATAAGTTGTGCATTTACAAATGAAATGTAAGGTGAATATACTAGCAGTCAGGAAACTTACAGCATAAATGACTGCCCAGAGCTCAGATTGTGTAAGACTCCATTCGGTTGACCCACTGGTAAAAAAGCATACTTTAGGCAGTTTAACAGACAGAACTATTACCGAAAGCTATTTTCACTTCAAATGTTGTGGTGCTTGATAATTGACCTTCAGTTTTAAGCAAATTCACTCTTTCGGTACTGCAAGAATATGTTCATAAAAGAAACTGAAAATTGATCTTTAAGAAAACAATATATACAAGCAAATATTGGGAATTATTGCACCAACATATGCTAAATCATGAACCCCAACACCAAAAGGCTAAAAGGAGAACCTCTTAAACTTACCCTGTCATCACAGCCAGGAGGAATGTAAAGACTGGAATTGCAGGCTGTATTGCAGCAGCATACGTTGGATTGGTGTAGCTAAGTCCAATAAGAAACAATAGCTGGTTGCCAAATATCCTATGAAACAACAAAAGCAGAGGTTTTTATTGCTAGGATGTTGTATCAGATATTATTATAGCCCTCACTTGTGATAAGATTGCATCAATAAGAATGGATTAGAATAGACACACCCGGTTAACCCAAGAAAGAAAAACGTCAGCAGCAGGCGGCTAGTCATAGGTTGTCGAATCCTTCTGCAAAAGAGAAAAACAAAATGTCGTTTAGTTCAAACATACATTGATCAGCCAGAAGCAAAATCCGAAGTTATTGGAAAAGCTGTTCCATAACTCTCACAACTAAATTTATAAAGGAAATGCATTACAAATACACATCATATCTCCGAATCACATTATGCTACCATCATCAAAGAACTACACAAGTGCAAACCAGCCACAGTATGCTCATTACATGATCTTGGCAATATTACTTAGCTTGAATTAGTATCTCATACACAAGATTGATTAGATATAATCCTACAACGTAAAGGGTAATAGCTTGCATAATACGCATTAAAACCACAAAATAAATAAAACTAATTCATGATAGTTTAAAAAAAAGTTGCATAGTCTAAGATTAAGATTGAAATCCCTGACCCATCTAAAGAAATTGATACTGTTGAAGAAAACAGAATTTCCACAGTAAAAATAAAATCTAAACCCACAGCTTGTTCCGTATAATGCGGATACATCTAATCTAACATAATAAAGAATTCTATATAGTTGCTATCACAAGCTTGAAATACTTACACTAGCATAACATCCTCCACTGAAGATGCAATTGGTCCAATGATTTCCATAGTCCCAGAATCACATAATGAACTAGTCAGGATAGCATCGTTAAAGAAATCAGCATAGCAAATCCGTACTGCTCAAAGACTACAATTCAGCATAGGAAATAAGCATGTGCATAATCTCATCCAGCTAGACAACCTAAATCTTAGCTCTACATATTCAAATGGAATTGGGCTTGTCTCATCTCTGACGCCTATTAATTGTTATGGAATAAAAGAAGTAGGGCTAATAAATCTATGAGCAAAGAGAAAAGTCATGTTAAAATTATGCCTACACTAGGGCGAACCACTGACATTCATGAACCAATTCAATGATAGACGGTCATATATGTTGAGTAGTTATGTTACTTTAAATAAAAAAGAGGGAAATAGTTACTTCAAGCTAGGAAGGGTCATGTGCCTCAAAATGTTTGGGTGCTGAAGAACAAATGCCTTCCATTCTTCTCTATTAATCTTTCCATCTTTATCAGCATTTGCATCTGCAAATGTCTAAGTAAAGAAAGAAGTCGATGTTAGTATAAGCTAACCTCAAAAGACATGGAAAACTCCTTCCCTTTTTCTTCTCAAGATAAAGAGATCAAGGAAAAAATAAAAAAATCTATCTCCACCTTATTAATGATCTTTTCTAAATAAGCCTCCGAGAGTTGCACGCCGGATTCCTAAAAAGTTGCATTTAACATTACTCTAACCTGAAAACTACTATAACAGTCAGTATCACCCACTGGACTATAATGACATACATATAAATATATATCAGAAGAAGAATGGATGATACTGTCAGTAATTCAATCTGCAAAGATCGGTTTTTGATGCCAGGTGAATTATCCATCAAAACCAACAAGGCAACAAAAAGCTGCTCCACAGAGACGCTAAAAAAAGAGAAAAAACACAATTAAAGCAATAATGATACAGAATATGACTCCAGACAAATACAAATGCACTTGATAACTACTAACTTATAAGGGCAATGTTTTTGTCAGGGCCAATAGAAAATGCAGCTTAAAATACCAAAGCAGAATATTTCTCCAATAAACCAAATTTTTTTTGCAGAACTGACTCAATTAGCATAGAAAATGGGGACACGAAATATGAATCCTAAGGGGAAATTAAGAAACAAAAATCGGCAAAGACTATACCTTGAAAGAAAGCAATTGCTTTCTACACGAGGCAGAGAATCGAGGAACAGTAAGCAAAGAAGAATAAACAGCTTGCTGTCGCTATTTAATACTGCCATCTAGTCATGTCCCTTGCAAAGAGATTTTAAAATGTTAACAGCATAATTTTAAAATGTTCAAATCCCTAAATCTGAAATTTCTCCCCTTTCTCACAATTTTCTCATCACAAGCTGAAATTAAGTGAGAAATCAAGGCTTACCTAACATTTAATGGAAGTAAAGCAACCATTAGGGGCGGATCTAAGTGGAGGCCGGCTGATTTGGCTGAAAATTCCCACAAACGAGTGGCGGCTCTCCCTGTTCGATTTGCCAGTCGCCGACGAACGAGGGGGAGTAGATGATACCGGATGCTCACCTTGCCGTTGAAGGTTGACCAGGGGTGGTAGGGTCGCCATCGCCACCGTAGTTCATCGAAAAACAAAGAAAAATCGACTGGGTAGAGAGAGGAGAAATCGAGGCTGCTAACGGCGAAGGCACATCACTATGTAGATGAACGCTGGCGAAGGAGGTCCACGAAATAAGGCGCGCGAGTTGTCGCCGTCGCAGCGGTTGGTGTGGTGGATGACCGTTCCTCTCTCGCCCCTCTGCCCCTTTTCGATTAGGGTAAAGAACCCAATGGTTCATTTATTATTAAATTCAATATATATATATATATTGAATACATATTTATTATAAAAATTATTTTATAATTATCGTCTATAGAATTTCCCCAAGATATTTCCTTCTCCCATTTCTTATTATTATTATTATTATTATTATTATTATTATGCTAATTTGTGATTACTATAAAAATGTATTTTAATTTAAATGCACTAATTCAAAAGTCTAAAAATAATTGCTTAATCATCCTAAGTGCTTGATAAAATTATACCCCTACTCACCTAAATAAAATATTATTCACAAGTTAGAAAATATTTCGGTTAACCCAGATTCGAGGCGTTACACCTACACTATAAGAAAAATGGCAAAAAATTTTCCAAGAGTAACAGTTTATATAGTTTTGCTCGCAAAATATCTGCAAGGAGGAGTTTGGCAAGAGTAACAGTTTATATTCAAGGATTATTTGGTAAACATATAATTAAAATTTCTAATAATTAATATTTGATCAAAATTTTAACAAAATAAAAATAAATAATTAAATTTTTTAGAATTATTTTAAATGAGATAATAAATTTTATATTATTATTTTACAATTCTTTATTTTTATTAATCTTCATAATGTAATTATAAAATAAATATAACAATTAATTTATTATTATTATTAAAAATATAAATTTTCTAAATAAATAAGTTTAGATTTTGGGATAATTGACAAAAAATTATTAAAAATGTAAATTTTCTAAATAAATAAGTTTAAAAAACAGATCAAGTATTCACATATTGAACTCACTTCAAATCTCTCTTGAATATGCTCTACTAAAAAACACATCACTGGTATAATAATCCATGTTTTAGATTAACAAAAATTATAGAAAACCAAAGCTTCTATAAAGTATAGGAATAAAAACGTTTTTACTTATACTCCAAATAAAAATAAAATTTACCCAAAAAGAATCAGCAACCTCTTTTTTGCAACAAAAACTGAACTTACAGACCTTAAAAACTAATCTTCACCATTCAAAATTAACAACAAGGAGATTTGAATGTACTCACCAAAAATCAGGCCAATCTAACGGCAAATGATTTTTCGATCGTCTTCGTATACAAAACTAGTCATTAAGTAAAAAATCCAGAAAATAACCTCTTTTTTGCAACAAAAATCGAACTCACAGACCTTAAAAACTAATATTCACCATTCAAAATTAACAACAAGGAGTTTCGAACTTACTCACCAAAAATTAGGCCGATCTAACAGGAAATGATTTTTCGATCATCTTCACATACAAAATTGGTCATTATGTAAAAAATCCAGAAAATAACCTCTTTTTTGCAAAAAAACACTGAACTTACAGATCTTAAAAACTAATCTTCACCGTCCAAAATTAACAACAAGGAGTTTCAAATGTACTCACCAAAAATCAGGCCAATCTAACGGTAAATAATTTTTTGATCGTCTTTGTATACAAAACTGATCATTACGTAACAAATTCAGAAAATAGCCTTTTTTTTGCAATAAAAACTAAACTTACATACCTTAAAAACTAATTTTCACCATTAAAAATTAACAACAAGGAGTTTTGAACGTACTCACCAAAAATTAGGCCAATCTAACGATAAATGATTTTTCGATCGTCTTCATATACAAAACTGGTCATTAAGTAAAAAATCCAGAAATAACCTCTTTTTTGCAATAAAAACCGAACTCACAGACCTTAAAAACTAATCTTCACCATTCAAAATTAACAACAAGGATTTTCGAACGTACTCAACAAAAATTAGGCCGATCTAACGGCGAATGATTTTTCGATCGTCTTTACATACAAAATTAGTCATTATGTAAAAAATCAGCCATTTTTTTTGCAATAAAAACTAAACTTACAGATCTTAAAAACTAATCTTCACCGTCCAAAATTAACAACAAGGAGTTTCAAATGTACTCACAAAAAATCAGGCCAATCTAACGGCAAATAATTTTTCGATCGTTTTCGTATACAAAACTGGTCATTACGTAAAAAATCCAAAAAAACAGCCCCTTTTTTGCAACAAAAATTAAACTTACAGACCTTAAAAACTAATCTTTACCGTCAAAATTAACAACAAGGAGTTTCGAATGTACTCACCAAAAATCAGACCGATCTAACGACAAATACTTAACCGTTGAATCTTTACTTACACTATTCCGTATAAAAGTTATTCAATGTGTGTGTGTGTATATATATAGAGAGAGAAAATTTATGTTTAAATAAATCGAGAAAACCGTGTTATATTATCGTTCTAAGCTAATAATCATGTATTGTTAGAGAATTTGATAATGATCAAGAATATAATTTCACGAAAGATTATTTTATTTTATTAAATAGTGAATTTCATGCATAATTGAATTATTAGAACTAATAATTGACTAACACGTCTAACAAATACATACATATAAAAAAATACTCATTTATTTATGGGTTCGGTTGCATATATTTGATAAGTCATCATTTTGAACTAGTTTACACTTTACACCAACTAAACTAACAGTTATTGAGATATTGCAAAAACCATCAACAATATATACAATAGCTATGCCATGAATGTCTTTTTTTATAAATTAAATATAAATTACAAATTTTTTTATTATTATTTTAAATGAAATAATAAATTTTATATTACTTTTTTATAAATATTTATTTTTATTAATCTTGAACACGCAAATATATAATAATCTTAATAATTAGTTTATTAATATTATTATTAAAAATGCAATTTTTTTAAATAAATAAATTTAGATTTTGGTATAATTGTTAAAAAATTATTATCAACTAATAAAATAATTTCTAATTTTCAGTTATAAAATAAATTTCTAATTTCTAAAAAAAATTATTTTTTACTTTATTTGCGACGGATTAGCGACTAAAATTTCATTAGCAACTAAAATTTTCCCAACTAAATTAGCAACTAAAATTTTCCCAACTAAATTAGCGACTAAAAATTTCGTCGCTAAACCGTCGCAAAAAAAGGCGCTAAATTTTCCCTCATAAATTAGCGACTAAAATGTTCGTCGCTAATTTTTTTGGAACTAATTTTATGAATAAAAAATTATAAAATTTAGCGACGGAACTATTTGTCACTAATTCCATCGCAAAACATGGCGCGTACACTTCCCGCCAATAATTAGCAACTGTTTTTTCATTCCATCGCTAATTCGTCGCAAAAAAATAGAAAATATCCTTTCTGCGATGGAATTGTAGAACAGTCGCTAATCCGTCGCAAAATTTGCGACGAAAATGATGCCATCGCTAATTTTAGTCGCTAATTGACAGTTTTTTTTTGTAGTGATAACTTGACTTTGTTATGAAGCTAATGAACTTTGGGGTTAAATATAGGTTTTGGATAAAGAATTGCATCAGTTTAGCTAAGGTATATATTTTTGTTAATGGTTCCCCTATGGTAGAAATTGATAAAGCCTTTGACTCTATTAATTGGCAATACCTCGACTCTATCATAGAGCTAATGAACTTTGGGGTTAAATGGAGGTCTTAGGTAAAGAATTTCTTCAATTTAGCCAGGGTATCGATTTTGGTTAATGGTTCCCCTACGTCAAAAATTTAACTCTCCAGTGGCTTACGGTAAGGCGATCCACTCTCTCCTTTTTTATTCCTCGTTGTTGGGGAAAGACTATTAGTGCTCATAAAAAAAGCTAATGAAGTGAAGATTTTTAAGGGTATTAACCCTTTCCTTGGTAATGCGAAGGAACTTTTAGTCACCCATATCTAATATACTGATGATGCAATCATTTTTAGAGCCAAACTTGGATTATATCATCCAAATGACAAGAGTCTTAAAAGTCTTTGTTGCCATCTTAGTACTATCAGTTAATTTTTGTAAAAGCTCTTTAATTGGGGTAAATGTTAGTCAAGTTTGGCTTAAAGATTATGCCAGTCTGGTAAGATGTAAAATTAAAAATTTTCCTTACTCGTATTTGGGTCTTCTGTTAGGGGCCAATGGATCCATAAAGTATAATACTGACAGCTCATCTTTGGGTAACCCTGGTCCTTTTGGAATTGTTTTAGTTCTAAGGGATGCTACTGGATTGTCTATTTGTCTATTCTCTTGTAACATTAGGGTAGGAAAATCGATTATTGTAGAAATTATGGTGATTTATAAAGCCCTTCAACTATCCACAATTTTTCTCTCACAACAAGACTTGGAAGTTCAATTTGAACTTAACTATTGTCTCCTTATTAAATGGAGCGATGGAAGATAGACCTTGGAAGTTAGGAAGAGTATTTAACAAGATAAGCAATTATATTTCTAAGCTTAAAAGAGCCATTTTTGCATATATTTGGAAGGAATGCAACCACTTTGCAGACAATTTGGCCAAACAAGGTGTGTTTAGGGAATTAGACTTTATTGCTTGGTTAAACTAGTAGTGTCCGTTGTTTGGGATTATATGGTATAGCATTGGGTGTTTGGTTTGGGTATTCAAAACTTATTTATGTTGGGCCTGCTCTACTACAAATTTTGTATCCTCCATATTTTTTATGCAACTAATTTGGCTTCTCGGTTCTCTTCATTATTAGTTTTGTAGCTATTCAGTTAGGTTCTGCTGTTCATTGTGTTGCAATAGTTGGAGTCTTCTGCTATCAATATGGTTTTCTTGCTTGAGCAGGGGTATTTTTTGCTATCTTTTCCTTCCTACTAGTATTCTTTTGGTTGTTCTGGTCGTGGCTGATGATCTTCTTATCTTGGTTGAAGAAGTGTTCTATACTATAATGTGACTGGCGGTCTTTTTTTTGTATCAAGGGTGAGGTGGAATTGCATGTTATCTCGGATGTTTTGGCAATATTTTGGTGGTTCATGCTTATATTTTTGTATGAATTATGAGCCTTTTGTTTTCTTTTTAAGAGTAGGCTGCTTTAGCTTATATTCTAGGGGCTGCTATTATCTTTTATTCTGAACTTTGCTTGTTAAGTCTTGGTTTTCTAGCAGTGGCTACATGTATGTACTCTATATAACCTATTGGCTATTTGCTGTTTGCAATAAAAATCAACTGCTTATAAAAAAATGAAACAGATGCACATATAAATAAATACACACACATACACATGCACACGCATGGATGCATATGCACACACACACACAAACACATACATTCATACATGTATGTATATACCCAAAAAGTCATCATTTCACAAAATTTACTTAATTCAATTTTGAGTGAAATTAGAAAAAAGATTATGATTTATGACAACATAAATTTTGAATATATCAACAAATTGACGCAATATAAATAGAGTTTGGATTTTTGTTTTAAAAAATAATTAAATTAATTTTAAAAAATGAAAAATAAAAATAAAATAAAAATATTTTAAAAATTTGGGTTATTTGGATTAATTCATGACACAATCCATTTAGATTAATTTCGAATCAACCTATTTTAATTTTGGATTAAGTAGGATCTAAACCTAAATTTTTGCGTCAAAATTAAATAAGGTCATATGCTTTTTTGTCTTAAATTCAAGCCAATTTTTCGAGCAGATTCGAACACACCAGTGGAGATGGGAGGCAAAAGAAGTACAATACCATTAGGAATCAAATGAAAATCTCATCGTTACCAAAAGTGGTCGGAGTTGGCTGAAATAGCCTTAAAAAATTTTATATATATATATATATATATATATATATATATACCAGTTCAATTTTCTTCGAGCTATATATGGAGATTTTTTGAAAATGGAATATTTTTTGTAAAATTTTTAAAAATTGGTACAATAGTAAAATATTTTGAAATTTGATATGTCTAAAACTGGCTGTGGAATGGTCAATTTTTGTCAGAATAAGGCTTACACAAATAATAGATTTTGATGTCAAAAACTGGGTCTTCGTGTGCCAGTTTCAAATAGATTAATTGTAGAAAAAAACACTTGGATGCAGTTTTAGCAAGCTCATGGGTCTTATTGTAGGAACAGTTGCATACAGTAAAACTTGTGATTCTTGCTTCAAAATTTTGAATTATATTTATTTTTTTCATTTTAAAACCACTTCTTTTATCAATTTACATGCATTATTTCATTCTTAATTTACACACTCTTTTATTCTTCATTTACACAATTTTTCATTCTTAATTTTATCAACATTTCTATTTTTCTTTTCCTTTTCTTTCCAATTTTATACTATCAAAATATAATTAATTGATTCAATTTTTTACCAAGTTATTTTGAAATTAAAAAAAAAGTAATATTATGTAGATATATTATAATTTAATTTTGTTAAGCAAAATTTATGTTATTATTAACCTTATTTTAGTGTTTAATTTGTAGGTGATTGTAATTTTGAAATATATCTAATAACAACAAAAATATTAATGTCTACAATATCAAAAGTAAGTTATTAAAAAGTACTGACGTGTGTTATATGATTTAGTTAAAAAATTGTATTCGTATGATTTAGTTTTAAAATTGATAAACAATTTGATTTGCAGGAGTTTATAAGTGAATTGAAATTATAATTTAAGAGATTTATGGAATAATTAATGTATAAATGTATGCATGTGCATGTATGTATGTACGTACGTACGTACGTATATATGTATGTATGTATGTATGTATGCATGCATGCATGTATCCATACACTACAAGAAAAATTCTTTTTAACGAAGGGAAATCTGACCGTTAAAAGTTAAAATCCGATTGTTAAAACACTATAATGATAAAAAACATCCGGTCATCACCGATCGCTAGAAGCCTTATCGTTAATAATATAGATGATCAGATTGATGACCGATCGTTAAAGGTATTCACGACCGAAAAAAATCTGATCGTTAAATATAAATTTTTAATGAAGGGATTTCACTTCGCTAATTGTGTTATGCTTTTAATGGAGGGAATTTCTGTCATTATAAATTTCCTTTAACTGCCAGATTTTCCCTTTATTAATTGTTTTTCACTTTCAGCAAAGGGAAATCCGATCATAAAAATTAGTTTATAACTACCAAAATTTCCATTTGTTGATTGTTTATATCTTTCAATGAAAGAAAATCTGATCATTAATGATTACAAATCGTGATCGGATTTTTCCTTCATTAATTGTGCTTCATTTTAAGGACGTCGTGACTCTTGATTGCGATCAAATTTTCAATCGCTAAATGTAAATCCGATCATTCATATAAATAATTTTATTTAAATATGTCATGTACACCTTATTCACACTCCCACACAAACATACATATATAAAAATATAATAAATAGTCTTTTCATAAATTGCAAAAATTCAATTACAAAGTATACCAATATTTTAAAATTATTTAACATTCTGTTTGTCACATACAAATTTGTTTATAAAAATATTCCCTTGCTATACCAACATTTATCTAACTAGAATTTTTCAGAAAAATAAATAATGAGCGTCAAATCTTTGTTGTCCATTGGTTGAAAAACTTGCAGAATTTAAAACATAAATTTAGAATTAATATCATTTATAAAGATAGTAGATCAAATGGCTAAGAAAGTAAAAAATAATAATAAGTTTAATAATATAGTAAATATTATCATATTGCAAATCAAATAGGATGAGAATTTATGTAGAAAGACTACAGAAAATACATATAAAATGCAATCACAATCATGAAATAAGAAATTATTAATATTTCAAAGAACCATATATATGCTGCCATATACTTAAAAAATATTATAGAATTTTGTGTATACTTTAGAACATATTTACTTACTTGTTAAATGCTTCACTTCATTAGGAATTCACTTGAAGATGGAGATGCAGGATACATATTACATTTAACCAAAAATTGCAGCTTTAAGTTGTGCGAATTTACTATTATAAGCTTCGATTTTTCTTTTCAATTATAGATTTTTTTCTTAAACTTTATTTATCTTAGATGACAATGCCCCTTTCGATGAACTAGGCGCTTTCAATTATGTTGTAGTTACACTACCCCCCAAATCTAGGAACATGATCTTTTTATTGAGGTCCAAAGACTTTGTTCGCTACCTCTATGTTAGAAAGAGAAGGTTCTGATACCACCAATTCTTTAATTTTAGTCTATAATATGAAAATAATTTAAAATGTATTAACATATTGAATAAAAGGTAGCATAATGAAAATTAAACCAATCATACACACATATCTTTCATGGATGGTAGTTTCAACAAGTTTATTATCCTTTTTGAGTGTCTTAAATAACATGGTAGCCAAATTTGGTGTATTACCATCTTTGCCTCCCTTCAAAATAAGTATAAACATATCAAATGAAACTTTTTTAATTAATGAATAATAAATTCTATAATGATGTTTTAATGAGGATAAATCACCTGTTGATACATAATATCTCTAAATGACTTACTGCCTGTGTTCGTCCCCGAGCAAATTTGAACAAACCAACTTCTCAGAATAATCAAACTCAAAGTTAGATTTAAAGAATTCAAGATTAAATTCAACATTTAACAAGAGCACTCAATAAAATTATGGCTAAAACAAACTCAAACAAGGAAATAAGAATCAATTTCCTTATGCGAAAGACTAAAACAATTTAAGCAATTTTCAAAAACAAAACACCAATGCATCTTATAATCAAGCTTTAGAATTGAAGTATACTAAGTACACTTAAGGTTTCACACTTGAAACTCTAGAAACACTATAGGCCTCTCCTTTAGCACTGGAACCCGAAGGTCATCTCCGCTAAATAACTCAAAGAAAAACATAGAATCACTTAGGTCTTAATTAGGTTGTAATGAGGTTTAAGGTATTGGCTATTAAAGAATGGTCAAAGGATAATCAAAGAGAATTAGCCACTCTTTACTTGAATAAATTACATTTCTACCTTTTCAAAATATTAAGCACAATTCCCTTGTAAAGCTTACTTATTGACATTCTTAAGCATTGAACAATCCCAAAATAGAAGTAATAAGATTGAAATCCCTCTTTTTTTTATGAGAAGTCCTAATTTCTTTCCCTTTTTAACTACCCCACACTTAAAATTTTGCCATATGCTAGCTTTATTTATTTTTTCTTTCTTCTTTTAGCTTATTTTGCTGGCAAACTACAGAAATAGGGGTAAAACAAGGATATTTATACAAGCACTTGACTTCATCACACAATTCTTGCCCCAAATGATTCAATCATTCTCATTACACTTAATTTCAATGCCCAATAAATGTAAACCTATCCAAATCTAGAGTAGCCAATTCTAGAGGGTAGATAAAAGCTTTTAGGCTATATGGTTTATGATAAGTGTAACAAAAACAATAAACATGGTACGCTTTAAGCATACCTCATTAAGCTCAAATTGGCTAACAAAGGTTAATCATATCAAAAGGGTAGGAAAACAGTCTTTTTATTAGCTTAACAAGAAAAATCTGCCTAGATCACTTTCTAAGTTGCTTGAGTTGCTTTTATGCTTCGAAGGGTGATGAGGAAGGTTCTAATGTCCTAAAATTCCTTGCTCAACTATTTCAATGCACTGGTTTTTCTAAAGTTCAAAAACTGGTCTTTACGTTTAAAATATGCCGAAACTAATAATTATAAACCAAGCTGAGTAATAGATTAGCTCAAAATTTTAGTGAACAACCTACTTGCCTTACTACTAAATCATAATCTTGATTATTGCACAATCTCAATTTAAGTTCAATTTGTTCAAATTCTGAGAAGAACTAGGGCAAACTAAGCTTTATGTAAGCTAAGTGATACATGCTGATTAACTATGTATTCGAAGGACAAAAACAACTAAGTAACCAAGAACTAGCAACTATTCATATCATCACTGAGTTAGTTACAGCACCAAGTTGCTCCTAAGATTACTATTACACACCAAAAAGTAAACTAAAAATTAAAAACAAAACAACATAAAACATAAGAACATAAGTGTTTTCATGATATAAAGAAAAAGGAAAAGTAGACTTCCTGGATTTTAGCAACATTCTAGAGCTTAGAGAAGCACTACCCCCCTCACAAAAGTTTTTGCTGTCCACAGCAACTCAAACTGGATTCACTCGGATGGCGGAGGCGATGGTGGTGGAAAGCGCCTCCAAAACTCAACATTGAATCGTTCAAAGTCTTTGCACAGGTCACTAATATCGTCTTGCATATTATCTAGCCTTTCTATGACCTGATTCATGAAAGTCACAAGTATTGGAGGAACTTCTGGCTGTGCAGGAGCTGGGGCAGCGACTGGAGTAGGAGGCTGTTGTGCTGGACCTGCTGGGTTGGGTGCAACATCTTCTGGTTCCTTGTCGCGATTCCGGCCAATGGTGATTAACTGTAAATACTCATCTCGGGTAGACCAGTGCCTCCCGGGTTTCAACACTAAAATTTTCATTCGAGTTAGCATATCATAATCAAGGAATTTGGTCTCACCGAGGGATTGCCACCTGTCCATGTGGCCCACATGGTCAGCCATTATTGTTGCTACCCATCCCAAAGATGTCTTTCTGATTTTGGAATTCTTCTTTTGTAACTCCTCGATTTTGCGAGATAAAAGCACAGCACCATTGATCTTAATTCCTTCCACCATACACCGTAGAAGCATACATTCTTCAGCATTAATTGCACCCGTACTGCCAAGACAACTAAAGAATGTGATAGATAAAAATCTATGTAAAATTCACAATGCATGGCTGCCTAAAGTACGTGCTTTCATCTTGCTTGTCCTGTATTCAATTGGATTGAGGGGATCCTGAATAAATTCCCAGTTCTCTTGATGTGTAGCATTTGGTAACTCTCCTATGGCAATGGTTGGGAATCCCAATTTTTTAGCAAAATCAGGAAAAAGCAAGGAATAGCGGCGCCTACCAAGCTTAAAGCTTACAATGCCCAAATCCTGTTCATCTTCAAATGTTAGCTTAAAAGAAGTGAAAAATTGTATGGCGATATAAGGGTGAACCTCAGGTCTCTTGGAAATGAATTGTTCCCAGCCAATGTTCTGGATAAGGGGGTATATTTCATCCCAAAGGTTGCCATCTACAATATCCAAGAAAAACTCACGGAGGTATACCGGCTTCTCGAATTTCATGTCCTTGAAGTACTCATACAATTATGCATTTTCTTCATCAATGTAAGCAGGAATAGGCTTTGCTGTAGATATGGATGCTTCCTCAGTTCTTGCTTTTTTCGGTGCCACTACACAAATATAATCATGCCAAATTAAATGACATAGTAAAGGAAATCACAAATGGCATGGTTTAAAATTTCAATTGTTGTGCAACGAATGAATTTTAATAGATAAATGGTAATGGAATGCAAATGGGATGAGAAAAACAAATGGCATAATGATGAAAGGATGACTTAGAATTTATACAAATAGTTAAGCTTTTTCTTTTGAAACATTTGATCGAGCACGTTGTGTGCATGACTTTATAAAGCTTTAACCAATGTAATCGAAACTATCTCAAACCCAAATTGATATCAAGATACTCTATTACACACACTTAACTTAATGACAAGCAGAACCATCTCAAACCATAGCAAGAAAGAATGCAAAACCTCACTTCAAAATAGGTACGAAGACACAACTTTGAGGAATAAATTGAGAATCCAACAAAGAAATAAAACAAGTTAAAGGAACAAAGAAACTTACTTGAGTGATGATGGACTGAAGGAGGAAAATCTAAGAAGCAAAAGTCTTACTCGGTGGAGTAGAAATTAGAGAACCCAAGTAAATACGCTTAGCAACCGGGAAAACGTAGCAAATACAAGTGGGTGAGTGAAAAAGTGAAGAGAGGGGGCTTTAAATAGGGGCACACACTCGGTGGAATGAGGGACACTCGGTGGAGTGTCCTCACACTCTACCGAGTGTGACTTCACGGGAAACCAAAGCAAGAAATTTGATTTTTTTTAAGAACAAGGACACTCTGTAGAGTAAAAACACACTCTACCGAGTGTGATTTCACTCGGTGGAGTGTGAATTTACTCCACTGAGTGTGATGACACGGCTCAAAGCAAAAATAGAGCAAAGAAGCTTTTAACCAAAACCAAACAATAAATTATGTTTAACTCTACAATTTTTTTCACCTAATCCTCACTAAAAATCATGCCCTCCCCTATAATGAAGATCAGTAATACTCACCTGATTGAAACTTCGGTTTGCACAAAAATTAAATCAAGGACTAATTGCTTAATTGCTTGTGTTTTTGCTTGATTTTTTTTTCTGCACTCTGCTGCTGCTAAAATTCCAGATGAAGACTATTAAAAACATGAGATATTCATTCCCTTATAACATGAAAAACTTGGGACACCTAAAAGCTTAAGACAAACTTTAAATGGCAAAAACTTTAAACTACACAAACAAAACCTATTGTTAAAATGAAAACCTATTACGAGAAAAAGGAAGAGAAATAGTTCTGAGTTTTTGTTAGTCCTCAGCTCGACTTTTAGAACTGCCTTACTGGTTAAGAGGTACCAGAGTACTGAGGGTCATTCAAATGCATGCTAATGACACATTGAACAATTTCTCCCTCGTGAAAGATCTTCAAGCGGTGGCCATTTACTTTAAGTACTTTACCAGTGTCCAGGCTTTGAATTTCCACTGCACCATAAGGAAACACATTAATGACAACAAATGGGCCAATCCAGCGAGAACAAAACTTACCGGGCATAAGCTTCAAACGAAAATTGTATAACAACACTTTTTGACCAGTCGTAAATTGTTTCCTAATAATCATATTATCACGAAACAATTTAGATTTCTCCTTATAAATTCTTGAATTCTCGTAAGCATCCAACCGCAGCTCCTCTAATTCTTGTAATTGCAATAACCTTGACTTACCGGCCTTATCTAAATCCATGTTACATTGGCGCACAGCCCAATAGGCTCTATGTTCGATTTCCACCGGTAGATGACATGCCTTACCAAAGATTAAACGATAAGGAGACATACCTATAGGAGTTTTGTAGGCAGTACGGTATGCCCAAAGAGCGTCGTCTAAATGAAGACTCCAGTCCTTTCTTCCTGGATTGACTGTCTTTTCCAAGATGGATTTAACTTCTCTATTTGAAACCTCGGCTTGTCCATTGGTTTGGGGGTGATATGCAGTAGCGACTCTATGATTCACTCCATACTTCTTCATCAAAGCTTCAACCGATCGATTGCAAAAATGTGTTCCTTGATCACTGATAATTGCTCTTGGAATTCCAAACCTAGCAAAGATGTTAGCTTTGATAAAACCTACAACAGCTTGAGAATTATTAGTTTTGGTGGCTTTAGCTTCCACCTATTTTGAAACATAATCCACAGCCAAAAGAATGTAAGAAAAACCACAAGAAGAAGGTAAAGGACCCATAAAATCAATACCCCATACATCAAATATTTCACAAATGAGAATTGGGATTTGAGGCATTTCATTCCTACGTGATAATGCACCTACCTTTTGGCACTTTTCACAAGTTTTGCAAAATTGATATGCATCTTTAAATAAAGATTCCCAGTACAAACTGCTATCTAAAACTTTCCTAGTAGTTCGTTTTGGTCCAAAATGTTCTCCGCATGCATAATCATGGCAAAATGCTAAAATGGATTAAAACTCATTTTCAGGCACATATCTCCTAATTATTTGATCGGAACAAAATTTTCATAAGTAAGGCTCATCCCAGTCATAGTATTTAGAATCACTTTTTATTTTTATCTTCCTAGGCTTACTAAGACCACTAGGCAGACTTCCTGTAACTAAATAATTAACTATATCAGCATACCAAGGATTCATACCTTTGAGATGGAACAAGTACTCATCTGGAAAGTTATCATTGAGAGAAATTTCATCTTCTTCCCTTATCAATCGACTTAAGTGGTCCGCAACAAAATTCTCTACTCCTTTTCTATCCATTATCTTTATGTCAAACTCCTGGAGAAGCAAAATCCACTGAATCAGCCTTGGTTTCGATTCTTTCTTGGCTAGAAGATACTTCAAAGCTGCATGGTCAGAATACACAATAACTTTAGAGTCAGAATACACAATAACTTTAGAGCCAAGCACGTAAGACCGAAATTTTTCTAATGCAAAAACAATTGATAAAAGTTCTTTTTTCGTAGTAAAATAATTGCACTGAGTAGGATTTAAAGTCCTAGAAGCATAATAGATGACATGACTTTTCTTTTCCATCCTTTGCCCTAGAACTGCTCCCACTGCATAGTTACTTGCATTGCACATGATCTCAAATGGTAAGTCCCATCGAGGTGGTTGAATGATAGGCGCACTAGTTAGCAATTCTTTGAGTTTATCAAATGCCTCCTTACATTCCTTTCCAAACTCAAATTGGGCTTCCTTTTGCAACAAATTTGTCAAAGGCAGAGCAATCTTAGAGAAATCTTTTATGAACCTGCGATAAAATCCTGCATGTCCAAGAAAAGAACGCACTTCCCTAAAATTTGTAGGGTAGGGTAAGTTTGCAATTATATCAACTTTTGCCTTATCAACTTCTATACCACTAGAAGAAATCACATGTCCCAAAACTATGCCCTGAGTAGCCATAAAATGACACTTTTCATAATTTAACACCAAATTAGTTTCTATGCATCTTTTCAAAACCTTGGTTAAATTATCTAAGCAATCATCAAATGAATCCCCATACATAGTGAAATCATCCATAAAAACTTCAATGCAATTCTCAATATATTCAGAAAAATACTCATCAAGCATCTTTGAAATGTGCCTGGAGCATTACAAAGTCCAAAAGGCATTTGCCTATAAGCATAAGTTCCAAAGGGGCAAGTGAATGTTGTCTTTTCTTGGTTTTCTTGCGCAATGGGAATTTGATAAAAACCTAAAAAACCATCAAGAAAACAAAAGAAAGACTTTCTAGCCAATCTTTCTAACATTTGATCAATAAAGGGTAGAGGAAAGTGATCTTTTCTAGTAACTTGATTAAGCTTCCGAAAATCTATACACATCCTCCAACCATTTTGCACACGCATAGGAACAAGTTCATTATTCAAATTTCTTACCACGGTTATCCCGATTTTCTTTGGAACAATATGAATTGGACTTACCCATTCGCTATCCGAGATTGGATATATAATACCTGCATCTAGCAACTTGAGAATCTCTTTCATCACAACCTCTTTCATAGCGGGATTCAACCTCCTTTGTGATTCTTGAGATGGTTTGGCATCTTCTTCAAGTAGGATTCTGTGCATACAAATGGACGGGCTAATGCCTTTAATGTCAGCTAAGGTCCAACCAATTGCAACCTTGCACTCTTTCAAAATGCGAACTAAATTTTCCTCTTGCTCTTTTGTGAGGCCTTTAGAGATGATCACTGGCAAGGTTTCACCTTCACCTAAATACATGTATTTGAGGTGTTCTGGTAGAGCTTTCAACTCTACTTTTGGTGCCTGCACAATAGAAGGTAACATTTTATTAGTAGTAGAAGAGATTTCAGCATTAGAATTTATTGGTTCCGATAGTATTGCTGAAAATAGTTTTTTTATTCCAAGTTCCCCGATGATTTTTTCTAAATTAGGTTGTGCGTCTTGTTCTAGCTCATTACCATCACTTTCTTGAGCACATACATCCTGCACAATAGAATCTATTTCATCAATTTGACAAAGAGAATGCACATCATTAGGGTATTTCATAGCATCAAAAATATTAAACTTAACAATCTCTCCATCAAATTCAACGGACAAGGTACCCTCATCTACATCAATTTTTGTCTTTGCCATTTTCATAAAAGGTCTTCTTAACAAAATCGAATCCGATTTCGAAGAAGGATTACCTTCCGTCTCTAAAATGTAAAAGTCTACAGGAAATATAAGCTCATTTACTTGCACCAAAACATCTTCAACAATCCCTAGGGGGTGAATATAAGAACGGTTGGTCAATTGAATAACTACATCAGTCCTTTGCAAGTCATTTAATTTCAATTCTTGGTAAACAGAAAGTGGCATTACATTAATCGAAGCTCCTAAGTCTAACATAGCATGCTCAACTTTCTTTTCACCAATCACACATGGTAATGAAAACATACATGGATCCTTGCATTTTTCTGGCATATTTCTTTGCAAAATTGCGGACACATTCTTACTTACCTCAACCTTCCCTTTTTCTTTCATTTTTCTCTTGTTGGTGCATAACTCCTTCAAGAACTTAGCATATTTCGGAATTTGCTTAACAGCATCCAACAAAGGAATGTTGATTTGCACTCTCCTAAATGTATCCAAGATCTCATTTTCTTGCTCATCTTCCTTTGGTTTAGCTAGCCTACTAGGAAATGGAGGAATAGGGGTGTGAGAAGAAAGAGATAAAGGAGGATCGAATGTTACCTTATGCTTTGTTCTAGAGGGAGGTTCTTCTTCATCATCTTCCTTACCTATGTCAGCTTCTTTTGATGGATTGGATCCTGAAGGAATTTCTTTTCCACTTCTTAGTGAAATCGCATTGCAATTTTCCTTTGGATTCACTTTTGGTTGTGAAGGTAACTTCCCAGAATTTTGAGCTTCCAATTTACTAACTGAAGTGGCCAATTGAGTAATTTGGTTGCCTAAATTTTGAATGCTTGTCCTTGTTTCCTGAATGTTGGCTCTTGTTTCCTATTGAAATTGAAGAGTGTTATTAGCAAGATTTTTAACAATATCTTCTAAAGACATACTTGAAGTTGGAGCTTGAGTTTGTGTGGGAATTGGAGGTGGTCTGTTGAAATTTTGAGGGGGTGGCCTTTGTTGTCCTCCTTGATTTCGATAGCTAAAATTGGGATGATCCCTCCATCCAGGATTGTAATGATTAGAATAGGGATCATACTTCCTTTGAGGTAGGCCAGGAAATCCTCTTACAACATCGGCTTCTTGTGTGGAGTCTTGTTGTAATGTAGGGCACATATCAGTAGAATGCCCTTGAAGTGAGCATATTCCACATGCTTTTGCTGTTTGCAGTTGCCCTATAGCCATTTGATGAACTAAAGCAGTTAAATTAGAAAGTTGACTTTTAAGTTCACTTACCTCATTGACTTGCTTGGTAGATCCTCCACTTCTTGTACCGAATTGCTGGGAATTCTCAGCCATGTTAGAAATCAATAATTTGGCTTCTTGAGATGTCTTGTTCACTAAGGCTCCACCACTTGCTGCATCGATCATACTCCTATCCATTGGTAGTAATCCCTCATAAAAATATTGAATCAGGAGTTGGTCAGAAATCTGATGGTGGGGAAAACTAGCGCACAGCCTCTTGAACCTTTCCCAGTATTCATACAATGTTTCTCTTGTGATCTGTGTGATGCCATAAATCTCCTTTCTAATGTTGACAGCTCGTGATGCAGGAAAAAATTTCTCCAGGAATAACCTTTTCATCTCACTCCATGTAGTGATTGAAACCGACGGAAGATAATAGAGCCAGTCTTTAGCTTGATCCTTCAAAGAGAAAGGAAAAGCTCTAAGATTGATTTGCTCCTCAGTCACACCCTGCGGTTTCATTCCAGAGCAGACAATGTGAAATTCCTTCAAATGTTTATGGGGATCTTCACCTGCACAGCCACGAAAAGAAGGAAGTAAATGAATCAAACCAGATTTTAATTCAAAATCATTTGCAAGGTTAGGAAAGGTAATGCATAAAGGTTGTTGATTCAAATCTGGTGCAGCTAGCTCCTTGAGAGTTCTGTCAGCCATATTTTCTTCAAATTCTTCAAATATTGAAATTTCACCAATTGTCGATTCTATTTCCAATTCTTCTTTAAGGCGTCTCTTCCTTAATCTAGCTTCTTTTCTCAATCGACGCTCTGTCTTCTCAATTTCAGGATTATATTGCAAATCAAAGGTCTGAGAAGAACGAGTGATAAACAAAAATAGACAAATAAATAAAACAATGAGAAACTAAAAATATAGTCCCCGGCAACGGTGCCAAATTTTTGGTCGGGTTGTCGACGCCCTCCAAAAATAAATACTGATTCACCTAAACTAACTTGTAGAAATAGTGGAATCAGGTTGAATCCCAAGAGACCTATGATGATTAATTTCTCAATGTTGAAAAACAAAAATATAAAGTAAATGGGGGGGGTTGAATCTTTGGATTAGAACTAAAAGTTAAATTAACAAAAAGCAAAAATATTGAATTAAATGAAAATCAATCTTACCAAACTTCCAATTCAAAGGCGTAAATCTCATCCAATTGCAACTTTGATCATAGGCTTAAAGATTAATTTCTCAATCCAAGAACTTAGTCTACTTAATCGAAAAAGCCGTAGAAAGCAGTAATTCTCCTAATGTAATTGACTCAAACAAAGCATTTAAAATCAAATCTTACCATTGATTTAACTGGGCACGATAGCGTTCCATATCATTTCAATGATAGCATTAAGAGTTAATGAGAATGACTAAAACAAAGATTAATTGATCGAGATAGCTACAAATCAATTAATTTTGCATCTTTATTTCCCTAGAATTTATTATGCAAGCTATGTAAATCGGAAAGCCGAAATCACACACACATAAGCCAATTCTTTGCTACTAAAATCAATCATTCATGACAATTACGGATCACAAACTCATGGATAGCAATAGCAAAATCAATATTGAATTAAGGCGTTAAGTTAATCAATACAAATAATTCATAGAAATTAAGAACAAGGAAATAAGAATTACTTAGATTGAAGAAATCCTTGTTGAGTTCAAAGCCTCACAAAATTACAATTGGAATCAATTCACCCTTGAATCGGAATTAGAAGCTTAGCTACTCATGTTCTCCATCAAAAACATTGTAAAAAGAAGAACTAAAGCTAAGAACATTAGAAAAATAATCCCAAGCCGCCGTCATCCTTCCTAATAAAAATTTCTCCTTTTATATCTTTGAAAGGAAGAGTTTTAACCTAACTCTACTTCCCCTTTCATCCGAAACAAAAACTTCTTATTTAAGAATCTTAGGAGTCCTTACATGCCTTGGAGAATCAATTCACTCGGTGGAGTAGGATCACACTCGGTGGAGTGTGTTGCTTAATTGGTGGAGCAAGGCAAAAACACTTCTTTCCTTCACTCGGTAGAGCAATTTCTTCACTCGGTGGAGCAAGGCAAGCTTCTTCTTGTTCTTCACTCGGTAGAGCAACCTTTTACTCTACCTAGTTCCTTGATACTCCACGGAGTAGATTTACACTCCACGGAGTGTTAAGCCTCTGCCCAAAACGTGAGAATCATTCTTTCTTTGCCAAGCCAAACTTTCATTCAAGCCCTTCAAACTTTCCTTTCTTCTTTCAATTAAGTCCTAAAAACACCAAAAATGCTTAATTAGATAATTAAAACATCAATTAAAGAAACTAACTATTAAAACAACTAAATTAACATAAAACTATCCTAAAAATATAGTAAAAACACATTAAAAACATATATAAATTCACATTTATCAGCCTGTACGATGAGGCATAACCAACTTGGACCTATTAATAGAGTTTCTTTTGCTTGTTTTCTATATTAACAAGTTTACATGTAAATTTATGATTTGACAAGCAAAATAAGAATTTTCGTAAAATATACAAACTTATGTTATACCTGGAATTTTTCACTAAAAAAGTGTTATTTGACCAACCATTCTCAATCATTCTTGTCCACCCCTTCTAGCACATTTTTCATAGCCTCATTGAGTGGCCTACACTTCACATATTTGAAATTCATCCATCCTCTTCAATTGTTCCATATTCCTATCATATGTTTCACAACATGCTCACGATATTCAATTATGTCATCACTCTCAAATTTATCCTAAATTCATTATTATAAAAAACAATAAACATTAATTGGACCTATAATATATTTGGCATAAGAAAAGCTTGAAATAAAAATTTAAAGAACATAATGATGTAAATTCTTACAAGAATAGCTTGCCACATTTGTTCAATCTTTTATTATGGAATTTCTCTCCATGAGTATGCTTTCCAAAGGCATATATTATGATCACGAACTGTTTTACCCAAATTCCTTAAAAAATCTTCATGACTCTCCCCAACAACTTGATTATTAAAAAAAGTTACTTTCAATTTTTCTCTAGCTTTGAGTCTTGCAACTTCTTTACACTTGTTCCTTCTTCGGGCCTTTTTCTTATGTATCCCTTTAATAGATATTCAGATTTAATGAAATCCAATATACAAACTAATGATCAATTAATAATAAAACTATATTATATTTGATTTAATAATACTTATTTGAATGTCTTGCATCTCTTCATCCACCTGAGGAGAAAGATTGTCATCTTCAATGGACTGAAATCCAAGAGATACAAGTGGTGGCTTATCTTGATTAGCAACTATTGTTTGTTGTTCAATGGTTCTTGAAGACATGAAAGATCTTAAGCTTTGTCTGCATCCCCTACCTAAAGCACCTGGTGGAATGAATGTTTGCTTACCCATTTTTTATTTGGTTCCCATTTCAGTCTTTTGAAACTTTGATGGATTCATGTCAAACTTGATAGAAACTAAAAAAAAATTACAATATGAACATCACATCCAATTTAACACCCATTCATATAAAGTTCAATTAGTTGCAACATACACATAATCATAATTATAAGAAGAAAAATACAACCTTGATTAACAATTTTTCTTTTCTTTTGTGTTGAATTATCAAACTCCAAATTTTTTTTTGTATAACATCAAAGGAATCATGAGGTATGACCTTTCGTACAATATGCCAACCTTTATTCCTCTAGTCACCGACATAAAAAACTTGTGAAGCTTGATTGACCAACACAAAAGGCTCATTTATTTTCAAAATTCGCCGACGGTTAACACTTATGAAGTCATATTCATCTATTTTTATCCCTTTTTCTTTGTCATACACATCAAAACATATTCACTCTTCTTCCCCCAAGAAATTGTAATTCAAGTATCTCAATCAGTTCTCCATAGTAATCAATATTCCCATTCTTTTTATCTACCTTTCCAACAACCACCACTCCATAATTTTGTGTTCTCAAATCTTTATCGTAATTTTGATATGCTATTATGATTATAGTTGGAATTTTTTGGATTTTCATTATTTTAATTTAAAAAAATTACCTTTGCTGCATTGTTCAGATTATAATAAGAATTATCCAAAAAAAGATGGAGATAGTATAAATTTTATTAGAGCTACAGCTCAGAGCAACTTAAGTTGGATTGTAAATTATAAAGAAAAATAAAATAGAAAAAATAAAAAACTTTGCTTGGATTGTAGATTCATTCATTATATTAATTAAAAAATTACTTTACCTATCCTAATATCCTTTTATGATTAAAATAAGAAGCATGTGGATATTAGAATTTACTTAATAAAAGTTCATTCATTTGATGCTATTGGTACTTTGAAAATGCCATTAAAAAAGTCGAAAGCAAACATTGAATGGGAGATTGAATTTTCATAACAAAAGCAAGTACAAAACAAAAAAGTCAACATTGTACATAACAAAAGCAATTAGCATGCAAATACACTAAAAAAATTCCTATCAACATGCAATTCCCAGTTTATTTCAAGAACAATAAAAATAAAAAGAGGTAGCTAATTAATATGATCAATTAATGTTAACATAAAAAAAATACATTCTTAAAAGGTGTTATATCCCAAGGGTTATCAAGCTGCTCTAGTTAACCTGTAATAACTAGCCGTCCTGAATAGTAAAAAGGTAAGGCTAGTTAGTAAGGTTCTAAATTATACATACACCAACATCTAACACAAGATACACCCATAAATACTATTATTAAAACTGAATATAAAGATCACATATGACTCAATTCCAAAGCTACAGACTTATATAAAAAAAAGGACATGCTTGGAACATATTATTGAACCTGAATTTAATTTGCCATAATTTTTTTAGCAATATCTATATTAGCAGCTTTTTTATCCTTTGCTTTAATTTAAAAGTGTGTATATTTAGAACAAATTAAATTAATCCACGAAATCATTTCAATGTAATAACAACCAACAAAAACATAAAAGATTTCTTAATAAATTAAATTGAATTTTTACATATCAATCAAACAATAAGCCATCATTAAAGCTAGTTGCCCTTATACAGAATTGAAAATAATTCTTATTTAAACAAAAGCCAATAAGCTATAACTATTTCAGGCAATATATATATATATATATATATATATATATATATATATATATATATATATATATATATATATATATATATATATGATAAGCCAAGAATTTCCATTGAAACAAGAAAAACATACAAAGAAGGCAGAAAGATGCCCAGATTATCGAAACTCCAGCAAGAAAAAAGTCTACACAATAAATAAACAAATAAGCCCAAAAGGAAAAACCCAAACTAATTATCTACTGCAGATACAACCAGCAAGACAAAGAAAAAACCCAACAGCAACGAAATCCACACAACAAAAATCGAGACTAAGGCAACCTGCAAGGAAAAAATGCTGAAACCAACAAAGGAAAAATTAACAACTTAGGCAGACTGAAAGAGCAAAAGTCTAACAGATTTTCAAAATGGAAAAGCAGATCCTTAAGATCAAACATAAAAGCATAATTCTTCAGAAACTTTTAAGCAAACAAAGAATGAAGCACTCCAGTCCAATATGAATAGAAAAAGGTAGCAGGTACAACGAGCAGTTCCATAACACCCTTGATGCAAAATAGCAACTACCAGTCGAAGACAACCAAACACTTGGAAAGAGTAGCTAAACGAAAAACCCCTCGAGATTCAGAGCTGCTGAAACAAACAATCAGCATCAGGCAGTGAGAAAAGAAAAACAAAATGCGGCAGCCCCCTTTGGATTATTAACTAATAATAATTCTATTAACGAATTGACCCTATAGATTTCTAAAGATACAGCAGCCCAATAATCAAGAAAAATGAACACAGAATAACTAACATGAACCCGCAGATTCCTAAAGATACAACAGATTGGTTTTTCGATCAAGAAAAAAAGTCCAATTTTCGTATTTGAATGGAAGAATACCAGAAATATAAAGCAATATTCAACTGATATCAACAAATAAAAAAAAAGGTTTTTTTTTTTTTTTTTCAATTTGTCACTTTCCTGCAATCGCCAATTCCAAATGCCCTATTTCGATCGATTTTGCCACTTCCACAATCGCTAAATTAGATCTCTAGCCACACAAATATCAAATAAGCTTCTTTTGCCACTTTTATTAGGTTTGGGATCTGTATTTTACAAGAAACAATTTTGAAAGATAAAGCATAATAGGTTTACGTTTTAGAGAAAAAGAGATGGAAACAAAAAAGGATAGAATTTGGCTTGTGTTTTACAGAGAATATGTTTGCATTTTTTCCTAATTTTGAACTTTTGTTATTTTATATTTTATTTTTTTATAAAATAATTGTGAATTATTTTTTGGAGGCAACTAAATGTATGCCCCGTCATTTTCTTAATGATAGTAACGACCGAAATTTTAATCTTTCAATGACCGAATTTTATCCCTTCGTTAAATAAAAATAAAATATATGATCTAAGGATCAGATTAAATTCCCTTCGCTGTTTATATATTATTACGACTGAATTTTTATCCTTTCGTTAAATTTTGATCGTTAAAAATCAAATTTCTTATAGTGATAAGTGTATATATGTATTTATTTATATACAATACATATAATGTTATGCCTTTCAAAATTTTTTTACATAAAATGATAAAATTTATTAATTAGTAATAGTATTAATTTTAATTTTTAAATGTGTATAACACTGTTTCGAAAATTTATATATTTTATTAATTTTTAAGATATTATTTTTTTGACAAAAATAGTATATTGAGCATATATTTTGATATATATACCTATAATAATGAATTAAAAAATTCAATCCTAGCAATATTTACAATTCATGCCGGGGAACAATAAGACTTGGGCATAGATGGCTTCTTGTATGACACTTGAAGTTGCTTAGCGAGATTGAGAAGGTTAAAGATATGGAATAAACCGATATTTCCAAAACTTGTTCATAAGATATCGGTTAAATTGCATATAGTTATAGATATGAGAGTTAGTAGGATGATATATAAGTGTCTAGTAAACAATCAAGGGGTCAATTTGCTAGGTGTTTATGGATTTAATTGATGAATATGACATTGATCAAATTTGTAAAAATTTTGGTACATTTTTAAGACACACCATTGTGAAGCTAATTGTTGAAACAAAAAAAAAATTAGTTAAAGATAGACAAAATGCATTGAATAATGTTGATTGGATGACTAATGCTAGAGACAAAGAGTCTATACCAACCGTGGATAAAAGAAATCTATTTGTTGCAATTCATATTATTCAAGAGTAACTCAATCTAATTTTGGTATGCAATTTGAGACTCCACCAAAATGTGAAGATGTTGATGATTTGAAAGCAATAGATACAATTCCTATTTTAGAGTTTAAGTAAAATCAAATGAATTTTACCTTATGTTATACTTTTAAAAGTAGAGATATTGCATGTGCTGATACGTATAGAGATGAAAATAATATTACAAATAATGGGTATATTTCTCCAAATTGTGATCCAAATGAGGATGATGAAGAAATAGACTTGAATAATGCTGGCCTAAAAATTGTTATTGGAATAGATGATGACTTTGTTCTAAGTAGTTCCATCTATGTGATAGAAGGCCTTTAGAATCTGAACATGCATGAGGTTCGAGATCAACTTGAGAGACAATCTAATATTTTACAATTTCACTTTCTTTTTGTGCACCACACATCTGTTAATTTTGATAAAGCTAAAATTAACATGTTTAATGATTCACCGATGCTAAGATGGGATTGTGCTTTTGAGTTATCGAAGGCTTGGCCTTTACATCAAAAGATAAGTCAAGCCACATGTAAAGAAATTTTTGATTTAAAATAATATTTTGCATAAAATTGTGTGCCTGAGCTCGCTCGTGTCTAAGTTCGCACTCGGAGGCTTGTTTTTATGGTCCGAGACTAGTTGAGGCTCATAAATTTTATAAATTGGCCACTTCACAATAAAAAAAGGATTTAGGCTTAGTTTTATTGTTGACGGTAAACCTACGAAGGAATCCAATCTAGGCATAAGAAGTAGGTATCATTGAGTTGCCACCCAACAGAATATTGAAAAATGAATCTCAACTTTTTAATACCTAAACAGAGATAATGTTCTGGACATCACTTTTACTAGTACCTCGGTTAGGTGTTTCTTATAATTATATTTTTGTTATTAGCCCACTACCTCCTTTCTCACATGATGTATTACAATAAATTAAATAAACACATCAATCAATTAAATAAAATGATAAATAAAGTAATAAATGAATAAACTAAGAATTAAATCAACTACTTAAATTATTATAGAGATAAATTAAGAATTAAATCAAGTACTTAAATTATTATAGAGGCAAATTATCCAAAATGAAAATAAAATAAACAAACATAAATCAGAGAATTTATTAAATTTGGGAACATTGGTTCCCTTATGTTTATTTACAAAATTTATTTTATGTGATTTTTTTTGGATAAAAGCATATATTGGTCCATTTTATTTGAAAAATCCAATTGATGAAGTATAAAATGTTTAACTGAATTTTTCATTAACATGCAAAAAATCTCTTTCTTACTACCTATTGCATCACCAAAACTGAAATACATCCAAAAATGAATAATAATGAAAGTACAAAAATAACATAAATGAAATAAACCAAATACATAACCACAAAATAATACATAAATAAAAATGCAATAATGAAAATAAAAGAGTAATAAAAAGGGCCAAAAAAGAACCTTCCTAAACGCTGGCCTTTCCAAGGTGAATTAACTATAAAATAATTCTCCAAATGAATGACAAATAATTTCTTAAAGAAACACATGTAAAAAAATTGATTAGCACATAAAACATAATATAAATCAAATAATAAAACTAAATAACACAAAAAATGCATGTTGGCATGAATATTAAGTTTATGTTATGCTAAACATGCTAGAACAAAAGCAAAAATGACATTAAAGTAAGATTAAACAAGCAAAATAAATCATACATGTAAAAATAGACTTAAAATTCTCAAGAAAAGGGGACAAATAGGCAAAAAAGATGACAAATGGCCAAAAAACCAAGGAGGGACGGGACAAAAGGAATGCGCAGAGATATCCCATCGGTCACTATGATCAATGGCCATCTGTTGGGCCTTCTTTACTTTTACCACTCGAAAAAACTAGCAGAAAGAGGAATTTCAAGCAAAACACCAAGAAAAATACTTTAACCTCTAAACATGCATATTTAACCCTTAAAGCATACAAAATCTAATCATAACATTGAAAATACATCTAAAACATGCTTTAACACTAAATAATCATGCAAATATAGTAATTGAATTGATATATTTTCATACATTAATGGAAGAATATAAAGGCCTAACATACCATTTTAACATGTTATACATATTCATATCCTCACGACAATCATGGCATTATAAGAGCGATGAAAAAATAAACTAAACAACATCAAAATCCTAAATCATTGCATTATAAAATAATAAGTTAATCTAATCAATTAAATACATGATCAAGATGTGAATTTAGAGAATAAAAGAGGCTGAAGTCCAAAATATTACCCTCAGAAATTTGGTTATGTAACTTTAAAGAATACGATGCAAGCCTCGATCCTTTGACTCCTATATTTTATACATATTTTATAAGAATGTGTATGAGTTTTGTATGAAAGAGTGTTGTTCAGAGTTGTGTGATTTCCAAGAAAAAGAGAATTTAATTTCTCTCCCTAAAAAATCTACTTCCTCTCATTCGAAGTGAGAATCCCCTCTGAAAGCCCTAGATTTTAGCTTAAATACTTGCGAAAGAGTTTGAGATTCACTCCACCTCTAATCCCGCCAAATTTAGAAGTTAAAATGTCTTAAAATTTACCTCAGATAAAATCTGATCTTTATCTAACATTTAAAAAATTGGAAAATGTGGGAAAGCTTAAAAACCCCAAATTGGGCATCTGTAGTTGATAGACGATTATCCCTTTAATGGATTCTCAAAAATACAAAAATACCTTTGAATCTGCCTTGGACATTTAGGCTATGACTCATTGATAGATGATTGTCTATCATCTAACCATGGGTTATCTTGGATGGTTTGGATAGCAGCATCTGCTATTAGATGCCCTGAATAAAATCACCATAGACGGTTATCCTTCTATGATAGACAACTATTTGTATAGGAAGAGATAAAATTAAGGTTTTTCTAATTTTTTTTTAAACTCTAGGAAAATCAATGGTAAAACCCATAAAAATATTTTATAAATATGTGGAAATCAAGGCCAAAACTAGAGATTCACACTTTCTATCAGGAATTTGAGTGATTCTTCATTATCGAGTAACCCTGATCTGGGCTGTTTTGGGTTATCATGTTTACAATTGCCTCTAATTTTGGAGAATATGTGCTTTCGTGCCTAACTGAGCCAAAATTTAGAGTGAGGGGATAAAAGATGCATAGCCGAGGTAGCGAATCGATGGTAAACTTGATTAAAACATGTACCATATGAAGCAGTGAGCCTTTGGTTGTAACATATACATACCATTTGAGGTAGTAAATCTCTGGTTGGGTAGTCACGTCAGCTTATCGATGTGTTAACCCTTGGTCGAGTAGTTACCATTTGAGGCACCAAACTTGATGCCCCCAACCTGCTTTTAGTTTGCAACTGGCTGCCTTGTAAGTTGGTGGACTAGCTCAGTGGTGTGAAATTTCACTTTGTCTTCAGCTATGTATATCAATTACTGGTTGGATGCTCCACTTTGTCTTCATCCATGTGGATTAATCGATGGTGGAATGCTCCATTTTGTCTTTAGCCATATAGATCAATCACTAGAAGAATGTTATACCCATAAAGATGAGAGAATGAACCATTTCACTAGTATAGCTATTGTAAATCCTCTCTTAAGTTTAATAATTCCCTTGTCTAAAAGAGATTAGAAGGAATATGATCCTTCTTTAAATGGCTTCAGCTTGTGTAAATTCTCAACAAGCAAAAAGGAACTTAAAATCCTTTTAGAGCTAAAAAAATATCCACACTTCTCTTTGTTGTGCATCTCTTTTGATTCCAACCTGTTTGAGCAACTTTTTATGGCATCATAAACATCTTAGTGCAGTAGCAAAGGAAGAATAGTCATCATAGATACCTAACTATTCCCTATTCACAAATACTTTATCCTTCTGATCTAATTTAGTGTGGGTATTGTCAGCAAGTTTCTCCATTCCATGAGAACACAATATGCCCACTATAGGTTCTAACACTTCCTAGTGTCTACACCTCCAATATGAGAAAAACCATTATCATCAAGGTTATCTGTATGATGATCATATGTAAGATATGTAGAATATGTTCCTCTTAAAAGGGCTTTAGGTACCTATGAAAAGTTTTAGCATTAGCATATTGTTCACTTTATGTTAATAATTGAGTTTGAAAGACTTATTATTATCATTTTATTCATTCTTGGTCAATTGAAGTCAATTGTGTCAATTTATTTATTCATTTATTATTATTATTGTTATTATTATTATTATTATTATTGTTATTATTATTATTATTATTATTATTATTATTATTATTATTATTATTATTATTATTATTTGTCATTTTCATTTTCCATTTTTTATTATTTTTGTCATTTTCCTTAGTCTTGAATTAAACAACATAAAGGTTAATGCAAGAATGATCAAGAGAAAAATTAAACATAAGTATAAATATAAATCATCAAGTTTGTTATATACATGAAAAAGATTCAACTCCCTAAATAAAATATAGCTACTCAATGACCTAGGTCCCTTGCTATATGATGGTCCAGGTGGTGGTTGAAAAGCTAATAGCCTAGGAGGTCTACGTGGTGCTACTAGTTGCTATAATGCTACTGGTTGCTCTTGTGACGACGAAAACTGGAATGCAAAGCCTAGTATTGCAGCGAACAGTGGCTGCAGAATTGTCCAAACACCTCAGCCAAATGATCTGTGCTTGCCCCTAGCCCCAAGATAGATCATAAATGCTGCTTCAAATATAGTAGGAGGTCATCTCTCAAGGCTCTAATGTAAGTTCTTAACTGCTCATCAGTCCTAATCACAACCTCTCTAGCTTTGGGGACCTTCCTTTCTATTTGATCTATCTGCTGCCTAATTTGACTGATAGAATCATCTACAACCTGCAAAGCATCATCAAACTTCTTCATTGCTATTGCTAACTCTGTCCGTATCTCCAGCACATCACTATGATGTTGAGTCTACATAGACTGAAGGAGAGATATGATAGATTGAATGCTTTGCTGCTGTTGTTAGAAAACCTACTTAGAAGCCTTTATGCTAGCTAACCTTCGCGAAACATCATCTGAAGGTGGCCTTGTAAGAGATGGTGTAGGCTGAGATGGTGGTGGAGCCTGAAAATTAGATGCATTTGGGTCAAAATATGGCATGTACTGCATTGATACCCGAGAGGGTGAGGGTCATAGTCATCCAAATCCACTCTTATGTCCATCACACAATCCATATCCATGTCTGCCCCTTGTAGCTCATATGGCTCATCCTATAAAAGTTATTGTGGCTGCTCTACCTAGGCCTGAGGTGCTTGGTTCTAATCCTTATCCTCTAGTGGCTCTAGTACAATCGCTGCTAACCTATAAACTACTTTAGTTTCTAGACTAATTAAAGGCCTGTACTGCCTTGCACATCCATGAACTAGCCCAATCATTCTCATAGTGTTGAACGTGTGCAACTCTACAAAGATCTCCTCCTTGAGCGGCAGCCTAATGTGCTCTCATTTTCCCTTAGATGTAATAGAAGATGGGTTACCACTCTTTTTGCATAGATCTATGTGTTAGGCTATGTTGCTAATCTGACAAAAGTGGATATAATCTTGTGACTAATATTCACTCATCGATGTCTATGTATGGTATATAAATAGAAGATGTCAAGCATATTAAGTGACCCAAGATTGCCAGTGCGATCGAGATATGAGGTAATAAGCACTCTCTGCATACATTTGTAGGTCTATGCAGCTAGCATCGTGCTCTAATCGTATCCGAGTGGTATACAACGCTGAGAAATGCAATGTCTACCTAATACGGTCTCTTTACCCCTCTTTTTGGATATAAAACTCCCTTTCTAGTGGGCAAAACTATAGCTTATGTAAATCTGCATTTGCTGATGTTGTATCTCACCTAGCGAACCCTAAAAGTGATAACTTCCTCCTCTGTATTCGATTTCTAAAATCCCCTACAAGTAATTCTTTCCATCTAATAGCTACTAAAAGTTCATCTACCTCAGCCAGCATGCCTATGCTTTCTAAGAACTAGTGAGACATAAATCGGCTAGCCTGGTACTGGACTTAAGCTAATGCCTTATATTTCAATGCCTTCTCTATAGTCATCCACTCCGAAGCCAGCAGAACGAAAGTGGCATATGGCTCACGATACAGGGCCATCTGAAAAAAGTCAAAATTTAGTCCTATTGAAATAGCATGCAGTGTAAGTAATTGCATTATGGAAATTCAATTAAAATTTCTATAGTATGCTAGCTTATACTGGAGCTAGCCACCCTATATGAAAATGCACATTTAGTGCCACAAACATAATATAAACATTTTAAATCCACTAGTGGGTTCTCTAGTAATCATGTATGACAATCGAAGTTAAAAAAATCCATAAATTATTTACAAAAAATTCTAATGAAATTTTGATAGCATTTCAGCTAGAAATGTGCCTGGTCCCTTCCTGAAAACACAATTCAAACCCAGCAACATAGGTTAGAAGGCCACTAGGTAGTTCAGTTTAACAATTATTTTATACAGTGTACAATAAAGCAAAGTAACAAGTTTACTTCATTTTCTATCTTTTGTTCATTTTACAATGGCTGCTTCTAAAAATTAATCCAATTATAATTTATCAATAAGGTATAAATCTCGAGGCAAAATCAACAGTCTAAAATTAATCAACGATAATAAACGGTGCAATCATAATTATCACAAAATAATAAAGGTAAAAAATTAGATAATCACTCAATGTAAATTAACTACATTAAGTCCAAAATGACAATGCAGCAAAATTAAAAGATTACAACCCAAACCTCAATCTCACAGTTCAAGCATTTAAGTACATTTTTATTTTTAATTGCTTACTATTGATGGTAATTCACATACTAGAAATAAGATACAACTTGTTGTAACTAAAAAAAAAAAGCAATATAATTTTTCTTTTTATGTATTTTGTTGTAATTAACAATAACAAAAGGGAATAAAGGCCCATTAAAACCTCAACCAAACAACATTCGTGAAAAAACAAGCACACACAATAGTTCCAATGGGCCAAATAAAAACGATAATAATACAAACATATTTAAAAATAGAAAGCAACAAAAAGTAAATAAATAAAATAGAGAAAATTAAGTTAAAAACTTACTTAGAAAGATGAAAATAGGTGTTTTAAATATGCAATGAAAATTCAAATAAATGGCACCGTGAAATGAGCACTAACACCAGGGGAATTTCAGCATAAACAGCTCACAAAATGTTAAGAAATGAGGGAAAAATGTCCAAAAAATGAGAAGGGAAGCTTGAAGAATGTGCTAATGGCAGTTGAAGGAGAGAGGAAGAAGAAAAGAAGAAGAAAAAGGCATTATTTTCAAAATTTGATGTGACAGATAGGTTGGCCGTTTGTCATCGTTAGCAGCAGGTGTGACTTACATCCCGTCTTCCACTCCTTTTTAAATTTTAAATTATTTTTTCTTTATTTTATCTTTTAATCTTTTATCCTTTTATTTTATTATGTGGCAAAACCTTTCTAAGACCTAGGAGACCAATAAATTAAATTACATTATATTAATTTTCATTTTACCTATTATTATTATTATTATTATTATTATTATTATTATTATTATTATTATTATTATTGTTATTATTATTATTATTATTACTATTTAATTTTATACTTTTTATTTTATTTATACTCCTTGAATTTTACTCTTTGAATCTCACTCCTTAAAATTTTGGACCCTTAAGGAATTCCAGCTGATAAGTGTGAATTATATGTAGTTTTTAATATGTTTTTAGTTATTTTATTTAGTTATTTTGGTTTTATTTGGGTTAAATTATAGTTATTTTGTTAATTTTTATATTTTTAAAGTTAATTCTGTGTTTTGCATGATTTTCAGGGCTAAAATGATGGAAAAGGGCTTAAAGTGTGAAAAGTGCAAAGTTTTGGGGCAAAAGCATAAATATTGGAAGTTTAAGCGAGAAAAGCAGCTCTTAGTCCAGAGGATGGAGCCGTGACCATGTGAAGATATTGAAGGAATTTACACGTGACCACGTGTAAGAGTAAAGTGAAGAGTAACGTGGCCAAGTGAAGTAGAAGTGAAGAAACACGGGAGAAAATAAGCAAGACACGTGACCACGTGTGACCCAAGGCAAAACTCACACGTGGCCACGTGTGAGGTAGGCCAAGGAACACGTGACCACGTGTTCCTCAATACAAAAGGATGCGTGGCCACGTGATTTTACTCTCCCATCGCGCGAAGGATTCGTCAGACTTCCTATTTTTAGCAGACTTCCTTTCCTATCTTGATTCTGCAATTTAAGAAGAATTCTACCACGTTTTTGCCTATAAATAGGAGCTCAAAACACAGAAGAGAGGAGGATAGAGATCGATCCTTAGTTTTTCAATTTGTTGTTCTTAGATTACTTTAACGTCTTCCTCTATTTTCAGTTTTTATTCAAGCTTTTGTTTTTAGTCTTAACTATGTCTTTTGAGTAGTTTTCTCTAAACTTTTGCTAAAGGATACTTGAATCCTTGACTCATATTGTTATGACTTAAGTTTGTACTTCAATTTAATTACAAGTTTGATTATTTCTTGGTTCTTAAGCAAATTCTTGTCTTTATTTGATCTTAATTTGATTATTAACGTGACTAAACATCGGTTAATTAGTTGAGTTAAGTTGATTAATGATTTGTATGTTCTTAAGTTAGTTTGGTTGGATTAATGCATGTTATAATCTGAGTAAGTTATGATTATATGTTAATTTGAGTAAATTAAGATTAAGAAGAGAGTAATCAAGAATAGTTGGAAGTTAAAGCTCTTGAGAAAGGTTTTAGTAGACATCTAGGAGATTAATTCAGAATTTTCTGCTAAGTATTGAATTGTTCTGAATAAGGGAGTTCAATACTTAGAGTGATAATCTTGAGAAAGTTATCTGGGTTTATTAAACTGAATTTTCCATAATCACTTGTATGTTTATGTTTATTAAGTCATATCAATATTGGTTAAGGTGGATAGTCCTTTAGTGAAAGTTGTTTTTATCATTGATTTTTTCCTCATTTAAATTACTTGTTTTCAATAGAGTTTTCTTAATTATTGTTTACTTTACTTGATTTATTTTGGATTTGGTTTTTTTTTATTCTTCAAAACATCAAAATTTGGGATTTCTTTTCTCTCTTTACACACAGAAATTGGTTTTAAAATTGAATTAGCACACAAGCACAAGTTTTCCCTTGGGTTCGATATTTTGGGTCTTAATTCTATTTCCCGATATTACTAACCGATCTAGTACACTTGCTAGACACCGGTCAAGTTTTTGGCGCCGTTGCCGGGGAAAAGTACATTGGCGTTTGTTTGTTTAATTTGATTTTAAAAGAAATTCTTGTGTGTTTTCTTCTCTTCTTCGTTTAATTTCTTATCTTCTTTTTGATTAACTAAGTGGTTTATGGTTAGAGACAACCCCATCTTGTCATTAGACCCTGAAATTGAGAGGACATTCCATAGGATTAGAAGGCTAAGAGACAATATGAACGATCCAGAAATTGAGCAGCCTATGAATGATCCACCACCTAGGATTGTAGAGCAAAATGCACCACCCCAAGCTCCCGGGAATGGGTATAGACCTAGAACCATAAGGGATTATGCTATCCCTTGGTGGAATGAAGAACATAGAACCATTAGAATCCCTCACCACCAACCCTTTGAGATTAAACCGGCTACCATCACTATGGTACAAAGGAACCAATTTTCGGGTTCAGATATAGAGGATCCAGCACAACATTTGGATATGTTCTTAGAAGTGAGTGATACTGTGCAAATTCCTAATGTATCAACTGATGCAATTAGGTTGAAACTCTTCCCATTCACCCTTATAGGAAAAGCTAGGGATTGGCTTCAAATGCTACCAAATCAATCCATTCACTCTTGGCAACAAATGCAAGAGAAATTTCTTTGCAAGTTTTTCCCACCTACTAAGACTGCCCTCATTAGGAAACAAATTAGTGATTTTCAGCAGTTTTATGAGGAACCATTCCATGAAGCTTGGGAAAGATTTAGAAGACTCTTGAAAAGTTGTCCTCATCATGAAGTTCCTATTTTTCAATTAATGCATATTTTTTATGCAGGTGCTCATCCATCAACAAGATCTTTGCTAGATGCAGCCTCCAATGGAAGCTTCATGAATCAAATTCCCGAGGACGCATTTCTACTCCTTGATGAGATGGCCACCAATGATGCTCAATGGGCAAGCTCTAGAGCAACTCAAAAGAAACAGGGAGTTCATAATGTTGATGAAATTGCCATGTTAAAAGCTCAATTGGAATTAATGGAAAAAAGACATTTAAAAGAAATTAATGAGCTTAAATCTAAAAATGTCTCTATGTTGTCTCATGAAGTTGATTCTTATGCAGGGATTTCAGGACCTTTGGGGATGAAGAATGCTGAAAATATGGCGGAAGAAGTGAATGCCTTGAATCCATATAGCAACACATACAATCTGGGATGGAGAAGCCATCCAAATTTCTCATGGAGAGAAGGTAACCAAGGTACTACTTCTTCTAATCCAAACCCGAGACCCCTATTTAATCACAACCCTACGTCCAATAATCACATCCCATACCAAAACCAAGCTCCACCATACTACCCGAACCAATACCCATCTCAAGCATACCACCAACCACCGGGTTTTCAAAAAACTCAACCTCCCCCTCCACAAGATAAGAAATCCAACATTGAAGAGATGATTGCAAATTTCATGGCTTCCCAAAATTCCATCTTAGCTAGTCAAGATGCTAGATGGAAAGCACAAGATATTTGGATGAGAAATCAAGAGGCATCCATTAGGAACTTAAAGAACCAAATGGGACAGTTTGCTTCTTCTTTGTCAAACCAAACTCAAGGAACATTTCCATCAAATGTTGACCGAAATCCAAAGGAAGAAGCCAAAGCAATCACTTTAAGGAGTGGGAAGGAACTGAAGGAGACTGAATTTGGTAAGAATGCTTCTAAAAAGGTGGAACCGACAACGGAGGTAAGTATTTCTAATTCTAAAAGTAGTGAAGAAGTGCCTCCTAAGGTCGAGAAGGGTAAAGGTAAAGAAAAACTTGTTTCCACTGTTCTTGATGAGTCTCAATTACCTTTTCCTGTTCTAGCTAGGAAAGAGAAACAAAATGAACAATTAAGTAGATTTTTGGACATGTTTAAAAAGCTACATATAAACTTACCATTTGCTGAAGCTCTATTACACATGCCTAAATATGCTAAATTCATGAAAGAATTGTGCTCTAATAAGAAAAAGCTAGAAGGAATAGGAACAGTTCAATTGTCCGGTAATTGTAGTGCTATATTGACCAACAAAATTCCCGAAAAATTGGAAGATCCAGGTAGTTTTACATTGCCTTGTGAACTAGGGGGAAATTTTGTTGGTAATGCTTTATGTGATTTGGGTGCTAGTATTAATCTAATGCCTTATTCAATTTGCAGGAAATTAAATCTAGGTGATTTGAAGGAAACCCGAATGATGCTTCAATTGGCGGATAGATCAGTAAAAAGGCCAAAGGGAATCATTGAAGACTTGTTGGTTAAAGTAGGGAATTTTATATTTCCAGTAGATTTTGTGGTGATGGACATGGAAGAGGATAGAAAAGTGCCTTTAATTGTGGGGAGGCCATTCTTGAACACAGCAAGAGCTTTAATTGATGTCCATGGACAAACAGTTACTTTAAGATTTAATGAGGAGGAAATGATTTTTAATGTTAATAAAATTTTAAAACATCCCTCATATGATTTTGAAGAATCTATCTACTTTATTGATGAGGTTCAAGAATGTGCCAACGCAAAGCAAGAGGAAATCATTCTCAAGGACAAGCTTCAAAATTGCTTAATGCATCCGAAAAGAATGGACGAGTTAGACACAAAGGAGAAACAATTGATACAAATTTTGGAACAAGAGCACAGTGAGGATAAGGAAGAGGAGGATGAACCATCCCCTCCTAAGGGAGACCCTGAACTTAAAACACTTCCATCTCATTTGAAATATGTGTTTTTAAGTGATAATACTAATCCGGTCATTATTTCATCTTTGTTGACAGATTTGGAAGAAGAAATGCTCATTGGAGTGCTAAAAAAACATAAAGGAGCAATAGGTTGGGCAACATCCGATTTAAAAGGAATTAGCCCAAGCTATTGTACACATCGCATACCCATGGAGGACAATTTTAAGCCAGTGGTACAACCTCAAAGAAGGCTCAACCCAACTATGCAAGAGGTAGTGAAGAAAGAGGTATTGAAACTACTTGATGCAGGTATTATCTATCCTATCTCTGATAGTAGTTGGGTTAGTCCTGTTCAATGTGTGCCTAAAAAGGGAGGAATGATTGTAGTAACAAATGAAAATAATGAATTAATTCCTACACGCACAGTAACGGGATGGAGAGTGTGCATTGATTATAGAAGATTAAATAAGGCCACTAGAAAAGATCATTTCCCATTGCCCTTTATTGATCAAATGCTAGAAAGGTTGGCAGAAAATAAATTTTATTGTTTTCTAGATGGATATTCGGGGTACATGCAAATACCTATAGCCCCGGAAGATCAAGAAAAGATCACGTTTACATGTCCATATGGAACATTTGCATATAGGAGAATGCCTTTTGGTCTTTGTAATGCACCCGCCACATTTCAACGATGCATGATGGCCATATTTCATGATTTCATTGAAAAATTTATGGAAGTTTTTATGGATGATTTCACTATTTATGGGCATGATTTTGAGTCTTGTTTGCATAATCTAGCATTGGTTTTAAAGAGATGTCAAGAAACTAACCTTGTGCTAAATTGGGAAAAATGTCATTTCATGGTTAGAGAGGGCATTGTTTTAGGGCATAAAATTTCTGAAAAAGGCATTGAGGTTGATAAAGCAAAAGTTGACGTGATAGAAAAACTACCTCCACCAACTAATATAAAAGGCATTAGGAGTTTCCTTGGTCATGCTGGATTTTACCGTCGATTTATTAAGGATTTCTCTAAAATTGCCAAGCCACTCTCTAATTTATTGCTTAAAGATGTTGCATTTAACTTTAATGCTGAGTGTTTGCAGGCTTTTAACCTATTGAAGCAAAAATTAGTGAGTGCACCGGTCATTGCATCACCCGATTGGAGCTTACCGTTTGAAATCATGTGTGATGCAAGTGATTATGCAGTCGGAGCGATTTTAGGACAGCAAAAGGAGAAGATTTTCTACACCATTTACTATGCAAGCCACACACTCACTGGAACCCAAGTAAATTACACCACTACGGAAAAGGAACTCTTGGCAATCGTCTTTTCATTTGAGAAATTCCGATCTTATCTTTTGGGATCTAAAATTACAGTTTGGTCGGATCACGCTGCATTGAGACACCTTTTTGCCAAGAAGGATTCCAAACCAAGACTTATCCGATGGGTGTTATTACTTCAAGAGTTTGATGTTGAGATAAAAGATAAAAAAGGAGCAGAAAATTTTGTAGCTGATCATCTCTCTAGATTAGATCATGCTGGCATCGAAAAGGGAGAAATTTCTGACCTATTTCCTGATGAACACATTTGTGCTTGTTTTACTTATGAAAATTCAGTTCCATGGTACGCTAATATAGCCAATTTTCTTGCAGGTGGCTATCTCCCTAAGGATTTTACTTGGCAACAGAGGAAAAAGCTCATAGCGGATGCCAAGCATTACCTTTGGGATGATCCATACCTTGTCAAGATATGTCCGGATCAAGTATTGAGAAGGTGTGTACCGAAATCGGAACAAAGAGCTATCATGCACCAATGCCATGGGGGAGAAGTTGGAGGTCATCATGGACCAAATAGAACGGTTCAAAAGATACTCCAATCAGGTTTTTTCTGGCCTACTTTGTTTGAGGATGTCAAAACTTTCATAGCCACTTGTGATAAATGTCAAAGAGTAGGAAATATATCCAAAAGAGATGAGATGCCTATGAACAATGTGATAGAGGTAGAAATATTTGATGTTTGGGGCATTGATTTTATGGGTCCCTTTCCTAACTCATTTGGGTATGAGTATATCTTGGTAGCAGTGGACTATGTAAGTAAATGGGTAGAGGCAATAGCTACTAGGACTTGTGATGCAAAAATTGTGCTGGAATTCATTCGTAAGAATATTTTCACTAGATTCGGGGCACCTAGAGCTATTATAAGTGATGGAGGCAAACACTTTGTCAACCATCAATTTAAGGCCTTGCTGAAAAAATTTGGTGTTAAACACAAGATCACAACTCCATATCACCCTCAAGCAAATGGACAAGTAGAAATATCTAATAGGGAATTGAAATCAATCTTGGAAAAAACAGTTAATAACTCTAGAAAAGATTGGTCTCTTAAGTTAGATGAGGCTTTATGGGCTTATCGAACTGCTTTCAAAACCCCTATAGGTATGTCTCCCTTTAGACTTGTTTTTGATAAAGCATGTCACCTTCCAGTCGAATTAGAACATAAAGCATATTGGGCTACTAAATTTCTTAACTTTGATTTAAGTGATGTAGGAGAAAGAAGGAAATTTCAGCTCAATGAACTTGATGAAATTCGACAATGGTCATATAATAATGCTGCACTTTAAAAAGAAAAGACAAAAAGATGGCATGACAAGCATTTAAGGGTAAAAGAATTTGTTCCAGGAATGTTAGTGCTTCTTTATAATAGTCGTCTTCGTTTGTTTCCAGGGAAACTCAAATCAAAGTGGCTTGGACCATATCAAGTAATAGCAAGTAATGATCTCGGGGTAGTAACAATCAAGAACTTAAAAGATGGACGTGAATTTCAAGTCAATGGTCATCGTCTTAAAGCATACCAAATCGGACAACAAGAGGTTGCTGAAGCAACCATGGTCTTTAAAGATACTTAAAAATCGGTTTGGAGAGTCTAGCTGGAGACTCCAAAAACTCAGAACTTCATTTTTTTTTGCTTTCAGTCAGTATTTGTGATTTCTGCATGGTTGTGTTTAAGCATTTGATTTCTGCATGTTTATGTGTTTGTGTGTTTAATTCATGAAAGAAATGAGAAGAATCAGGTTTTTAAGAGACATGTGGGAACAAATTATTGTAGGATTCAAACATAGACATATACTCGGGCAGTGGGAAAAAATGATGAAAATTGGTCATTCACGTGACCACGTGTGGTCTCTCAAGGAGAATCCACGTGGCCACGGGTTAGAGAAAGGAGAAACTCCATTTATACACGTGACCACGTGTGTTCTTACACAAGAAATCACGTGGCCACGCCTTGATGCACTGGAACGTTGATTTAGTTTACATGGCCACACATCACATAACACATACACACACGTGACCACGGGTCTGTCTTCATAAAATTTCACGTGGCCACGTCCCAGCTCACTGTCAAAGTTTGTTTCCCCACACATGACCACGTGTGTTCTTACCCAAGAAATCACGTGGCCATGCAATTGTTCACTGGCTATTTTAGGATTCCCACACGTGACCACGTGTTTATCTTCACTAAGATTCACGTGGCCACGTCCCCTTCCCTTATAACCTCACGGCTTCCTCACTTCTTCTTTTTATTTTCATATTCACTCTCTCCGTGCCCACGCCTCACTATCACACAATCAACCCGTGACCATGGGATTTTAAATCATCACCACTCATCACCATCTCCATTTGATTTCTCTTGCATCTTCCACTCTCTCTTACACTTAAGTTTTTCCTTCTCCACATTTTCATCATTAATTTAGGGTTTTTGCACCTCTCACACACTATCTCCACTTTGTATTGCAAATTTTGGTGTCCTTCTCATTCTCAAGTAAGTATTTACTTTCTCTCTTCTGTAATTACTAGTTGTTTATCATCATTGGTAGTGTTTTGTGCAAATCTAGTCCACAAATATTTAGTTTTTGGGTTAATCTGCACTTCTCATTTTGTGTGCATGTTTACTGTTTTTGCTTATTTGGATAATTATGATTGTTGAGTGCATGTAATAGATGGTTAATATATAATTGGATAATAAACACTCTTGGTTATGCTGTTAAAATTCATGCTCAAATTTATGCTCGCAACATGTTCGATAAAATGCTTCAATGAGTTTTCTTTTACTAAAAACTTTAAACTCCACTCTTTGATTGGCATATTTCTAGTTTGCATTAATGCATGTAAATTACCTTGTGAAAGAGTTGTTTATTTGTTTATGATCTCTGTATTTTGCATGACATATGCTATTAAATTTTCACTTTATCCAACTAATGCATCATACATATTCATGTACTTATGAGCAGTTTATTTGATGATTAATACTTACATTGTGTTTTCATTGATTGTAGTGGCACCTCGAAGGACTAAACACCCTGATGTCGCTAGTTCCTCTGGGGTACAAATTCCATCACATGTAGACCGGGCAAAGGTTAACAAATTTGATTATTTCAGCAAGTGCAAATATGTGCAGCCCGCCTACTTAAGTCATTTGTTTCTCAATATCCCAGCTGGTAATTTGTGGGATTATGAGATTGAACCATTGCTTCAAAACATTGGCTGGGGGGAATTCATCAAAAAGAAACCAAAGGTGTACCCAGAATTGGCTAGAGATCTTCTGTATTCTTTTGAATGTTATTTCAGACGAGATGATTCGGAGGGTACAGTTGGTTTTAAGCTAGGTAAGAAAGGATATTCTTTGTCCTTTACTCAATTTTCTGAAATCTTAGGCTTTGTGCCAACTGCTCCCTGGGAATTGGAAAATGCTTCACCTGCGGAAAATTGGGAGAGAATTAAAGATCTTGAATTAAATGAGCCTTGGGTAGGAGGTCAATGCAAGGTACATGCTCTAAGAACTCATGCTTTGAGAATAATTCATCGGTTTTTAGCAAAAACTATGTATAACAACTTAAAGAATGCCAGTACTATTAGTGTCTCTCAAGCAATGGTGTTAAGATGTATGATGGATGGCGTTGCAATTAATGGAGCCGGCATTATAGCTAGTCGAATTAAGGATTTGCAGAAAATGCCGGGTAACATTGATAATATTTCTATTGGATGGGTAGCTGCAGTTTTGGCAGATACAGTTAAACATCCAATTTATAGCGAGCCACTCCCAGGAGATTTGCCTTGCATTGATAATAGAATGTTAAAAAGGATGAAGATTTTGATACCAAGACCCCGAGGACATTGGGCAACACGAGAAGAGTATTTAAGAGAGAATAATATTCGATTTGAGGAGCAGCAAGAGGAGCAGCAAGAGGAACCAAATGAGGAACATATTGCACCAACTGCTCCTTCTCCTAGTAATGAGCCATCAACTCCGGAATGGGAAGCACCGCTTAATCAATTAAGCAGCCGGATGGATGCTTAACAAATGAGGCTTGATCAAATGCAAGGGAGATTGGATATACTCCGGGATGAAGTAAGGGAAGGCAATAGGAGAATGGAGCACTTTATTCAACATTTTTGGCAATGTTTTCCTCCACCACCACCTCCATTTCAGTAGATTGTTGGTTGCTGCGGACAACAAAGTTTTGAGGAGGGGGTAGCCTCCTTTCAGGAAGTTTTTCTTCAAATTTTTCTTTTTCATGAATCAAAATTCTGTTATTTTGTTTTGTTTTGTTGTGTTTATGTTTTGTTTGAGTTTAGAGAACGTATTAAAGACTTATGTAGTTCACTCTTTTCATTTAATTTGCATGAATACTTAGTTTGCCCTAGTTAACTTCAAAATTTGAACACTTTGAACTTGGATATGGAGTATGCATGTTTTGGACCTTTGCTTAGCAAGAAAACATTTATGTTGTTTAATATGTCTTTGGATGGATTAATCTTCAACTTGATAAATATTTATTAGTTTCTAAATTCTTAAAAGCACTTAGACCAGTTTTTGACTTAGAAACACTCAATGCAATGAAGTAGTGACGTAAGAAAATTTAGAACACTAGAACCTTCCTCATCACCCTTCAAAGCATATGAACAACTCAAGCATCTTAGAAAATGATCTAGGCAACAACTTTCTTGATAAACTCTTTTTAAAAAAAGACTTGTGTCTTACCTTGATAAATCTATCTTTTGTTAAACCATTTTGAGCTTATAAGGGTATGCTTAAGGCGTACCATTAATATTTTTTGTTACACTTAAAATTTAACCATATAATCTAAAAAGCTTTTATCTCACCCTATGGAATTAGCCACTTTAGGACTAAATGGATACATGAAAAGAATAAAGTTTTGTTTGGTGTAGTAAGAAAGTTTTAAAGTTATTGATGAAGTCAAATGAAAATAGACCTTGTATTACCTTGATGTTAGCTTATTAGTGCTACTTGAAAAAAAAAAAAAGGAGAATTAGTAAATATGAAGAAAATAAGTGTGGGGTAGTACAAGGAAAGATAAAAAAAAATTGACTTCTTGGTGAAGGAGTATAAAGAAAAGTTTGGAATCAAGGCAAGGATGAGCTGAATTTGTATTGTTTAAGTTATTGGGGTGTTTGTAATCTATTTGGTCTTAGAGTGGCTATATTCATTTCGACTATTTTCTATCCATTCTTTGATAAACATACCCTCAGCCCCATTACAACCTTTGTAAGACCTATGTGATTTTAAGTTTGATTTGAGTTGTTTAGCGGAGATGACCTACGGGTTCCGGTGCTAAAGGAGAGGCCTATTGTGTTTATAGAGTTTCAAGCATGAAACCGACTGTATGCTTATGCATTCATATATTCTATACTTCATTACTTAGTTGTGTTGATATTTTGGTTTTCAAAATTGCTTAAAATGATTTGGTCTTGCACACACTCAAGGAAACTAGTTTATATTCTCTTGTTGAAGTTAATCTATTTAGAGTTTATATTGAGTGCTTTTGTTAAATGCTAAGTTTGGTTTTGAAATTGCAAGGCTTTGTTCAAGTTTGATGGTTTTGAAGGAGGGTTGTTCTAATTTGCTTGAGGGCAAGCAAGGTTTAAGTGTGGGGTATTTGATAAGTGTGAATTATATGTAGTTTTTAATATGTTTTTAGTTATTTTATTTAGTTATTTTGGTTTTATTTGGGTTAAATTATAGTTATTTTGTTAATTTTTATATTTTTAAAGTTAATTCTGTGTTTTGCATGATTTTCAGGGCTAAAATGATGGAAAAGGGCTTAAAGTGTGAAAAGTGCAAAGTTTTGGGGCAAAAGCATAAATATTGGAAGTTTAAGCGAGAAAAGCAGCTCTTAGTCCAGAGGATGGAGCCGTGACCACGTGAAGATATTAAAGGAATTTACACGTGACCACGTGTAAGAGTAAAGTGAAGAGTAACGTGGCCAAGTGAAGTAGAAGTGAAGAAACACGGGAGAAAATAAGCAAGACACGTGACCACGTGTGACCCAAGGCAAAACTCACACGTGGCCACGTGTGAGGAAGGCCAAGGAACACGTGACCACGTGTTCCTCAATGCAAAAGGATGCGTGGCCACGTGATTTTACTCTCCCATCGCGCGAAGGATTCGTCAGACTTCCTATTTTTAGCAGACTTCCTTTCCTATCTTGATTCTGCAATTTAAGAAGAATTCTACCACGTTTTTGCCTATAAATAGGAGCTCAAAACACAGAAGAGAGGAGGATAGAGATCGATCCTTAGTTTTTCAATTTGTTGTTCTTAGATTACTTTAACGTCTTCCTCTATTTTCAGTTTTTATTCAAGCTTTTGTTTTTAGTCTTAACTATGTCTTTTGAGTAGTTTTCTCTAAACTTTTGCTAAAGGATACTTGAATCCTTGACTCATATTGTTATGACTTAAGTTTGTACTTCAATTTAATTACAAGTTTGATTATTTCTTGGTTCTTAAGCAAATTCTTGTCTTTATTTGATCTTAACTTGATTATTAACGTGACTAAACATCGGTTAATTAGTTGAGTTAAGTTGATTAATGATTTGTATGTTCTTAAGTTAGTTTGGTTGGATTAATGCATGTTATAATCTGAGTAAGTTATGATTATGTGTTAATTTGAGTAAATTGAGATTAAGAAGAGAGTAATTAAGAATAGTTGGAAGTTAAAGCTCTTGAGAAAGGTTTTAGTAGACATCTAGGAGATTAATTCAGAATTTTCTGCTAAGTATTGAATTATTCTGAATAAGGGAGTTCAATACTTAGAGTGATAATCTTGAGAAAGTTATCTGGGTTTATTAAACTGAATTTTCCATAATCACTTGTATGTTTATGTTTATTAAGTCATATCAATATTGGTTAAGGTGGATAGTCCTTTAGTGAAAGTTGTTTTTATCATTGATTTTTTCCTCATTTAAATTACTTGTTTTCAATAGAGTTTTCTTAATTATTGTTTACTTTACTTGATTTATTTTGGATTTGGTTTTTTTTTTATTCTTCAAAACATCAAAATTTGGGATTTCTTTTCTCTCTTTACACACAGAAATTGGTTTTAAAATTGAATTAGCACACAAGCACAAGTTTTCCCTTGGGTTCGATATTTTGGGTCTTAATTCTATTTTCCGATATTACTAACCGATCTAGTACACTTGCTAGACACCGGTCACCAGCAACATCAATGTATCTTTTACATTACCTACAAAAAATAACCATAAAATGGATTTAATGGATGTATATATGTTATACATGAGCCATGTCGACATGCAAAAGAAAGCATTTAAGTGAGCTAGGGGTGATAGGTGGCCACACCATGAGTCAAACCAGAGGGATGGCCATTTGTCAAGGTCTTTATAAATAGTCTTGATTTTTTTTCTTGAAATTCATGTTTTAACTCTCCCTGTTCCCAATTAGGCTCTTTTTTAGGTATTTCTCTCTCCTTTCTCTTTTCTTTTTTTTATTTCCATTTATTTGCAATAATTTTTTTCTTATTTTCATTTTTTACATATACATTGTCTAGATATTGCCACTATGTTGAATTCCACTATAGATGACCCCAGAATCCAGAAGAACTCTATCTTAGCCTCGTATATTGATCTAAGATTTCTAAGGCAATTAAGACTTGACTTTACACTAATTCTTTTCGCAACTCAACATTGGGATTTAAGATTTCACATTTTTTTGATTCACACACGGAGAATTATACCATCTGGCTGAGGAGTTAAACAATATCCTTGGCTTGATATTCCCTCTTAGAACTCTCCCTTGTATACCTTACGGTGTGCTCAATTATCTAAGGGAGTTAGCACAAGCTTTAGGTATTCTTCCTTCTATCATTCCTGGGCTAGTATTATGAGGAGAGCCCTTTTCATTAGATGTCATGATCGAGGCTCTGGATGATTTTCCTGACATTCCAATACACTGGATAAGTGTCATCCTATCATGTAGCTTTGCTTGATACCTGACTGTGACCTCAGATGGTTCGACTTGAGGCTATGGCTTATTTAGCATTATAAAGGGCATTCAAGAGTCTTATTGATTTTGGTAGAGTCCATTCTAGACTTAGATGATATTTATGCTGATCCCACTACTCCTCTCATTAGCAGTCCATTATTATTCCAGGTACATCATTATTTAAAGATAGTACACCCCTTGTGGGTTATCACACTAGCTTTTCTTATTAGAAAATGTGTCCTTTCAAATTTTCACATATTTATTTTCTTATTTTTACCTGAGATGAATCCAACTCACTCTAGCAACTTTTTTCTTTCTTTCTCTTTTTTAGGTGTGGCAATAGGAGAAGCTGAGATTGTTGATAAAGCCTTTTCCTAGAGTGATCAGAACTTACTCACTGAGGCACTACATACCAAGATAGAGGACATATGATTTCTACTCTCCTTATGAAGGAGCTATTTGAAGGGATATTATGGTGAATGGTGACATTGGCATCCAATGTTTATGGTTACCCATACATTCAGTAATTAGAGATGGTCCTTTAGGATGTATTCCTTTGTATGAGTTTCATCGAGCCACTTTTTGCATCATTGCCCATTATACTCATCGGTTTGGGGAGCACCTAGATATTTTCAAATTCCCCTAGCTTTTTGAGGTGATTTTTATCTATTGGCTTCATCTCTAGTTATCATCAGCTCTTATCTCGACTTCCTTTAAAAACAATCATACCTGAGATCAGTGCTTATGATTCACTACTTTAGTTGATTACAAAAGATGGATTATCAGTTCAGGTGTTGACAACAAGACATATCAACTTAGATTTCTTGAAGCTAAGAGTAGCTGAGTATAGACAATAGATTAGATGTAATAAAGATGATATTTTTGCTTTTATTAGAACTCTAAAATTTTAAAATGTGACATTTCTGCCTGATTTCATTATGCATGATCATTATTTAACATCAATATTACAAATACATGTTATCTAATCTCAAAATGAAATCTTAGAAGCTTCTAACTCCTATCATCAATCTACCTTCTCGGGTTTTCTTGATTGATTATTTTCTCTCAGTCCTTAATTTTTATCAGGATGTCTTTTATCAATTTTCTTCTTGATAGGCCATCCAATTTTAGTAAAGCCACCATTTTTTGATTTTTAACCTGCGAGGTTTTTATTTTCTTATTTTTTTCTTTAGTATAGCCATTGAACCCTTTCAGTTTATCAATGTTGACTTACTCTTTGAATTCATTACCATCACTATCAGTCAAGATAGTAGCTCCTTTAGAGAACAACTTCTTCAGCATAAAAGGCCCTTCCTAAGTGGGTCTAAACTTAACCTTGATGTCAGGAACTCCTAGCCATATCTATTTGAACACTAAATCTCCTTCCTTTAAAGGATTTATTCTAACCTTCTTCACGAATGAATGAGCCAACTTATTTTGATAGATCTTATTGTGATAATAAGCTCACATTTTATCCCATCTAACAAGTTAAGTTAAAGCAACCTCTGTTGGGCCAATTCTATCTCGGGTAACTTAGCTTTCAAAACTACCCTAAAACGCTGATGTTCAATCTCTACTGGTAACACAACCTCTATCTTATAAACCAAAGAAAATGGAATTGCTTTTGTTTAAGTTTTGGTTATAGTCTTATGACCCTACAGTGTAAAAGGCGACTTTTTAGCCCAATCCTTGTAAATCCTAACCATCTTTGCTAGAATTCTCTTGATATTCTTTTTAGCTTCTTTGACTGCACCATTCGCCCAAGGTTGTTAAAGTGAAGGCTTATAATGCTGAATACCATACTTGAGCATCTATTTCATTTTAGCCTAAAAGTGTGACCTATTGTAAGACATTATGTGATGTGGAAGCCCATATATATATATCATATTCTTCTCACTAAACTTAGCCATTTCTTAATTGCTTAATTTCTTGAAAGATTCTGCCTCTATCCACTTTGAGAAGTAATTAATGGCAACCACAATAAACCTGTATCCATTTGATATTGGCAGATGGATCATGCCTATAATATCTATACCCTATGTAGATAATGGCCATGCATGGTGATGTAAGGTTATACAACTCTGATACCAACAAATGTCTAAAGTCCATATGTTTTTGGCACAATTAACTTTCCTTCACATACTTAAAGCAATCAATATCTATTGTAAGCTAAAAAAGCCCTTGGCAAATAATCATCTTTGCCAAAGATAAACCATTTATAAGAGATCAACATGCACTTCCTCCATGACTTTTCTAGCTTCTTTTTTATCTAAGTACCTTAATTAAATTCCATCAGAATGTCTTTTATAAAGTACTTCACCTACACTAATAAATTGAGTAAACAATTTCTAGATCATTTTCTGGTAATTTTCAGTGGCTTCTTCTTGGAATATTGACTTTTGTAAATAGTTTTGAATATCATAATACCAAGGCTTCCCATCATCCATCTCAATATCCATCACTTGCTCAACTTCAAAATATAGCTTATCAAAATTGGAGATTATCATAAGATTGATGCTCACCCCCTTCGGGTTATCCCACATTAACACTAAAGTAGCTAAGGCATTTTCTAACTAATTTTTATCCCTAAAGGTACACATCTCAAAATGACTAATTAAGGCTTTCAAACATTTGATATAATGAAATAGCTGGTCCTCCTTCACTAACCATTCACCCCTCACATGGTAGACTACTAATGATGAATCTCTAAATACTTTTGCTATCATTGGCCTCATAGCTAATAAGGCTTCTAAATGAAAAAAAATGAAAGTTTCATACTCAGCTCTATTGTTTATGACTTTATACATTAACTTCTTAGCTAAGGGTAACTTCTTTCCCTCTATGGTTACTATAATTACTTTTACTCTAGTACCCTTATTGTTTACAGCTCCATCAAAGTACATTTGCCAACCCTACACTATTATAGCTGCAATGTCCTTATTAAGAAACTCCTAAACTACTTCATCCCCCTTTACTTGTTGATCAGCTAGGAATTTCGCTATAGCTCTCCTTTTAATGGTCTTTCTAGTAATATACTCAATATCAAATTCTTGTAAGAGGATTAACCATTTGCCCATCTTCCCAAATAATGAAGGTGCTTCCTGCAAGTACTTAGGAGGGTTCTACTTAGCCACTGCTTGCACTTTGTAGGAATGGAAGTAATGCCTTAACTTTGTAAAAGCCTAGATAACTGCCAAACAAATCTTCTCTACCTCTACATACTTAGTTTCATGTGGCAAAAATTTCTTATTAAGGTAACACACCACATTCTTAATCCCAAAGTCATCCTTCTGCGCCATCATTGCTCCTACTGAACTATCTTTTATGGCTCAATACAAAATTAGAGTCTTACAAGATTTTGGTGGTCTCAACACTATTGGATGCAAAAGATATTTCCTGATTGTGTCGAATACCTTATGAGAGTCCTCATTCCAAATCACTGGTTGGTCCTTTCTAAGCAACTTGAAAAATTTTTTACATATTGAAGTTAACTTAGCTATGAACCTATTGATGTACCGAAGCCTGCCTAGAAACCTTTTTACCTCTTTCTCCTTCTGTGGCATAAGCATTTCTCTAATGGCCTTCATCTTATCATGATCTATCTTTATCCCTCTCTAACTCACTATATGCCTTAATAATATTTTTGAGGTGAACCCGAATATACACTTCTTTGTTTTGAGGTGCCGGTTATACTTATCAATCTTTTGAAAAAACTTCTCTAAAGCAGCCTTTTTGGATAGCTGAATTGATCATTATATCATTTACATATACTTCCACCTCCTTGTGGATTAAGTCATCTAAAATATAGTAGCCATCATTTGATAGGTTGCATCTGCATTCTTAAGTCCCAATGGAATAATTCCATAAGCATAAGTACCCTACTCGATAATAAAGGTTATCTTGATCTTATCTATAATTTTGTAAAAAATCTGATTATATCCAGCATACCCATCCATAAAATTGTTCATAGCACAAGTAGTTACACTATTTACTAGGATATCTATATGGGGTAATGGAAAGTTAACCTTACGACAAACCTTATTCAAATCTCTATAGTACACATAGACTCTAACTCTTCAACCTCTTAGCTACAAGGACTACATTTGCTAGCCAATTTGGGTATTAAACTTATACCAAGAACTTGGCTTATATTTGTTTCTTTACATCTTCCTTGACCTTCTTAGCCCACACTGGCTTAAGCCTCCTAAGCTTTTGCTTAATTGGTTTGTAACTTAGGTAGGTAGGGATGGCATATTTAGCTATTTTTGGTCGATTCTTAGCATGTTTTAATAGGTCAAGGTAAAGACTCTTTCATTTTTTTTAAGATTCTCTCAAAATTTTTCCTCTCTTTAGGAGTTATGTTTGATGCTAATCAGATTTCCTTTGGGTTTTCTTTTTCATTGAGATTAAATGAATATGTATTAGTTGAATTGAAATAAAACATGAATGATTCATAATCATGACTATAAATAATGAAATCAAGAGAAACATCACGCAAGTAAATAAAAATTTTCATATTATTAATATAATTAAAAAAAGATCATTGTTATCATCAAATAGTTCATGAACATAAACTAAATCTCTAAAAACATATTCTTCAATCTTTGATGTTGCTGTAGAGGTCTCTCCAGCCTTCTTATCCAGATCTTATGTTTTAGCTCCTATTTTCTCTTTGCCCTTAGTATGTACAACAAATAGTTTATCTATCACAATCTCTTATAGCACTTCCTAATCCAAAACTTAATGATGTAGAAAGATCTCCTCATATTAAAACCACTTTATTGGCTTCATAACACCTTATTCTAAATCAAACACATCTTTTAATAACTCAAAATTGGGTACAATCTTGTCTTCCACCTACTGAGGTTCATTCTTTCTATAATAAAGGCAAGCTCCCAAGGTTGGCATAAAATTCTTAGAGATATGAAAAATTTCACCTGTTATCTCCGTCCCCTTGCTTTTTTCTAAACCAGTAGCCTAACCCTTTTCGATCTTTCTAGCCCTTGGTAGTGATTGTAGTTCGAGGTTATTAAGGGTTCTTACCTAACTCGACTCCAGGTAAGAATTTCATTTTATTTAACTTATTGATTACCTATGGGTTATCAGCTAGACCATACCTAGTCTCATCATCAATTATAGATATATGAAATTGGCTAAATAGCTACTTAGCAATCTCAAGCATGGATACCTAATTCTCCCTAGCAGCCTTGATGGTAACCGCCCGACCATCTTATGGTATCTCGATCATTTGACACAGCTTTGAGGTCATACCTCCTAACTTATGGAACCATGGTTTACTTAAGAGCATAGAAAAATTGGCAGGGATAGGCAACACTACAAACTTAGCTTCAGTCTCTTTTGGCCCTATTTTTAGTACAACCTTGAATGTACACATATCTTATCTTTTGAATTGTCATAAGTAGATATGGTCAGGTCAGACTTGTTCAACATACTCCAATTAAACCCAAAGGTAGGGATAGCCATTAGTGGACACATATTATTTGATAATCCGTCATCTATAATCATGCAAACTGTGTGCTTGCTATTCACTTGAGCCATAATATAAAAAGGGCAATTATGATTCTTACCTTTAGCTGGTAGGTCTGTATTTGAGTACACAACATTCTTTCCAGTGTATCCCTTTAACAAATCTAATATATCTGATAGTGAATAGTAATGGCTACGGTAGATTTGCACAAGGCCTTAACTAACTTTTACCTATAAGATAGAGACCTCAATAAATCCTATATAAAAATCTTAGCCTGCTTCTTTTTTAGCTACTTGATTAATTGATTTTCCTCAACTTCTTTCTCTATAGGCATAACGACAGGAGCTGGCTATTTCTTTACCTTAGACATTGCCTTTCCACTACCGGTGATTGCTTTTACTCTATTTCCTTCCTTTTTATCCTTTTCATCCTCACTCCTAGAACTCCATATATCAATGGGCACTCTTGCCCCCTTATCCTCACTCTGACTGGGGGAATCTTACCAATCAATTATAGAAATTGATTGATTTTCCTCAACTGGCTTTATTAGTTTAGGGATGGAATGAGTAACGACCATGTATTCATTCCTAAATAGGTCTTTCATTATTTACTATTATGGTAGGTTGAACCCGATCAGGAACACAGGAGGTAGTATGACATTGCAACTTTTTTTTCTTTTTCTCTCTCTTTTTAAGATCTAAAATCTATTTGGTATCGATCAGATCTTAAATCTTATTCCTTAGTGTGCAGTAATAATTTGTGAGGTGCCTCGTGTGCTGATGGTAGGCACAATATTGATCCTCTCTGTGGTGGGGAATCCTTTGACTCTTAGCAGGTCGTGGTGTAATGATTGCAACTTCCCCTCCTTACTCAGCCAGTCCAACATCAAGGATAAATATTTCCTCAGGTTAGAGTAGTACCTTTGATTATCTTCTATAGAAAATACTTTAACCATCTTTTTACTCTTATTTACTCAACTATTATTTCTAGCAGACTTGTTATTGCTAAAATTTCTCCTCGTACCTTCATTATTGACCCTTGAAAAAGTACTCACCCTCTACTTTTATGGTGATATCCTTAAGAGACTCTTAATCCTTCAGGCCCTTCATTTTTACACCATCTGTAATACCTTGAAATTAGTATCAAACTTGCAGAGTATATTTTACAACATGAATAGTAACCCTAGGATAGTTTTTGGGGGTAATTATGATAGAATAGTATAAGAAAATTTAAAAGGGCATCAGTGTTAAACGTTTTTAGGCTAAAAAAATTTATGAATATGTGACCTAGCAGGTAATTTTATGTAAACCCCAAAATAAGAAAGTAGGTATTGAATAGAGTTCTATGACATAGTTTGAGATGAAATTGAGCTTAAATGGGCCCTTAAATCAGATAGAGAAGATTTTATTTAGTATCATAAAAAGGGTTGACCAAAAGTTTGATCAGATTAAAAAATATTCTGATTATATAGAAACATTATAAATAGTATAGATAAGCTATTAAAAGTGGAAAATAATTTTTCTAATAGTTTTGGAATTTTAAGATTTAGACAATCTGAAATTACCTCTAGAGATGAGAGTATATGAAAATGATCTTGGAATGAGCTAAAACTTTACAAACATGCTTTTATATATGTTATTGCATATAGGGAATAATTTTAGGGAATTCTCACAAGTGAAACATTGATTTCCAAAAATATGGTAAAAAATGGCAAAAGATAGAGATTAAATTAATTAAAAGGCTTGATTGCCATATTTAAAATATCTAAGGATATAAAAGTCATTATAAATAAGCCATAATCACTTACATGTAGCAACATAGCCTAAGGAGGTATAAAAACCTATGAAATGGTGACAAATGGTTTTAAAATAAGCATTTGGATCAAATAGTAAAGGGATTGAGGAATCTAGGCCTTAGATTTGGTGAACTTAAGAGCAGACTAAAGAAGTCTAAAATCATCTATAATTCTACCAAAAAATCTACCATATTTCTTCCTTTTTTTAAGAAAATCGAACCAACCCTTTTAGTTAGCTTTCCACTATTTTTTTTTTCATTTCTCTCATCTCCTATCATATCTTAAGCCTAAATTTCATCCATACATACTAAAAAGCATCCTCTTCAAGATGGAAATTAGGTTAGAGCTTTAGGAAGCTTGAAAGTAAAGGATTTTTAGTGAGAGAAAGAATGCTAAAAAGATAAGTTCTTAAATTCATGATTGAATTAATTAGAGAATTTATTATAGAATTGTATAATATAATTAGTATGATTATTTAGTAGCAATTAGATTTTAAATTCATATCTTAAATTTATTAAATTCTTTTTATAAGTTTGGCCTAATGAGGAATTCTAAGGAAAAGAAGAAAGCAATGAAGAGAAAGGAGGAAAGAAGAAAGGATAGGTGATTTCTAAGCTACTTAAGGTTAGTGGATATTAAATTATGGTCTATTTCATTTATTTTCTTGAATTTTGACTAAAATTTATGTTATATAATTACATGAATTTGAGTAGATGTGTGAACTAATTAAAGTTAACATGATAGAATGATGAATTAACATGAGATGGATATGAATTAATGAAGAAATCAACCTAGGAATGAGAATACTCATGTGAGCTGAATTATGTACAATAGCATAATGTGAGGTAATTTGATAATCGATGACATGTTTTGTAATAAATACATAATAAGATGTATAAATAATGTAATAAAATTGATTAGACTTAAAAAAATAATAAGTAGACACAATAATGTGTAAGCGTACATAGTAGTGTACTATTATGTAACTATGTGAAATCAAAGGAAAAAAGGGAGAAATAATTTGAGATAATAGGATAAAATGATGTTTTATCATAAGATGAGCATGAATTGAAGTAAAAATAAAATATATAAGGGGTGAACATGCTTTGGTCAAATTATTTATTATATTGATCAATGTGATTTTTTTTTATAATTATAGGTGTATTAAGTACGAAATGTAAAATACCATGATGAATGAGTATATTATGATTTATTTGAACTTAAGATAACATGTGGATATAATGATTATTATGTGAACATAATGGTACACCATTTTGTAACTAATAGTTATTAAGGTAGAATAGATATATGTTAACATATATGTATATAAGATGATAGTAGGAATGTATATCTTATGAGAAAGAATGAGTGAACAATGGAAGACATGAGTGGTTAGTGAGGCCGAATGGTATACCCTTTAGAGATGTTGAATTTTTCATTAAGTATGAATGTTATTTATTATGTATATTATATTTTATATGTGAAGATTGATGGATGCATGAAAGATAAGAATCTATGGCATATGACATAGTGGAAATATCATAATGAATTATGTAAAAATATAACATAATATGAATAATGTAAATGAATATGATTAATAATTTCAATAGGGGAAAAATTTTAATTATACAGATAAATAATGACCTTATAGTAAATTATGTATTTAAGAAATCATAAGGATGATAGAATAAGAAATATTGTTAAAAAGGTAGTTAATAGGTTAGGATGGGTAAAATAGTAAATATGCAAAAGATAAGGATCAAATAGTAATTTAATTATAGAAATTTTTGTAAATGGAATTAAATAAGAAATAAAGGGAAGATTAGGATAAATAAACTCAAAAGGGGTAAAAATTATAATTGCACATAAAAAATGGGGTAAAACATTAATTATGCAAGAAATAGGAAGCAAATGGTAAATTACGTGTAAAATATATCAAGAATGTGAATAAAAGAGAAATAATGCGATAAACATAATTATTAAATTCAATAAGAGTAAAATATAATTAAGAGATAAGTCGAGGGCAAAATCATAATTTGGCATTAGAAATGTAGTAAAGATGATAAAATGATCAAATAAGTGAAAAGGGCATAATCATAAATAAAGAAAAAAATTCAAGGACTGAAATGCAATTTGATATTTGATATGCAGACTAAAATGTAGATTAACCGCTTAAGAGGGTATAGGAGATAAAAGAAGCAAAAAGAGTAATATTGTTGTTAATTAGATCAAATTAGGATAGAAAGAAAATATAAAGATTTAATTGTAATTTACCAGTTTTTTAGTATGTAGAGGATGAAAAGGTAAATTCTTCCACCTAAGTTGAAATAAGTGATAAGAGAAGTAAAGGAATTAATATCGGAATTGAATGAGTAAAAAATATGATAACAAGAAAATTTTAGGGATTAAAATGTAATATGTCAATCAAATATGAAGTGTAAGGATCAAAAATGGAAAATTTACACTAGAAATGGAATAAAATTCAAGGAAGTAAAAATGTTGAAATTGAAAGTCAAACGTGGTCAAACATAACAAATAAATAATTTAGGGATATAATTGTAATTTTGCATTTATGTATGAAATTATGTAAAATTTGACATGAAAATGACTATAAAGAAATTAAGTAGCAAACTAAACCATAAGAAAGTAATTAAGGTAAACTAGTAAAAGTAATTTAAGAAGGGTAAAACTGTTATTTCAAAAATATTTCATGGACTAAACGATAATTGACCATCAGTTAAGAGAATATGAGGTTTAAAATGTTAATTTGGCGTTTAGAGAGAAGTAAAAACTAAAAGAAAGCAAAAAGGATAAACTTTGCATAGAAGTAATACAATATGTGACAAAAGGAAAAAGGTTTATGGACCAAGTGGGAATTTTTCCAAATAAGGAAAGAGTATCAAAATTTCAAATGAGGAAATAAGTAAAAAGGGAATTAATAAATTAAGATAACAAAGGAATCATATTGAACTAACTATCACAAGGTAGTGTATAAGGGGTAAAATAGTAATTTAATTAAATATAATATTATTAAATGAATTTATGTGAACACATTTGTCACTAGGTAACAATATTACATAGTGCATGGCAATTTAACTGCATGAAGGGATAGGTATTAAAGACATTCCAACGAAGAAATAAATGACATGTACAAGTAATACTTTTATCGGTGTAGAAGTTAGACCTTATATGCAATAGACTCTCGAGATTTGACTTGTAAAATGATATGCTGAAAATGTATGACTGTCAAAATTTGTACCAATTATACAATAACTTAATTGAATGAATAATGAAATCACTACGAAAATCGAAATGACCTAAAATGAATAAATTAATCAGGTACCAATATTTAGAAATCAATAAATTTAAATTTAAAAATTTAATAATTGATAATAATAATCCATTTTCTAATCAAAGGAATTGATAATAATTAGTCTAGATAACTGTGAAATGCCATTTAGCTGATATTGGTAATGTACGGTATTATGAATGAGAGTAGGGTGTTATACCATCCCTCAAGTAGGGACTTGCATTTCTAATGAAGAGGCTGATTTATTCAGAAGTATTTAGATTTTTTCTTTATCTCCATTACTCTATTATTCTAGTTAGGCACTCGTGAAAGGACTCATCGTGCTTTTTTTGAAGTAATTTGAGGTATTTCAGAGTGACTTTATCCTAGTGTTGCAATCATATTGCTTTAGGAATTCTTCTATCAACAAGTCCTAATCTTTTTTGGCGCACTTATCAAGCCCATGATACTAGTCTATTTTCAGCCATAATAAGGTCAAGCAAAAGTAATACACCTTTTATTTCTTAGTCAAGGTGGTCCCTTTCATAATCAAAGTGTTTCACTTAACATGCATAGAAGTGTTAAAAGTACCATCAAACTTAGCAAGATCTGACATCTTAAACCTCTAAGGTAGCAGTTTATCCCCATTGAGATCCCCATGTTCAAAGTTCATTCCTTTATCAGCTGACAATAATTAGGCAATGGCATTTATCTTCTCTTTCATCTTCTTAAAGATAACATCCTCAGCATCGGACCACTTGTTCCGTACCATAACCATATGAGGCTTATCCTCATCCTTTTTTTGATTTAATCATTCTCAATATCATGTATTTTTCCCCTTTGTTCCCTTAGTTGTGTTTGAGGTGTAGTATCATCTGTCATGGTAGCATCCCCACTATGGGTTAGCTTTACTATCCTATAAACGGGTGCTCCAAATTGAGTTATAAGATTTGGTTCTGAAGAAGCCACCAGACCACCAATCATGACCAGCATTCTCTCTGTAAATTCTTGGAATTGCCTATCTAGCCTTCTTTCCAATTCATCTTATGTAGCTGAAAGCATTGAAGTAAAAGCTATCGTATTTCTTAAAGTGGACATCCTTACCCTAAGATCTCATATCCTTCTCCCTATCTCTATCTGCTAAATTTTATCTTCCATTTTTACTTCTGTTTTAGTTTTTCTACTTTTCTCAGAAAGCTCACCCAAACCAAACTTTAACCTAATCTCAAACTCAGATTCTGAACCTAACTTTGATCTCAGTTCTGACAGCTCAAACACGGATCTTCAAAAATGTTAGGAGTGATGCATGATAATGATGTATGTACATGGTATATACATGATGCATGAATGTATGAATGTGTTGTTAGACTTTAATCACAACCACATGCAAGCAGGATATAGCCTTTCAACCTTATTACTATAACATAAGACGTCATGTGGCCATTTTCCTTGGTGTGCTTAGCCCATCTGTCAACAGGAACCCAATGGATCTTAATTAAAAGCATATGCATATGGGTTTTGGCAATTACTTATTTAGATAATTTAAATAAATTAGGTTAGGGCAACCTTTGATTAGTACTCACCTAATTGATTTGAATTTATTCAACATGTAAGGGCCCAAATAGCAAACAAAATTTGCTAAGGTCATAAACTCTAGAAGAAGTAGCTATTGTCATTACATAGGCTTGTATTCGAATGGTGAAACTTTAGAGCTACCCAAACATGGTCTTTGCTAATAGGTCTAGCTCATTACAAGCATAATGACTAATAGGTCACCATTTCATATGCCAATTGGTACTAGACTTGGGCTAGTGGTTCTTCTTGGCATATCATTACATTGAGTGAATGTAAAGCATGCTTAAATAGGGATGCGTAACTTAGTTCTAAGGCTATAAGATGTACATAAGAAATGTAATTTTGAAAAGAGATAGGGTTAATAACAAAAACTCAATTATAAATAACTTTATTGAGGTACTTTAGGAGCAAGGTCTCTTAGTCCCCAATGGAGTTGCCACTATGGCACATGCTAGAGCTCGTTCGTGTCCAGGTTCGCTCTCAAAGGCCCGCTTTTAGGGTATGAGACCAGATGAGACTTATGTATTTCATAAATTGGATACTTCATAATAAAAGAAATTTAGGCCCAATTTTATTGTTGATAGTCAACCTACGAAGACATCCATTGCTGGCTTAAGAGGCAGGTATCATGGAGTCACCACTTAATAGAATATTAGGAAATGAATCTCAAACTTTTGATGCCCAAACACAGATTTGTGTTCAAGATATCACTCTTACTTATACCTCAGTTTGGTGTTTCTTATAATTAGATTTTTGTTATTAATCCACTGCTCCCCTTCCCCTATGATGCATTACGATAAATTAAATAAACAATTAATCAATAAATTAAAGAAAGCATTAAATAAAGTAATAAATGAATAAACCAATAATTAAATCAACTAGTTAAAGTATTATAGCTGCAAATTATCTATAATGAAAATAAAATTAGCATACATAAATTGGAGAGTATTGAATTTGGAACCATTGGTTCCCTTATGCTTATTCATTAAAATTCTTTTATGTGGTTTTTTGGTATAAAACTAGACATTAGTTCATTTTATTTAAAAAAATCCAATTAATTAAGTGCAAAATGTTTTAAGTGAATTTTTTGTTAAAGTGCCAAAAATCTCTTTTTTACTACCTATTACATCACTAAAATTGAAATACATGAAAAAATGAATAATAATGAAAGTACAAAAATAAAATAAATGAAATAAACCAAATAAACAACCACAAATAAAGCATAAATAAAAATGCAATAATGAAAATAAAGAGTAATAAAAAGGGGCAAAAAAATACCATCCAAAAGGCTGGCCCTTCCAAGGTGAATTAACTAAAAAATCATTCTCCAAATGCATGACAAATAATTGCTTAAAGAAACACATGTAAAAAAATTGATTAGCATATAAAACATAACATAAATCAAATAATAAAATTAAATAACATAAAAAATGCATGGTGGAATGAATATTAAATTTATAGAATTCTAAACATGCTAGAACAAAAGCAAAAATGACATTAAAGTAAGATTAAACATGCAAAATAAATCATACATCCAAATAACATGCAAATAGACTTGAAATGCTTTAAAAAAAGGGACAGATGGGTAAAAGAAAGGATAGATAGCCAAAAAAGTAAGGAGGGATAGGAAAAGAGGATAGTATTGAGATATCCCCTCGGTCGTTATGACTAACAACCATCTGTTGGTTATTTTTCCATTCTGTCACTTAAAAAGGGAAAAAATGGGAATTTGAAGCAAAACACTTAGAAAATTCACTTTAACCTATAAACATGCATATTTAACGCTTAAAGTATAAAAAATCAAATTATAACATTGAAAGTACATCATAATCATGCTTTAACACTACATAATCATACAAATACAATAATTGAATTAAGATATTTTAATGCATTAATGGAAGAATAAACTAAACATGTTATATAGATTCATATCATTATAGAAATCATGGCATTACAAGAGTAATAAACAAATAAACTAAACAACATCAAAATCCTAAATCATGACATTATAAAATAACAAGTGAATCTGATTAACTACACGATCAAGATATGAATTTAAAAAGAGAAAAAGGCTAAATTCCATAATATTACCCTCATGAATTTGGTTTTGTGACTTTAGAGAATGATATCCAAGCCTTAATCTTTTGACTCCCACATTTTATTTGAGTTTTATATGAAAGAGTGTTGTTTAAAGTTTTACGACTTCCAAGAAAAAGAGAATTGAATTGCTCTCCCTTAAAAATTTGTATCCTCTCTTTCCTAGTGAGAAGCCCCCTCTAAAAATCATAGATTTTAGCTTAAATACCTAGGAAAGAGTTTGAGATTCACTCCACCTCTAATCCTCCCTCAAAATCTGTCTTAGATCAAATTTGATCCCTATCTAAGAATTCAAAAACTAGAAAACTTAAGAAAACTAGAAAAACACTGCAGATAAGCATTTGTATTTGACAGATGGCCAGCCTCCAAATGACTTCTCAAAAATCACAAAAATATCTTTGAATCTGACTTGGAAATTTGGGTTGTGACTGCCTGATAGATGACCATTAGTCATTTAATAATGAGCAGTCCTATACAGTCTAGATATGGGCATTTGCTAGGAGAGACCTTGAATAACATGGCCATAGAAGGCCATCCCTCCATCACATATGGCTATTGAGCATAGAAAGAGACCAAAAATCAAGGTTTTTCTAAATTTTTTTCAAAACTCTAAGAAAATCGATGTTAAAACTCAAAAAAATATTTTAAAATATGTGGAAATCAAGGCTGAAACTCAATATTTGTGTTTTCTATCAAATATCTGAGTGATTCCTCATCATCGAATAACCATGATCTAGGTTGTATCGAGTCACAGATTCTACAATTTGTTAAGTTAAAATCCTTGTACTGGGTGATGTGCTACACATTGCAAACAATTCAAAAGTATATTTTGGGTATTTAAGCTATGTATAGATAGACTACCTCACTGCAATTCAATATTGCTTATTGATGGAATGTTTATGATAGGAAAGTTCCATCGAACTTTGTTGATTGTAAGAGTTGTTGATGATAATAATTTTTTATACCCAGTAGCATTTGATGTTGTCAAAAGTGAGAATAAGTCTAGTTAGGATTGGTTTGTGACATATATTACACGATATGTCTGTAAGCAACAAGATATAGCAGTTATTTTTTTTATCAACATGAGGGTATTATGGCATTTTTTTATGATTGCAATGGTTTTAAGGAGCCATTATCTTACCATCATTATTATCTCTGACACTTTGTTAGAAATAACAATAATACACATAGATATTCTAAAATTAAGGATGTTATATGAGGCTGGCTTGTTTTCAATGATCATGTTATATTATTTTCATATTAGTCTATATATTGAATATTTAATACTTTATTAATATTCCTAAACCCTTATTGATAGGTAAGAACTTCCAACCGTGTAAGTTTATGAAATAAATGGATGAGTTCAATGATCTTGATGTGGACTTTTACAATTGGCAAATGCAAAACCCTTTGAAAAAGAGGATTATGTCACATGATAATGGACAAGTGGAGTACAATGTTTTCCTATTTATTTTTACAAAATATATTTCATGTAAACTTAAATTGTAGAAAACATAATACAACACACATGAAACATGGTCCATATGATATTTAATGAAGTAGATACGATCCCATTCCACATTTTGTGTGTTTTCTATCTCGATTAGGATATTGTGGTTATTATTCATCAACCGGTGCATCACATGGTCCTTCACTAGCTAACTAAAGGTCAGTTGATCTTGCATCACCGGACTATATATCACCAAACTATTGGTCACTTGATCTTATATCACCACTAATTATATTACTATAGAAGTTAGCAATAATGGTTGTCGATATTTTGGTTGCAAGTTTGATTTTTCAAGTGTACTAATATATTTTGAATGAAATCATTTTGATCCAAACCCTAAGCTGATGCACATTTAACATTGAATACAAGAATTATATATGCATTAGTTGTCTATTGTACATCACATGACATGGTATCCCTAGATATGAGTTGCTTAACCTAACCATTTTAGTCGGTGTATAACTAGTCTCCTTAAATTCAAAAGATGAAAAATTTTAGCCACCAATTTGAGTCGTGCATTGCTAATAAGGAAAATTTTTTTCATGAAAAGGCCATAACATAGGTGCTAGAATTTGCATGACATTTTGATCATAATATATTTGTGCAAAATTCGATCGTTGCCTATCAAGCAATCCAATCTTATGTCATTAAGTCTAGAAGTCTACAAATTAACTTTTTTAGGTGCAACATCAATAGGATTCGAACTCGATTTCCATGTACACTTAATTGATATTCGGTCCTTATAACCAACTGTAGCAAGAAACTTTCCATTATCTTTCTATTGTTTAAAAATTCACAATGTTCATGGTATAATCTTTTAACATCGTCAACCTAAAATAATAAAATTTAGAATTAATCCCAAGTAATACATATATTTGAATGCATTAATTTTTTTGATCATTTTTTAAAATAAACTAAGTAAAATATTTATTATTACTCCACAAGATCTGCTAATTGGGGTTATCCATCGTCAAGTACATTGCATATACCATTGCATGTATTTGAATTAATTATTTAATGGTTGACTTAGATCTTGGCCTTTCACAACATGCGTATGATGAATTTTTCACACACTTATAATACTACAAATTTAACGACCCTATCCATCTGTTCTGGCCTCATAAGTCTATTTTATACAAATTATCTTGTATAAGGGGTGAGATGGAATTGGCTAGTTAAATCCTAATTGGTGTATAAATATATCGGGATGGTTTCACTCAATGATATAGAAGAAAATAAGTGGAATAATAGATATCTAACACTACAAGAAAATCTGGAAATAGCAACGAAAAAATAGCAACGAAAATGATTCCGTTGGTAATTTAGCAATGAAATTTGTTTTTTGTTGCTAATTAGCAACAGAAATTCAATTCTGTTGCTAAATTTGGTTAAATTTTTTATATTTAGCAACGGACTAAAAAATAGTGGTATTCTGTAGCTAAAAAAAGAGGAAAATTTTACCGCCAAAAATAGCCATGAAAAATAGCAATAGAAACCTATGACCATTGCTAAATATGGCATCATTAAGTGGCGAAAAACTTTTGGAACAAAATTTAGCAACGAAAACTTAATTCCGTTGCTTAAATAGCAATGAAAACTATATTTTGTTGCTAAAATAGCAATGGCATATATATTACGTTGCTATTTAGCAATAGAAATAAAATTCCGTTGGTATTTTGGTCCCATGGAGATGGAAAAATTTGGGGCCAAAATATAGCCATAAAAAATGGCAATGGAAGCCTATAACCATTACTAAATATGTGTCATTTTATGGAGAAAAAATTTTGGAATGAAATTTAGCAACAAAAACTAAATTTCGTTGCTAAAATAGCAATAGAATCTAAATTCCATTGCTATTTAGCAACAGAAATTAAATTTCGTTGCTATTTAGCAACGTATAAAAATTTTCCTTGGTATTTTGATCCCAAAGAGATGAAAAAATTTGGATGCAATTATAGTAATGGAATAATTTTCCGTTGCTAAAATTGCAATGGGAAATTAATCGGTTGCTAAATATTGAGGCATTTTATGGTGAAAAAATTTTGGAATGAAATTTAGCAACGAAAACTAAATTTTGTTTGCTGAAATAGCAACGGAAGCTAAATTCCGTTGCTATTTAGCAATGAAAAATAAATTCTATTGCTAAAATAGCAACGAATAAAAATTTTTGTTGGTATTTTTGTCCAAAAAAGGTGAAAAAATTTAGGTGCAAATATAGCAATAGAATAATTTTTCATTGCTAAAATTGCAACGGAAAGTTAATCGGTTGCAATTTTAGCAATGAAATTAGATTTTCGTTGCTAATTTTTATTTTCAATGAAAAATAGGAACGGAATTTAGTTTCGGTTGGTAAGATAGCAACCAAATTAATATTCCGTTCGTAAATTTGCAACCGAAATATAATTCCGTTGCTAAAAAATGTTAGTATAGCAAAGAAATATTAATTCGATTGCTAAATTTGCAACAAAAATTATTCGGTTGCAAATTTACAATGGAATTAGATTTCCGTTGCTATTTTTACTTAATCTTAGGTATAAATTCTGCCTCTTTCTTTATTTTTTTTCCTTTTTGTGCCTCTCGCCTGCCCCCTATCTCTCTTTTGCTCTCTACCCTATTTTCTCCCTACCGCCTCCTTGCCCTCTCCCTCCAATCTTCAATTGGTGAAAGGTTCTGATTTTTCATCTTCATTTCTTATTTTAATTGATTTAAATTTTCTTTTATATGTTTTTTTCCTTTTAAGTCTGAATCTTCTTATTTTGATTGTTCAATTTTTTTATTTCATTTCTTTAAAGCTGATTCCGATAGCTGATTCCACTTCAAAAGAAAATACCTAATTTGTCAGTTCCTGTAGCTCCTCTTCTACCACGTAGCACATGAAGAAAGCGAGGAATAATCCCTTTTATCGTCTTTGCTACTGTAAGTACCACACCAATGGCTGCGATCGTAGCTTGCAATTGTCTCTCCGTGCTTTGTTCTCATCAACTTGTGAGCACTTTTTGCTCTATCTTTTTCCCTTTTTATTTCCATTGCTGTCTTTACAAAAGGGTGAAATATTTGATATTTCAATTATTGTGGCTGTTAGTATCTACAACCCGATGCTAATATTCATTTTCTTTTTGGTTTTAATTTCTTCTATGTATTTTTATTTTAATATGTGATTTGATTTGTAATTCTCGAGTGTCTGGTAGATTTGAATAATTTTGTATTGCAATGAATTTGTTGATTGAAATTTAACTTGATAATCTTTCAAAATTTAATGTATCCTCGATTTGAAAGAAGTTGATCATGTTTTATTGACCACCTTTGTTGTTGAATTTTTAGTGGCTAGCATCAGGTGAATTTGATTAAAGTTTTTTAGGATGTTACATGAATTTATGGTTCTACTGCTACAATGCACTGCTGTTTGCTCTTTGTTTTAGGGGTATAGAAAAATGAAGTTCTTATTTTGTTTTTTTTTCCTTCTTCTATTTTTAATTTTATTTTGTTTGCTGGAACCTACTAATTAAGGTGCCACCATAGCTGATGAATGCAGCTTTTTAAGCTCTTGCTTTGGTGTATTTCTTCCTTTCATTTATGTGGTTTGTTGCCATAGGATGTTAGAACAAGAGGTTCCAATATCAATCATGATGCTTTGCAATTCAAGCAAATGTTGAACATTTAACTAGGGCGTCATGGCTAACTTACTCTCACTTTTATGATCTTTAGGTGAAGGTTACTTTAACAGATCTCTTGTTGGATGATATGTTAGATACTATTAGGGAACTCTTTGGGTTTTTATAATTTTAGTAGTATGGGTTTATTCTTGACTTTTCTAGTGTTTTTTTTTAAGAGCCTATAGATATTAATATAACTTAAATGATATTGCTCTTTTATTACAGTCCTGATTTATTTTGTTGTCAAAGTATCGATCTGTGGCATTTCCTCTAGAATGTGCAGTTATCTTAATGATTTCTGTGTTACATTTTTCGCTTTTGTTGACACTAAACATTACATAGCATAATGTTACTTTTATGCTTTGGGTGCTTAGGCTGTAACATTGCCTACATTTTTCAAAATATATAGTAAATTTTTGTTGTTCTTTTTGGGCGAGATTTCTCTTTTTTCATTGATTCTTGAAGAAACATGTCAAATCTATTGAGTTTTAACATTTTAGTCTCAAAACGGTAATTAAGAATGAAAAAGTAATAAAATACAGGGTATAAGCTGACTGAAATTCTTTTTCCCTCCTCGGTTTGCGCTTAAATCATGCCATTTTTGTTGGATGAAGATAGTGGGCATTTAATAGGATCAAAGATGTTGATCCATATGAAATTGGGATATCCTATAATTAACTTCTATGCAGTAAGGTTCTCATTATTATTGAGCATGTTCATTTGAATACTTGTACCAATTTTGGTTAGGGAGAAGTTAGTTGACAATTATATATATATATATATATATATATATATATATATATATATATATATATATATATATATATGTGATGAAATTACTCTATTTTTAATGGCATTATTATTACATTACTCTCTCTCGCAGCTTCAATTCATTAGGCATATGTCCTTTGCTCTGTATTTTCATTTTGCTATATTCTTGACAGTGATGATTTGCTGCATTCCTCTTTATTACTCCTTTACTATCCGACTTGATTTCCACATTAATTAACATTTTTTGGTTTTTAGTTCTTCATGTTCTAATCTGATGTTTGGTTTGATGCTAAGAATTTATTTTCTTATGATTCTTATCAAGTTTCCTGCAGTGTATTAATTTGTTCTTAAAAGAGATTTCATAGGTTTTTAATTAATATTATTTACATTTTTTTCTTATTTTTTATGACAAGAAAATAATTTAATTATATATTTCTCCATTGTACTTTTGATTATATTAGATGAAGAAAAACCCAATTTTTATTTTTGTAACTAAAGTATTTTTTACCTTTTTATTTATTAATAAGAGAGAATTAAAAGTACATTGGTTTCTTGTTGCCCAATAATTTTGAATGCTTAGACAAAAAGCAAAAATTTAAAGTTAGATATATCTTACACTACTCTTTGTGCAGTACTATTTTTTCCTACAATTTTTCTTGGCTTTAATATATCTTACACTGCTTTATATGTAGTACAAACATTATTTGTCAAATAAAAAGCATTTTTTTCCTAAAATTTCACATCAATTACCATAACCATATTCATTCATGAGTAAGGAGTGAGTTGGAGTTGAGGCGGTCTATGCTACTGCTGTTCTCTTAATTTTATAACATTTGAATTCATAGTTTGGTCACCTAAATTAAATAATACCCACTTACTAAATCTAATGCAATACTACTACTACTACTACTAATAATAATAATAATAATAATAATAATAATAATAATAATAATAATGCAATACTTGAATATGAATATTTATGAAAATCACACTTTTATATTATTGAAACTTATAGTTTTGATTCAATTATTTGATTAAAGAGTACCGAATTAGTTATTATACTCAAATTATTGTATTTCATGATGTGAATCATACACCTCAATTTTATTTTTATTTTCTCCCATCCAAGTATTGTATTATAGTGCTGTTGTAGCATATGCACCAACTTTCTCTAAGATTAACAATGGACAACTCTTCGCTGTCTAATTTCAATAACTTCAATAATATCACATGAACATACCACCTATATAATTGCATATTTGGGTTGTTTGCTGAAAATTTTGATTTGTTTTGTTAAGTTATAATTGCAAACATTGATAACCCTTTCCTATTTATTTAACCCATAAATCTAATTATGAAATTACCTTATTTGAATAACAGTTACACAAGCATGAGTAATATTGATAGATCTTGGATATATAGGCAATTAATGCCATATGGTTTAATTAATATTGAGTTTGCGGAGGGAGTTCAATCATTCACTGAATATGCAAGTTTGCAGCCTGCATATATGCATGGTCCAAAAATCAGATGTCCATGTAAAAAGTGCAAACGTATTCATTTTCTCCCTACGGATGAAGTGCATCTACATTTGTTAAAAAAAGGGTTTGTTCAAAATTATTTTTAATGGACACGGCACGAGGAGCTAATAATTTGTAGCATCTCTAGGGGTAACCAAGCATATTCACCAGTAAATATAGATGAATTTGCAGGGGTAGCTGGTATTCGATCAAATAATGTGGATGTAAATGAAAATCTTTATGCACAAATGGTTTATGATATAGACGGTTCTTCCTTTAAAGAAAATATGCAGAATATTGAAGAAGAACAAAACCCATATGCAATAAGCTTTTTTGACTTATTACAGTCAGCTGACCAAGAATTATGGTCAAACTGTGAGAAAATGACTCAACTGTCTGCCGTTGCCCAAATATTGAACATAAAGTTTGAAGGTCATATTTTTAAACAAAGTTTAGATAAAATTCTTATATGATACAATGATTCATTACTACTACTACTACTACTACTACTACAACTAATAATAATAATAATAATAATAATAATAATAATAATAATAATAATAATAATGCAATACTTGAATATGAAAATCACACTTTTATATTATTGAAACTTATAGTTTTGATTCAATTATTTGATTAAAGAGTACCGAATTAGTTATTATACTCAAATTATTGTATTTCATGATGTGAATCATACACCTCAATTTTATTTTTATTTTCTCCTATCAAAGTATTGTATTATAGTGCTGTTGTAGCATACACTACAAGAAAATTGAGAAATAGCAACGAAAATTAGCAACCGAATTTGGTTAATTTCCGTTGGTAATCAAAATTAGCAACCGAAAATAGCAACGGAAAATTCGGTTGCAATTTTGGCTGTTGGTAAATTTAGCAAACGAAATATTTCCGTTGGTAATTTAGCAACGAAAATTAGCAACGGAAATAGATTCGGTTGTTAAAAATACAAACCGAATATCTGTTGCTATTTTTGGTTGCTAATTTTTATTAGCAACGGAATCTAAATTCCGTTGCTATATCTAACCAATGTACATTTTGGTTAATTGGTCAACATTACCAACCGAATTCATATTCTGTTGGTAAATTTAGCAACAGAATATGAATTCGGTTGGTAGAATTAGCAACCGAGTTTGTATTCCGTTGGTAAATTTAGCAACAGAATATGAATTCGGTCGGTAAATTTAGCAACCGAATTGTAATTCCGTTGGTAAATTTAGCAACGGAATATGTATTCGGTTGGTAGAATTAGCAACTGAAACCATATTCCATTGCTAAAATCAGTTGCTAAATAAAAACTATTTATAACATTATAAATTGTAAAATTATGCTAGTTTTGTTAGATTGGCATAAAGTTTTTTTAGATTGACATAATATTTTAGTTAAATCAAATTATTTATTTATAAATAAATATAATTCAAATTCATTATGAAAAGAAAATATTGTTATTGATAATATAATATTAAAATTGTAATGCACAAAAATTAAAATCCTAAAAATATATTATATTACTGTAAAGTAAAATTCTATGAAAACCATAATAAAAACAGCATAAAATCAGTATCAATAACAATCTAAAAATAAATGTCTTAAGTTATGTAGCTGGTGGAGGTGAAGGAGAACGATTTGACTGCTGGACACCCTTGGTTTCCAAATCTTCTACTCGATTCTTTAGTTGGGTTACAGTATCCATCAACATGGTGAGTGCGGTCTCTAGCTGAACGACTTTCTGAGAAGATTCGCATCGCTTACTACAAGCAGCTATAGATGATGTAGAGGAATTCGAATGTGAAGTATTTGCAATTGAACCTAAACCAAAAATCCTCCCATGGTTATTCTTACCACCAACTACTTGAAGAAAAATCTGACTCTCATCAACACTTTCAGAGCTCTACCGCTCTTGAATGAGAGTCTCTTGTATTTGCTCCTATTATTACAATAATTAAAATTAATTAGCTATATTTTTATAAAATAATTAATATTGATGTATAAATTTAACATACATTGAGTTGTCTACAACGGGTATTGACGAATGTCTGACCATCATGCTTTTTTGTGTGTGTGTGCATAAAAACTTCAGGATATGTAGGCTTTCTGCCCATGGTTATTTCCTGTATAACAAGCAATAAGAAATAATAGTCAAATTACCATTGTTCATTCTACAATAAGGGAAAAAAATTTCACAATCACAACTAAAAAATAGAACAAAGAGTAATCTATATAAGAATTGTAGTGAAAAATGACCACAAGGAGAACATCCATCCTTCAACTAAAAGAAGAACACATAAAGGTAAATCAATAGGTTTTTTTACCATTTCAGCTCATCATGAGTGTTATTAAGTTTCTCGCAGCAAGAATGTAGCATTTAGATTTACAAGCAAGAAACAAATTATAGCTCAAAGGTATAGGAAAATTAGCCTTTCACTACAATAGTAACTTGATTTTTGAAAGGACACAGAAAGAAACAATTTAAACGAAAGGCAGATGAAGGACAAAAACCAACACATATAAGAGTTTAATTTATCTTCCAGAAAAACACACCATAAAAGAAATAGTGTCCTACTGGATACATAAACATGTGAAGCATATTTCATTTCAATGAGCCAATAGGTGACTAACATCTAATCAAGACCCCATATAAGTTCCTGTGGTAAAATTTTTATCACCAATGACCCAACAAGTAAATTTCTAAAATGCTTAGGTTTTCCAAGAAATTAAAAGCAAGTAAACCCTGCTTTTGTCACCAGGTCCAAGTGGTATATACTGTAACCTCTCGAGGACATGGGTATATCCTTTAATGCAATTCATTGTAAAAGCTAATCAAAGTTATATTGTAATTTAATATCGCAAGTAGCCTCATTGGTAGCTTTAACTCTCAACTCCAAACTATGTACATCCAAAGCACACCCAAGTGTTTCAGCTTGAGAGTGCGCTTTATATTCTGATTCTCTTATTTCAAGCACATTTATGTACAAAAGTTCGCATATTACTTATGATAAAAAATAAAAAGTAAAGGAAATGAGCACAAAAACTTCAGGTATAGATAACTAAATTGCCTAACTAAGACCATTAGTGTAACATTTGCAAGAGCACTTCAATTTCTGTATTTGCAAAGATCAGAAAGTCCAGACAGAGAATGCAGTAAATTCATTTTTCCTGTACAGTAGTAGTTCATGAAAAATAAAAAATAAATGCCCAAATTCGTGTTTACTTCTACATGCAAGTATAGCTGTTAAAAGTTATTGCAACCTCAAATGTACACCATTTCAAAAGAATAACTAAACAGTTCTCACATGAGTGTAGTCCTGTAAATGCCATGAATTTGTAATATTGGAATGTGAGATTCCAAATTCAGCAGCTTAAATTTGCATTTAGTAGCTAAAATGAGCAGCAAACCAGCCACATTCAGCCATACAATAGAGCTGAGCTATAGTCGAAAACAAATAGCACATCCAGCCATCCAATAATTATACATTTATAGAATAAAATGTAAGCATAAAAGTCAGATACTTACCAGTTTATCCACATGCTCGTAATGGCTCAAAGTTCCTCCAGTGTGCACGGCTAGACTCTCACCATCTGAGCCTCCCCGCCTATTTGAAGAATTCCTATTTGAATTGGCAATTGCTTCGGGTGTTGCCCAAAAGACCATATAAGATCAAGTAAAGGATCAGCCTTCTATTTCAAAAAAAATAAGAATTGACAAAATGCTTAGAATATAATATACCTGAATCGTATGGTATGTACAATAGAATCAGCTAGCCTCCTTGAAGGAAAAGTTGTTGCACCTTAAAAGCAATACAGTAAATAGAAAAGGATACAAGAGTAAGAAGTCAAAAATTGATAATATTGATGCCTTCTGAAACAAAACATCATAGATAATGACACTTAAGTTGCATTATATTATTTCGCAAGTCAAGAAGCAATATATAAGGCCATATGGTCCTCACTTACAAATTTATAACAGATATAGAACATAAGATTGAACAAAATATAGCTAAGAAATTAATTTACTAAATTTGAATTACATGATATTAATGCATATTTCCTTTGTTATTGAATCTTCAAATAATTTGAATAGCATGTCTAAAGATGGGGAACTTGAAGGAGTAAGAAACTCTTGCATTTATACAATTCAATGAAGCAAGAGCTCTTGTGTAAGGTTTTATCTCTTTGCAACAACACAGACAAAATGAAAATCTAAACAACATTAAAAGTAGAGAGAAGAAAGGAAGAATTCACCTGATAAAAAGCATGAGCTAAAATCTTCAGATTTGAGCCATGTTCAAGAGATGGAGAGCTTTAATTTAAATCATAAATTTCAAACAATTAGAAACAAACTTATAAATTAGAAGAAACTGAAATAAGAAAAATCGATTTCTGGTAGCCTAATAAATTAGGTGACTTGCATTAGTAATACACTAATTAAGAGGCTCCTAATCAAGACATCGAATGTTATATCACACTTCTACACATGTAGATGCCCATCATCACCATCTATATCCAAATAAATATAGTAAAAAAATTTATAAAAAGCATATTATTGCATTATATTAAATTACTAGACATTTATTTTTAATTCAGCGGACACGCCATCCAATTTTTCATATTAGAGACAAAATCAAGCATCATATACAAACTATATAGTCAGGAAATACAAACTGTATAACTCCTAATAAATACTTCTGCAAATAATAATATTATTTCATGTTCAATTTAATTTATATCATCTTAGTCTTACCATAGCAATTCCATGGATTCGTCAACAATTTGTATTATGTGCAAAGTGTCCTATAGCAGAAGAAATCATAGATCGCAAATCAGACATCGACTTGGAAAAATAAAATGAACAGAAAATAGTTATTGTAAGTATTTCATGATTGCTGACATATAATTTTTGATTCATGAGATGATAAGCACTATGCATAATAAATTATATTGTAAGATGAATGAATTTATCATCTGAGTGCAGATCAAGATCAAAGATATAAATAACTACCTTAGTTTAGAAAAAAAATGCAGAAAAGAAAGTAAAATTAAAGAATTGGGTATGAAAAGTTGAAGAAGCATAAATGCGCATGATCAAGAAATGGATAATAAAGAAAATGAACAACTTTCTATAATAAGCCCTTTCCGATATTATTCTTTGCCATATATAGAATTCATAGAATTAAAGAAAAAAGGTATAGAAGAAAAGTTAAAAAGATGGATGTGCTTCTGACCTTTAAGAGAGTTATGAGTTGAAGAAGCTGAGGAGAAAGAAAGAATTAATATGAAGAGAAAAGGCAACGGTTTCTTTGTAATTGCACTAAAGAAATTAAGCTCTTAGAAGCTAAAAGCCAAATACTGTTAAGCTTTCCCTGTTAAAAGGAGACCTTGCCTTTACATTCTCCATCAGTATATACTGTATAAGAAGAAAATTAAATAAATCAAACTATTCTTTCTTTCTTTCTCTCTCTCTCACACAAAACATAGAAACCAAAGTGCTATTGTTGCATCTGGGGTTTGAGGCATGCCAAAAAAATCCCAGTCCCTTAGCCAATTGAATTTAAGTTTTGTGAAATAGATGCCCAAGATAGGTCTAGCTGAGCAACCGATATAAAATATTATTTATTTCTTATTGTTATTATTGTTAATTTTAATATATATATATATATATATATATATATATGTATAATTGTTGAGGATCACAAGAAGGTACTTGCATTGCTCCAGACAATTATAAAAGAAAACTGCCAACCTTTCTAGATGTTGATGCTGCAAAAGACCACAATGCAGTGGTAGAAGTGTTCTGATACTTATGCAGAATATATCTCCCACTTGTAAATGATGGTTTATTTGTGGTAATTGATTTTGAAAGATGATTTAATTTCAATGTAGCAAAATATTTACATAAAGCCAAAATCAATATGGACAAATTCTAATTGTTAAGCATCTATGTGCTGTAAAATTAGCATAAACTAAGCATTAAACTCAAAACCAGTGGACAATTACTTTTCACCATACTTATGTTGAAAAGTAATTTGATGCTCAAGTAGCTCACCTTTGTTAGAAATTCAAGTAGATCAATCTCACAGTAGCCAATAAGATTGTTCTTCTTTATTCTATTGGTCTGTAGAAAATAATTTATTGCTTTATCCAAGTGAAAAATTTGCAAAGGAAACTTAAGAGGAGTCCTGTAAAATCAAATTTAGCTAACTTCTCCCTTTTTTGTGTCAAAATTAGCTAATTGCTTACCTCAAATACAGAGATCTTTGCAACATGAGGTCCATTTCTTTCCAAAAGCAGTTTCTTTTCCTGTGCAACAAACATAAGCTCAAATTTCACAAGTGCAAGGTAATCAATAAGATCTACACAACATAGTAAATGATCAATAATGAACCATGTGTATCTCATTAAAGATTGCAACCGAACAGTATAACTATAACCTTATCAACTATGAAAGGAAAGGAAGATTCATGACGAATCTGTAACTGGATATTCTCATGCTAAAAAGCAAATCAATATGAAAAGAACAATGAGAAAACAATTTATTATACAGAGATTTAACACATCCTTAATTTGGAAATAAATTAACCATAGGAAAACAGGATGAGTTAATCTACTAGCATAAGCCATCAAACTTTGTGCATAACTAAAAACAAGAATGCTTATATTCAGTGACCTTCTAAATTTCTTCAATGCAAAAAAGCATAGCACCTTGTTCCAAATTGTATAGAAAGAGGAGGAGGAGATATAGATGAAAGACGAGTGAAGAAAAGGAGAAGTATCCATAACAAGGGTGTGTATAAACCTCACCAACAGGAAAAGACTGAATTTGATTAAGGAATAATAGATACTGACAGGCCTCAAAACTATATAATCTAAATGAATACATAAAATATAAAATTCACTGCCAGAGAACCATAAATATGAAAGCAACAGAGTAGCATATTGTACATGACCGTGTAACATGATAGCATGGCTTATTCAATTTAATGCATAAGAAAAGCAATTAAAAAAAAAAAGTAAAAGTGCTCACTGAATTCCAAACAGGCTTCTCTGCAAAAATAAAAAGGATGCAATCAAACAATTATAGAATTTAGAGAAACCAATTGATACCAAAAAAAAACCTGCCCAGTACAGAAACTTACAGTGACAATATATTTCTCGTTTCAATTTCTAAGGAAATTATTATCTAAAATTAACTCAATTTTTTTGTTGATGGTTATATTTTTCATTTCTAGCAGATTTCCTATTTTAATTTCTAAGGAAATTAAACTCATTTTCTTTGTTGATGGTTTAAGATATCAAGTTCGTCCCTTGGCTTGTTGAGAAGAACATGAAGTAGCTGCAAATATGCAGTCTTTTTTAATTTGAAGCCTTCATTTCAAAAATGGTTTCAATAGAACTTTCTTTTCTTATATGCTACTTCTTGTTCACCAGCACATGGGAAATATCACTAAAAGATTTTGAGGAGCAGCATTTTTGCTTCTCCCTCAAAAGAAAGAAAATAAGAAAAGAAAAATCATACCCGAAATTGGTCGTCTATGGCGAGTTGCAGCAAGGTCTGCCGTCGACTTCCTTGCTGGAGAGAGAGACAGAGCGGCGGTGTGTGAGGGAGGAGCCGTCGACTGCTTCTTTAGAGAGACAGAGAGAATGAAAGCGGGGTGAGGTAAAGATGAAAACCTAGGGTTTTTACGTTTTATAGTTCTAACAAAGGTTAAATTACTTAAATGCCCCTAATTTAGCAACGGAATCATAATTTCGTTACTATTTAGCAACGAAATAGAAATTCGGTTGCTAATTACCAACGAAAAAAAATTTCGTTGCTATTTTAGCAACCGAAATAAGATTTCGCTGCTAAATAGCATCCGAATTTAATTCGGTTGCTAACTTTCGTTGAAAGTGAAATTTAGCAACGGATAAAAATTTCGATGCTAAATAGCAACCGAATTAATATTCCATTGCTATTTAGAAACGAAAATTCATTTTTGTTGCTATTTTAGCAACCGAAATAAATTTCTGTTGCTAAATAGCAACCGATTTTAATTCGGTTGCTAAATTTTATTGAAAGTGAAATTTAGCAACGGAAGAAAAAGTCCGATGCTAATTTAGCAACCAATTTTTATTCCGTTGCTATTTTAGCAACGGAATTTGTATTCCGTTGCTATTTTCCGTCCCAAAATTTATCCGCCATTTTTTGCCGTTTTAATTACCAACAGAATTAATATTCCGTTGCTAATTTTCGTTGCTAAATATTGGCACCATAAATTCCCACCACTTTTAGCAACGGAAGCTAACCAAATTTTTTTCGTTTGCTAATTTTATAAAATTCAACCAATTTTAGCAACGGAAAATATTTTTCGTTGCCAAATAGCAACGGAATTGATTTTGAATCTAGTCTGTTGCTATTTCAAGAATTTCTTGTAGTGATATACACCAACTCTCTCTAAGACTAACAATGGACAACTCTTTGCTGTCTAATTTCAATAACTTCAATAATATCACATGAACATACCACCTATATAATTGCATATTTGGGTTGTTTGCTGAAAATTTTGATTTGTTTTGTTAAGTTATAATTGCAAACATTGATAAACCTTTCCTATTTATTTAACCCATAAATCTAATTATGAAATTACCTTATTTGAATAACAGTTACACAAGCATGAGTAATGTTGATAGATCTTGAATGTATAGGCAATTAATGCCGTATGGTTTAATTAATATTGAGTTTATAGAGGGAGTTCAATCATTCATTGAATATGCAAGTTTGCAGCCTGCATATATGGATGGTCCAAAAATCAGATGTCCATGTAAAAAGTGCAAACATATTCATTTTCTCCCTACGGATGAAGTACATCTACATTTGTTAAAAAAAGGGTTTGTTCAAAATTATTTTTAATGGACACGGCACGGGGAGCTAATAATTTGTAGCACCTCTAGGGGTAATCAAGCATATTCACCAATAAATATAGATGGATTTGCAGGGGTAGCTTGTATTCGACCAAATAATGTGGATGTAAATGAAAATCTTTATGCACAAATAGTTTATGATACAGACGGTTCTTCCTTTAAAGAAAATATGCAGAATATTGAAGAAGAACAAAACCCATATGCAATAAGCTTTTTTGACTTATTACAGTCAGCTAACCAAGAATTATGGCCAAACTGTGAGAAAATGACTCAACTATCTGCCGTTGCCCAAATATTGAACATAAAGTTTGAAGGTCATATTTTTAAAAAAAGTTTAGATAAATTTCTTACATGGTACAATGATTCATTACTACTACTACTACTGCTACTACTACTACTACTACTACTACTACTACTACTACTACTACTACTGCTGCTACTACTACTACTACTACTACTACTACTACTACTAATAATAATAATAATAATAATAATAATAATAATAATAATAATAATAATAATAATAATAATAATAATAATAATAATAATAATAATAATGATAATAATAATAATAATAATAATAATAATAATAATAATAATAATAATAATAATAATGCAATACTTGAATATGAATATTTATGAAAATCACACTTTTATATTATTGAAAATTATAGTTTTGATTCAATTATTTGATTAAAGAGTACCGAATTAGTTATTATACTCAAATTATTGTATTTCATGATATGAATCGTACACCTCAATTTTATTTTTATTTTCTCCCATCCAAGTATTGTATTATAGTGCTGTTGTAGCATATGCACCATCTCTCTCTAAGACTAACAATGGACAACTCTTCGTTGTCTAATTTCAATAACTTTAATAATATCACATGAACATACCACCTATATAATTGCATATTTGGGTTGTTTGCTGAAAATTTTGATTTGTTTTGTTAAGTTATAATTGCAAACATTGATAAACCTTTCCTATTTATTTAACGCATAAATCTAATTATGAAATTACCTTATTTGAATAACAGTTACACAAGCATGAGTAATGTTGATAGATCTTTGATGTATAGGCAATTAATGCCATATGGTTTAATTAATATTGAGTTTCAGGAGGGAGTTCAATCATTCATTGAAAATGCAAGTTCGCAGCCTGCATATATGGATGGTCCAAAAATTAGATGTCCATGTAAAAAGTGCAAACATATTCATTTTGTCCCTACAGATAAAGTGCAACTACATTTGTTAAAAAAAGGGTTTGTTCAAAATTATTTTTAATGGACACGGCACGGGGAGCTAATAATTTATAGCACCTCTAAGGGTAATCAAGCATATTCAGTAGTAAATATAGATGGATTTGCAGGGGTAGCTGGTATTCGACCAAATAATGTGGATGTAAATGAAAATCTTCATGCACAAATAATTTATGATACTGACGGTTCTTCCTTTAATAAAAATATGCAGAATATTGAAGAAGAACAAAACCCATATGCAAAAAGATTTTTTCACTTATTACAGTCAGCTGACCAAGAATTATGGCCAAACTCTGAGAAAATGACTCAACTGTCTGCCGTTGCCCAAATATTGAACATAAAGTCTGAAAGTCATATTTCTAAACAAAGTTTAGATAAAATTCTTACATGGTACAATGATATTACTACTACTACCACTACTACTACTACTACTACTACTACTACTACTACTACTAATAATAATAATAATAATAATAATAATAATAATTATAATAATAATAATTGAATATGAATATTTATGAAAATCACACTTTTATATTATTGAAACATATAGTTTTGATTCAATTATTTGATTAAAGAGTATCGAATTAGTTATTATACTCAAATTATTATATTTCATGATGTGAATCATACACCTCAATTTTTTTTTTATTTTCTCCCATCCAAGTATTGTATTATAGTGCGGTTGTAGCATATACACCAACTCTCTCTAAGACTAGCAATGGATAACTCTTCGCTGTCTAATTTCAATAACTTCAATAATATCACATGAACATACCACCTATATTATCGCATATTTGGGTTGTTTGCTGAAAATTTTGATTTGTTTTGTTAAGTTATAATTGCAAACATTGATAAACCTTTCCTATTTATTTAACCCATAAATCTAATTATGAAATTACCTTATTTGAATAACAGTTACACAAGCATGAGTAATGTTGGTTGATCTTGGATATATAGGCAATTAATGCCATATGGTTTAATTAATATTGAGTTTGCGAAGGGAGTTCAATCATTCATTGAATATGCAAGTTTGCAGCCTGCATATATGGATGGTCCAAAAATTAGATGTCCATGTAAAAAGTGCAAACATATTCATTTTCTCCCTACGGATAAAGTGCATCAACATTTGTTAAAAAGAGGGTTTGTTCAAAATTATTTTTAATGGACACGGCACGGGGAGATAATAATTTGTAGCAGCTCTAGGGGTAATCAAGCATATTCACTAGTAAATATAGATGGATTTGCAGGGGTAGCTGGTATTCGACCAAATAATGTGGATGTAAATGAAAATCTTTATGCATAAATAGTATATGATACTGATGGTTCTACCTTTAATAAAAATATGCAGAATATTGAAGAAGAACAAAACCCATATGCAAAAAGATTTTTTGACTTATTACAGTCAGCTGACCAAGAATTATGGCCAAACTCTGAGAAAATGACTCAACTGTCTGCCGTTGCCCAAATATTGAACATAAAGTCTGAAGGTCATATTTCTAAACAAAGTTTAGATAAAATTCTTACATGGTACAATGATTCATTACTACTACTACTACCACTACTACTACTACTACTACTACTACTACTACTACTACTAATAATAATAATAATAATAATAATAATAATGCAATAATTGAATATGAATATTTATGAAAATCACACTTTTATATTATTGAAACATATAGTTTTGATTCAATTATATGATTAAAGAGTATCGAATTAGTTATTATACTCAAATTATTGTATTTCATGATGTGAATCATACACCTCAATTTTTTTTTTTATTTTCTCCCATCCAAGTATTGTATTATAGTGCTGTTGTAGCATATACACCAACTCTCTCTAAGACTAGCAATGGATAACTCTTCGCTGTCTAATTTCAATAACTTCAATAATATCACATGAACATACCACCTATATTATCGCATATTTGGGTTGTTTGCTGAAAATTTTGATTTGTTTTGTTAAGTTATAATTGCACATTGATAAACCTTTCCTATTTATTTAACCCATAAATCTAATTATGAAATTACCTTATTTGAATAACAGTTACACAAGCATGAGTAATGTTGGTTGATCTTGGATATATAGGCAATTAATGCCATATGGTTTAATTAATATTGAGTTTGCGGAGGGAGTTCAATCATTCATTGAATATGCAAGTTTGCAGCCTGCATATATGGATGGTCCAAAAATCAGATGTCCATGTAAAAAGTGCAAACATATTCATTTTCTCCCTACGGATAACGTGCATCAACATTTGTTAAAAAAAGGGTTTGTTCAAAATTATTTTTAATGGACACGGCACGGGGAGCTAATAATTTGTAGCACCTCTAGGGGTAATCAAGCATATTCACTAGTAAATATAGATGGATTTGCAGGGGTAGCTGGTATTCGACCAAATAATGTGGATGTAAATGAAAATCTTTATGCACAAATAGTTTATGATACTGATGGTTCTTCCTTTAATAAAAATATGCAGAATATTGAAGAAGAAAAAAACCAATATGCAAAAAGATTTTTTGACTTATTACAGTCAGCTGACCAAGAATTATGGCCAAACTCTGAGAAAATGACTCAACTGTCTGCCGTTGCCCAAATATTGAACATAAAGTCTGAAGGTCATATTTCTAAACAAAGTTTGGATAAAATTCTTACATGGTACAATGATTCATTACTACTACTACTACTACTACTACTACTACTACTACTACTACTACTACTACTACTACTACTACTACTACTACTACTACTACTACTACTACTACTACTACTACTAATAATAATAATAATAATAATAATAATAATAATAATAATAATAATATTATTATTATTATTATTAATAATAATAATAATAATAATAATAATAATGCAATAATTGAATATGAATATTTATGAAAATCACACTTTTATATTATTGAAACATATAGTTTTGATTCAATTATTTGATTAAAGAGTATCGAATTAGTTATTATACTCAAATTATTGTATTTCATGATATGAATCATACACCTCAATTTTTTTTTTATTTTCTCCCATCCAAGTATTGTATTATAGTGCTGTTGTAGCATATGCACCAACTCTCTCTAAGACTAACAATGGACAACTCTTCGCTGTCTAATTTCAATAACTTCAATAATATCACATGAACATACCACCTATATTATCGCATATTTAGGTTGTTTGCTGAAAATTTTGATTTGTTTTGTTAAGTTATAATTGCAAACATTGATAAACCTTTCCTATTTATTTAACCCATAAATCTAATTATGAAATTACCTTATTTGAATAACAGTTACACAAGCATGAGTAATGTTGGTTGATCTTGGATATATAGGCAATTAATGCCATATGGTTTAATTAATATTGAGTTTGCGGAGGGAGTTCAATCATTCATTGAATATGCAAGTTTGCAGCCTGCATATATGGATGGTCCAAAAATCAGATGTCCATGTAAAAAGTGCAAACATATTCATTTTCTCCCTACGGATGAAGTGCATCTACATTTGTTAAAAAAAGGGTTTGTTCAAAATTATTTTTAATGGACACGGCACGGGGAGCTAATAATTTGTAGCACCTCTAGGGGTAATCAAGCATATTCACTAGTAAATATAGATGGATTTGCAGGGGTAGCTGGTATTCGACCAAATAATGTGGATGTAAATGAAAATCTTTATGCACAAATAGTTTATGATACTGATGGTTCTTCCTTTAATAAAAATATGCAGAATATTGAAGAAGAACAAAACCCATATGCAAAAAGATTTTTTGACTTATTACAGTCAGCTGACCAAGAATTATGGCCAAACTCTGAGAAAATGACTCAACTGTCTGCCGTTGCCCAAATATTGAACATAAAGTCTGAAGGTCATATTTCTAAACAAAGTTTAGATAAAATTCTTACATGGTACAATGATTCATTACTACTACTACTACTACTACTACTACTACTACTACTACTACTACTACCACTACTACTACTACTACTACTACTAATAATAATAATAATAATAATTGAATATTATTGAATATGAATATTTATGAAAATCACACTTTTATATTATTGAAACATATAGTTTTGATTCAATTATTTGATTAAAGAGTATCGAATTAGTTATTATACTCAAATTATTGTATTTCATGATGTGAATCATACACCTCAATTTTTTTTATTTTCTCCCATCCAAGTATTGTATTATAGTGCTGTTGTAGCATATGCACCAACTCTCTCTAAGACTAACAATGGACAACTCTTCGCTGTCTAATTTCAATAACTTCAATAATATCACATGAACATACCACCTATATTATCGCATATTTAGGTTGTTTGCTGAAAATTTTGATTTGTTTTGTTAAGTTATAATTGCAAACATTGATAAACCTTTCCTATTTATTTAACCCATAAATCTAATTATGAAATTACCTTATTTGAATAACAGTTACACAAGCATGAGTAATGTTGGTTGATCTTGGATATATAGGCAATTAATGCCATATGGTTTAATTAATATTGAGTTTGCGGAGGGAGTTCAATCATTCATTGAATATGTAAGTTTGCAGCCTGCATATATGGATGGTCCAAAAATCAGATGTCCATGTAAAAAGTGCAAACATATTCATTTTCTCCCTACGGATGAAGTGCATCTACATTTGTTAAAAAAAGGGTTTGTTCAAAATTATTTTTAATGGACACGGCACGGGGAGCTAATAATTTGTAGCACCTCTAGGGGTAATCAAGCATATTCACTAGTAAATATAGATGGATTTGCAGGGGTAGCTGGTATTCGACCGAATAATGTGGATGTAAATGAAAATCTTTATGCACAAATAGTTTAAGATACTGATGGTTCTTCCTTTAATAAAAATATGCAGAATATTGAAGAAGAACAAAACCCATATGCAAAAAGATTTTTTGACTTATTACAGTCAGCTGACCAAGAATTATGGCCAAACTCTGAGAAAATGACTCAACTGTCTGCCGTTGCCCAAATATTGAACATAAAGTCTGAAGGTCATATTTCTAAACAAAGTTTAGATAAAATTCTTACATGGTACAATGATTCATTACTACTACTACTACTACTACTACTACTACTACTACTACTACTACTACTACTACTACTACTACTACTACTACTACTACTACTACTACTACTACTACTACTACTAATAATAATAATAATAATAATTGAATATTATTGAATATGAATATTTATGAAAATCACACTTTTATATTATTGAAACATATAGTTTTGATTCAATTATTTGATTAAAGAGTATCGAATTAGTTATTATACTCAAATTATTGTATTTCATGATGTGAATCATACACCTTAATTTTTTTTTATTTTCTCCCATCCAAGTATTGTATTATAGTGCTGTTGTAGCATATGCACCAACTCTCTCTAAGACTAACAATGGACAACTCTTCGCTGTCTAATTTCAATAACTTCAATAATATCACATGAACATACCACCTATATTATCGCATATTTAGGTTGTTTGCTGAAAATTTTGATTTGTTTTGTTAAGTTATAATTGCAAACATTGATAAACCTTTCCTATTTATTTAACCCATAAATCTAATTATGAAATTACCTTATTTGAATAACAGTTACACAAGCATGAGTAATGTTGGTTGATCTTGGATATATAGGCAATTAATGCCATATGGTTTAATTAATATTGAGTTTGCGGAGGGAGTTCAATCATTCATTGAATATGCAAGTTTGCAGCCTGCATATATGGATGGTCCAAAAATCAGATGTCCATGTAAAAAGTGCAAACATATTCATTTTCTCCCTACGGATGAAGTGCATCTACATTTGTTAAAAAAAGGGTTTGTTCAAAATTATTTTTAATGGACACGGCACGGGGAGCTAATAATTTGTAGCACCTCTAGGGGTAATCAAGCATATTCACTAGTAAATATAGATGGATTTGCAGGGGTAGCTGGTATTCGACCAAATAATGTGGATGTAAATGAAAATCTTTATGCACAAATAGTTTAAGATACTGATGGTTCTTCCTTTAATAAAAATATGCAGAATATTGAAGAAGAACAAAACCCATATGCAAAAAGATTTTTTGACTTATTACAGTCAGCTGACCAAGAATTATGGCCAAACTCTGAGAAAATGACTCAACTGTCTGCCGTTGCCCAAATATTGAAAATAAAGTCTGAAGGTCATATTTCTAAACAAAGTTTAGATAAAATTCTTACATGGTACAATGATTCATTACTACTACTACTACTACTACTACTACTACTACTACTACTAATAATAATAATAATAATAATAATAATTGAATATTATTGAATATGAATATTTATGAAAATCACACTTTTATATTATTGAAACATATAGTTTTGATTCAATTATTTGATTAAAGAGTATCGAATTAGTTATTATACTCAAATTATTGTATTTCATGATGTGAATCATACACCTCAATTTTTTTTTATTTTCTCCCATCCAAGTATTGTATTATAGTGCTGTTGTAGCATATGCACCAACTCTCTCTAAGACTAACAATGGACAACTCTTCGCTGTCTAATTTCAATAACTTCAATAATATCACATGAACATACCACCTATATTATCCCATATTTAGGTTGTTTGCTGAAAATTTTGATTTGTTTTGTTAAGTTATAATTGCAAACATTGATAAACCTTTCCTATTTATTTAACCCATAAATCTAATTATGAAATTACCTTATTTGAATAACAGTTACACAAGCATGAGTAATGTTGGTTGATCTTGGATATATAGGCAATTAATGCCATATGGTTTAATTAATATTGAGTTTGCGGAGGGAGTTCAATCATTCATTGAATATGCAAGTTTGCAGCCTCGATATATGGATGGTCCAAAAATCAGATGTCCATGTAAAAAGTGCAAACATATTCATTTTCTCCCTACGGATGAAGTGCATCTACATTTGTTAAAAAAAGGGTTTGTTCAAAATTATTTTTAATGGACACGACACGGGGAGCTAATAATTTGTAGCACCTCTAGGGGTAATCAAGCATATTCACTAGTAAATATAGATGGACTTGCAGGGGTAGCTGGTATTCGACCAAATAATGTGGATGTAAATGAAAATCTTTATGCACAAATAGTTTAAGATACTGATGGTTCTTCCTTTAATAAAAATATGCAGAATATTGAAGAAGAACAAAACCCATATGCAAAAAGATTTTTTGACTTATTACAGTCAGCTGACCAAGAATTATGGCCAAACTCTGAGAAAATGACTCAACTGTCTGCCGTTGCCCAAATATTGAACATAAAGTCTGAAGGTCATATTTCTAAACAAAGTTTAGATAAAATTCTTACATGGTACAATGATTCATTACTACTACTACTACTACTACTACTACTACTACTACTACTACTACTACTACTACTACTACTACTACTACTACTACTACTACTACTACTACTACTACTACTACTACTACTACTACTACTACTACTACTACTACTACTAATAATAATAATAATAATAATAATAATAATTGAATATTATTGAATATGAATATTTATGAAAATCACACTTTTATATTATTGAAACATATAGTTTTGATTCAATTATTTGATTAAAGAGTATCGAATTAGTTATTATACTCAAATTATTGTATTTCATGATGTGAATCATACACCTCAATTTTTTTTTATTTTCTCCCATCCAAGTATTGTATTATAGTGCTGTTGTAGCATATGCACCAACTCTCTCTAAGACTAACAATGGACAACTCTTCGCTGTCTAATTTCAATAACTTCAATAATATCACATGAACATACCACCTATATTATCGCATATTTAGGTTGTTTGCTGAAAATTTTGATTTGTTTTGTTAAGTTATAATTGCAAACATTGATAAACCTTTCCTATTTATTTAACCCATAAATCTAATTATGAAATTACCTTATTTGAATAACAGTTACACAAGCATGAGTAATGTTGGTTGATCTTGGATATATAGGCAATTAATGCCATATGGTTTAATTAATATTGAGTTTGCGGAGGGAGTTCAATCATTCATTGAATATGCAAGTTTGCAGCCTGCATATATGGATGGTCCAAAAATCAGATGTCCATGTAAAAAGTGCAAACATATTCATTTTCTCCCTACGGATGAAGTGCATCTACATTTGTTAAAAAAAGGGTTTGTTCAAAATTATTTTTAATGGACATGGCACGGGGAGCTAATAATTTGTAGCACCTCTAGGGGTAATCAAGCATATTCACTAGTAAATATAGATGGATTTGCAGGGGTAGCTGGTATTCGACCAAATAATGTGGATGTAAATGAAAATCTTTATGCACAAATAGTTTAAGATACTGATGGTTCTTCCTTTAATAAAAATATGCAGAATATTGAAGAAGAACAAAACCCATATGCAAAAAGATTTTTTGACTTATTACAGTCAGCTGACCAAGAATTATGGCCAAACTCTGAGAAAATGACTCAACTGTCTGCCGTTGCCCAAATATTGAACATAAAGTCTGAAGGTCATATTTCTAAACAAAGTTTAGATAAAATTCTTACATGGTACAATGATTCATTACTACTACTACTACTACTACTACTACTACTACTACTACTACTACTACTACTACTACTACTACTACTACTACTACTACTACTACTACTACTACTACTAATAATAATAATAATAATTGAATATTATTGAATATGAATATTTATGAAAATCACACTTTTATATTATTGAAACATATAGTTTTGATTCAATTATTTGATTAAAGAGTATCGAATTAGTTATTATACTCAAATTATTGTATTTCATGATGTGAATCATACACCTCAATTTTTTTTTATTTTCTCCCATCCAAGTATTGTATTATAGTGCTGTTGTAGCATATGCACCAACTCTCTCTAAGACTAACAATGGACAACTCTTCGCTGTCTAATTTCAATAACTTCAATAATATCACATGAACATACCACCTATATTATCGCATATTTAGGTTGTTTGCTGAAAATTTTGATTTGTTTTGTTAAGTTATAATTGCAAACATTGATAAACCTTTCCTATTTATTTAACCCTTAAATCTAATTATGAAATTACCTTATTTGAATAACAGTTACACAAGCATGAGTAATGTTGGTTGATCTTGGATATATAGGCAATTAATGCCATATGGTTTAATTAATATTGAGTTTGCGGAGGGAGTTCAATCATTCATTGAATATGCAAGTTTGCAGCCTGCATATATGGATGGTCCAAAAATCAGATGTCCATGTAAAAAGTGCAAACATATTCATTTTCTCCCTACGGATGAAGTGCATCTACATTTGTTAAAAAAAGGGTTTGTTCAAAATTATTTTTAATGGACACGGCACGGGGAGCTAATAATTTGTAGCACCTCTAGGGGTAATCAAGCATATTCACTAGTAAATATAGATGGATTTGCAGGGGTAGCTGGTATTCGACCAAATAATGTGGATGTAAATGAAAATCTTTATGCACAAATAGTTTATGATACTGATGGTTCTTCCTTTAATAAAAATATGCAGAATATTGAAGAAGAACAAAACCCATATGCAAAAAGATTTTTTGACTTATTACAGTCAGCTGACCAAGAATTATGGCCAAACTCTGAGAAAATGACTCAACTGTCTGCCGTTGCCCAAATATTGAACATAAAGTCTGAAGGTCATATTTCTAAACAAAGTTTAGATAAAATTCTTACATGGTACAATGATTCATTACTACTACTACTACTACTACTACTACTACTACTACTACTACCACTACTACTACTACTACTACTACTACTACTACTACTACTACTACTACTACTACTACTACTACTACTACTACTACTACTACTACTACTACTAATAATAATAATAATAATAATAATAATAATAATAATAATAATAATAATAATAATAATAATTGAATATGAATATTTATGAAAATCACACTTTTATATTATTGAAACATATAGTTTTGATTCAATTATTTGATTAAAGTGTATCGAATTAGGTATTATACTCAAATTATTGTATTTCATGATGTGAATCATACACCTCAATTTTTTTTTTATTTTCTCCCATCCAAGTATTGTATTATAGTGCTGTTGTAGCATATGCACCAACTCTCTCTAAGACTAACAATGGACAACTCTTCGTTGTCTAATTTCAATAACTTCAATAATATCACATGAACATACCACCTATATTATCGCATATTTAGGTTGTTTGCTGAAAATTTTGATTTGTTTTGTTAAGTTATAATTGCAAACATTGATAAACCTTTCCTATTTATTTAACCCATAAATCTAATTATGAAATTACCTTATTTGAATAACAGTTACACAAGCATGAGTAATGTTGGTTGATCTTGGATATATAGGCAATTAATGCCATATGGTTTAATTAATATTGAGTTTGCGGAGGGAGTTCAATCATTCATTGAATATGCAAGTTTGCAGCCTGCATATATGGATGGTCCAAAAATCAGATGTCCATGTAAAAAGTGCAAACATATTCATTTTCTCCCTACGGATGAAGTGCATCTACATTTGTTAAAAAAAGGGTTTGTTCAAAATTATTTTTAATGGACACGGCACGGGGAGCTAATAATTTGTAGCACCTCTAGGGTTAATCAAGCATATTCACTAGTAAATATAGATGGATTTGCAGGGGTAGCTTGTATTCGACCAAATAATGTGGATGTAAATGAAAATCTTTATGCACAAATGGTTTATGATACAGACGGTTCTTCCTTTAAAGAAAATATGCAGAATATTGAAGAAGAACAAAACCCATATGCAAAAAGTTTTTTTGACTTATTACATTCAGCTGACCAAGAATTATGGCCAAACTGTGAGAAAATGACTCAACTGTCTGCCGTTGCCAAAATATTAAACATAAAGTCTGAAGGTCATATTTCTAAACAAAGTTTAGATAAAATTCTTACATGGTACAATGAGTCATTGCCTCCGGGTCATAAAATGGTTGAGAATTTTAATGAAATAAAGAAGCTTATTCAAGGTCTTGATTTGCCCGTTGAATGAATAGATTGTTGCAGGTTGGGATGTATGTTGTTTTGGGCAAAAGATATGGAATTAGAAGAGTGCAAATACTATAGCCAACCTAGGTTCAAACCAAAAATGCGTACTAGGCAGCAAAAATTAGTTCCTTGGAAGCGGATGTATTATTTTCCTCTAACTCTAAGACTTTAAAGATTGATACTAATTTTTTGTCAGTGTTGCATCCCTATGGCTATCTTATTATTTTTTCATAATGCAATAATAGCGAGGTGAGGAAAATTGAGCTTGTCTGGAGTTTATTGTAAGTTTGTTAACAAGCTGTAGGATAATGCTGCTTCCAAGAAAGTTTAACTTGATCAGCAAAAAAAGTTTTCTTTGAATACTGATTATTCATATCATTTTTTTCGTTCTAGTTAGATGTATAATAGCTATTGAGCTTCAATTGTTGTTATATGTCATAAAATCTATAGGAATAGGCGCACTTAGCTGTTGGAATTGTATTTCTTATTTTATGATCTTATATTTTGAATTTTATTTGGAAATTAAAGTTTGGTTAGGACTTTTATTTTTTCATACCTTTGTCATACAACAATATAAAGTTAAAGTTTCATAAGCTTCTTGAGGTCTGCTTCCCTAGATTGGGATTTTGATTGGGGTTGAGAACCTGAGAATTGTAAACTTATTCCCTTTAATAAGCTAATTTGACTAGCCATAGTGGTTATCATATGGTTACTTATAAATTGTGATGTGATGTATGTCATTATTGGTCTAGGAAACATACTCTCAAAGCACGACCACATTTTGCTTGCCACTATTTTCATTTGTCAAATCCTTTTTTTTTTGCTTTGAGTAACAAGTGCTTTATTCAATCAAAAGCTCTTGCAATGTGGATTTGTATTTTTATGTTTTAGTATATCGATCAAACCAAAGAACTGTATGGATGTTGCTACTGGGCCCTCATGTGCATGTATAGATCACTCTTTATTATATTCTTTAGTTGTAATTGTGAATTTTTTTCCCCTTATTATGGAATAAACTATGGTATTTTGATGATTATTTCTTATTGCTTGTTATATATGTTAGAGTGTATGCCCTAGAGCCCATGTAATAGGGATATTTTTCATATGTATGAAATTTATATTCTTAATAAAAGGCATCATTCATTTATTAATGCTGTGTTTGAATACATGAGTTTGTAAATTTTAAATTAATAAATGAAGTCCTAGATATTATAAACACAGTGCAAAGGCAATCATGAAGGTGTTCATGATGTGAGATGTCTATCGCATGCAAATGTGTTAATATCTAAATATCCCTAGTCATAGAATTAACAAGATAGAACATTGTTAATTCGGACAGACTACCACATGTTATGCTTCTTGAATGGTTCAAGCAATGGTTCTCATAATTTTGATTATGGATGATAATCAAAGCTAACATGTGGATGCTTGTTAGAGGAACAAGTTCAATGGAGACCTGCAAAGAGAATCCTCATATGGATATTAAATCTATGTCAGTGAGGAATCTCTTTATAGCGGTTGTGCAAGTATCCTTAGACTTGAGATCACCAAAGTTATCTTAAGTCGCAAGTGGTATACTTTGACTCCATAACTGATTACTTCCAACTGGGAGTGAACATAGTTAGGAGATTGGGTATATCATGACCTACTTGAAGATAGTTGAGTGATTGACAAAGGATTCACCATCCCAGATTTAACAAGGGAAGTTATCTCGCATGATTCTATAATTGCCTTGTTCAGAGAATCTCTGGCCAGAGTAATATGCCGAGATGGATGGAGATCCATGAAGGGCATTTTAGGAACAATGGTTAAATTAATAGAACATACATAATTAGATTTATATGAGTTGACAGAAATCCATACTCAGAATCTAATTGAGATAAGAGTGGTGAAAGGAGTAATTGCACGGTAACTGTTTCTATGGAAGGGTACAGTCAAACCACATGACTTTCCTGACATTTGGGTAGTCATGATGCCTAGCTAGAGGCCAATCATGACTTGTATAATGATGTATCAAAATATCAATAGAGATTGATAAAATGATTTAAAGGAGTTTAAATCATGTGAGTTTTGAATAGAACTCACAATTACATATTATACTGCCAATATGGACAGGAACCCAATAGGTCACACACATATAGAGAAAAGGGTAAAATGGTAAAATGACAAGGATAATAATATTTGATATTATTATAAAGGTAGAGAGGAGAATATGATAATAATTAATTAAAGAGTTTAATTAATTATGATCAAATAAAATTGTCCGCGGAACTTTTGAGAAATGTTCTGTAAATTGGACCTAAATGAAATAATGTATTTCATGATTAATTATTATTGTCTTATAAGTATTATAAGACTACTATAAGTGTTATAGGACTGATATAATAATTAATAGGACCATTGGAGAAATTATAAAGGGCAAAAGGAATGAAGAAGTTGGAGGAAGCCCTCCAGAAGAGGGCTACACGCCAACTCCATACAGAAGGGCTTGGAGGGCTTTTTCTTGGACCAAATTAATTTATATATGTTAAATAAGTGTTATGGAACTCACATATTTAATTTGGTTGGATTTGGAATCCATTTGGGTATTTAAATCCAATTAAATGCACAAAGGGCCTAGTTTGTAGATTTTGTGCATGGTCTTTTATGAAAAGATTTAATTTGGATTTAATTAAGCCCAAATGATTATAATTAATTCCAGAGGCCCAATTAATAATTCTCCAGCAATTTTAAAGAGCCCAATCTCATTAAGGAGTTGGAATTTTAACCTAACTATAAAAGGCCAACTAATGAGAATTAGGGTTAAGTGATTAAAACAAAAGGAAAGTCTATTTCTCCTAATTCTCTCTCCCCTTTTGCGCCAATTCCATTGCTAGCCTCTTGGATTTCGGCCAGCCCTAGTTGAACATCAATTTTTTGGTTCAATTTACCCCTCTAGTGTGGATTACTCATTGGAGGTGTTCGATTTTGGACACTGTGGTTTGCGACAACCCGGTGCGAAGTAAAATCAACTGTTCAACAAAAATCTAAGGTGATTTTTCTTATTCTCATATAGTTATATTGTGTATTCATGGCAAGATCAGATCTAATGGTTAAAAAAATTTTAAAATTCCGCTCATGTATGTGATGCATGTAACCATTAAATTCTAACATGGTATCAGAGCCAGGTTTTGCCATGGATATACAATTCTATATTTTTCTGCGGAATAAGTTTTGTTTTGTTTTGAGTTATTTATTTCATGAAATTTAAAATATTAGATTTGATTGTTCATGAATGAGAAATATTGATTTCTGGTTGTATGTGTGATCAAATAAATTTGGTGGAAACAAAAATGAAATTTTTGAAGCATTATGATTTGGGTTTGGCGTGAAACCCTAGGTAATGTAGGGGCTGTTCTAATTTAATTTCTTATGGATCCATTTAAAAATCATTTAGATGATATTTTATGTGTTTAATATGTGATATTAAGCCGTGGGATCGAACGGAATTAAAATCGAACAAGTTTTGCATGAAAACTAGTTTTGTCGAAAAGTTCGATAAATTGGTGTTCTTCGCGTGTTCTTGATGTGTTCTTGGTTAGAACGACTTTTGATCTTCTAAATCTGATATATATGATATATTAAAGTGTTTTTAATTAATTGGAATAATTAAAATGGGCCTTAAATTAATTTGATTAATTTTAATTCATTAAAACCACTTAATGGGCTTAATTATGTTTACTGACTTGGTTTAAATTAGTGAATGACTTGGTAGGCCCAAGGAGCTGATTTAAATTAACTATTTTAAACATTAATTAAGTTTATTAATGGGTTTTAAGGGCTGGAGTGGGCTTGGCTCATTCCAAAAGGGCCAAATGATCCAAATGACACAAAACTAGTTTGTGTGTGAACACACTTAGGGTTTTTCTTCTGTGGGTTTCGGCCTACACTTTTTTTAAGCCCAAAATTGATTCTTTTAATTATTTAATATGATTAATTAATTAAATAATCAATTTATAATTAATTAATAATCAATTTGATTGATTATTAAGACAAGAACACATGCATGCAAAAAAGGTTTCCTAAAATGAAAGTTTCCAAAATGGAAAAAGTTTCCTAATTTGATCACATCATTAAAATAACTCAAAATATAGTTTCAAAGGTTGAAACAAAGTTAGTAATCCATTTCTTTATGCATTAGAAAGGCATATAAGGGTGAATGATTGGCATGATGGTTAGTTATGGACAAAGCCCAATGTGATTGAGCATAATGCATGTTTTGGCCCAATGAGGACTTTCATGTCCCGGCCACTTGTTTTTGGTTTGTATTTCATTTCAAATTGTAATATGTAATTAGATTACTTAGATTAGAATTAGAAATAGAGATGAAGACCAATATCAAGGAGCAAGATGGGCTGGATGGAGATCCAACAAGCTTGAAGATAATGTAATTATTTTCTTGTTTGAATCATGCATACTACCTAGGTGTGACCTTTTGATTTCCCTCTTGGCTCGGGGAAATCAATGTAGTGAAGTCCATAACTATACCATATTTGTATGCTTATATTTATGTGATAGATATAGGATGCATACCAATGTATGCCAACCATGTATGATGAGACTTAATTAACTAAAACCCTCAAATAAATACTAAGGTATATAAGCCTTCCATTAATTTGAGGAGAACTAGAGTTCTTTATAGTGTGGGTTGTTGACCATAGTCAAGCTCACATTATATTGAATATGTTCAAATCTAATTAAATGGGTCATCTTAGCTAGCCCATTAGTTTGTTGACCACAGTCAAGGCTAATGGTTCTAGAGGCAAGATTAGGGAATGCATATATGATATGCATGCATCAAGAGTTGATAACCTAATGATCCAATAGTTGTGTAGAGACACAATTGGTATATGGATACCTACCTTTCAAGGGTATGGAATTTGGCTTGTTGACCACAGTCAAGGTCAAATTACATATCAAGGATTGGATATTGGCCCACTAAGAAAACCATCGGGTTTTCTCGAATTATATAGTGAGGGCTATTAATTCGCAATAAAATAGTGGGAGTAAATGGATTAATTAAAGACCTTATTAATGCATACATATATATGAACATACTCTCATATCTTTTCTTTTTCACATCTAGGTCATCATTATGAGCACATCAAACATTAATATACGATCAATCTTGGATAACAAGCTGGTTGGCAACAACTATTCTGACTGGATCAGGCAAGTGAGAATTGTTCTCAGGGTTGAAAAGATCCATTATGTCTTGGATAAAGATCCACCACCACTTCCATCAGATGATGCCATTGATGAGATCAAAGGCATTTATCGAAAATACATGGAGGATAGTGAAGCAGCAGCATGTCTGATGCTGGGTGCTATGTCCTCGAAGCTTCAGAAGCAACATGAAATGATGGATGCTAGAACCATCGTTTTGCATCTAGAGGAGCTTTATTCTTCTTAGGCTAGAACTGAGCAATATGAGATTGCTCGAGCTCTATTTAGTTGCAAAATGGTGGAAGGCACTTCGACTGCTGCTCATGCATTGAAGATGTATGGGTATATTGAGCATTTGAGTAGACTTGGCTATGTTATGGATAATGATCTATACATAGATTTAATCTTGTACTCGTTGGCTCCAAGTTATGCACCTTTTGTGCTTAACTTCAACATGAACAAGATCCAAGTATCCATTCCTGAGTTAATCAACATGCTCAAGACAGCTGATGGATCATTTAAGAAAGATCCAAAAAGTGTCATGGTTGTCACTTCTGCTAAAGGCAAGAAGCAGAAGAAGAAGAAGATAACCAAGGCGCAGCCAAAGAATGGTGGGATCTCCAAGAAGAAGGTTGCCAAGAAAGAGAATCCCAAAGGAACTTGCTTCCATTGTGGAAAAGATGGTCATTGGAAGCGTAACTGCAAGGCCTATCTAGATTCTCTTAAGGAGAAGAAGCAAGCTGTTGCATCTACTTCAGGTATTCATATGATTGAAATTAATACTTATTCTATTGCTTCAAAACAATCTTGGGTATTAGATACCGGATGTGGATCTCATTTATGTAATGATCTACAGGGGCTTAGAAGCTTTAGAAGAGTTGGAAAGGCAGAGATATGTTTGCAGTCAGCTACTGGACAGAATATCTCTACAACAGTTGTGGGGACTTACTATTTGCCTCTTCCTAGTGGATTAGTACTGGAATTAAATAATTGTTATTATGTTCCAGCCTTATCCAAAAGTATTATTTCTTTCAGTCGTTTGATGAACGATTATGATATTTCTTTGAAGGACAAATGTTGTTACATTTTTAAGAACAATATGTTTTATGCAAAAGCTATCATTGAGAATGGTATATTTGTTCTTGATTTAATTAAAGAAGTACATAATGTGAATACCAAGAGAATGAAACATGATAATCTGAATACCTCATACTTATGGCATTGTCGTTTAGGCCATATAAATGAAAAACGCATGACCAAGTTACACAAGTCAGGTGATTTGGGATCATTTGATTATGAATCATTTGATACATGCGAATCTTGTTTATTGGGAAAAATGACAAAAGCTCCCTTTATTGGTAAAGGAGAACGAGCTAAAATGGTTTTGGACTTAATACATTCAGATGTATGTGGTCCAATGACTACACACGCCAGAGGAGGTTACTCCTACTTCATTACTTTCATAGATGATTATTCCAGGTTTGGATACATCTATCTAATGAAATATAAGTCTGAGGCATTTGAAAAGTTCAAAGAATTCAGAAATGAAGTAGAGAAACAACTTGGCAAAAGTATTAAAACACTTAGATCAGATTGAGGTGGAGAATACTTAAGTCAAGAGTTTCAGGATTATCTTAGAGATAATGGGATTTTATCTCAATGGACTCCTCCATATACACCACAACACAATGGTGTATCTGAAAGGAGAAATTGAACACTATTAGATATGGTTCGATCAATGATGAGCCGAGCGAACTTGCCTAAGTCCTTTTGGGGATATGCACTAGAAACTGCTGTTTATGTGTTAAATAGAGTTCCTAGTAAATCGGTTGATGTTACTCCATATGAGATGTGGAATAACAAGAAACCCACGCTTTCTCATATGAAAGTATGGGGCTTTCCTGCTTATGTGAAGAGGACAATGTCAGACAAACTGGATGTTAAGTCTGATAAATGTTTATTTGTGGGATATCCAAAAGAAACGTTTGGATATTATTTCTATCATCCCTTAGAACAAAAGGTGTTTGTTTCAAGGCATGCTGTCTTCTTGGAAAAAAGAGTTTCTCCTACGAGAAGACAGTGGGAGTAAAATTGAACTTGGTGAAGTTCAGGACCCACAAATAGAAGTAGATCAACCGATTGAACTCGAAACTGAATTTCATAATGATGAGATTACAGTTGAACCTGATTATACACAAAATCCTAGAAGATCTACTAGGATGCGTTCTATCCCTGTGAGATATGGATTTCACGTTGATTCGGATAGAGGCATAACTATAGTAGAGGACAATGAGCCTACAAGCTATCAAGAAGTTTTGAACAGTTCAGAACGTGATTTATGGCTTAAGGCTATGCAGTCCGAAATGGACTCCATGTATGAGAATAAAGTATGGATTTTAACTCAACCACCTGAAGGGATAAAGCCCATAGGGTGCAAATGGGTCTTCAAAAAGAAGACTGACATGGAAGGTAATATAGTTACCTATAAAGCTCGCTTAGTAGCAAAAGGTTATCGTCAAAAAGAAGGTATTGACTATGACGAAACTTTTTCTCTTGTAGCGATGCTTAAGTCTATAAGAATATTTTTAGCCATTGCAGCTCATTATGATTATGAGATTTGGCAAATGGATGTGAAGACAGCTTTCCTTAATGGAAATCTTTCTGAGGATGTGTATATGACACAACCAGAAGGATTTACATCTGGAAATGGCGAAAAGGTATGCAAGCTTCAAAGATCCATTTATGGATTGAAGCAAGCCTCTAGGAGCTGGAACATACGATTCAATGAGACAATCAAAGAGTTTGGTTTCTCACAGAATGAAGATGAACCTTGTGTGTATAAAAGGGTCAGTGGGAGTGCAATTGTCTTCCTAGTTCTATATGTAGATGACAAATTGATCATGGGAAATGACATTTCTCTTCTCCAATCTGTTAAAATATGGTTATCCAAGCAATTCTCCATGAAAGACCTTGGAGAAGCATCCTATATTCTAGGAATAAGGATCTATAGAGATAGATCTAATAGGTTGCTAGGTCTTTCTCAGAGTACATATATAGATAAAGTATTGAAGAGGTTCAATATGGATCTCTCTAAGAAAGGGTTTATACCCATGGTGCATGGGAAACACCTTTCTAAGTCTATATATCCGCAAACACTAGAGGATAGAGAGAGCATGAATAGAATACCATATGCATCTGCAATTGGTTCTATCATGTATGCTATGTTATGTACATGTCCAGATGTAGCATTTGCTTTGAGTGTCACAAGCATATTCCAATCTAATTTTGGAGAGGAACACTGGGCAGCTGTCAAGAATATTCTTAAGTACTTGAGAAGGACTAAGGATATATTCTTGGTATATGGAGAAGGCAGTTTGGAAGTAAATGGGTATACAGATGCCAGCATCCAATCTGACAAAGATGATTGTAAATCACAATCTGGTTATGTGTTCATAATGGGAGGAGGAGCAGTTAGTTGGAAAAGTTCCAAACAAGAAACAACTGCTGATTCCACGACAGAAGCTGAGTACATTGCTGCTTCAGAAGCAGCCAAAGAAGCAGTCTGGATCAAAAAGTTCATAACCGAACTAGGAGTGGTGCCTAGCATTGTTGATCTGATTCCTTTATATTGTGACAACAATGGAGCCATTGTGCAAGCAAAGGAACCAAAGTCTCATCAGCGAGCCAAACATGTTCTCAGACGCTACCATCTCATAAGGGAAATAGTAGCTAGAAATGATGTGAAAATAGAAAGGGTTCCCACAGATGACAATGTGGCGGATCCCCTCACTAAAGCACTTTCCCAGATAAAGCATGATCACCATATAAATAGCATGGATCTGAGACATATGAGTGATTGGCTCTAGTGCAAGTGGGAGATTGTTAGAGAGTATGCCCTAGAGCCCATGTAATAGGGATGTTTTTCATATGTATGAAATTTATATTCTTAATAAAAGGCATCATTCATTTATTAATGCTGTGTTTGAATACATGAGTTTGTAAATCTTAAATTAATAAATGAAGTCCTAGATATTATAAACACAGTGCAAAGGCAATCATGAAGGTGTTCATGATGTGAGATGTCTATCGTATGCAAATGTGTTAATATCTAAATATCCCTAGTCATAGAATTAACAAGATAGGACATTGTTAATTCGGACAGACTAGCACATGTTATGCTTCTTGAATGGTTCAAGCAATGGTTCTCACAATTTTAATTATGGATGATAATCAAAGCTAACATGTGGATGCTTGTTAGAGGAACAAGTTCATTGGAGACCTGCAAAGAGAATCCTCATATGGATATTAAATCTATGTCAGTGAGGAATCTCTTCATAGTGGTTGTGCAAGTATCCTTAGACTTGAGATCACCAAAGTTATCTTAAGTAGCAAGTGGTATACTTTGACTCCATAACTGATTACTTCCAACTGGGAGTGAACATAGTTAGGAGATTGGGTATATCATGACCTATTTGAAGATAGTTGAGTGATTGACAAAGGATTCACCATCCCAGATTTAACAAGGGAAGTTATCTCGCATGATTCTATAATTGCCTTGTTCAGAGAATCTCTGGCCAGAGTAATATGCCGAGATGGATGGAGATCCATGAAGGGCATTTTAGGAACAATGGTTAAATTAATAGAACATACATAATTAGATTTATATGAGTTGACAGAAATCCATACTCAGAATCTAATTGAGATAAGAGTGGTGAAAGGAGTAATTGCACGGTAACTGTTTCTATGGAAGGGTACAGTCAAACCACATGACTTTCCTGACATTTGGGTAGTCATGATGCCTAGATAGAGGCCAATCATGACTTGTATAATGATGTATCAAAATATCAATAGAGATTGATAAAATGATTTAAAGGAGTTTAAATCATGTGAGTTTTGAATAGAACTCACAATTACATATTATACTGCCAATATGGACAGGAACCCAATAGGTCACACACATATAGAGAAAAGGGTAAAATGGTAAAATGACAAGGATAATAATATTTGATATTATTATAAAGGTAGAGAGGAGAATATGATAATAATTAATTAAAGAGTTTAATTAATTATGATCAAATAAAATTGTCCGCGGAACTTTTGAGAAATATTCTGTAAATTGGACCTAAATGAAATAATGTATTTCATGATTAATTATTATTGTCTTATAAGTATTATAAGACTACTATAAGTGTTATAGGACTGATATAATAATTAATAGGACCATTGGAGAAATTATAAAGGGCAAAAGGAATGAAGAAGTTGGAGGAAGCCCTCCAGAAGAGGGCTACACGCCAACTCCATACAGAAGGGCTTGGAGGGCTTTTTCTTGGACCAAATTAATTTATATATGTTACATAAGTGTTATGGAACTCACATATTTAATTTGGTTGGATTTGGAATCCATTTGGGTATTTAAATCCAATTAAATGCACAAAGGGCCTAGTTTGTAGATTTTGTGCATGGTCTTTTATGAAAAGATTTAATTTGGATTTAATTAAGCCCAAATGATTATAATTAATTCCAGAGGCCCAATTAATAATTCTCCAGCAATTTTAAAGAGCCCAATCTCATTAAGGAGTTGGAATTTTAACCTAACTATAAAAGGCCAACTAATGAGAATTAGGGTTAAGTGATTAAAACAAAAGGAAAGTCTATTTCTCCTAATTCTCTCTCCCCTTTTGCGCCAATTCCATTGCTAGCCTCTTGGATTTCGGCCAGCCCTAGTTGAACACCAATTTGTTGGTTCAATTTACCCCTCTCTAGTGTGGATTACTCATTGGGGGTGTTCGATTTTGGACACTGTGGTTTGCGACAACCCGGTGCGAAGTAAAATCAACTGTTCAACAAAAATCAAAGGTGATTTTTCTTATTCTCATATAGTTATATTGTGTATTCATGGCAAGATCAGATCTAATGGTTAAAAAAATTTTAAAATTTCGCTCATGTATGTGATGCATGTAACCGTTAAATTCCAACAATATAGGAAGTAACTATGGGTAGAAAGCCTACATATCCTAAAGTATTTATGCAAACCCACATAAAAAAGCATAATGGTTAGACATTCGTTACTACGCATTGCAGACAACTTAATGTATGTTAAATTTATACATCAATATTAATTATTTTATAAAAATATAGCTAATTAATTTTAATAATAGGAGCAAATACAAGAGACTCCCATTCAACAGCGGTAGAGCTCTGAAAGTGTTGATGAGAGTCAGATTTTTCTTGAAGTTGTTGGTGGTAAGAATAACCGTGGGAGGATTTTTGGTTTAGGTTCTATTGCAAACACTTCACATTCGAATTCCTCTACATCATCTATAGCTGCTTGTAGTAAGCAATGTGAATCTTCTAAGAAAGTCATTCAGCTAGAGATCGAACTCACCATGTTGATGGATACTATGACCCAACTAAAGAATCGAGTAGAAAATTTGGAAACTAAGGGCGCTCAGTAGCCAAATCATCCTCCTTCACCTCCACCAACTACATTGCTTAGATTTGTATTTTTAGATTGTTATTGATACTAATTTCATGCTGTTTTTATTATAGTTTTGATGGATTTTTACTTTATAGTAATATAATATATTTTTAGGATTTTAATTTTTGTGCATTACAATTTTAATATTATATTATCAATAAAAATATTTTCTTTTTAACTTTATTATGAATTTGATTATATTTATTTATAAATATAAAATTTGATTGAACTAAAACATTATGCCAAGCTAGCAAAACTAGCATAATTTTACAATTTGTGATGTTATAAATAGCAACCAAAGAGAAATTCCGTTGCTATTTTTAGCAACAAAATTTTTATTCGGTTGCTATAATTAGCAATGGAAATATAATTCGGTTGCTAAGTATACCAACCGAATTAATATTTTCATTGATAAATATAGCAATGTAAACTGAATTCAGTTGCTAAATATAGCAAAATAATTTAATTTTCGTTGCTAATTTTAGCAACGGATATCAAATTTCATTGGTAATCAAAATTAGCAACCGAAAATAGCCACGAAAAATTTGATTGGTATTTTAGCAATCGAATCAATTTCCATTACAATAATAATTCGGTTGCTAAAAATACCAACAACCAAAATTGCAACCGAATTTTCCGTTGCTATTTTTGGTTGCTAATTTTGATTACCAATGGAAATGCACCAAATTCTGTTGCTAATTTTCGTTGCTATTTGCTAATTTCTTATAGTGTAACTTGCCTATTCACTTGTATAATAATCAAGGAGCAAATAAGTTATATTATTGTAAGGATTCCATTCAAACTGCATTACAAAAAAGAAGGAAAATTCAAAAGTCGTATATTATCAATAATTTATAATTTTTATATAAATGAATAATTTCAATATGTAAATGAAATGAATTTCAATACAAACATCTTCAATTGTCTGCGTATATAATATTTCTCGATAAGTATGTATATTCCTCTTCTTAATGTTACATATATCTAGCGGTTCTATCCGTCTAAGATACCATAATGCTCAAATATACAAATAAATTCATTAAATAAGATGACACAAAAGATTCATTTATATTGTCTAACCATTTGCAAATCTTCTAGAAGATTTAAACACATCAAATGAACCATGCCCGATGACTAAGATGCAAATTACAATAAACTAAAACATCTTAGTATTTGTGAACGTGTGCTAGAGCCTGCTTAATTTTGGGTTGATTCATAAAGGCTCGCTTTTAGGATCTAAGATTGAACGATGCTTATAAATTCATAAATTGGCCACTTTATGATAGAAAAGACTTTTGGTCCAATTTTATTATTGATGGTCAACCCATGAAGGCATCCAATGTGGGCTAAAAGAGGTATATGTAGACATTAGATTTTGAGGTGACTCTTGTTCATGGTTAGCTAATGAGGAAGGCATTTCTTATAAATAGATAAGAAACAAAAGTGTTAGGCTTTCTACTGGGATTTATGTTCTCAAAATGCTTTTTAGGTTCTCCTGTAGGATTTTAAATATTTAAAAATCCATTTTGGGCAATTTTTCCTTTTTTCCTCTGTCAACGAGGTTAAAATGTGTTTATGGGTTTGAATGTAGAAAAAATGGTGAGTAATTCCCTTGGTTCACGGGTCAAGGCCATGACTCAGACCCTGTGACCCATTCACTAGAGTTATTCTAGATGGCGAAATAGGTGAAAAAATGGGAGATTTTATTTTACCTTTATCCAAAACATTTAATGATTTTTAGGGATATTTAAGATGAAAAAATGATAGATTTTCAGGGGGTCTCTCTCTCTTTCTTTAATTTTTTCTCTAAAAATACAAACACCCTCCATAACTTGAAACCAAGAACAGAGGAAGAAGGAGGAGTTGCCAAAAGCCCCAAACCCTTGATCTTTGACAAGCTAAATCTGAAGATAATATTCATGAGCCGTAAATATTGCTAATCTAGAGTTTAATTTCCATTATATTGTGTAAATGCTTATTTTCCATTTTTATTCCTTGATTTTTTTTATTTTTTATTTTTTTGATTCTTTCTTTTTTGTGTTGTTTCTTTAATTTTAGTGTTATTTCATTCATTAATCCATGAAAATCCATTAAAATCATGCTAAAATTGAGCAAATATGTAAACTAGAAAATATTATTCATCATCCTCATCATCTTTCTGTATTTCTTCATTTTCCCATTATTTTGAATTTAATTTGATCATGTAATTTCATTATTTCTTTTAATTTATATTGTTTTTGGACATAAATTCATGAAAATCTATTTATATCATGCAAATAGAGGCTTTATACATTTTTGAAAAATACTATTCATTATCTTCAAGCTTCATTTTCTTCAATTTTAAATTTTGATTTCCATCTTTTTTTACATTTAAAATAAGTATTAACCACTTTTTGATGAGTTTAAATGAGTTTGGATGCATTTCCATGCATTAAAATGGCTTAAATTGCATTTTGGTGATTTTTGGTGGCTATTGGCATCGTTCCAATAGCTCCTAGGAGAGTTAGAGCTAACTTACAAACTTTTGTCAATTAGGGATCACTACCTTGAGTGAGTCACTTCTTTGACTCACCAATCACACCCTATATCCTTGATTTGCCATTTCTACCTATGACTCACCATTTAAGCTTGTCACATCCATGTGAGTCACTCTCTTAGCTCATTTTCACTCATTTCCCTTATTTCCATGCCTTCTTATATTATTTATTTTATATTGTTAATTTTTTTTGTATTTATTTATGTATTTGAATTAATTATACATTACATTATTATTTATTATTTACATTCATCTTTGTTTATCCATTTGTTATTAATATTATTATTATTATTATTATTATTATTATTATTATTATTAATGTTATTATTTACCATACAATTTACACAACATGTCTTATAATATTATTATTTATTTATTTATTATAATTTATTTTATTTTGTGCATTTTATTATTATTCACATTTATTTCATGTAAATTTTGCATTTACATATTCACACTCATATTTATTTTTCCTATAATTTTATTATTATTGCCACACACACACACACATATTATTATTATTATTATTATTATTATTATTATTATTATTATTATTATTATTATTATTATTATTATTATTATTCTTGTTGTTGTTGTTGTTGTTGTTGTTGTTTTTATTGTTATGTATGATTTTATCTCTAGATTTATATCATAATTTTATTACTTTCTATTCCACATTTTATCACTTTCAATCTAACATGGTTTTTTTTATGGATTTTCCAACACTTTTGAGCGTGCCTTATTTTTTCTAGCATGAAGGCTTGTGTGAGAAAAGAGATAAAATAATTAATTTTGAAAACTCATTTATGTGACATTAATTAAGGTATAAATAAGAGTAAGGTCCCAAACCATCTTTTATTTTGGCCTCATAAGGTTAGAATTTACTTTTCCAATATTTTATTAGGTGGTGACTCTGTGATAATTTCCTTATAGTGCCCAACAAATGCCCTCGTAGGTTGATCATCAATAATAAATGGGGATAAGTCCCTATCCATTGCAAAATTACCAGCCTTAACAAGTTAAATAAGCTTTTATCTAATCTTGAGCCCTAAAAGTAGGTTTTTGAGAATAAATTGGATGCCATTGGGGTTCGGCGCACTTCACATTTGTGACTCCACTAGGAACCTTTAAGATTTTACTCTGAAGGTACCTTTGTTGATTTAATATAAATGGGTTTAGAGATTAAGAAGTTTGATCTTTTTTCAAAATAAATTGCATTGCATTCATGCTAGGGCCTTCAAATTAAGTTAGGCATCCCGTTTTTAACTTGGTACATTCTCAAAGCACTACCTTATGTTCACTCAATGTAAAGAAGTGTTAGGAAGGACCACTAGCCCAAGCCTTATGTATTTTTAGTATATCAATTTGTGACTCAATTAGTTGGCATGCTCATGATGAGATAGACTTATTGGCAGGGACCGCGCTTGGGTAGCCCTAAAGCTATATTACTAGACCAAAAGCACATGAAACGGTATAGACACTCTTATTAACGGGCATGCACCATAATACATTGCTTGTGATGTGAGCCTTTTGTATTGAATAAATCCTAAAAAATTTAAATGTCAGCTCATCATAGGCTTTCACATCTTGATGGGCACATTTTAGCTTATTTGGATTATTTAAATACAAAATAGCCAAAATTAATTCGCACACATTTTAAATAAAGATAGATTATAATATCGATTTTTAGATGTGCATCATATGTCTCCATCAGGTTTTCCATTGGCCTATGGACTAAGCCTACCTAAGAAAGAGATCACACAACCTCCTATGTGGGAAATAATAAGCTTAAAGGTTTTTCCTTTCTTTTGCATGTGTTTGTTTGTGCTGCATGGACATATGTCATGAATAACTTTTCTTTATGAGATTGTACTAATGATTAAAGCATAAACATCTCATTTTTTATATAATTTTACCATATAATAAATAATGGAATATACACATTTTGTATGTAAGATTTCATCATACAAAGAATAAGAGGAAAAAAATAAAATACATTAACATGACATGTACATACAAACATTACTATCGCATGGATATATGCCTATCATACATGTATATAGTAATGTTTGTCACAACATGTTCATTTTAACATACGGTATGACATGTGCATGTAAAAATTTTCCATAGTGTCTACCATATGCATATTGACCTATACATGTAAACATCAACTATCTTATGTGAACTTTTATGAGCATCTAAGCATACATCATAGTGTTCACATATGCTTATCAAGTGCATATAGTGATGTATGAATGATGTATGCATGGGTGATCATGGAAAGATATGGGCTAAATTGTGGAAGCTACGAACATTAAAGAGAGAGCCCGAATTATGGCATGTTAAACCTAATGGGGCTGAATAGACAAAGAAGAAACAAATGGGTTTGAATAGTTATTTTAAACTAGTAGAGTAGCTTTGGGCAACCTAAGTACATCTAATTTAGGCGTGTGGATTTATTTTATTATGATGGGCTTATTTTGTTTTGATTTGTTTTATTGAACCATAATCTAGCTTAATAAGCTTATTTAACTGAATTGGGATTATTTTAGCTTTGTCTCATTTAATTTAATTCTTTTAGGCTTGTGGGCTATATTTAAAGTTAATTAGTGTGGGCTTATGTTATTTTGGTGGGAGGCCCATGATTAAAGGCCTTTTTACTTATTTTAGGGTTTCTTTATTTTAAGAGGATATAAATACCTCATTATAAATATTGTAAGGCAGATGTTGAGACTTTTGAATACATTCTACTTGGCTTGTTTGAATTCTACAAGGGGAGGATTGCTTGTCTTCTTATGTTGCATTAAGAACTTTATTCTTATCAAGGTATTTACTTATGGTGAATTTTGTTCTTATTTTTTTAAATCAACTTAATTATATGCATATCCATTCATATTATTGATTGGGGATTCATCAGGGTTGGGGATTTCTTCTTATTTATGTTTATGCCATATTGTATGTTCAAAAGGTTTCAGGTTCTTTAACCTTGGGGTTCCACATTATTTGTTAATAGAGCATAGGCTAAGGGATGAATTCTTAACCATCCTTTATTTTTTTTGGTGTGCAACTGCACTAGTAAGAAAAAGGAAAAAGTGCAGGAGATAATAAGTTAATATGTGTTGAGGGAAAAGAAGAACAGAGTGAGCTAAGTGAAAAATTAATCAAATATTCCTTTTATGCAAAAGAGTGAGAGTTAATGAATGCATACTTAGGTAAGAGAGCTTTAGTACTTTTGAGATTGAAAGACAATTATTTTTTTGAAACTAACCTTAACCCAAATTTTACTAGTTATTTTTTTTAAGTTATTGCAAGATTTTAAAGATTTCTTCCTTGAAAAGATACCACTTAGGTTGCCACCAATCAAATGGATTGAACATCATATTGATTTTGTTCCTAGTGAATGATTCCAAACTGTCCATCTTATAGAAGCAATTGGGAGGAAATAAAAGAGTCACAAAGATAAATGGAGGAACTTTTAGCAAAGGCATATGTGTGAGCAAGCCTCAGTCCTTGTACCGTACCTATTTGTTTGGTACCTAAAAATAATGGAACCATACATATATGTGTTCATTATTGAGTAGTTAACAAAATATTTGAAAGTATCACCTTCTCATTCCTAGGTTGGATGATATGCTTAAAGAGTTAAATGGTGCTATAATATTCACTAAAATTGACTTAAAAAGCAGTGATCATCAAATTAGGATGAAGTTAGGTGATGAATGAAAAATTAATTTAAAATAAAATGGTTTGTATGAGTGGTTGGTTATGCCTTTTTGCTTAACTAATATGCCTTATGCATTTATGAGACTTATGAAAAAATTTTTTACATGAATTCTTAGGTAAATTCATTATTGTGTAATTTGATGTCATCTTGATTTACAACAAAGACCTAGAGAAACATTTAAGGCATGTTGAACATGTGTTAGCTATTTTGAGAGAACAACAATTGTATTCTAATTTGAAAAAATGCACATTTTGTGTTAATGGTGTTATTTTTTAAGGCTTTTTTAGTAATTGATGGGGCTGGCTGTGTTAATGTTGATAGTACCATCTTTGTTAATAATTGGGACTTAAATTGAGAAACAACATAATCCATATAGACTTCAGTGGTTGAATGAAAATGGGGAAGTTAAAGTAACCAAATATGTCATTATATTATGTTTAATTGGTAAATATAAGGATAAGGTCACTTATGATGTTGTACCTATGCATGCTGCTCATATTTTGTTAGAAAGACCTTGAAAATTTTATAAGCATGTATTACACGAGGATTTAGAAATAGGTATGCTTTTGAGTTTAAGGGAAGTAAACACGTACTTGTTCCTTTGGCACCTAAAGATATATATGCAGATCAAATAAAGGTACAACAATTGGCAAAAGCAGTAAAAGGAAGTGAGAAAGAAAAGAAAAGTGACAAAAAAGAGGCTAGTGGTAAAAAGAATAAAAGTAAAGGCCAAATGGTGAGCGACTACACTAGTAAGAAAAAGAAAGAAATAAGTGTAAGAAAGAAAAAGTTAATATGTGTTGAGGTAAAAGGAGAGCGGAGTGAGCAGAGTGAAATATTTAGTAAATATTCTTTTTATGCAAAAGTGTGAGAGTTGAGGAATGCATACTTAGGCAAAAAAGCTTTAGCACTTTTGAGATTTGAGGACAATTATTTTTTCAAAACTAACCTTAACCTAAATTTTCCTAGTTCTTTTTTTAAGTTCTTGTAAGATTATAAAGATGTCTTCCATGAGGAGATACCACCTAGGTTGTCACCAATCAAAGGGATTGAACATCCAATCAATTTTGTTCCAAGTGCATAAATTTTAAACCGTCCAAGTTATCGAAGCAATTTGGAGGAAATTAAAGAGTTTCAAAGACAAGTAGAGGAACTTTTAACAAAATGAAACATGAGCGAAAACCTTAGTTTTTGTGTTGTACCTATTTTTTTGGTGCTTAAAAAAGATGGAACCATGCATATGTGTGTTGATTGTCGAGTAGTTAACAAAATGACTGTAAAGTTTAGCCATCCCATTCCTAGGTTAGATGTTATGCTTGAGAAGTTAAATGATTCTGTAATGTTCACTAAAATTGACTTAAGAAGTGGTTATAATCAAATTAGGATGAAGTTAGTTGATGAATGAAAAACTACCTGTAAAATAAAATATGATTTGTATGAGTGGCTGGTTATGCCTTTTGGTTTAACTAATGCGCCTATTACATTTATGAGATCATGAATAATGTTTTGAGTGAATTCTTATGTAAATTTGTTGTTGTGTATTTTGATTACATATTGTTGTACAAAAAAAACCTAAAATAACATTTAAGGAATTTTGAACTTATGTTAGCTATTTTGAGAGAACAACAATTATATGCTAATTTTAAAAAATGCATATTTTGTATTGATGTTGTTGTTTTCTTAGGATTTTTGTTGCCAAATTATGGGGGTAGTTGTGTTAATGTTGCTAGTATCATTTTTGTTGATAAATTAGGACATAAAATTGAGAAACAACCCAATCCACATAGACTTTGGTGGTTGAATGATAGTGAGGAAGTTAAAGTGACCAAACATGTAACTATATTATTTTCAATTGGTAAATATGACGATAAGGACACTTGTGATGTTGTATTTATACATACTAGTCATATTTTATAGGAAGACCTTGACAATTAGATAGGCATGTATTACATAATGGATTTAAAAATAGGTACAGTTTTAGGTTTAAAGGAAGCAAACATGTATTTGCCCTTTTGGCATTTAATGATGGATATATAGATCAAGTAAAGATACAATAATCTAAAAAAGAGGTAAAGGGAAGTGAGAAATAATAGAAGAATGAGAGAAAAAGGCCTAGTAGTTAAAAGAATAAGAGTACGGGCCCAATAGTAAGCAACTACACTAGTGAGATAAAGAAAGGGAGAAGTGTAGGAGATAAAAAGTTAATATGTGCTGAAGTAAAAAGATAGTAGAGTAAGCCAAATGAAAAATTTAGCAAATGTCCTTTTTATGAGAAAGAGCTAGAGCTGAGGAGTAAATAGTTAGGTAAGAGAGCTTTAGTACTTTCCAAGTTTAAGGACAATTATTTTTTTTCAAAACATACCTTAACCCAAATTTGTGTGGTTCTTTTTTTTTAAAAGTTATTGCAGGATTATAAAGATGTCTTCCCTAAGGAGATACCACCTGGGTTGCCACCAATCAGAGGGATTGAACATCAGATCAATTTTGTTCTTGGTGCATAAATTCCAAACCATCCAGTTTATTAAAGTAATTCAGAGGAAACAAAGGAGTTACAAATACAAGTGGAGGAACTTTTGGCAAAGGGAAATGTGAGAGAAAGCGTAAGTCGTACCTGTTGTTTTGGTGCCTAAAAAGAATAGAAACATGCATATATGTATTGATTGTTCAGTAGTTAACAAAATGACTACAAAGTATCTCCATCCCATTTCTAGGTTAGATGATATGCTTTAAGAGTTAAATGGTGCTGTAATTGGTAAGAATTTAAAAACTTGAGAAGATTGTTTACTTTTTGTTAAGTTCGGTTATGAGCATGAAATTTATACTTCTGTAGGCTTTCCACCATTAGACATTGTGTATGATTTTAATCAATTGACTGTGTTTGATTGGATGCTTTTACTTTTCAATGAACTTTTTAATTTAGATGGCAAGACTAAGGCTTATTTGATTAAGAAAATACATAATAAAGTATGTGAACACATCAGGAAGAAGAATAAGATGTATGCAAAGTAGGCTAACAAGGGCTTTCGACAAGTGATATTTGAACTAGGAGATTGGGTTTGGATCTATATATGTAAAGAGAGGTTTCTTAACCAAAGGAAGTCTAAACTTGATGACCTACATTTTGATTAATGAAATTTATTTAGCTTGGCTAAATATTATGAGAGTTGATTTATTATTGATTCTTGAGATTGCATGAAAAATTAGAGTTAAGCTAATTTTCATGATTAATGCATGTTTGATTCTTCTTTTTCGTGCTTTTTAAATCAATCTATTATAAGCATTTCCAATCAATCTTGTTTGGGGTTTCTTTAGATTAGGTATTTATTTTTCTTGTTTATGTTCAATATTCTTTGTATGTTGGCATTCTAGTTTGCATATAGGATAGGGTTCAACATCAATTGGTATCAGAGTATGGCAGAGACCAATGGTCTCATTTGAGTCCAGTCGGTACTATAGCAATGGCACAAGGCTGAGACCAAAGTGTCTTAGCCGAGTGCACCATTCTAGACTGAAAAACTTTGAACCTTGCATTAGACAAGATCGAGACAAATGGTTTTGATCGAGTTCTTTAGTGAAATGGTGCATTTTATGGATCTTTATGGCACACGGCTGAGATAAATGGTCTCAACTGAGTCCAAGCTAGCTTTCCTGCAAAAATTACAAAAATTCACCATTTATCACACCAAAACACTCAAAATAATTCAATTTGGCAAAGAGGAAGAGAATTAACACTTAAAAACACATAAAACACATAAAACGAGACACAAATACGAATAAAACTACACTGAAAATAAAAGCAAAATTGGAGTTATCAAATACCCCACACTTAGCTTTTGCTCACTCTCGAGCAAATGAACAAACCACATTCCTACACACTCAAACTCAAAGCAAGAAAACACAAATTCAGAAAAAGTAGAACTACACTTTAGTAGAAATCACTAAATAAAATCCCAAATCGAAAAGACTTAACTAGACCATACTAGCTAATCTCTTTGTGTGTGTGTGTGTGCTAGGCCATAACAATTTAAAATAACTTTTAAAACAAAAATTTCCCACACAACTTGAGAATGGAGAAAATAATTCAAGTACAAAAGATTGTGCACACGATTTCACTTTTAAAATTCAAGAGATGCCATATGCCTCTCCTTTAGCATTGGAACCCAAAGGTCATCTCCGAATACAAATCTTAACAAGAAAAAATCCTTAGGATTTAAAAGGCTATAATGTGGTTAAGGTATGGCTATCAAGGAAAAAGATTAAGATACACAATTTATAATTGCCATTTATACCTTAACTCATCACTTTTTATCAAAAAAAAAAATATATATATATATATATATATATATAAGACTTTAACTCTAACCTTATTCACTCATGATCATTAACAAACTTCAAATATCCAAAATATAGAACATTTTTCAAGGAAAAGCACAAAAAAGAAGAAGAATAATTCTTTCTAAAATTGTTACTAAGATTATAGCTCGATTGATGTTTAAAGAGCTTAGAATCCTTCTCCTTTACATATATAGTAGCACACATTTAGATGACACCAAGATTGCTAGATATTTTTTAAAACAGCTAAAGCAATCAATTTTACAAATGATAAGTAGGGACTCATAAAAATTCTTCTTCAAAAGGAACTACATTCTAAAAATTTTCTCAATCTCACGTGATATTGGCAGTGTACTCCCAACACTAGAATCTAACAATTAATGCACAACCCTTTACTCATTAGCATTTCCCAATAAAAAACTCTTCTCACTCCTTTTTAGAATGGCCAGTTAAAAAAAACGTAAGACAAAGACTTTTTAGGCTTAAGGGATCGAAATGCAAGTGTAGTCAACAAACATAGAATGAGCACGCATTTAGCATGCTCAAATAAGCTCAAAAAGGCTTGCAAGGTATGTTATATAACAAAGGTAGGTTAAAAGGTCTTTTCAAATTTGGATCAAGAAAAATATTGCCTAAGTCATTCCTAATATAATTTTTGAGTCATTTACTTAATTTGAAGGGTGCTGAGTAAGGTTCTAACACTTTAGAATTCCTACTCAATAACCTTCATACATTGATTTTTATTATTTAAAAAAAATGGCCTAAATGCAAATTTATTAGGAGACCTACTAGTATTGATCTAATTGAAACACTACAAGAAAATTACAATTTAGCAACAGAAATTAGCAAAGGAAAACGTCAATTTTTCGTTGCTAATCAAAAATTGCAACGAAAATTAACAACGGAAATTTCGGTTGCTAATTCGGTGGTTGTTATTTTTAGCAACGGAAATTAAATTCCGTTGCTAAATTTAACACCTCAAGATTCGGTTATTTGGTCAAATTTACGGAATATAAACTTCTATTGCTAAATTTAGCAATGGATATTGATTTTCGTTGCTAAAATTAGCAACGAAAAATATATTTCGTTGCTATTTTTAGCAACGGAATTCATTTTTCATTGTTAAATTCACCCATAAGTAAACAAATTAATGACGGTTCTGTTCGTCGCCAATCTATCGCTAAACATTATTACAGTTTTTTAATATCAGAAAACCATTATTATATGCTAGTATAATTCGTATTATTCCCATTCCTACGTGTATGAATGAAATCCTATTGATTTGCACATTGTTAACTTCCTGAAAATGTGTGACATAAGAAGGGGAGAATCATTCACATAGAAATTACAAATTATTCACATAGAAATTACAAATCATTCACATAGAAATCCTATATCAAAAACAAGCATTTCATTGTATGTTCCAATTTACTAAATTTCAGTGGATATGAAATTGAAATCATGCAATCAAATGCTTCTCAATAGCTAAACAGGAAATTATGCTACAACTTAATTCTCATGCCACGATTATTATATTCCCACCATTCCATCTATTTCTAGTTGAATTACTCTCTAAATTATCAAGTAAACTTAAACATCTATGCTGAATCACTCCCGACATACATATTGATACCGATAGCATTGACCTTGACTTTAATCTTTGCTATATTCTAATAAACATTTACAAAATAATATAAGCTTACACTACTAACACTTGTTTACAAAATGAATCAGACCACTTATTAAAGCATAGCCACATTATCTATAAGGTATTAAACATTACACATCATTACAATACTTGTAAGCATTTGTTCTTCATAATAAAGTACAGGGTATGAACAAACAGGCAAAAATGTTCTTCTATATAAAGACTAATCACTAAATTCTATCATATCTTGAAGCATAATCTAACTCCTATAATTTCATTACATGTATTAACACTCTTAATTCTTGTTATTATTAACAAACCATTCCTTTCTCAGTATTGTATACAATTTTGATTTACTAATACATAAAAATATCTATTGGTTACCAATCCATACATCAGACCAAGTTATGCACCTTTGAGATATCAGGCAAGTAACATATAACTATAGAAACTTACATTCACTATAATGATCATTAACTAGACATCAATGATGCATAATTTCATTATGCATATAGCTTATAACTGTCATATGTACCTGTGATACTAAACGATGTATGTGTATATATATATATATATATATATAATGCAACCTCCTTTAATCTTATATTTTTCTTATGTAACATGGGGTTATCCTATAATTAAAATATGAAAATCAATTTAGTAACTATCATACTTATTTGTCTTCGTCATATACAAGATATTTGAGTGCTAATGTGGTTTAACAAAATAGTTCTAAGCATTACCATAATATATATATATATATACACACACAACAATGACCTTCTTAAAAACTTCATTCATTTCCTCATTATTAGTTACTAATTACATACTGTAAGATAAACAAAATACTTAAATTATCAACAAAATATTAAGATTCAGAATTAGATCTTAAATTAGCAATACTCTACTAGCAATTAAGTTATTTCTAATAAATCTTACTACTACCAACATTTAATTCAAAGAAATGCAAAAATCCTTAACCAAATTTCAAGGTTAACTCAATAAAGTTTACAGGGACAATTTTGGTGATCACTTACCAATTGAAGTCAATTTGTTTATGCATTTTGTCCTTTTTCCATTGGTCCTTATGCTCGTCGGAACTTGACCGAAGCTTCGCCGGTGTGGGATCAAAATCATCTGGAGGTAGCTGGCCTTGAGAGGAGACCCACGGAGGTGGTCATGCGCTCCAAAGCATCATCGTTCGATCGGGATCTACTCAAGAACCACCAATGTTCCTCTCATTTCCTGATCTGTCCATCGCCAGTGGTTGGGGACAATCAAGGGGTATCGGAGTCTATGCCTCGCTCCAAAGGACTCGTCAGCATTGGCCATCTCGCTTATAACTGCCTGTCTCATTGGAAAAGGAGGAAAAGCCATTACGGTCACGAGAGAGAAGAGATGGGGACCAAGCCAAACCACCGCGGTGACGTGAGGCTAGATGCCGGTAGTGAGAAAGGAGCGGTCTTGGTGGCATGCGTTCGGGTTGCGGGCATAGCAGCGAGTTGGCTCTCCTCCTCCATCTCGCCTCCCTCCTTCGTTCTCCCTTCTTTTTTTTTGCTTATGATTGTTAGTCTGGAAAATTCCCATGACTTCCCACTATCATAATAATAGTTAATATTATTAATGTAAATATTAATATTAATATTAATATTATTAATACTATTATTATTATTATTATTATTATTATTAGCAAATTCTAAAATTGCACCTTTTTTAAAATTATTACTTTTAAAGGCCTCCAAACTAATACCCTATCAACATAATATCAAATCCTCAGATAGCTCAAGCCTTGGGGCATTACAATATAGGTGTAGAAATCTTGATGTATATCAATATTCAAATTAAAAGGTTAAGCAATTACTAAAACTTTTGTTAAATCATAATTAATATAATATTTATTTTTCAATTGCTTTTAAATTTATATTAATTTAAATATTCAATAAATATTTTATAATATTTTCCATGAAACACGAGTTTCAACTAGTTAGGCTATACTAAAATTTCTATAAATTATAATTTAACCTATCTTTTTTTTAGAATTTCAAAGAATAAGGAAAAGATAAAATTAACTAGTTAGGCTATACTAAAATTTCTATAAATTATAATTTAACCTATCTTTTTTTTTAGAATTTCAGAGAATAAGGAAAAGATAAAATTAATGTTGAAATTTTTATTATTAAAAATTATGCTCATATTAAATAATTCATGTTGAATAATTATCATAATTTTTAGGAAGGCTATTGAGCACTTATAACTTATAGTTATGAATAATTATTCATGTTTGAGTCATTTTGAAATACAGTTTAAGAGCAAATTTAATGTCCACTGAACACTGAATTAATTACTAGCTCTGCTCCTAATCAAAAACCACATCATTGACATTGCATTTAAACTAATTTATAACAAGAAAAACATATATTTATCCACTTTTAAACTAATTTAACAATATCTAAACTAAATCCAGTTAAAGAAAAACCAATTTTGTGAACTTCTTAAAATATATTATGTGATGATGTAAGCAAAAAAAAATCTCTCTAATATATTGATAATTTGATATTCATAATTTATAATTTGCTGATCTCTTGCTTTGGCGAGCATTGTCAACTTATTTTCCCATTCAAGTAAAAAATAATATTAATTTAATTAGCAGCAAAGAAATATATCATAGCTTAATTTCTATTTTATATTCCTAACAAACATAAAAAATACTTAAATGCCCCTCATTTACCAACGAATTTAAATTTTGTTGCTATTTTAGCAACCGAAAATAAATTCGATTGCTATTTAGCAACGAAAATATATTTCGGTTGCTATTTTAGCAACCGAAAATAAATTCCGTTGCTATTTTAGCAACCAAAAATTAATTCGGTTGCTATTTTTCATTGAAAATGAAAATTAGCAACGAAATTTTATTTCGGTTGCTAAAATAAATTTTGTTACTATTTTAGCAATCGAAAATTAATTTAGTTGCTATTTAGCAACGAAAATATTTTTTGGTTGCTGTTTTAGCAACCAAAAATAAATTTCGTTGCTATTTTAGCAACCGAATAATCCTCCATTGCTAAAATAGCAACGAAAATTAAATTTTGTTTCTAAATTAGCAACGAAAATTATATTCTGTTGCTATTTTTCGTTCCAATTTTTTCTGCCATCTATTGGTGCCTTAATTAGCAACGGAATAGTGATTCTGTTGCTAATTTTCTTTGTTAAATTTTGGCACCAAAAATTCCCTCCACTTTTAGCAACGGAAGATAACCAAAAATTTTTTCTTTGCTAAATCTACAAAGTTTAACCAATTTTAGCAATGAAATTGGTTTTCCGTTGCTAATTTAGCAATGGAATCATTTCCGTTGCTATTTCCAAATTTTCTTGTAGTGAAACTAATTGATAAAGAAAAATTCATTCAAAAACCAACCACTCTCTTACTATTCCAACTAATCTAAATAAGGCTTTCTAATTTTATGTTTAAGATTGTTCACAATAGGAACAACTATAAGGGTAAACTAACTAAGATGCAAAAGTATGTAATAACAATCAACAAACAAAAACAAATATCACAACTAAACTAAAATCAAAACACAACTGAAAAATAAACTAGAAATAACAAAATAATAACATAAACTATATATTAAAACTAAAACAACAATAAAATAAAGTAAAATACAAAATTAACACAAAATATAAAATTACTAAGAAATAAAACATAAAAATAGCTAAATGAGGTGGATTCATGTTCATTATGCCAAAATTGATGTAAATGCACAAAAAATGGAGTGCCTGTATTGAAAATGCAGATGAGAAGAGGAGAAAATGAAGTGAAATGCCTAAAGATATGGCATATAGTTGAGACAAATGGTCTCAGCAGAGTGCACCATTCTGTATCAAAAATTATACATTGCACACGGCTGGGACCAATGGTCTTTATTGACTGCCCCCTTTTGAATTTAAAGATGCATATGGTACACATCTGAGATAATTTGGTCTCTACCATTTGCACCAAAATTTTTTCAAATTATTCAAGTTTCACAACCATTATCATGCACATTAATATACTCAATTCTACTTTTATTCATGCAAAAATCAATGCCCAAATGAATCACACACATTTAGCAAAAAAACAGATAAAAACTAAAAACTTAAAAGTAAAAACAAAAAAAATCAGCAAACTAATTAAAGAGTAGGGATAAAGAATTAGTTCTGGTTTAGTGAGTCCCAACTTGACTTTTGTTACTATTTGGCAGCCGAGCTTGTAACCCAGATATTAGTCTTTCTGCAATATGCTCCTCATTTTCCTCTATTAGTAGGAGAAAATAGCCAAAGTTCACCAAGATAGGCAATACCATATCTTCGATGAAGTACCCCTCCACCTTGGGTTGTTCATAAACGTACTCCTTTAGCTCTTCTAGCCTTAATAGATTCTTTAAGTGGAATGAATTCAATGCTTCCACTTGAGAGTTAAACCACTCTTTCTCTGTTGGTGAAGAATTATTCACAATAGATTGAAACTCATTCTCTAAGCTATAGGCCTTGTCTTCGACAATGATTAGTCCCTTCTCTAATGCATGCACCCGACTCTTAAATTCTTCATTATCTATTGGCTGTGCATGATTCAATTTCTCCTTATTATCGCCGTCAGCTCAATTTTACACCAGAATACCTAAGAATTCCAATTTAGATTATAGGCTCTTGATTCTTGACTTCTCAATAGATGCTCTTGAGTTTTCAATAATTTCTCTTGATTCTTTATCTTTTCCTCTTGAGAATTAATTGTGGCCATCCATTCTTCTCTTTCAGCTCTTAATTTCCTATCCTTGCTTTTAAGCAATTCAAAGAGGACTTAAAATTTAGAGGCAAATAGCTCTTACAATATCTATTATGAGCCAGAATCTTCAAAAGATGGCGATGAGTATAATATTAAAGGTTGAGGTTAGTATTGCATTTCCTGCATTTCTCTCTTCAACTCTTCCATTTGCACTCTTAACATAACCAATTCATCATCGTGAACAATACCATGCATCATTTGAAAATGAATTATAATCTTCCTACAAAGAATAACACCAAATCAAAAATAAAGAAAAATAAAAGTCTCAAACAAATGCTCAAATAAAGATATCAAACAAATAACAACATTTATCCCCAGCAACGGTGCCAAAACCATATTACGACCGTAGTAAGTGCACTAGATCAACAAGTAATATAGAAAAAGATAGTGAAGACCCCAGAATATTGAATCCAATGACAAAAGGTTATTTTACAAAATATCTAAAGTTGAGTGGGTTAATCAGAGACAAATTCCCAAGTTTTCGATAAGAGCATTCTAAATCTAATTAAGAAAATAAATTAAGAAAATAAAGCTAATTAAACTAGAGACTAAAACATTAATTAAAAAATTGCTAAGGAACTCTAATCCTTCCCATATCGAATGTAATTTGATTAAACATACATGATTCATATGGCTTAAATACGAATAACCCATCTAAACCCCTACTATCCCATTCTAGAGCCTACTACTCTAACTACCTAATATCCTATTCTGGAGCTTATTCGATAGCCAGCATAAGCACAAGCCTTAAAACCTATGCACGACCTAATATCCTATTTTGGAGCTTACTAAATCAATACCCATCTATCCTTCAACTACTTCTGGAATTAGTAATGCACAAACCATGAACCAAAGGCCTCCATTCCGGAATCCAATCTTATTTAATTCACAGCTTATACAAGGCTAAAATCGAGCATGCAAGTACCCATTCAATTCCAAGCACAATAACCATCCATTCAAATTAAGTAAAATGATAAAATGCTCAACAATGAAATAGATAAATGAATAAGCACAATATCAAATATAAACTCAATCCATTACATAGATATGGGGATTTATAGATCCCTTAGCAATAAAATTACAAATTAAACATAATTAAAGTAAAAGAGAGAGGAAAGAGAAAACCCAAAAAGCCCATTGTATCTGATGAAGCTCTAATTTGGATCCAAGCCTTCTCCTTCCAATCTCAAGCAAAATAAAGAACAAAAATAAAAGTAATTACAGAAAATTAAATCTAAACCTAAACTTATATTGAAAATAAATCTAGTTTAGGGTTTACATTGAAATAAATCTAATTTACAATAGAAAATAAAGAGAAAACATAAGAAAAATGAAAGGAAAACCCTAAATCTAAGTGTGGTGGCTCTCCTCCTTAAAATCCCCTTTTTTTGCCAAAGAAATGTTGTTTTTATAGAGATGTACAAATGGACATGGTGGAGGGCAATGGTCTCAACTGAGTCTAATTGGGCTAAAATGGTAGTGTTGTAATGGTACACAATTGAGACCAAAGTGTCTCTATCGAGTACACCATTCTAGATTGAAAACATTTAAACCCTGCATTGGACACGGTTGAGACAAATGGTCTGGATCGAGTTCTTTAGTGAAATGGTGCATTTTATGGATCTTCATGGCACATGGTAGAGACAAATGGTCTCAATTGAGTCCAAGCCAACTTTCCTACATAAAATACAAAAATTTACCATTTATCACACCAAAATGCTATAATTCTCAAAATAATTCAATTTGGCATAAAAGAAGAGAATTAACACTTAAAAATACATAAAACACATAAAATGAGACACAAACATGAATAAAAATACACTAAAAATAAACACAAAACTTGAAGTTATCAGTGAACATTCCAATTAAAGTGGAAAGACAAAGAAGCAGATGATTGACATCTAAGTCCTATTCGAATTCTAATAACAACAAATGGAATTCAAAGTGGAATATGGGTGACTCAAAGAAAGAATCACTTCCAAGTACCAGTCAAATTTCAAATAGAAATGGTCACTACACAATAAAGTTCTTCTAAAATAACCTCTAAAACTAATAGACATAAGAACATTCAATGTTTCAAACGTAAGAGTCATGATTATTATTCTAATGAATGCAGGAATAAAAAAAGCATGATAATAAGGAGGGATAAAATTGTTTTTTATTCTAAATTTGAAAATGATTGTGATAATATACTACTTTTAGAGGATTATTCTGACCTAGATGATGAAAATGTAGAGTATCTTATTCAAAGAGGGTCATTAGTTGTGTTGAATGTATTGAATCTAAATGTAAAAGAAGAAGGACTAGAACAGAGGAAAACATCTTTCATACTAGATATCTAATAAGGGGAAAGTTTGTAGCATTATAATTGATGGAGATAGTTATGTTAATGTTGCTTGTACCTTCTTAGTTGATAAATTAGCAATTAAAGATTCATATTATTTCTACTTATTCAAAAGTTCATTTACGAAGATGAATTTTTTCCTCAAGTTTTAATTCCCAACTTGAACAAGACAAAGATGTGAGGATGAATCTTTTCTAAAGAGGGATGGAATGATGCATACATAGGTCATCATAGAAAGATCAATAGACATTGAAAACTTAATATGGACTAAATTATGAAAGCTATAAACATTCAAGAGAGAAAAAGGGTCGAATTATGGCATATTCAAGCCAATGGGGCTGAATGGATGAGAAAATAAAATAAAATAAAATGGGTTTGATTAATTATTTTAAACTAGTAGAGTAGCTTCAGAAAACCCTAGTACATGTACTTTAGGCATGTGGAATTATGTTTTTTTATGTTGGGCTTAATTTGTTTATTGGACCTTAATCTAGCTTAATAGTCTTTTTTAAGTGAGTTAGGCTTGTTTTAGCATGGCTTAGTGTTAATTAGTGTTGGCTTAAGTTATTTTGGTTAGAGGCCCATGATTAAAGGCATTTTTACTTATTTTAGGGTTTCTAATTTCTTTTAAGAGCTATAATTACCTCATTATAAACACTGTAAGGCAATTTTCAAGACTTTTGAATACATCCTATTTGGCTTGGCTGAATTCTACAAGGTGAGGATTGCTTATCTTCTTCTTTTTCATTAAGAACTTTATTCTTATCAAGGTATTTACTTATGGCGAATTATGTTCCTATGTTTTTTAATCAACCTAATTATATGCCTTTCCATTCATATTATTGATCAGGGCTTCATTAGGGTTGGGGATTTTTTCTTGTCGATGTTTACTCCTTATTGTATGTTTAAGGGGTTTTAGGTTCTTTAGCCTTGGGGTTTCGCATCAATGACATAACATGTACATATAAACATACATCATGATATGCACATATATCTATCATGCATATGCATGTTGAAATATGGTATAGTATGGGGAGTTTCGGGTTCTTTAGCCTTGGGGTACCGTATCAATGACACAACATGTACAAATAAACATACATCATGACATGCATATATATCTATCATGCATGTGCATGTTGATATATGGCAAAGTATGGGCATATAGACATACATATTGGCACATATATAATAACATGACCATATTAACATCTGTCATGACCTGTGTGTATAAACATACATCACCTATCATAACTTGTACAATTAAACATAGATAAGTTATAGCATGTACACATAAATATCCATCATATATCATAGCATGTACATATTAACATGTTCTATGGCATACACATATTAGTGTATACTATAGTGTGTGCATGTAAACATCCGCCATCATATTGGCATTACACCTATCATTTCTTGTTATTATTAATATTCATTATGGCAATATACATTCATATCTGTGTACATATTAACATACATTATAGCATATAGGAATCGATCATCATATGTGCATAATTGATATGTATTATAGCATGAATATTTCAACATATGTCGTAGAGTTGTGCTTCATGCATGCTACATATCAACATGTTAATATATTACATAATATTTAGACATCAAATTTATGTCATGTTGGATTATATATACAAAGCAAGTGCTATGCATATCCCACATTAATTTGCATGCCATGTCATATGCACTTCACCATGCTACACTATCCTTTCTCATGTTGTACATATACATACCATTATACATAAGGTATGTCATGAACGTATGTCTTATCCTCTGTGGGATATTATACCATCGCCATGAATCATTAAAACTTATAACATATGCCATACGTAACCTATACCATGGATATACATTTCATATATCATGGACACATATTCTCATACCATGTAACACCCTGTTAGCATTTACCATCATGTTTGAAACATGTCATATACATATACATATACATCATGTGTCATGTATATTTAATCTTATGCTATGTCGTATTCTGTGCACACACCTTCATTATACATTTTGTATATATACATTTTTTGTCATGCCATGTTAGACTTTATTTTTATTCTCTATTATATGCCATACATATTCTCTACATACATATGCATCATGTAAACATGTTTCAAAAATAAAATGTATGAAAAATAAAATTTATGCATCCCATTTTATGTGTATAACCTTATCATACAATCAATAACTATGTGCATATAATCTTTGGTATAAATTTTTAGTATGAATCATTCTAACTTTTTAATTATTCAGCCATTATAGATCATATGCCTAGGTGATTTAAGGGTTCTAGCAATTATCGATCAAAGCATATTTTAAATGAGTTAATATCTAGCATATTTGAATTGGGTTTAGAAAGAGTCCAAGTGATAAAACAAGCATTCCAAGATAGCCGAGGGGGATGTAAAAAAGTAAAAATGTCTTATCCCATATATCTTGCTATTGCTTCTGCCTTTCAGGACCTAGATAAGAAGTTTAAGGATCTTGAAAGGAAGGTAATCACCATGGTTAGTGAAAGGGTTGCCACTATAACACCTACTCCTGGAACATAGCCTTAGCACTTATTGCTAGCTAAGTTGAACTGGCCAAGGTCAGGGAATAGTTATGGCAGTTGCTATAGCCCTTCCAACTACTACTAGTTATGAAGGAAAGGCAACACTTATCCTACTAGTTGAGCAAGAAAAAGATGATAGTTATACCCCGGAAGATGATTGTATACAAGCCCCAAAAAGTAAGGTACCAAGAATAGAGGAACCTACCATATAAAAGGCAGAGGAAAAAATAAAGGTTGTGACACGACTAATGCCAACAGGTAAGAGTGTTAACCTATAAGATAGGGATTTGGACAATAAGAAAGTGCCATCATGGAAGTTTAAAATACCAAACTTGCCTAAGTTTGATGGTACTTATGATCCATCGGTCCACATAAAGCACTATGCCTTAGTAATGAAAGGGATGACCCTTACTAAATGACAAAAGGCTGAATACTTTGACCTTAGTCTTATGGGCCCTTTTGTAACACACTAAAATTTTATCTAACATGACTAGTACATTTTAGAGTATAATAGTAACCTTAAGATATTTTTTGGTGTATTTGCAGTAGTATAGTACAGTAAAACTTATAAATGCTAAAGTGTTAAATATGTGCAGCTAGGGTAGTACTAGAATGGGTGACTAGGTGAAAAATTATACTTAACCACTAAATGATAAAAAAGTATTAAATGGAGCTTAGTGGTACAATTTGAGGAGAAATTGAGTTTAAATAGGCCCTCAAAACAGACAATGAACAATTTCCTAGGAATCGTAGTACGATTAACCATAAGTTTGATTAGACTCTAAAATATACCATATATCTTCAAAAATTATTCCAATTACATAGACCTATTAGAAATAGTATAAGTAAGCAATTAGAAGTGAAATATAATTTTTTTGATAGTTTTAAAATTTTAGGTTTTAGACTGGTTTATTTTACCTCTAAAGCTAGAAGTTTATTGAAATAATATTAGAATAACTTTAAATTTTATAAAAATGTTCCTGTATATATTCTTGCATATAGGATAAAATTTTAGAGCATTCTGATGAGAGCAACATTAGTTTCTAAAAAAATTGTAAAAAATGGAGATTAATTTAATTAGTGGGCTTAAATGGCATATTTAATTTATCCAAGGGCATAATAGTCATTAGAAAATGGGACATGATGACTTTTATGTATCAGTATTGCATAAAGAAGTGTAGAAACTAATGAAAGCTTCACAAATGGCTTAAAATAAACCATTAAATTAAATAGTAAATGAAGGAATCTTGATCCTTGGTTTGGTAGATTTAACAGTAGACTAAAGAGGTCTAAACTCCTCTGCATTTTTGCCCTAAAATTTACCATTCTCCCCTTTCTTTCCTCCTAATACTTAAATGCCACCCATTTTTACCTTCCCAGATTTTTCTTCTCACTTCTCTTAACTCTCTTAAAATCTTAATCCAAAATTTTATCTACATACACTAGAGAATCTCCTCTTAATCATAGAAATTAGATTGTAGCAAAAGAGGCTTGAAAAATAAGAATTTCTAGTGAGATAAAGTTGACCTAATTAGGTATGTTTTTGAGTTTTTCTTAGAATTAGTTAGGGATTTTGGTATATAATTGTAGAGAATCATTAGTATAATTATTTGGTAGCATTTATATGTTAAAATTCATGGATAAACTCATAATTTCCTTCCCTCCTAATTTGTCTTAAAGAGGATTTTCATGGAAGATATAAAGCTAAGGAGGCAAAAGGAAAAGAAAAAGAAGAGTGAGTGAATTCAAGCTATTTTAAAGTTAGTGGATAAAAAACTACACCAAATTTCAATTTTTTTTAATTTAACCTAAAATTTGCATTATGTAACAATGTGAATCTAAGTATAAATGTGAATTAAATTGAAATAACATAGTAAAAAGATGTAATAATATTAAATAAGTAAGAATTAAAGAAGAAATCAAGCAAACAATGGGTAAACTTACCTTGGATGAATGGTGTCATATGAAGTAACATGTGATGAATTAGTGATTATATTGATATTAAACATGAAATGCATAATATAATCATGAATGAGCATATTATGATTGATTAGAACTAAAAATAAAATATGGACATAATGTTGTAATAATGAACATAATGATGTACTTTAAGTGATTATGTGATTTTTAGCTGCTTCATGGAAAATTGGACATAATTTAAACATCATGGTGATTCAGAAACCTAGTATGAATATTTGGAACATTTAATTCCATGTGTACATAAGATACATAAATGAAATACAATTGGAATCAATTAGGTAATAAAGGGTTCTTGATGCAAATTGAATGTATATCAACATATAAATACTTAAAATAATCTTAAGGATACATATAGCTTAAGAAAGAATGAAAAATTGCATTATAGGTGTGAAAACATATCGAAGTCGAATGGTACCTTGAGGATTAATTAAAGATAATTATAAGATTACTTGGATAATTGACTTAAATTGGGTGTTTAGATGGTATAAAGATGGTAAAAGAACCTAAAAAGCATAGTTAGAGCCTTGGAATGTATATGAACATAATGTATATATAGTCAACATAATGATGTTCATTTGGATACTAAAGCAATACAAGTGCAAATATAATATGTAATTACATGTAAAAGCTCAAAATGATTATGGAAGTATGTGATATATTATATTACATGAGAAACCATAATGTATGTTTGTGCATTATACATGGCCAATTGATTTACATAAGGAATATAATATATTTCTTCAATTTGAATGACATCCAACATGTTTATTATGATTTCATGCATTATTATGTATGTCACACATGGTCTTTTGAACATGTTACCATGTATATAGTTCTATAAGTAAAGCAGAAGTCGGCTTTCCCATCCTTGCCTTAATAATTCAACCATGCAGTTATTGGAATGCCTGTGGGCTTAAGAATCCCTTACATCAATACAATAGTTGTTGCAGCATCATCCTTTCATCAATCTTAAGGAAGTACCTCCCATTAAAATAGCTTGGACCTCAAGCCTAATCTGCATCACAAGGTTATGTCTCGGGATTTTAACATAATTTTTTTTCCTAGTTTCAGGCTCGAGGACCACTTTTCTTTCCCGAATGTAAACTCAGGGATCATTATTTCCCTATTGCATTTAAGATGACTATTTTAGTATCACCCCTTTTGCTAATTTTAATTCAAAGGTCACTATCTCCCAGGTGTACTTAAGATAACTGCCATAGTGTAGTCTTTTTCCTAAGTGCAGGGAGTATTCTCAATTGAAATAATTTGTAATCAAGCCATGTCCAAAATTTTGACATAATTACTTCTTGTGATTTACTTTCAATTTGAATTTTTATTTCATCTTAGTAATTCTCAACCACTAATGGAATTGACCTTAACTCTTGAAATTTGTTTTTTTTATTCAAAATATGAGCTAAATAGGAGGTAGGTATGCTTTATCTTGTCTACTGAATTATATAAAATCCTTTGCTATATCATGATATTTCCAAAATTTGAACACCTTAGGCCAATTTTAAAGATTGATAAAAAAAATTATTTGCTAATGAGGGGATTGAGTAAAATGCAATAAGAGTACTATAACCTTTCTGATTACTTGTCGAAGTGACACCAAGATGAGAAAGGTCTTGGATAATTATTGAGGCAGCCTTTTTTGTATAACTTTCTAAATGATACTTTCTCCTACCCTAACTTCATAATCGCTTATAAGCCCTTTGAGCCTTTATTTCAAGTATGCTAAAGGCATGCTCATTTTGTTGTTAAATACACTAAAATAACCCATTAACCCTAAATAATTTTAGCTTCCCTTTATGAAGATGGCCACTTTGGTAAAAATGATTCCACATTTCAAGAATCAAACTTATTCATTTAAATAAGCTTGAAGAATCAATTAAAAAATAAATAAAAGAAGAGAATAAAAAAGAAAAAGAAAAAAAGTAAAGAAGAAAATAAGAAGAAAAAGGAAATAAAGAAAAGAAAGAAGAAGGGAATGGGAAACCTTTGAAATCAACATAACAATAACAAAAATACAAAAGAATGAAAAGAAAAGGGAGAGGGACAGACCCAGATAGTCCATCCCAAAATTTGCACTGTTAAATGGCCTAGCCAATCGACCCCATCTTGGATGATTAGAACCTTATACTGTAGATGTCTAAGTATAATTATCTCATGGGATAAGTGCCTGTTGTCCTAACTTGAGAAATAGGCTTTGACAATAGCTTTAACTTCTCATGAAGCCACACCTAAAAAAACAAAGCTGCTAGGATAAGTTGGATTCATTTCAGGCAAAAATGAGGCAAATAAATACGTGAAAATCTAAAAAGGCATGTTTTTCAATAAGAAAAGCTAGTATGAAAACCCACAAAGGGCGTGTTACCTTTAAAACCAAGGACATACCTGAAGCAGCATAGGACTACTAAGGAACCTAGAATGAGAGTCATGATGAATAGTATCCAAACCAATGATAGTCTCTGCTAAAACTAGGGGATATAGGTTGCATCCCCGAAACACATCATCAATAACATTGAATAGCTCATATTTTTCGATCATGGGATTGACGATTCTCATTAATAAACATCAAGTAAAGCAATAAAGCAGTACCACATTAAAATGGAAAGTGGGCACATCATTAAAGTTTGGCAACACATTGATTAATAGCTCCAGTAAGAATTTCTTCCAATAGGGAATCAGACCTCTAGCTTTGGAAAGAAGGATGTCGAGAGCACGGGCTACATCTCTATGGTATATAGGAACCAAAAAAGGTAGCCATGGCTAGATATTAGGCTTAAACCTAGCATCAACTATCACAACAAACACCTCTAGTAATGGACATAACTCCAGTTGAGTAAATATAAACATTTGAAACCTCAAACTCAAATATGGAGCCAAATGAGGGTTCTTTTAGGTTTTTGGGTCATCCAATAGTTGATGCAAATTTTTAAGTTTTCAAGTCATGATAATGGGTGTTTTTAAACATTTTAAGTGCAAATTTAATAGAGGAAAATAAATGACTAAAAGGGAAATAACAAGAAAAGAAAATGAAAAGAAAAAGGAAGAAAGGGAAAATACATGGAAAAAGGTTCCTTAGAAGGAAAGATGTCAAAAGCATAAATACCAAGAAAAATTTAGGCACTATTTATAAAAAGTGATAACAGATGCCAATCCTTGGAAGAGTAAGCCATGAGCAGCCTGTTTGTCACATCTAAAAACCTAGATTTGTTCTTTTTGTCATGTCCCATGTATTGCACATATATATTGTTGCATTCTCTCTTATTTTCATTTTGCAGGGAATTCAAAGACCCCCTGGACAAAACAAATAATTTTGGAAGATCTTGGATGCACAAAGTAAAAAATTCCAGAGATACAGTAAATTTTAAGGAGTATTTTGGGTTTATAATAAATACATGTAATTAAATAATGTATTTGTGTAAATAAATAATTAATGTATGAAAATGGTGTATATAATGTAAATAAAATGATAAAAGCATAAAAAAGGAAAAATAAAGTGCTTTTAAGTGAATAGTGTAAAGAAAAATTAGGAATAAGAAATAAAAAATTGAAAAAAGAAAGAAAATTGGTAAAATGGTAATTTAGCTCTGAGGGACGAGACGTCCTAGATGCTCATCCATTGCTAATGAAGGATAAAACTCCCATCGCTCGCTCAAAAATTTGAATAAAATGTTTCTTTTTCTTCTCATTCATTTTACATTAACTGCCATTTTTTTCCAATTAAAGCTTTATCTCTCTCAATTTTTTAGCTTTTTCTCCTCTATTATTAGTTCTTTTTCTGAGCCGTTTAGACTTAAAATCTCTTAGGACTGGCAAACACTTCAGCGAGCTATCCATTTTTACATTTTTTGCTTTCTTTTTCATTTCCATTCACATTACAATTAAGTATCATTTAAGCTTTTTAACATTTTATTCATTTTATTTTTGTAGTTTAAGTATAATTTAGACTATTAGTACTATTTTAAGCCTTAAACACTAGGCATGAAGGATGTGAGCACCCTTCTTTTTAAGGGATGCAAGAGCAAAGGGACATGGACATTACACATGAGATCATTGCCTCATTGGTCAAGGTATCCATTCAATCTACTACATAAATTTACGTAAAAGGTTTCATCACTTGCTTGCTAATATCACTAAGGGTAGACAAGAGTAGACTTGGTGACCTCATTTCAGAGGGCAAATATGTTGATTTATAAGCTGTGATCACCATGAAGATGGTGGAGGCCATTGAGGAGCGTAAGAGGAAGTATAGGTTATTTACAGTCCCTATGACTAGGCAAAGATGTGATACGGACCTAATAGTGCTAGATAAACCTATAGAGGGAGGTGAGTAGGACCAATAACCATAGGAGGCACTAGAAGTTCCATAGGCACCCAAATACAACTACATCAACAGGAGTATGAAACAGATAAGCCTTATACACCACAACAACACTAAGGTGTAGGAGATGATTTTGATTATGAGTTTGACATGTATATAAATCCACAGAACCTCTTGGATAGATCACCACAGTTGTCAGTGCATCTTAAATCACTCACCAGGTACCAACGGTGTCTATTTAGGAGGATAGGGAGGTTTTCTCCTTATGGGCATCCTAGAGCCTCTATATATATAGCTCATCTGCCATCTGCTCTGCCATCACTAGCACATCCAAAACCATCTCCATCTATACCACCTGCACACCTATCTCCAGTTCCTCCATCTAATTATATCTCTAAGAGGTTGGTAGCACTGGAGGATACTATTAGCAATCAAGTTAGACATTACAGTCGATACTCACAGTTGTACAGTCCCTACAGTTGTTACCAGTTATGGTATAGTCTATACAACTAAAGATACAAGTATAAAAGTTGAGTTGGCAACTGCAAGCTAGAGGTTTGATACATCCTTACATGTAATAGATGAGTCACTCATACGATTAGAGAGCAAGGTGCTTGTATCAAGGGAGAGGTCCCTAAAGGTACGTAAGCCATGGTAAAGTATATGAGTATCTAAGGATATACATCAGGTATATAAGGAATGACCCGATGAGATTTCCTAAGTAGCACACTAAGGCGATAGCATAGGTTTTGCAGCCTCTAAAAGCAATATTACCGAGGTTTCACTTCAGGTTTAGGCTAAATGATGATCAAGCACTAGCAGCGCCATAGGCTATGGCACCAGTAAGGCCTCTTGGGCCTTCAATATTTCGAACTCCTCCTAAGCCATTCTATCGTAAAGGATTGGGGGCTTCACAGTAGATTTATTATTTTATATTTAAGGAGTTTTGAAACATTATTTAAATACTTTGGATGTATATAAAAATAGAATTTGTATTTAATTTATATGATTATCTCATATTGATTTAGTTAATTTCATACTTATTTATGCTTATCATGTTTGGAAAAAAAAAACATAAAGAAAAAAAGAATGCCATGAAATTGATAAGAAGACTTGTAATTAATATACCATGATAGGAAAAAAAAATAGAGAGAGAAAATATGCAGAATCAATAAACAAGAGCATTAATATCAAGTCTTTCTCACATCAGGTACCTAAAATCCCACCAAGGGATACATATCCACCATCACAATTGAAGAATGAGCTAAGACACCATCCTAGTTGCAAGAAATTACCTAAAAAAGTTGAAATAAAAGAGATACACGATAAAGAAAAGTGAGAATATATTCGGATTCTGAAAGGGTCTTACATTAACTTTTGCTTGATGAAGTACATCCATTGTGTACCATACATGTCTATACTATTTATTCTAAGTAGGGTAAAGCCATTTCGTAGACCCTTCACCACGAGGTCACCTTGTAATACATGGATTATCAGAGGGTAAGAATGGAATGCCATCAAAGTCAGAGCTATATAATGGTCAAAATTCCATTATAGCCATTAATGCTCATTTGGACGATGAGCCACATCCTTTAAAAAGCACAAGAATGCTTTGACCTGAACGTATGCTAAGTCATAAGGTTGATGTTGAAAATGAGGAACTATTAGACAATAGGAAAAATCCTAATGATAACATAAATTCAAGGAAAGCAGAGGATAAGACCATGAGTATTAACAGCCTTGATGATGATGGTTTTTCTTACACTGGTGCAAATTTGCAGAGTGGTGACATAGTCATTGGCAAATGTACAAAATCTAGCCAAGATCACAGGGTTAGGATGAAACATCCTTCGAGATAGAGATATTTTCATAAAGGGGGCAAACCTACCCACATCTTAGTGCCTCATCATAGATGTAAATTTACCACAAATTGCTCAGATGGAATATTATCCATAGATGGAAAATTGCCTTAAAGGTACATGTTTTAATCAACCTAGAGATTTGTTGCCTCAGGTATGCATCTTTTTACTCTTACTCTGAATTTTGGCTCACTTCAGCACTAGTGCACTAGCTCCCTAAAATTAGGGGTAGCTGTAGACACCATGACCAAGGTAGCCTAGATTAGGATTATCCAATAATGAGGAAATAACATATTCTTAATTGTAAGTTTGGATTTCGAAGCTTTAATTTTGAATTTCCCAAATTTTTCTTAAAGATTTCTATAATTTTCATAGTGTTTCAACTAAAGATGCATAAAAACCTTGATTTAGGCCTTTAGTGATGTCAGATGCCCATCTATCATCTAAAAGGTGCCTTTTATGGCTTTTTCACTCATGCACAAGTTAGATAAGGGAAATTTTTATGATTCTAAGACTTTCACCTGAAGGACAACTGCCTCTCAATAAGAGGCACCTGTTTGTGGCTCATTTTCTAGAATTTGCATGTTTCTTGAATTAAAAAATAGGAAGATATATTTCAAAAAAATCTAAAATTTAGGGGGATAGTATCTCCAGAATAGAAAGTTAGAGTTGGAATTTAACTCCAACTCTAATTTAAGTATAAAACCTAAAGTCTTAAGGTTTTAAAAGAGAGAAAGATGGGAAAGAATTTTAGGAAAAGAGAGATCACTTTTTGGCAGAGAAAAAAAATCTTAAAGAAGAAAAAACTTATTTTTTTCTCTCTAAGTTTAATTATTCTAACAACTTTTTTTTATTAAAAACACATAAATAGACACGGATTTTATTGACTTTTCTAGACATAAAAAACATAAATTGGAATGCAGATCTAGACTATAAGGATTTTAGAGTCAAAATATCTCATAAGGATAATATTTTAGGTTCTCTCTCTTTTTATGCTTTATTTTCTCTCAAAGAACTGTCATGCATATTCATGTGAATTTTATGGAAATAATTGTGTTTAAATGTTGTACTTGACTTATTTGCATGTTTAAATGTGATAAAGTATGAATTAAGATTGACTTGTATGTTTCGAGGATTGATTAGAATATGAAATTTCTCCATTTTTGCAGTTTTAAAATTTTTCTATTTATTCTATAAATATATAGTTTAAAATGTTTTATTGTATTTTGCCCATAATTTGATGTTAGAATATTGTTTGGAATGATTTTGGGACTTTATTTTCACATGTATAGAGCCAAGATGTGTTTACATATATCTTTTGCATGATTTTCTTGCAAGAATGCCTTGATTTATGTATGTAATTTATGTATGTATGTATGTATGTATGTATGTAATTTATGTTCCTAAACCAATGTTCCCAATCAAAATGAATGCCTTAATTTATATATGTAATTTATTTTCTTTGCATGATAATTTTCTTATTTAATAATGTAAGTAGGCCTTTATTCTTTTTTCAATATTTATCTAGTGGTTTGTTTGCTATGTTTGGGATGTTTATTTAATTCTATCACTTGTATTATATGGGAAAGGGGAGTGGATTGACTTAAAAACCCACTTGTGAAACAACACCTAACTAAAATGCCTAATACAAATGATGTCCTTAACACCAATCTTCATTTAGGTAGGTCGAAATTAATTTCTCGATATTATGGTGATTCCATGACATCTACCCTTTTTAGGCCCATTAGTAGATGCCTTCATATGTTTACTACCAATCACAAATTGGGGTTGATCCATTTTAATGGCAAAGTGACCATTTCATGATTAATAGTGAGCCTCCTCCGATCTTAAACCCTAAAAGCGAGGCTCTAAAAATCTAATAAAAAATTAGTGACTAGTTCGACATGTATCACAATGGCTTATTTTGCTTATAAGAGGAAAATGGATGACTTTATGACTAAATATTTAGCATGTCAACAAGTAAAAGCCAAATAACAAATACCTTTTTGCATACTTTAGTTAGTGAAAAGTCAAAATACCTGAGTGGAAGTGGGATCATGTCATTATGGACTTCATGTTTAACCTATCATTTAAGAGGTAGTAGCATGAATCTGTATAGGTAATAATTAATTATTTAACAAAATCTGCTCATTTTATACCAATGTAAACCGAATTCTCGTTAGTGAAATTGGTACAAATCTATATTAATGAAGTAGTGAGACTTCATGGCATCCCATCTTTCATAGTTTGATATAGAGATGCCTAGTTTACAGCTAGATTTTAGATGAGACTTTAAGAAGCACTAGGTATATGCTTAGAGTAAAAAATAGCTCTCTACCTATAGGTATATGGATAATCAAAATGTACACCCTATTTTTCTTAACCTAATGATATCAATAATTTAACTCCTTAATCATGCATTACTATTCTGTCAAATAGAAAACCTTACTATAAGGATTGTCTTATACCAAAGCTTAACTCAACATATATATATATATAAATATTAAAGTATAATATTACATTGTATAGAAGTACTATAACAACATTACAAATTTTCATATACAAAACAATTGTACTTTTACAATATTTCCAACACAACATAAAAAAAAACTCAAAATACATAAAGGAACCAAAAAGAAGACTATATACTTTATAATCTTCAATGACTTATGTTGGCCAACTCACAAATATCAACCTTGAGAAAAACTTCTATCTCCACAACCAACACGAATGAAACACCCGTGCTAAGCTATAAAGATTAGTGGGGAACTTAAAACATAATAAACAACCACTAACAACGATCGTCAACAACCACTCAACATGTATCAAACAATAATACAGTGGTTCAATTTTAATACATTACCAATAAGAAGATAATTAGATTTAAAATTTATATCTTATAAAGATCATTTGTAATCTACATATTATTTAAGAACTTGAATTCTTACAACCATACCGACACCTTAGCCATAAATTTGAATATTCTAAATTTGTCCTTATCTAATCACTTTATCTTACTAAATATACCAATTCATAATATATTTCTAATTTGTCATGATACTCTTAAGTTCAAACACATATTAAATTTACATGCTGATCACTTTTAAATGCAACACTTGCATAAGTAAGGATTCACACATCTATTCACATGTTGTTATACTTTGTTATAAAAGATATCTATAATTATAAGAATGCACATGGATCCAAATAGCTAATGTAAACCATCAACTAATATTTTACTTATTTAAGATTAACATATAGGAATTACTTATATCAAATCTTCATATAAAGCCAAAGATAAATAATTACAAGAAAAATATTCACTAACACCATCCTTGAAAGACATTCTATTCATGAGTAACAACACATATATCTTGAATTCCTATGCATAAGATACAGTATGAACTCTTATCAAGATTTTATACATTCCTTCATAAAGAGTCACTCAAGTCCTTTCACAATATCAAGCAAGAATTATGAGTCTATAAAGAACACACGTTCATCATTACTTTTCATAATTAATATATCATTAATATACAAAGTCATATGTATATCATATTATCTATTTTACACATGTGATGCTAGCTACCATGAATCTCTTTATATATATTTAATCATCTGGTCTCTTTTTTTTATCATATTTACTATATGCATTATAAGAATTTCATATAATAATATAATAATGATTTAGGAAATGTGGTGATTGTTAAATATTCTAATTTAATATGATATTTTTCTTTTGCAATTGAATCATGCATGTATTATTCTAAAGAAGTGGATATGGGCTCAAAACATACCTGAAGGTATGAGATCAGAACATATTCGATGATATGAAATCAGAGGACCCAAATGGGGTCAAATAGAATATTGGACACAAATGGGGTCAAACAAATAACTTGGACCTAAACAGGGTCAAATAAATAACTTGGACCTAAACGGGATCAAACAAATAACTTGGACCGGTTAAGTGGACCCAAATGGGGTTGGCTACAACCCAAATGGGTTTGTTCAAATCAACATTAAAATTTTAAACCCAAACATGGTCCCATTAAACTTTTAATTTCAAATGGACCTAAAAATGCCAAAATTGTTCAGAAGCAGTTGCAAGGTACCCTTATAGGCATGTCTATCTATCCACATCCTAAACTCAATGCAGGCAATTAAATCCTTTCATAAAAACTCACTTTTCTTTACTTTAACTTTATTCACATAAGTTTAATCATATCTATATGGATACACTTATAAAAATATATATACTCATATAAACTATGTAAGGTAAACATGATATGACTACTTCTACTTTTAAGCATTACTATCCTTTATTTATAAAGATGTCATGTCCTGTATTTTCACAAGATCACATATGTAAATATGATTTATCATCTCATTATATTGAGCGCCTTTATTTAAAGTATACATGCCTACATATCTATATTTCCATATTTATTTTAAACGTATCATATGGTTTTGTTTATGATTATAAATTCATACTTGTATAAGCTTTGTATTATCATACTTATATGATATATTTATAAAAACAATAATTATATGTAAATGCATATGCATATCTACATCATAAATGAGTAAAAGCATATTTTAAGATTTAAAACCATTCATGTATAATCACACTATGTTTATGCTATAAGCACACATATACTCTATTAATAGCATTACTTCTTCATAAGTTGACATTTCAGCTATACATAACATTGACCTCAATAGATTAATAACAAATATGTATATTCTTTAGTATAGTGCCATTTAGACATTCATGTGCATATATATATATATATATATATATATATATATATATATATATATATATATATATATATATATTAGCCTAATCAAAGTTAGGTCATATAATTAAGTACAATAACTTTAAGTTCATTAATATGTAAACAACAAGATAGTATCATCATTGTATACAAGTATACATAACATGATATGCTTTCATTTTCTTGGTCCACATACCCTAACACCAAATGAACATTTATGGTAACATTATAATATTTAACTATCAACTATAATGTTCACATATATTAGACATCCATTTACATATAGTTATAGTTATAACTTATAGTATTAAGGCTCTTGAAAAACTTTATTGACATGTATAATTATATATGCTTCCATGTAGACACACATTTAATATAACAACATTTAAACATTTATATGAAATACATAAAATATTCTGCCTCCAAAATTTTGCATAGAGGAAGAATTCTGGATCTAAATTGTGTTCCATTTTTTATTTGAAAAATATCATTTTTAGACCTAATGACCTTCTAAAAACTTCATTCAATATGGGTTCAGTTTCCAAAACATCAAGATTCATCTTAATATCATGTTTGTAACTCGAGATATTGAAGAAAAACCATAAGCTATTCATAACACAAAAACAAGTTTTATCACCAATTAGAAAATTCATAAAATAAAATGGCCACAGAACTAGACCAAATTCCCTTCATCAAAGTTGTGGTCATGTGTATCTAGTTTACCCAGAATTTCATATCATAAAATTTTCACTTTTCTACTGATACTTATGCCAAAAAATGTAAGATCTATTCTTTGACAGTTAACAACAGTTTCAATGAGATTCAAGCTAATTTTAAGAGAAGTTAGAGGCCAATTTATAAGTGACTTCCTTCTACAAAAATATACATTAATGTCTTAATAAAACACACCAACTTGAATAATTCAATTTACTTTTCTAAAACTCAAGTTATTAACAAACTAATACAACTAGGTCAAATGAACTTAACCCATAATTTTTATAACAGAATTGCATGTAATTATTTTTTTTAAACTTTATAATAATTATTTTCCAGCAATAGACCTTTAAATTATTTTTTGTGTCCTCACATTCTAACACCCTTATAACAAATTTTAACTTGTTCATAGAACTAAATCACATAAATCTTAATTATATATACACATGCAAAGTAAGAAATCTATATTTAATTCCTACAGTTGTAACCTCATCACAAAACACATCTAATACAATTATAATCCACATTTTCACATTTCAAACCCACATGCAGCAATGAAGAAGTTCCCAAACCTAAAAATGTAATTATAATTCCTTAAAATACTTCTATTTCTTTCTCTTCCTCCTTCTCCAATCTTCTAGTCCTCATTTACTTTAGTAATCTTCCTTAGTCTAACCCTTCCATCCATGCATGTAACTAGAATTAAGGGTGGTTTTACTCAAGTGTGTGCTGGTCAGATTTACAAAAAAAAATAAGAGGAAGATTTATAGCTTTTAGAAAGAGAGAGAGTAGAGAAATCACTAAAGTTTTTGAGAGAGAGGAAGAGAGAATGAAAAATCTGCTCTCCCTCAAGCTTAATGTGACACTTTCCTCAAGAACAAAATGAAATTCTCTCTCTTACATGTAAGGGCTATAGCCCTAAAATAGGAGGCTAAAAATGTGTCTTGGTCCCTCATTTAATTGCATGTAAGAGAGAGTATTTCTATAAGTATCCTTTTTTATGGAAGAATAGGGTAATGGAAATTAAGAAGCTAGAGACCACCATTCAGATCAGGTTATTCATCCAAAATGCCAATCCCTACCTAAGAGACAAGCTTAAAATGAAAGGCTTGAGGGACTAGAAGTCTCTTAAAGATATAGCCATTGAAGCTGAGGCCAAATATTTAGAGAAGAAGGCTGGCCCTACCTATAGTTTTGGCAATAATAGAGGTAATAATAGTAATTATGGAGATGATAATTGTAGAATCATAGAGGCGTTAGCCATAAATTAGCTTCAAGAATGGGAAAACTATCATCTTAGCACCTCGGTCATCTCGTTAAAAAAGGGAAATTACAACCTCTGCCTTCTAAGCTAGCTGAGAGCTAGGGAAGGCTTATATAGGAGGCATATTTGTACTATAGTTACAATCAAAACATAGGCTGAAAAATGGTTTACTATCGTACTTTGAGGAAACGCGTTGGAGATTGGGTTGACATTAAGCAAGTGCCAAATTTCGTGAAGAAAATGAAGAGATAGAGTTATCACAATGCCATGCCATAAATAGTTTTTATGATTGACTTAGGATTTTCTAAATCATATGTTATACTTAATCTTCAAGCTATGTATACCCCTTCATGGAGTAAAAGCATAGGATTCAAAGTATAACACTTGCTACATAAGATACCTTAGTGATCTCAAGTCCAAGGATACTTGCACAACTGATATGATGAGACAATTCACCGATATAGGATAAGTAGCCATGTGAAGTTTCTCATGATAGGTCTCCAATGAACTTGTTCTTATAACAAGCATCCATATGTTAACTTTGATTATCTCAATAATCATATATAATGAGAACTATTGCTTGAACTGTTCAAGAAGTATAATATATGCTAGTCTATCCATATTAACAATGTCCTTTCTTGTTAATACTACAACTAGGGATAATTTAAGTATTAAGACATTTACATACAATAGGTATCTCATATCATAAAATTGACCGGTGTCTAGCAAGTGTACTAGATCGGCTAGTAATATAGGGAAATAAAATTATGACCCAAAATATCGAACCCAAGGGAAACTTGTGTTTGTATGTGCTATTTCAACTTCAAAACCAATTATTGTGTGAAAAGAAAGAAAAGAAATCCCAAAGTTGTGATGATTTGAAAACAATAATTTAAAACTAAAACAAAGCAATTAAAAGAATTAAACTAAAGAGGAGATCTATTGAAAACAAGTAAATTAAACGGGGTAAAAATCAATGATAAAAACAACTTTCACTAAAGGACTATCCACCTTAACTAATATTGATATGACTTAATTAAAAGAAAACATACAAGTGATTATGGAGAATTCAGTTTAATAAACCTAGATAACTTTTTCAAGATTATCATTCCAAGTATTAAACTCCCTTATTCAGAACAATTCAATACTTGGCATAAAATTCTGAATTAATCCCCTAGATATCTATTAAAACCTCTCTCAAGAGTTTTAATTTCCAACTATTCTTGATTACACCTTTCTTAATCTTAATTTAATCAAATTAACACATAATCATAACTTATTCAGAATATAAACATGTATTAATTCAACAAAATTAACCTAAGAACATGCAAGTTATTAATCAGCTTAAATCAATTAATTAACCGATCCTCAATCACGTTAATAACTAACTTAAAATTGAATAAAAACAAGACTAATGTTAAGAACCAAGAAATAATCAACTTGTATTAAATTGAAGAACAAACTCAAGTCATAACAATACAAGTCAAGGATTCAAGTATCCTTTAGCAAAAATTAAAGAAACTACTCACAAGACATAGTTAAAACTAAAAACAAAAGTTGAATAAAAACAGTGAAAACAAAGAAAGTAAACTAAACTAAGAAAGCAAAGCTTGATTCTAAGGATTGATCTCCAAGATTGGCTAATTCAATCCCCCTTTTCTATGTTTTAACTTGCTATTTATAGGCCAAAGGAGATCTAAATTACTTCCTAAACTCTTAGAATTGAATTGGAAGTAATCTAGCTGCTCAAAACAGGAAAATCTGCCAAAACAGGAAGCTTGAGAAAAACTGCGCGAAGAGGAACTCTGGATCACGTGGCCATGCCTCCATCAGTGTCTTTTCTACATGTGACCACGTGCCCATGTTACTCTTCATCACACGTGGCCACATGTGGACTTTGCCTTGAGTCACACGTGGTCACGTGTCTTGCTTCCTTCTTCCTTTGATTCTTTACGTGGTCACGTCCTTTTACTTATATTTCTTCATTTTCTTTCACATGGCCACGTTCCCTCTCAAAATAACTCCTTCACATGGTCACATGTAATATGCTTTAGTGTTTTCACGTGGCCACAGCTCAAAGCTCTGGACTGGATGCTCGTAATCTTGCTTAAATTTCCAATATTTATGCTTTTGGCCCAAAACTTTGCATTTTTTACACTTTAAGCCCTTTTTTTATCAATTTGACCCTGAAAATCATACAAAACACAGAATTAACCTTAAAAACATAAACATTAACAAAATAACTCTAATTTAACCTAAATAAAACCAAAATAACTAAATAACACAACTAAAAACACATTAAAAACTATATATAATTCACACTTATCAAATACCCCACACTTAAACCTTGCTTGCCCTCAAGCAAATTAGAACAAACCCTCCTTCAAAAATTTTAAACTTGTATCAAGATATGCAATTTCATAACCAAACTTAGCACTTTAATTAATATAACCTCTAAATAGATCTTTCTTCAAACAGGACAATATGAGATAGTTTCCTTATGTGTGTGCAAGACCAAATCATTTTAAGTATTTTCCAAATCTAAAACACCAATGCAAATTTATAATCAAGTTTAAAATGAATGTACACATAAGTATACATATGGTTTCGTGCTTGAAACTCTAGAAACACCATAGGCCTCTCCTTTAGCACTGAAACCCGAAAGTCATCTCTGCTAAACAACTCAAAAACAAAACTTAGAATCACTTAGGTCTTTTAGAGGTTGTAATGGGGCTAAGGTATTGGTTATCAAAGAATGAATAAAAGATCAACAATAAGATTAGCCACTCTAAGATAAAATAAACTAACTTTTCATCCCATTAACTTAAACAAAAACTTAGCCAAACTTTCTCAATTTTTCACAATTCAAAGCTCTTCTAAGAGAGAAATAATAATTAAAACTCTCTTTCATTCACAATTTATACCCTTTTTTCAAGAATTCATATTTATTTTTCCTTGTAACTACCCCACACTTAAGATTTTTGCCATACTTGCTAGCTTTATTTTTTTCCTTTTTCTTTCTTTCTTTTTTTTTTCTTTTCTAGCTTTGATGTTGGCAATACAATAATATAACATGGGTAATAACAAGGTAACAATTCACTATTTCTTTGACTTCAACACATCTTATCACACCCATCAAGATACCCAATTCTTATTAATTCATCCTATCCTAGAGTGGCCAATTCTAGAAGGGAAGTTAAAAGCTTTTTAGGTTATATGGCAACATAAATGAGTGTAATAAGAAACATAAATATGGCACGCATTAAGCATACCTCATTAAGCTCAAAATGGCTAACAAAAGATAAATATGCATATAGGGTATGAAAATAAGTTAAGATATGGCTTATCAAGAAAAACATTGCCTAGATCACTTTCCAAGTTGTTTTGAGTTGCTTGTATGCTTTGAAGGGTGATGAGGAAGGTTCTAGTGTTCTAAAATTCATCACTTAATTATGTCAATGCATTGTTTTTTTCTAAGTTCAAAAACTAGTCTTAAGTGCTCAAAAAGATGGAAACTAACAAATATTTATCAAGCTGAAAATTAACCTATCTAAAGATTTATTAAACAACATAAATGTTCTATTGCTAAGCAAAGGTTTAAAGCATGCATATTCTAAATCCAAGTTCAAATTGTTCCAAGTCTTGAAGATAACTAGGGCAAACTAAGTCCTTATGCAAACTAAGTGAAAAGGTGAACTATGTACATTTTAACAAGTTTTACAACTCAAGCAAACAAACAAAACATAAACAAAAATAAAACACAAAACACACTAAAAAAACTTGATTCATGAAAAAGAAAAGAAAGATAGAAATCAAACTTTCTGAAAGAGGCTACCCCCTCCTCAAGATTTTGCTGTCCGCAGCAACCAAAGAGCTATTTCGGTGGAGGTGGTGGTGGAGGGAACCGCTACCAAAAATGATGGATAAAATGCTCAACTCTCCTATTGCCTTCCATTACCGTATCCTGGAGCATATCCAATCTCCCTTGCATTTGATCAAGCCTCATTTGTTGAGTATCCATCCGACTGCTTAGTTGATTAAATGGTGCTTCCCAGTCCGGTGCTTAGTTGTGTAAAGGAAGTAAATACTTACTTGAAAATGAGAAGTACACAAAAAATGCAGCACAAAGTGGAGATGGTGTGTGTGAGGTGTTCAAAACCTAAAATGATAATTAAATTGTGGAAAACTAAGTGATGAATGATTGGAGAGAAAAGAAAATGAAAGAGAAAGCTAATAGAGATGATGAGGGTTGGTAGGGGGTGAGCATCCGTGGGCACGGGCAAATTGAATGGTAGTGAGACGTGGGCACGGGAAAGAACAAAAGGAAATGAGAATGAAGCAAAAATAAAATCGTGAAGTGTGTATATAGGCAGCAAGATGAGGCGTGGCCACGTGCGGTTCATGAGAAGAACCACGCGTGGTCACGTGTGAGTTTCTCTTTGAGTGGGGCGTGGCCACGTGTGGTCTTATACAAGAATCCATGTGGTCACGTGAATGAATCATGGCATACAGAAGTTCTAGGTGTGGCCACGTGATACTGTGCTTGCAAGGTACACGTGGTCACGTGTAAACAAATGTTTTTCTTTCCTTCTTCAACCCGTGGCCACATGGATTCTCTTTGAGAGACCACACATGGTCACGTGATAATCAAGATGCAATTTTTACTCTTCAACCCGTGGCCACGTGAGGTTCAGTGAAGAACTTCATGTGGTCACATGTAGGTATATTTCCTACCTTCTTTCTTCATTTTTGAAACACAAATACAGAAAACTCTTCTTCCAAAGCAATTTTTCCAATTTTTAGTTTTGAAAACACTAACTTATATCTAGGAAAAAACATATCTTCTTTTAAAAACATTGCTCTACTCATTCTTTTCATGAATCAAAACACACAACCATAAAAAATGCAAAAACATGAACACTTAACTAAAACTCAACTATAAAATAAAAAGAGAGAAAGAATAAAAGTTCTGAGTTTTTGGAGTCTCCAGCTAGACTCTCCAAACCGGTTTTCAAGTATCTTGAAGAACTATGGTCGCTTCAGCAACCTCTTGTTGTCCGATTTGGTATGGTTTGCCCCATTTTGATTTCATCTCTTGGTTAGTCTTTTATTTATAAAATGCTCCATTGTCATATAACCATTGTTGAATTGCATCAAGCTCATTGAAACTTCGTTGAGGTTGTATTCCCAGCTTAGAATTATCCTCCATGGGTGTATGATAATAGCTGGGACTAACCCTTTTCAAATCAGATATTTCCCAATCAATTTTTCCTTTATTCTTCTTGAGAATTTCAATGAGCATTTCTCCGTCCAACCCTGTCAATGAAAATGAATTAATTACTGGCTTAGCATTATCATTCAAAAATAAATATTTCAAATGAGATGAAATTGCTTTAAGTTCAAAATCTCCCTTAGGAGAGGACGGTTCATCATCCATTTCATCATATTTACTATGCTCTTGTTCTAAATTCCGTATCAACTTTAGCTCCTTTGCTTCCAACTCTTCCAATTCCTTGGGATGCATTAAACAACTTTGAAGTTCATCATTAAGAATGATTTCCTCTTGTTTTTCATTAACACATTCTTGAATTTCATCAACAAAACAAATGGATTCTTCAAAATCATACGAGGGGTATTTTAAAATTTTATTAACATTAAAAACCAATTTTTTCTCGTTAAATCTTAAAGTAACCGTTTGCCCATGAACATCAATTAAGGCTCTTGCTGTGTTCAAGAATGGCCTCCCTATAATTAATGGCACTTTTCTATCTTCTTCCATGTCTATCACCACAAAATCAACCGAAAATATGAAATTTCCTACTTTCACCAATAGGTCCTCAATGATTCCTTTGGCCTTTTTACCGATCTATCCGCCAATTGAAGCGTCATTTGGGTTTCTTCTAAATCACCTAGATTCAATTTCCTGCAAATTGAATAAGGCATCAAATTAATGGAAGCACCCAAATCACATAAAGCATTTCCAACAAAATTTCCACCTAGTTCACAAGGCAATGTAAAACTACCTGGATCCTCTAATTTTTCAGGAATTTTGTTGGTTAAAATGGCACTCCAATTACCGGATAATTGAACCATTCCTATGCCTTCTAGCTTTTTCTTATTAGTGTATAATTCTTTCATAAATTTAGCATATTTAGGCATGTGTAATAAAGCTTCAGCAAATGGTAAATTTATATGCAGCTTCTTAAACATGTCTAAAAATCTACTCAATTGTTCATTTTGTTTTTCTTTTCTAGCTAGAATAGGAAAAGGTAATTGAGACTCATCAAGAATAGTAGAAACAAGTTTGTCCTTACCTTCACCCTTCTCAACTGTTGGAGATACTTTTTCAGTATTTTCAGAATTAGAAACACTTACCTCCGTTGTTGGTTCCACCTTTTTAGAAGAATTCTTACCAAGTTCAGTCTTCTCTAATTCTTTCCCACTCCTTAGGGTGATTGCTTTGGCTTCTTCCTTTGGATTTTGATCCACATTGGATGGAAATGTCCCTTGAGCACGGTTTGATAAAGAACTAGCAAGTTGCCCGTTTTGGTTTTCTAGGTTCCTAATGGATGCCTCTTGATTTCTCATCTAAATATCTTGTGATTTTCATCTAGCATCTTGACTAGCTAAAATTGAGTTTTGGGATGCCATGAAATTTGCAATCATTTCCTCAATATTAGATTTCTTTTCTTGAGGTGGGGGAGGTTGAGCTTTTTGAAAGCCGGGTGGTTGGTGGTATACTTGTGATGGGTATTGGTTTTGGTAATGTGGTAGAGCTTGATTTTGGTATGGAAGTTGATTACTGGAAGTTTGATTGTGGTTGAATTGGGGTCTAGGATTGGGGTTAGAAGAAGAAGAACCTTGATTACCTTCTCTCCATGAGAAATTTAGATGGCTTCTCCATCCTGCATTGTAAGTGTTGCTATATGGGTTCAAGGCACTAACTTCTTCAACCATGTTTTCAGCATTTTTCATTCCCAAAGATCCTGTAATTCCTGCATAAGAATCAATTTCATTAGACAACATAGAGACATTTTTAGCTTTAAGCTCATTTATTTCTTTTAAATGTCTTTTTTCCATTAATTCCAATTGAGCTTTTAACATTGCTATTTCGTCAACATTATGAACTCCCTATTTCTTTTAAGTTGTTCTAAAGCTTGCCCATTGAGCATCATTAGTGGCCATCTCATCAAGGAGTAAGAATGCATCCTCGGAAATTTGATTCATGAAACTTCCATTAGAGGCTGCATTTAGCAAAGATCTTGTTGATGGATGGGCACCTGCATAAAAAATGTGCATCAATTGAAAAATAGGGACTTCATGATGAGGACAACTTTTTAAAAGTCTCCTAAATCTTTCCCAAGCTTCATAAAATAGCTCCTCATAAAACTATTGAAAATCACTAATTTGTTTCCTAATGAGGGTAGTCTTAGTGGGTGGGAAAAACTTGCAAAGAAATTTTTCTTGCATTTGTTGCCAAGAATTGATGAATTGATTTGGTAGCATTTGAAGCCAATCCCTAGCTTTTTCTATAAGGGTGAATGGGAAGAGTTTCAACCTAATTGCATCAGTCGATACATTAGGAATTTGCACAGTGTCACTCACTTCTAAGAACATGTCTAAATGTTGTGTTGGATCCTCTATATCCGAACCCGAAAATTGGTTTCTTTGTACCATAGTGATGGTAGCGGGTTTAATCTCATAGGGTTGGTGGTGAGGTATCCTAATAGTTCTATGCTCTTCATTCCACTTAGGGATAGCATAATCCCTTATGGCTCTAGGTCTATACCCATTTTCGGGAGCTTGGTGGGGTATGTGTTGCTCTTCAATCTTAGGTGGTGGATCATTCATAGGCTCTTCTGGATCATTTATGTTGTCTCTTAGCCTTCTAATCCTATAGAATGTCCTCTCAATTTCAAGGTCTAATGGTAAGATGGGGTTGTCTCTCACCATAAACCACTAATCAACCAAAAAGAAAATAAGAAAATAGATGAAGAAGAGAAGAAAACACAAAAAAATAGATTTAAAAATCAAAGTAAACAAACAAACGCCAATGTTGTCCCCGGCAACAGCGCCAAAAACTTGACCGGTGTCTAGCAAGTATACTAGATCGGCTAGTAATATAGGGAAATAAAATTATAACCCAAAATATCGAACCCAAGGGAAACTTGTGTTTGTATGTGCTATTTCAACTTCAAAACCAATTTTTGTGTGAAAAGAAAGAAAAGAAATCCCAAAGTTATGATGATTTGAAAACAATAATTTAAAACTAAAACAAAGCAATTAAAAGAATTAAACTAAAGAGGAGATCTATTGAAAACAAGTAAATTAAACGGGGTAAAAATCAATGATAAAAACAACTTTCACTAAAGGACTATCCACCTTAACCAATATTGATATGACTTAATTAAAAGAAAACATACAAGTGATTATGGAGAATTCAGTTTAATAAACCCAGATAACTTTTTCAAGATTATCATTCCAAGTATTAAACTCCCTTATTTAGAACAATTCAATACTTAGCATAAAATTCTGAATTAATCCCCTAGATATCTATTGAAACCTCTCTCAAGAGTTTTAATTTCCAACTATTCTTGATTACACCTTTCTTAATCTTAATTTAATCAAATTAACACATAATCATAACTTATTCAGAATATAAACATGTATTAATTCAACTAAATTAACCTAAGAACATGCAAGTTATTAATTAACTTAAATCAATTAATTAACCGATGCTCAATCACGTTAATAATTAACTTAAAATTGAATAAAAACAAGACTAATTTTAAGAACCAAGAAATAATCAACTTGTATTAAATTGAAGAACAAACTCAAGTCATAACAATACAAGTCAAGGATTCAAGTATCCTTTAGCAAAAATTAAAGAAACTACTCACAAGACATAGTTAAAACTAAAAACAAAAGTTGAATAAAAACAGTGAAAACAAAGAAAGTAAACTAAACTAAGAAAGCAAAGCTTGATTCTAAGGATTGATCTCCAAGATTGGCTAATTCGATCCCCCTTTTCTGTGTTTTAGCTTGCTATTTATAGGCCAAAGGAGATCTAAATTACTTTCTAAACTCTTAGAATTGAATTGGAAGTAATCTAGCTGCTCAAAACAGGAAAATCTGCCAAAACAGGAAGCTTGAGAAAAACTGCGCGAATAGGAATTCTGGATCACGTGGCCATGCCTCCATCAGTGTCTTTTCTACATGTGACCACGTGCCCATGTTACTCTTCATCACACGTGGCCACGTGTGGACTTTGCCTTGAGTCACACGTGGTCACGTGTCTTGCTTCCTTCTTCCTTTAATTCTTTACGTGGTCACGTCCTTTTACTTATATTTCTTCATTTTCTTTTCACATGGCCACGTTCACTCTCAAAATAACTCCTTCACGTGGTCACGTGTAATATGCTTTAGTGTTTTCACATGGCCACGGCTCAAAGCTCTGGATTGGACGCTCGTAATCTTGCTTAAACTTCCAATATTTACGCTTTTGGCCCAAAACTTTGCATTTTTTACACTTTAAGCCCTTTTTTATCAATTTGACCCTGAAAATCATACGAAACACAGAATTAACCTTAAAAACATAAACATTAACAAAATAACTTTAATTTAACCTAAATACAACCAAAATAACTAAATAACACAACTAAAAACACATTAAAAACTATATATAATTCACACTTATCAAAAATCTTCATGATTATCTTTTTATCGTGTTTATATACCAAACACTAAATTCAATAGTTTAAGTCATATGCATGCAAATGTTATTATACAAAAGCACTAAAAAATGTATGAATGCCTTATTATTATTCAAATAAAATATTTTATACATAGATAAAACCCTATTACATGTGGGCTCTAGGGCATAACACTATCAATCTTCCACTTACACTAAAGCTAATCACCCATATATTTAAAACCTATAGAATATATGTGGTGATAGAACTTTTTTTGGGATACTGCTTTTGTAAGAGGATCTGCCACATTATTATCCATAGGAACTCACTCAATCTTTACTTAATTTCTCGCTATAAACTCCCTAATGAGATGGTATAGTTTGAGGATATGTTTTGACTTTTGATGAGATCGTATTTTCTTTTCTTGTGTAATGGCTACATTGTTATCACAATATAGGGGTATTAGATCAACAATATTAGGGACCACTCCTAGTTTAGTGACGAACTTCTTGATCTACACAAATTCCTTTGCCATTTCAAAAGTTGCAATATACTCAGCCTCTGTTTTTGAGTCTGCAATCATCTCCTGTTTGGAACTCTTCCAACTGATTGCTTATTTACTCATCAAAAACACAAAACCTGACTGTGATTTATAATCATCTTTATTAGATTGAAAGCTAGCATCTGCAGACCCATTTACTTGTAAATCACCATCTCCATACACCAAAAACATCTATTTAGTTCTTCTTAAGTACTTAAGGATGTTCTTGACTGCCATCTAGTGTTCCTCCCTACAATTGGATTGGAATCTACTTGTAACACTCAAAGCATATTAAACATCTGGATGTGTACATAGTACAACATACATGATTGATCCTATTGTAAATGCATATGGGATCTTTCTCATGCTTTCTCTCTACTTTTGTGCTAAAGACACATGGAATTAAAAAGGCTTTTTCTTTGTACCATCGGAATAAATTCTTTCTTAGAAAAATCCATACTAAACCTTTTTAGTACCTTGTCTATATACATTGATTATGAAAGACCTAGAATCCTATTAGGTCTATCTTTATAGATCCTTACTCCCATAATGTAAGATGCTTCTCCAAGGTCTTTTATAAAGAATTATTTGGATAAACAAATCTTAAATGATTGAAGGATGGAAATATCATTTCCCATAATCAGTATGTCATCCACATATAGAACAAGGAAAATTACTACACTCCATTTGACCTTTTTGTATACATAAGGTTCATCCTCATTTTATGAGAAACCAAAATCTTTGATTATCTCATTGAACTGGATATTTGTTGAACACCTTAAACTTTGTGGCATAAAATTTGGAATAAATAGAGTACCTGGAAATTGATTATTATCAAATGAGAAACTTGTGCCTATTATACTATAATCGTAATTAGGAGTCCATCCACTAGGAATCTACTGACATAGGCACATTTGCTTAACCACTTAATTATTAATTTATTGTGTGATTTTTCGGTGTTAATCAAAATGCCAAATAGTAGCTATATAATTTAGTTTCTGAATATTTTTAAACCATAAATAAAATAATTTGTAAAGTTTATAAGCAATTTCTTACGTGTTAACATGCTATTAATTTAATTTGGTTTATAAGTGATTAAATTCCATTCTCATTGCTTCTTACTTTATTGATTTGATATATATTCTATGATCAAGATTTACATATAAATGATAATTAAAAAAGGCATTGGGTTATATCCAATACTTTTGCTTCTATTTTTTTATACTAACATTATTTAGAATAAATCGTGCTGAACACCTAGGTATGTAGAGGGAACAAAGTTGAAAACAAAAACCAAATACATGGACTACTGAATCATTAAGCCTTAAGATTATTATCACTAATTTAAATTCCAAAACAAATATTATGGATAAATGAAATAGAATATCATATTACTAAAAAGTTAAGAAGAACAAAGACAAATTGCTATATCTTATACAACAAAAATATAATTTAACAACTCCAACAATTTGAAAACAAAAACCAAAAAATGGCCAATGAAAAAATTGTTCCCACAAAAGGAAATGAGTTGATAATTTGACTTTAAAAGTGAAGTAAAAAGACAAATCTTCTTACCCATTAGAAACAGAATTCAGCAACAACACTCCACAATCTCAATCATTTTATTTATTTTTATAAAAAAAAATACTCAACTTCCAAACAAAATATCCTTTAATTTTAATTATATGTTAACCTTGTGGGGGCATGGTAAACAGCTCAAGATGATCAAGGAGCATATTCAAGTTGCAATTGGGTTCTTTTATCTTTTTTATTTAAAAATTACTTAATATTTGTTGAGCATCTTAAACTCTGTGGCATAAAATTTAGAATAAATAAAGTACCTGGAAATTGATTATTGTCAAGTGAGAAACTTATGCCCATAATACTATAATCGTAATTAGGAGTCCATACACTAGGAATCTGCTGTCATAGGCACACTTGCTTAACCACATAATTCTTAATTTATTATATGATTTTTCTTATTTTATATTATAATTTTTAATTTCATTTTTCTATTGCAGCTATTGAACCATTAGCAAAAGACACACTTTTCCCCCTATGTTTTAGCTAATTTCTTGAAATTTGTATGAGATGTTTAGTGTGATCCTTTAATTGATTTTTTAATGGTTGTAATCAATTGATTTTCTTTAGTATTGCATTTTACAATGCTTTATGCCTATTTAACAATTCTAGCAGCATCCCTAGCATTTCTGGTAGAGAGATATTAATGTTGCATTACTTTTAATGGAAAAGATATTAACAGTTAAACATTCTCTATTATACAGGTTCATCTTTATTGCTGCTCCTAGAGGAGTTTTGAAATTGTGGAAGTGACATGATCATTTACTCTACAAAAGAATGGAGGAAAGGTTTGAGCAGCGGTTATCCACCCTAAGGATTGGGCTAAATTTTAGCTCAATGAATCAAATTCATTAGGCATCAGATTAAACAACTTTAAATTATGAAAACACCATTTAAAATCTCATATTAATGTGTCTTAGTTTCTGGATCTGAAACAAAATAAATTAGGCCAAAAAATTATTAACCCAATTCGGCCCACCTAGAAAACCCTGGGTAGCAGAATTTAACTAGTTAAAATTTTATCCCAATTAAATCAAATTTTCATTTTAATTTTAATTTTTTAAAATAAAAAGTTATAATAGGGTTTTCAAAATACATGAAATTAATTTTTCATGAAAAATTAAAATGCCAAAAAATTGATTTAGGGCCTAAAATCTATTTTAATGGAGTAAAACACTTAAGTGGCCTTGCTTGAAGGCCTCATTTCAAAGACCTACTTGCATTTCCAAGGTATATAACTCAAGATAAATTCATACATACATTAGTATATGATATATTACATATTTTTAACAATTAAAAATATTAACTTTATATGGCATATATAATTAAGAAATAAAATTGCACCAATAACACTAAAAGAAATATAATCAAACAAACATTCTATTCTTTTAACATAACATGGTTCTGATACCATTGTTGGTTTATAATCACTTTAAATTAGATATAAAGGGTGGAATTTAAAATTTATACACCTAAATATCATGATCTAGTCAAAAGAATTAAATTGCCTATCTAAAGTTTAGAACTTTACCATATGTGTTTGTTGAACTGTTGTGTAATTATCGCACCGAGTTGTTGTAAATTGCCAGTGTCCTTACTTCAAGGCATCCCCAAGGTATCAGCACAATAATTAATGTCTAAGAACCCTTTCATGGTGCAACAATGGCCGAAATTGTCTTAGGAACTAGTAAAGCCAATTTGGCTTAAAGAGAAAGGGAGAAGAGACTAAGGTTTGGCAGCTAGAATATCTTTTTCTCTTTTCTTTACTTAACTTACCCTAATTTTGACTTTTAGAAGTATTTAGACTCCTCATGGGTTGGATTAGGGTTATGTTATAGTGGTTGTAGCTTCTAATTATGCTTGGACCGATTGGATGGTCTTAATGTTGGGTTATGATCTATTACATGCATCACATGTATAAGCAAAAATTAAAATTTTTAACCAATTAATCTAATCTTGCCATGAATATACAATATAAATATTTATGACAATAAGAAAAATTACCTTTGATTTTTGTTGAATAGTTGATTTTTCTTCTCATCGAGTTGTTGCAAACCATAGTGTCCAAAATTAAATAGCTCCAATCGTAGTCCACACTAGAGAAGGATCAAATGAACTAAAAATAATTAGAAAACAAAGGTGGTCAAAATTCCTTAATGCTAGCAAGAAGAAAGAGTGGTGGCTAGGGTTAGAGAAGAATAGAGAATTTCTTTTCTTATGAAACTCACTTAACCCTAATTCCCTTTATCTTTGATTTTTATAGTGAGGTTAAAAATTCAATTTCATAACAGGATTGGGCTCTTTAAAATTGCTGGAGAAATATTTATTGGATCTCTGGAAATATTATTAATTTATTTGGGCTCAATTAAATCTAATTTAAGTCCTTTCATAAAGGACTATGCATATAACCCATAAACTAGACCCTTTATGCATATACTTGGATTTAATCATCCAAATCAATTCTAAATCCATCCAAATATAATATATAGGATTCATAACACTTATGAAATATATTTAATTTATTTTAGTCCAAGAATTAGGCCTCTAAGGCCTTCTATTTGGAGTTGGCATGAAACCCATCCTCTTGTGGGTTTCTGCACAAAAACCAAACTTCTGGGCCTTATATATTTTTCCAATGGATATATTAATTATTATATCAGTCCTATAACACTTATAGTTTAATAATAATTAATTATGAAATACAATATTTCAATTAGGTCCATTTTGTAAAATATTTCTAAAAGTTTTGTGAACATCTCTACTTGAGCATAATTAATTAATTATTCTCTTATTCATATCTCTTCTCCCATAATAATATCAAATATTATTATCCTTGTAATTTTACCATTTTATCCTTTACTCTGTATGTGTGTGACCTATTAGATTCCTATCCATATTGGCAGTATAATATGTAATTATGAGTTCTATTCAAAACTCACATGATTTAAACTTCTTTAAATTATTTTATCAATCTCTTATTGATATTTATGATACACTATTATACAGTCATGAGCGGCCTCTAGCTAGGCATCATGACTACCCAAATGTCAAAAAAGTCAAGTGATTCTGACTATACCCTTCCATAGAAATAGTTGTTGTGCAATTACTCCTTTCACCACTTATCTCAATTAGATTCTGAGTATGGATTTCTATCAACTCATATAAATCTAATTATATATGCTCTATTAATTTAACCATTGTTCCCAAAATGCCCTTTATGGATCCCTATCCATCTTGGCATATTACTCTGACCAGAGATTCTCTAAACAAGGCAATTATAGAATCATACGAGATAACTTCCCTTAATAAATCAGGGATGGTGAATCCTTTATCTATTACTCAACTATCTTCAAGTAGGTCATGATATACCCAACCTTCTAACTATGCTTACCCATAGTTGGAAGTAATCAGTTTTGGAGTCAAAGTATATCACTTGCTACTTAAGATAACCTTGGTGATCTCAAGTCTAAGGATACTTGCATAACTGCTATGAAGAGATTTCTCACTAACATAGATTTAATATCCATGTGAGGATTCTCTTTGCAGGTCTCTAATGAACTTGTTCTTCTAACAAGTATCCACATGTTAGCTTTTGATCATCTTCTATAATCATAGTTATGAGAACCATTACTTGAACTATTCAAAAAGCATAACATGTGCTAGTCTATCCGGATTAACAATGTCATATCTTGTTAATTATATGTCTAGGGATATTTAGATATTATCACATTTGCATGTAATAGACATCTCATATCATGAACACTGTCATGATTGCCTTTGCACTGTGTTTATAATATCTAGGATTTCATTTATTAATTTAAGATATACAAACTCATGTATTTAAACATAGCATTAATAGATGAATGATGCCTTTTATTAAGAATATGAATTTATATATATATGAAATACATCCCTTTTACATAGGCTTTAGGGCATACTCTCTAACAATCTTCCACTTGCACTAGAGCCAATCACTCATATGTCTTAAATCCATGTTATTTATAAGGTGATCGTGCTTAATCTGAAAAATTGTTTTAGTGAGGGGATTCGCTACATTTTCATTTGTGGGGACCCTTTTTATTTTCACATCATTTCTAGCTACTATTTCCCTTATAAAATTGTAGCATCTGAGAATATGTTTGGATCATTGATGAGACCATGGTTCCTTTGCTTGTGCAATGGCTCCATTGTTGTCACAATATAAAAGAATCGAATCAACAATGCTAGGCACAACTCCTAGTTCAGATATGAACTTTTTGATCCATACTGCTTCTTTGCCTACTTCTAAAGCAGCAATGTACTCAGCTTCTGTTCTGGAATCAGCATTTATTTCTTGTTTGGAACTCTTCCAACTAACTACTCCTCCTCCCATTATGAACACAAAATCAGATTGTGATTTACAATCATCTTTTTCAGATTGGAAGCTGGCATCAGTATATCCATTTACTCCAAACTATCCTCTCCATATACCAAGAATATATCTTTAGTCCTTCTCAAGTACTTAAGGATATTCTTGACAGCTACCCAGTATTCCCCTCCAAAATTGGATTGGAATCTGCTTGTGATACTCAAAGCAAATGCAACATCTGGACATATACATAACATAGCATACATGATAGAACCAATTGTAGATGTATATAGTATTCTATACATGCTCTCTTTATCCTCTAGTGTCTGCGGACATATAGATTTAGAAAGGTGTTTCCTATGCACCATAGGTATAAACCCTTTCTTAGAGAGATCCATATTGAACCTCTTCAATACTTTATCTATATATGTACTTTGAAAAAAACCTAGCAACTTGTTGGATCTATCTCTATAGATCCTTATTCCCAGAATATAGGATGTTTCTCCAAGGTCTTTCATGGAGAATTGCTTGGATAACAATATTTTAATAGATTGGAGAAGACAATTATTGTTTCCCATGATCAATATGTCATCCACATATAGAACTAGAAAGACAAGTGTACTCCTACTGACCTTTTTATACACATAAGGTTCATCTTCATTATGTGAGAAACCAAACTCTTTGATTGTCTCATTAAATTGTATGTTCCATCTCCTAGAGGCTTGCTTCAATCCATAAATGGATCTTTGGAGCTTGCATATCTTTTTGCCATCTCCTGATATGAACCCTTCTGGTTGAGTCATATACACATCCTTAGTCATATTTCCATTTAGAAAAGCTATCTTCACATCCACTTGTCAAATCTCATTATCATAATGAAATGCAATGGCTGAAAGTATTCTTATAGATTTAAGCATCGCTATAGGAGAAAAGGTTTCATTATAGTCAATTTCTTCTACTTGAAGATAGCTTTTTGCTACTAAGTGAGCTTTATAGGTAACTATATTACCTTATATGTCGGTCTTCCTTTCGAAGACCCATTTTCACCCTATGGGTTTTATCCCTTCAGGTGGTTGAGCTAAAGTCCATACTTTGTTCTCATACATGGGGTTCATTTTAGACTATATAGCCTTAAGCCATAAATCATGTTTTAAACTGTTCAAAACTTCTTGATAGCTTGTAGGCTCATTGTCCTCTACTACAGTTATACCTCTATCTGAATCAATGTGAAATCCATATCTCATAGGGATATAATGCATCCTAGTAGATCTTTTAGGATTTTGTGTATAATTAGGTTCAATTGTAATCTCATCATTATGAAATTTAGTCTCGGGTTCAATTGGTTGATCTACTTCTATTTATGGGTCTTAAACTTCACCAAGTTCAATTTTACTCCCACTGTCCTCTCGTAGAAGAAACTCTCGTTCTAAGAAAACAACATACCTTGAAACAAATACATTTTGTTCTAAAGAATGGTAGAAATAATATCCAAACATTTTTTTGGATATCCCACAAATAAACATTTATCAGACTTAACATCTAGTTTGTTTGATATTGTCCTCTTTACATAAGCAAGACAACCCCATACCTTCATATGAGAAAGTGTGGGTTTCTTGTTATTCCATATCTCATATGGTGTAATATCAACCAATTTACTAGGAACTCTGTTTAACATATAAACAATAGTTTCTAATGCATATCCCCAAAAGCACTTAGGCAATTCTACTCGGCTCATTATGGCTCGAACCATATCTAATAGTGTTTGATTTCTCCTCTCAGATACACCATTATGTTGTGGTGTATATGGTGGAGTCCATTGAGATAAAATCCCATTATCTCTAAAATAATCTTTAAATTCTTGGCTTAAGTATTCTCCATCTCGATTTGATCTAAGTGTCTTAATACTCTTGCCAAGTTGCTTATCTACTTAATTTTTAAATTCTTTGAACTTTTCAAATGCTTCTGATTTATATTTCATTAGATAGATATATCCAAACTTGGAGTAATCATCTATGAAAGTAATGAAGTAGGAGTAATCTCCTCTGGTATGTGTAGTCATTGGACCACATACATCTGAATGTATGAAGTCCAAAACCATTCTAGCTCGTTCTCCTTTACCAATAAAGGGAGCTTTTGTCATTTTTCCTAATAAATAAGATTCACATATATCAAATAATTCATAATCAAATGATCCCAAATCACCTAACTTGTGTAATTTGGTCATGCGTTTCTCATTTATATGGCCTAAATGATAATGCCATAAATATGAGGTATTTAGATTATCTTATTTCATCTTGGTATCCACATTATGCATTTTTTAATTAAATCAAGAACAAATATACCATTCTCAATGATAACTTTAGCATAAAATATATTGTTCATTAAATGTAACAACATTTGTCCTTTAAAGAAATGTCATAATCGTTCAATAAACAATTGAAAGAAATAATACTTTTAGATAATGCTGGAACATAATAAAAATTATTTAACTCCAGTATTAATCCACTTGGAAAAGGCAAATGATAAGCTCCCACAACTGTTGTAGAGATGTTTTGTCCAATAGCTAACTGTAGACATATTTCTGTCTTTTCAACTCTTCTACTGCTTTTAAGCCCCTGTAGATCATTACACAAATGAGATCCACATCTGATATCGAATATCCAAGATTATTTTGAAGAAATAGAATAAGTATTTATTTCAATCATATGAATACCTAAAGTAGAAGCATCAACTTGCTTATTCTCTTGAGAGAATCTAGATAGGCCTTGCAGTTACGCTTCCAATGACCATCTTTATCACAATGGAAGCAAGTTCCTTTAGGATTCTCTTTCTTGGCAACCTTCTTCTTGGAAACCCCACCATGCTTTGGCTGTGCCTTGGTCATCATCTTCTTCTTTTTCTGCTTTTTACCTTTAGCAGAAGTGACAACCATAACACTTTTTGAATCCTTCTTAAAGGATCCATCAGCTATTTTGAGCATATTGATTAACTCATGAATGGTTACTTGGATCTTGTTCATGCTGAAGTTAAGCACGAAAGGTGCATAACTTGGAGCCAATGAGTACAAGATTAAATCTATGTATAGATCATTATCCATTAAATAGCCAAGCCTACTCAAATGCTCAAGATATCCATACATCTTTAATGCATGAGTAGCATCCGAAGTGCCTTCGACCATTTTGAAGCTAAATAGAGCTCGAGCAATCTCATATTGGTCAGTTCTAGCTTAATAAGAATAAAGCTCCTCTAAATGCAAAATGATGGTTCTAGCATCTATCATCTCATGTTGCTACAGAAGCTCTAAGGACATAACATCCAGCATCAAACATGTCGCTGCTTCACTATCCTCTATGTATTTTTGATAAGTGGCTTTGATCTCATCAATGGCATCATCTGACAAAGTTGGTGGTGGATCTTTATCCAAGACATAATAGATCTTTTTAGCTCTGAGAATAATTCTCACTTGGCTAGTCCAGTCAGAGTAATTGCTTCCAACCAGCTTGTTATCCAAGGTTAATCATATGTTTATGTTTGATATGCTCATGTTGATGACCTAGATGTGAAAAAGAAAAAATATGAGAATATGTTCATATATATATGTATGCATTAATTAGGTCTTTAATTATTTCATTTACTCCCACTATTTTATTACGAATCAATAGCTATCACTATTTAATCCAAGAAAACCTGATGGTTTTCTTAGTGGGCCAATATCCAATCCTTGATATGAAATTTAACCTTGACTATGGTTAACAAGTCAAACTCCATACCCTTGAAAGGTAGGTATTTATATATCAATTGTGTCTCTACACAACTATTGGATCATTAGGTTATCAACTCTTGATATATGCATTCCCTAATCTTACCTCTAGAACCATTAGCCTTGACTATGGTCAACAAGCTAATGGGCTAGCTAAGATGACCCATTTAATTAGATTCGAACATATTTGATATAAAGTGAGCTTGATTGTGGTTAATAACCCACATTATAAAGAACTCTGGTTCTCCTCCAATTAATGAAGGCTTATATACCTTAGTGTTAGTTTGAGGGATTTTAGTTAATTAAGTCTCATCATACATGGTTGGCATACATTGGTATGCATCCTATATCTATCACATAAATATAAGCATACAAATATGGCATAGTTATGGACTTTACTATATTGACCTCCCCAAGCCAAAAAGAAAATCAAAAGGTCAAACCTAGGTAATATGCATGATTCAAACAAGTAAAAATAATTACATTATCTTCAATATTGTTTGATCTCCATCCGGCCCATCTTGCTCCTTGATAGTGGTCTCCATATTTATCTCTAATTCTAGTCTAAGTAATATACTTATATATTACAATTTAAAAAAAAAATACAAACAAAAAATAAGTGGTCGGGATATGAAAGTCCTCATCGGGCCGAAACATGCATTATCCTCAATCACATTGGGCCTTTGTCCATAACTATCCATCATGCCAATCATACACCCTTATATGCATTTCTAATGCATAAATAAAAATCATATAATGGAATACTGATGGGGATTTATTTGAACCCTTAGTCTCACTAAACTGTGTTTAGGATGAGTAGGGTATCATTCCAAAGGGAACGGGGTAAATTTTGTATTGAAATCACAAAGACTAAATGGGTAGGTAACGAATAAAATAAATATCATACATTTAATTAAATATCTAAACTACTTTGGATATATTAAATTAATTTGGATTAAAGATAACTTAAATGATGGTATGAACATACATTAAAAATTATGAAATAGTAATTCATTTAAAAACAAGTTCTAGATAATTATACAAATAAAGTGACTGGAGAATTTAGCCAAGATTCTTTAAAGCAACTCTCGTTGTCAGTAAAGATATTTTCATTTAGAGTCTATAAGCACTCTTATGTCATTATAGAGATAAACAAAAATTATGAAGCTCTATGCCAATTCTTTAACCCCTCAAAGTGAATTCCTTAAGTCAAATTAAAGGAATTCAATGCTTCAAGTACATTCATTTGTTTTTCCATCAAAGAATTCCAACTCTCGTTGCGAATAAATTGACTAACATGCCAAATATGGTGGCCAATCATACATAGCAAATCAAACCACACAAATGGATGTAAATCATAATTCATGCATAATAAGAATAAACATGTCTTAAACAAATATTAGTGCATAGTTATAATGTACAAAGGAAACTAGCCAAAGTATATAGTTGAATTAAAGACAAAACAAGAGAAAGAAACCCATCTCATGTTCCTTTGGCTTTATCCCTTTGTAATCATCTAATAAAAAAAACTAAGTAAAAATGTTTATCCAAAATAAAACTATATTTCTAAAAACTAAACATTTATTGATTCTCCTTTTTCTTTTCTTGTCATCCATATTTATAGAGGGAAAACTCTATAAACATGTCTCTTCATAATGGTTGTCAATGTGAAAAGTTGCCATGAAAGGTCATGATGGTTGGTTGAGAAAATATATGCTGAAAAATAATGTCGCTTGAGAATAGTTGCCATGATCAACTCGTGAATGTCTTCACGAGTCATGATCCTTCACATATTGTTCCACTCGTGAACAATTAGCCTCTCTCGTGAATGCTTGTTCGACTTGTGAACACCCTCATGAGTCGTGAACTCCACCTAATCTTCTGGACTCATGAGCTTTCTTCCTGAGTCGTGATATCTCGTGAATGCCTTCACAAGTCGTGATCCTTCACATATTGTTCCACTCGTGAACAATTAGCCTCTCTCGTGAATGCTTGTTTGACTTGTGAACACCCTCACGAGTCGTGAACTCCACCTAATCTTATGGACTCGTGAGCTTTCTTCCTGAGTCGTGATCCATATCACGACTCGTGAACAAGATGCCGAGTAGTGAATGTTCCTCCTCTGCCTCACTCGTGAATTTCCAGTCCGTCTCGTGAATTCTTGTTCGAGTTGTAATTCGATCACCATTTCTTCATTCTTCACCAGCTCTTCATTCTTCTTCACACTTCACCATCTTTAACCTAAAAACACACATAAACACATAAATTGAACATAAACACATAAAATACACATAATATTACATACTTAAGCTACTTAAACATAAGAAAATATATATTAAAAAGTAGACATTTTACAAGGCATCAAATAAAAACTATGTTTCAACTCTTGAAACTTACTTTTGAGTTATTTTAATAATGTGATCAAATTAGGAAACTTTTTTCATTTTGGAAACTTTCCATTTTAGGAAATCTTTTTTGCAATCATGCGTTCTTGCCTTAATTATCAATCCAATTGAGTATTTAATTAATTAATCACATTAAATAATTAAAGAATCAATTTTGGGCTTAAAATAATGGATAGGCCGAAACCTACAATTTAAACCCTAAAGTGTGTTTGCACACAAATTAGTTTTGTGTCTATTGGACCATTTGGGCCATTTGGAATGAGCCAAGCCCACTCCAGCCCATAAAACCCATTAATAAACTTAATTAAATTCTATAACATTTAATTTAAATAAGCTCCTTGGGCTCACCAAGTCATTCACTAATTTAAATCAAACTCGTAAACATAATTAAGCCCATTAAGTGGCTTTAATGAATTAAAATTAATCCAATTAATTCAAGGCCCATTTTAATTAATCCAATTAATTAAAAAAAACATTAATATATCACATATATCAAATTTAGAAGATTAAAAATATTCTAAACATTAACTTACCAAGAACACCAATTTATCAAACTTTTCGATTAAACTAGTTTTCATGCAAAACTTGTTCGATTTTAATTTTATTTGATCTTATGGATTATTATCACATATTAAACACATAAATTATCATCAAAACAATTTTAGAGTGGATCAATAAAAATTTAATTTAGAACAACCCCTAAACTTTATTGAAAAATAAAAATCCTTCACGCCAAACAGAATGATTATTTCTTTTTTAAAAAATTTCATACCTTCATACATGCATATAATCATGAAAACACTTGGAAAGCATTTAATACATAAAAATCACCACTTATTAATGCCAACAATAAGGACACAAAATAAAATGTTCAACTAGAATAAAAACACAATTCAAAGAAAATAAGTTCGAGAATAAGGTTAAAAGAAGTTCTAGGTTTAACAAGTCACCAGCTCGACTTCAAAGGCTCTTATGGCACATCTTCCAATGTCACAACCACCAAAGCAACTTCAAACCTGGATTTAAAGTATTGCTTGAGATGGTGACCAATGACCTTAAATTCTCTTCTATCACCTGGCTATTTGACCGTGATGACTCCATAGTGAGTGACATCCACAACTTCATATGGACCATTCCATCGCAACTTAAACTTTCCTAGAAATAGTCAAAGATTGCTATCATACACTAGCACTTTGATTCTGGGGATAAATTCCTTGGACACTAGCTTGTTGTCATGCCATTTTTTTATCTTATGTTTATCACCCTTAGCATTGTTGGATGCCCATAACCGAAATTCATCCAATTCGTTGACCTGCAAACAACATTTCTTTTCAGCACTTTTTAAGTCAAAATTTAGAAATTTAGTTGCCCAAAAGGCTTTCTGCTTTATTTCCACAGGTAAATATACATAATTTTCCATATATAAGCCTAAAAAGAGATTCTAATTGGAGTTTTAAAAGCTATCCTGTAGGCCTATAATGCTTTATCTAACCTTAAGGACCAGTCCTTCCTAGACTTATTAACAATTTTCTCTAAAATTACTTTTAACTCCCTATAGGAAACTTCTACCTGCCCATTAGCTTGAGGATGATAAGGTGTTATGATTTTATGCCTAACATCGAATTTTTTTAGCACTGTTTTAAATTGGTGGTTCACAAAATGCTTTCCACCATCACTAATTATAGCTCAAAATGTCCCAAATCTAGTGAAAATATTTCTATGTAAGAATTCCAGCACAAGTTTAGAATCATAACTCTTAGTAGCTATGGCCTTTAACAATTTGCTCACATAGTCAACAACTATAAGAATGTATTCAAATCTAAAGGAAACTGGAAATAGCCTCATGAAATCTATGCCTAAAACATCAAACAATTCAACTTTTATGATATTTTTTAAAGGCATTTCATCTCTTTTTGAAATATTTCCTACTTTTTGACATTTATCATAACTTAGCACAAAAAAATTAACATCCTCGAACATGGTTGACCAATAAAAACCTGATTGAAGAATCTTTGCTACTGTCCAATTAGCACCATGATGTCCTCCAGCTTCTCCTCCATTGTAAGCTTGTATAATCGATCATTGATCTTCCTTAGGAACATACTTCCTAATTACTTGATACGCACACAACATAAGCAATTATGGATCATCCCAAATATATTATCTCGTATTAGCTTTCAACTTCTTCCGTTGTTGCCATATTAACTCACTTGGAATAAATCCACCTGTAAGATAATTCGCTATGTCAGCAAACCAAGGAATATCAACATTATGTGGATAAATAGTATAAATTAACTCATTCAAAAAATAATCATTAGTTTTTCCTTTTTTGATATGCTCATATTGTTAGTGGTTATGCCCTAGGCCATACATTTGGTTCTTTATATAATGTCACATTTCATTTTATAAAATTGGATTTTCTTTATGTTATTATATTTTAGCATGTTAGAATATAATAGTATTTGTAAATAACAATTTAATGTTATTTTAACTATCCCTAGTTATTTATCATTAAAGAAATAATGATAAATAAAACTAGTACGAGTTTGATTGGTAATCATGGGATGATTGTATATGGTAATATAAATCAAACTTATAGGTACTCGTTAGAGAATAGAGAATTGGATTGACCCGCTATGAGATACTACATAGGTTAATGTCATTGGTGATCTTATAATAGCTATGTTATTGATCCTTAGACTTAAGATTATAATAGTATCCTACATGAGGAACATTATGTTTTGATATAACTAAATATTATCTTTAATCGGATAATAATAAAGGTTATGATTGGACATGATGATAATCATGTAGAGGATAGTGAATAATCAAGATGAAATTTATCCCTCTTTTATGAGAGAGATATCTATTGGGCCTTTCAATAAGTAGGACTGAGAAATGCATGGCCATGCTTAAATGAATTAATTGAGCGATTAATGTCATTTGATATTATTAGTCTACTTAGTGATCGAGAAATTATATGTTTGAACTATATAAGTTTGACATGGACCATGACTTATGTTCAAACAAGATATCATGTGACAAAGAGATTATAACATTTCCTATGAGGTTAAACTTGAATTATCGATATTTATATTATTTGGATAGTAGTAATGTCTTGCAAGAGATCACTTATGACTTATAGGCCCATGATGGGACTAGGATCCACAATTATTAAAATATTGTAGTTTGTCTTCATTAATTTCGCTAATGTTTTTGTTAATAAATAATAAAGTATTATTTGATCATTAGTTATATTTAATAATTAAAACATTATCAATTATTTAATTTGACAGAACCTTTTCTCGTTGGAAGGGCAACATGGCATGTTAATTACCGATGATCATGAATCATCAAACATTTTATAGCAACATAACAGAAATTACAGCAAATTTTAATTGAATTTAAGAGTTTAGTTGAAAAAATTACCTTTGGCAATCCAATCCAGATGCTCTACAAACGAAGAGAAATAATAAGTCCGAGGCCGAAAAGATGACTGATGAGACTTGAGAGTGAGGCGAGAGGGAGATCAGATCGGCTCACGACATTCACCGGCGATAGTTACAGTGAAAGGGCAACTAGGGAAGATCGATTACGACAATAAGATTTAGGGATTTTGTTCGGAGAATAACACAATTAAGTTTTTTAGGCTTTATATATATGTGTTAATTATTCGAGTTGTCAGTCAGATTTGTTTTAGAGGGATTTTAACTCGATCCGAAATTCATAAAATCCCCATACCTGACTAACCCGAATAATCTCACCCGAACGTATGGGTTCATATCATGTTATTCGGGTCTATAGAGCCGGTTCGGGTTTTGCACATCCTTATTAATGTCCATACTTTTTTACACTAAAAATTCCATTATGGAAGTTTAATATTTTAATAATAAATTTTTATATTTTTAAATTGATATTAGAAATTTTATTTTCTAAAACACTTATATTAAATTCAATTTTGATAAAATTAGTGAAATTAAAATATACACTTGGCTAATCTCGTCTAAAGTCAACTTATGATCATTATGTGGCTCACCATAATATAAAAAAAGTCAAAAAAAAATATACAAGTATTTCAAACACAAAATGTGATCATAAGTTGTTCATTTATTTTATTTTTTTTTTTTATATCTTGGTGGGTCACACAATTTATTAAGCTAATTTCTTGGAAAATTAATATAACACCTTCTATCAATTTTAATGTGGGTAATATTAAAATTAATAGATCCGATACTAATTTTTTTTAATGCTTGCCACATTTCGTTTTGGGAGCCCGGAGGGGTTATCTCTAATAAGTCTCTCAAACCATTTTATCTCCAATAAGGAGAGACATGTAACATGATGGGCTCAAAAAATATTTTTCTGATATTTACTTATATATATATATACACACACACAAAACCTCTTTTTTTTTTTAATTATTTGTTTGTTATTAATGCTACTTTTGAAGGCAATTTAAATTAAAATATTAATGTATCTATTAACTTTAAAAGTCAATAAAAAATTAAATTGAAAATAAATAATATACTTTCATTTTAAATAAAATCAAATACTTTTTATTTTTGAAAATAACTTTTATTCTATCCAATCTAACAAATTAAATTATAATTAAAATTATTAAATTTAAACATCGAATATAAAAAAAATATATATATTTAGAACATTATCTTACATTTTGAAAATAATATTATATGATATCTAAATTAATATAATATAATAAAGATAGTTTGTAATATCGCTGATGGTTAAATTCAAAGCCGTTTGCAATGTTAATTTTTGAAAAATTAAATAATAAGGACAAAATTTAAGTTTTAACAATAGAGTCCTGTCCCTCTCCATCTTGAAAGTAAATTTCCAAATTAGAAATGTTATTTTTTTGACAAATCACAAATAATTACAAACTATCCTTTCACAAATAATTTTTTTGACAAATCACAAATAATTGCAATTGAAGTCTATGCCACGTTGTTTGACAATCCGAACCTAAATTCAATAGAAATAAATGATTTTGTGATTGAATATCTTTTTTCTTAGCTTACGTGGCTTCTTAATTCTTATCTTAATGCGTTGGGGTATGCATTGGTCGGGTTTGGATCAATTCGATCCGGACCCGAATAATTTGAGATTCGAAATTCTTCATATATTTTTACTCGATCATATCCAATTTTATAATCGGACTCTGATCCTACTAACTTTATTTTTTTTTGTATCCCGACCCGATTAATACGAATTTATTTATTTTTTAAATTTACATGTTTAAAATTAAAATTAAATAAAAATCCAAATAAATAATATTCACCATCATAAAAATATTTTAAAAATAAAGCAAACTGAAAATTTAAAAATTACAACAAACATATAGTACATAATAATTAAGCACTAACAACATTAATCTTCGCTCTTTAATTTCTTCGTGTACCACCTAATTTATAAATTATGAGAAACAATAAATTATAAAATTAAGAACAAATAGTAAATAATAGCAAATAAAGGAACATATAATTTCAAAAATCATAATTTATATTTAAGGTATAATCATCTTCATAATTTATCCTTATGAATCAGCAATATTTAAGGTAGAATCCAATATAATTTCAAAAAAGGAACATATATTGCATATATAGAGATAGATTGATATATGTGGATTAGATAGATATAAAGAGAAATAGAAGATGTCACCCAAGAATATTTCCAAAATCTGCTCTTAATGTTTGTTCTGTTTCTCAACATAGTACAAAAGAAAAAAAAAAAAAAATATATATATATATATATATATATATATATATATATATATATATATTACTGCAAATTGCTATTCTGGTCGGTCAGTTTTCCCATCAGTTTCAGCATTTGAGAACAGAAGAATATAGATATATGAATGCAAATTGCAAACTATTAACTGTGCCACTATATTTTGATTAAACTCTTAAATCCAATATAATAAAACAGTTTTTTAGAATTACTGTGGTGTTTTGAATTCTTTCCATATAGATGTGTCAAGATTTTGAGACCTGCAGCTAGTGGCTAATGATGGGTGTTAATTTTAATATAATATCAATCATTCCATTAATGGGTAGCCTAATTCTCCAGTGATTAAAAGAAAAAATTAAAAATACTTGTGTACAAAATATTATTTGTCCGAATGTCACATAATTTTAATTGAATTATTTTGTATAATAATAATAATAATAATAATAATAATGAAATTCAACCTTGAATTTCCATATATTGTTCTAAGCATTGATAAATCATATATGAAACACAGAAGTGGGTTCCTGCACTCATTTTGGTAAATAATAGCTCAAACTGAAACCCACTCCAAAACAATTCACAACTGGTAAATAACATATAAAATTTATGAGTTGGGTTTTTATCCGTTTTAAACCAAAACCTAATAAGATTCCTCATTATTAGAATACTGCAGTTTTTTTTTCTCATTAATTTCGCTAATGTTTTTTGAAAGGGTTTGTGATACGCTTATAACTTCCGAGATGAGAAATTGATTCTTATTTAGTTGAGATAATATTTGAATAAAAAATAATTTATATAGGATTAATTTCATATTAGGATTTCCCTTAATTAAGGAATCTACTATTTATGTATATATTAATATGACAATTACTTAATTGATTTTGTAACTGACATAATTAATATGAAATTAATTTTTTTTTCTTAATATTTGTAACTTCCTTATTTAATTCTTATTTATTGAGAAAATTATGATTTCCTTAATGGGAGCCTTATTTAAAGGGCTAAGAATTTTGAAAGAGAAAGGAAGAAGAAATCTCTAATGCCGAATTGCTATCAGTTTTTCTCCATACTAGATTTCTCTATCTAAGGGGTTTTTAGTTTGTAGATCTATGCTTTCATCCCGTAGTTCGTAACATGTGGATGATAGGCTTTGTCGGTAACGTGAAATAATCGATTTTCACTTCTATTTTAACATATCTGTGCTACGAGAGGTATTTATATGTTTACTTCTCATAATATATCATAATATATTTCTTGGTATCAGAGACCTATTTTTTTGCATTCTGGCATGTTAATTTTTTGGATCTGTATTTTTTTGAAAATTCAGACATGATTTCAAACTAAATAATATGTATATTGATACTATTGATGTATAAATGTATTATTTCTAGTATGTAATTTTTTCATGTATTTGTACATGAAAAAAATTATTTAAAAATCCATAATTAAAATTTCATGTGGGAATTTTTTATTTTTGAACATTCCATTGGACTCAGGAATCTCGAAAATCCCATCCTTGGAAAAATTCAGTGGCCTAAATCCACTAGAAAGGTGGCGTATGGCTTGCATGCGCCACCTGTGCTGGGCGTATGCCAAAGGGCACATCCCATGCACGTGTTAGAGTGACATATCACCAAGCGACGTGCCCCAATTGTAGAGCGACATGTGGCCCAATGGTGAGGAACCATGTGTCAAATGATTTGGTAATGTTTTTTTGGGTGATAAATGGACCAACCAGATGTTACCACATGTCAATGATGTGGTGACACGTGTTAGCCTGCGGTGCTAACATATGGCAAGAGGCCTGCCACATGGCTTAATGTGTCATGCCATATGGCATCCACGTGCTAGTCTGTGGTCCTGACACATGGCATATGGGTCTAGCAACGTGGCTTGATAAGTCATGCCATGTGGCAGATTGTGGTCATGCCACGTGTCTCATGTCTATCTAGTGAGTGCCACATGGCATCCATGTGGACCACTGAGTGATTGCCACATGTCGATGAGTCAAGCCACGTGGCTCGATAAGGTCACGCCACGTGGTTGAGCACCTTGCTAGCATGTTGCATATGAAGCCCACCCTCGACGGCACGTGAAGGTGCTTGAGACCTTATCTGACCTCCAAATAAGCTCAAAATTATTTTAATATGATTTTCTCAAATTTTTTGAGTTTTCGATCATTTTTTGAGGACCAAAAAATATTTTTTGGATTTTATTCCAATAAAACTTATTTTAAAGTTGATAAAAATTAAGAAAAATATTTTTTTCTACCTTCTTAAATTTTTAAATTTGTTTGAAAATTATATTTCGTGGATATCTCTTCATTTGTTGATTGAAATGAGTTTTAATCATATGTGTTTATACATTAGTGTAATGACTATTTATATTATGTTACGAGTAGCATTTTGTCCTTATTTTTAGATTGAAATGAGTTTCAATCATACATGTTTGTGCATGAGTGTGCTCACTATTTAATTTTCTATTATGTGTGATAAAAATGGTGATGATAAGGACTCCTAGATGTCCATGGATTTCTCAAGGTATTGTAGAAATCGAAGCTAAAGTGCAAACGGTTCACAAAATGAGAATGCATAAGAAGGTCTGAGCTAATGCAATTGATGCAATAGTGCATCATATTCTATATATGCATGAAAAGATGCAAGAGTGCATTTGGGTTAGAAGCCTAGAAATGGGGTGGAATCATAAGTTGCTTTTGGACATCATGTGTGAATCGTTTAGTTACCATGTGGCATTCTAGAACTTATTAGTTGAGTGTTAAAGTGAACATTATGAAGAATCCATAATTCAATTTTTATATATGGTAGCTAAACGAGGAGTGTTTAGAAGTAACACTCAGTTTGAGTTGGTACTCAAAAGTGGATGTAAAGTGTATCACCCATTGTCTCATGATCACACACATGTTATTACTTTGTAGTTGCTGCATATGATCATTAATTCAATTCCAATGACTAGGTTAGATTTGGATCTATTAAGTTTCTAAGTTATTGATATAAGTGCCAAGTTATTACTAGTTAGCGAATTTTTTGTTAGGATTTATGTTTCCTATTATAAGATTAAAGATAAATGTGTCTTATCTTATTTTATAAGTTTTTTTTTTGGATTGTTGGATATTTAATGATTGATTAAATAAATGAGTTTATTTATCTTTTGGATATTATATTAGCACTTAGAATTTATTATGAATGTGTTTATTTTATTGTTAATTGCTCAGCAATATCTTATCAGTAAAATGATTGCATGATAATTGAGTTAAGACTTAGATTATCTTATTTATAATATCCTGAATTAAGTTTAAGAACTTAATGCCCAATAATTGAAATTTACTATGCATGAAATTTTAACCTATAAGGTTAGACATTAGGTCTTAGAGGGTAATTGATAACTTTAAATAGCCTTTTTGAATTTATTAGGTTAATTTTATAGATGCATAGTAAATAACACGTTTTGTCTGATCTCCTTTAAAATTATGCAACAATTGTTCTATTAGTGATCAGAGAATTTAAATGGAATATGTAAATCCAGTATGTGCTTGAAGAGCTAAAGGCTTTACAAACCTTAAGTTTGATTATGATTGAACCTAAGAATGGCACCATAGTCTAGTATAAGCGGCACCGACTGCTCACATCATTTTGCTTAGTGCATTGAATAATGAAATCATTAAGTAACTTTGCAAGTATCAAAATGCAAAAGATCTATAGATCACTTTGCAGTAGAAATTCGAAGATATGTTTCTAACAAAATTTTTCGATCATTAGTGATCAGGTTTGATACTTATCAGAAAAGTCTGATTATAAAATGTGAAAAAATATAAAAGAGATGGAAAATATGATTTATGAGCTTAGTGAAGTTAGTCATAAGATGATTAATGAGTACCAAGCTCAAGTTATTATCCACTCTTTATCCAAGAGTTGGGAGCTTATGAAGATGCAACTAACTCATATGGATAATATAAAGACATTTAAGGATGTCAATTGTCACTTGGAGCTTGAAGAAGATTGTCTGGCATCGATTAAGGTTAATGCTAAAGTGCATGTGGCAAAGTCACATTCTGATATAATTAGTTTTAACTAGAACAAGAATAAAAGCTTCAATAGTTAGGGTAAAGAAAAGGCATAAGAGCCAAAAAGGAAAAAGATAAAACAGAAATACATAAGATCCAAAGGCAATAGAAGGATAAATATTTCAAATGTGAAATATTTCTTCAACTGCCAACTAAAAGAATAGTATGCAAGAGACTGCAATGTATCCCAATAGATACACCATCTTAACTCATGAGTGAGTAAAATCTGTATATCTAGTTATATCTTTCTACTGAATTTTATTCTTTGTGGGTGATAGATTCAAAAGTAATGAACCTTATGTCAAACCTTATGTCAAAAGGATCAATATGCTTTTGTCTAGTTAGTTTTTGTTTTTGCTTTAATGAAACTTGATTTCATTTACATTTCAAGGATAACAACAGATGCTATGTTTAGATGATGCTTTATATGATTCTAGTTTTGTTTTGAATAATTATATTATTATGGATATTGATCCTAATTGTTTGAAGACTACTAGTGTTTCCTTAAATTCTTTGGTTTCACATTGTTATGAGAATAATGTGAAATTGTGGCATGCTAACTTATACTACATTGGCCAAGTCTAAACTAGTGAGTTAGCTAAAGTAGAATTGATAGGTGATTTGAATAAGCTTGAATTACATATTTATAAGCATTTCCTGAAAAGAAAACTAGTAAGGAAATTGTTAGAAAAAGGGAACTAGGACTGCAAACTCCATTGAAATTAATCAATTTTGATGTTTGTGATCTAATAATTGTTAGGGCAATGCATGGGGCCTATTATTTTTCCATCAGTTATATAGATGACTATAATAGGTATGGTCATATTCATTTGATTTCTCACAAGTCTGAAGCATTGTGTTGTCTTAAAACTTTTATGGATTTTGCTGAAAATCAATTGGACAAGAAAATTAAAGCTTTAAGAACCAACTGTGGTCAAGAATATCTTTCCAAAAAATTAAAGCTTTATGTGATGAAAAAAATGGATTGAACATCAGTTGTTTATTCCTATAGCTCCATAACAAAATTGTATTATGGAAAGGAGAAATAGGATCTTTTTAGACATGTTATATTCTATGATGGCTCAAACAAATTTATCCATCTCTTATTGGAGAGATGCTTTGTTAATAGCCATATATGTTCAAAATTGTGTGTCCTTCAAGTTTGTTCTTTCACTCTTATGAGTTATGGACTGATCAATAACTTGACTTGAGTCATTTACAACCTTAGGGTTGTGCTACTTATGACCATGATATCTCAAATAAATTTGGTAAATGAGGACTAAGAGGTTAAAATAGTATCTTTATGGGATATTCTAATGTATCAAAAGGATACGTGTTCATGGATGAACAAGCAAATGATTCAGTAACAAAATTTAAATCACGAGATGTCATATGTTTTTGGGAAATGAGTTTTCAAAGTTAGCAAAGCAAGTCAAGAAGATGAACTACCCAAATCTCTCTATCCGAGTGGGAGGAAAATTGAATAAGAAGGCCAAGAATCTCTTCTCAATGGTCCAAATGTTCGAGATCCATCTTTCGATGGAAATATAAGGATGCCTAACTCCAGTAGGAGTATAAATATTAATTATCCTTATCTGAGTGGGAGTATAAAGCTTAATTTTAGTGGGAGCATTCCAAACTATGATGAATACATAAGACATGTTTATCAAGAATCAAAATTACAAAAAAAAATCTAAAAGAAAAAGTGTTCCATGTCGATGATTTTTTAGTTATCCCACAAGGATGCCCAACTCAAGATAAATAGGTTAAAGCAATGGAAGAAGCAATGAAATCTATGAGATTGAACCATGTTTGGATCTTGTTGATTTACCTAAAGGACACAAATCAATTGGTAATAAGTGGATTCTTAAAGTAAAGCAAAAAGCTGATGGCAATATTGAAAGATACAAGGCTCAACTAGTCACTAAGGGGTTGACACAACAGGAAGGAATTGACTATGAGAAATGAGTTTGTCATTTTAACATTGTATGTAAATGGCATACTTATGGAAAAAATGATAAAGAATATGTAAATCTAATCAAATATTGGTTGTCATCCAACTTTGAGATGAAAAATATAGGTCAAGTAAATTTATCTTTGGAATTAAGATTTTAAGGGATTGCTTAAAAAGTTTATTGTCACTATCTCAAGAGACATACATTAACAAAGCTCTTGAATGATTTAATATACAAAATTTATACCCATAGATGACCCCATTGTTAAGAATCAATTTCTTAACAAAAGTATAGGTCCTGAGATGGTAGATGAAATGGAACGTATGAGGAACATTCCATATATGGTCGATGTGGGTAGTTTAATGTATGTAATATTGTGTATAAGACTTGATATGTGCTATGCAGTGATTATAGTAAGTAGATATCAATCTAACCCAGACCAAGCACATTGAAAAGTAGTGAAGAGGATACTTAGATACCTCAAAGATACAATAGACTATTTTCTCTATTTATCAAAGAAAAGATCTACAAATGATAGGATACTCAGATGTTGATTGCGAAAGTGATGTGGATGAGAAGAAATCCACATCAGGTTATGTATTCTTGCTTGGCAAGGGTTCCATTTTGTGGAGTAGCAAGAAACAAACCTTTGTAGTCTCATTAACATTGAAAGCTGAATTTATCAATTCCTTTGCTGCAGTATAAGAGGCAGTTTTTGCTGAAATGATTTGTGAACCATTTAAGAGTAACTGCCTTAGAGGAACTAATGATAGTCTATGGTGACAGTTAGTCGTCGATGGAGGTATCGACATTAAGTATCAATAAATTAAAGATATTATTGCACTAGGAGAAACTGAACTTACAATACATTTTCTCGCTAGATATGATTACAGATCTATTAATAAAACCTATACTAAGAGATGTGTTTTGAGAGATACATTAGATCTTAGAGTTTACGTAGGTTTTGATTTTTACTATTTTTATCATTATTATTTATGAATAATAATAATAATTGAGTTCATTGTTGGCAATACATGAGTGTGAATGTTTATATGTGAACATTTACTATTATAAGATAGAGCATGTCGAATAGAGAAGTAACCCACTCATACGGGTGTTTATATTAGATTTGTTAATAAGTTAACAAAGTCTAATATGAGATGATTTTTGAACACAAAGTGAATTTCGAGAACCTGTTCAAAATAAAAGTGCCATCTTACAGAAATTACATTGTGAGTTTTGTTAACGTGCAAGATAAAGACACACATGAGGTTGTGTGGTTTGGATTAAGATCTAAAATAGGATTAAAAAGGATTTGATGATCTATTAAATGTAACTATCATATTCTGTCTAAAATCCACAAGTAGTCCAGAAGGAAGTGGACTAAAGTTAAATGCTTTAGTGCATTGCAACCTTATCCTTCTGTATGGTGTTAAATAATAATAAGACTTACGCTCCTTTAAGGGAAAGGAAATAACACCATAACACATGCATCATGCCATATATGCTTAAGTGGAACAATGGAAAGGAATCTTTTATGAATGATCTCAAAATTTACCTAGTGTGAGATCTTAATTTTTGACCCTTAACTTATACTAGAAGTATAGTTCAGTGTGGCTAGCTTAGTTACTCTCCAAAAGGTCATGAAAAAAGTTAGCTCGATAGATCTAACTAGAAAAACGAGTTAGACTATGATGGATGGAATATAGTAAAATGGAAAGATATTTTTCGATGACATTCGATAGTTTCTTGGTTTATCGGTATACCTATTGTAGTCCTTTTAAGTAGAGATATAATAGTGAACACGAAAATTATTTTTATGAGATGATAAGATAAAATAACGAATGTGAGATAACTATCTAGGGTTTGGCATACAATTGTGAGAAGATTTTATTTCTCGAGACATTATATATTCCTAATAGGTGTATAGCTTTAGTGTTCTCGACGTTTGCCGATCACACGAACTATCTATCTCTATGATTAGAGAGGATGGCTGAAATCATTTCATCATGTACGAGTGGAAGATGAAGGAGTTTGGGATATGCCCATGACTTCTGATATGAGAAATTGGATCCGATATAATCGAGATAATATCGAAACAAAAAATAATTTATATGAGATTAGTTTCATATTGGGATTCCTTTTAATTATAAAATCTACCATTTATGTGTATATTAATATGGCAGTTACATAATTGATTTGGTAACTAACATAATTAATATGCAATTATTTCTTTTTACTTAATATTTGTAACTTCCATATTTAATTCTAATTTATTAAGGGAATTATAATTTCCTTAATATGAGCCTTATATAAAGGGCTAAGAATTTTGGAAGAGAAAGGAAGAGGAAATCTCTAATACCAAATTGCTGTCAATTTTTTTTACACTCGATTTCTCTATCAAGGGGCTTTTAGTTCATGAATCTATGCTGTCATCCCGTAGTTCGTAACATGTGGGTGATAAGCTTTGCCAGTAATGTGAAACAATATATTTCTACTTTTGTTTTAATAGATCTGCGTTATGAGAGTTATTTATATGTTTACTTCTCATAATATATCATGATATATTTTCTAATATTTTTGTTAATAAATAATAACATTTTATAGCAACAAAATAGAAATTATAGCAAATTTGAATTTAATTTAATATTTAAGTTGAAAAAATTACCTTTAGCAGTCCAATCTGGATGCTCTTCAGAAGAAGAGAAATAATAAGTTTGAGGCCAAAAAGATGACTGATGAGACTTGAATGTGAGGCTAGAGGAAGACCAGATTGGCACATAACATTCATCGATGATAGTGACAAAGAAGAGGGTGAAGGGCCAACTAAGGAAGATCGATTACAATGAATAGATTTAGGGATTTTTTTCAGAGAGAGAATAACACAATTAGGTTGTTTAGGCTTTATATATATATGTTATTGAGGTTGTCAGTCATATTGGTTTTAGAGGGGTTTTAACTCGATCAAAAATTCATAAAATCCCCAAACCCGACCCGATTAACCCAAATATCCTCACTTGAACGTATTGGTTCAGGTTAGGTTATTCGGGTCTATCAAGTCTGTTCTGGTTTTGCACACCCCAATTAATGTCTATACATTTTTACACTAAAAATTCCATTATTGAAGTTTAATGTTTTTACATTAAATTTTTATATTTTTAAATTGATATTAAAAATTTTATTATCTAAAACACTAATATTAAATTCAATTTAGATAAAATTAGTGAAATTAAAATATACACTTTGTTAATCTTGTCTAAAGTCAACTTATGATCATTACGTGGTTCACCATAATATAAAAAAGTCAAAAAATATATAAGTATTTCAAACAAAAAATGTGATAAGTTGTTTATTTATTTAATTATTTATATCTTGGTGGGCCACACAATTTTTTTAAGTTAATTTCATGTAAAACTAATATAACACCTTCTATCAATTTTGTCTAAATTGAATTTAATGTGATTATTACTAAAAGTACTAGATCGATACTAATATTTTTAAAATATAAAAATTTAATATAAATAAAATGTTAAAATTTAGATATTCAAACGTGTTTTTTATTTTTAAATTATTATTTTTTATGCATGTACCTTGCACGTGAGAAATGATTTGCATAAAATTTTAGTTAATTTGTCTTTGAAATTTGGTTGTTTATAAAATAATTCAAAATATTCAAAAAATTTGAATATTCACCAAATAATTTTATCTTAATATATATAAATATACAAAAAAAATTCTTTATGAAATTCAATAAAAATATTTTTAATTACAATTTAAAAAAATCAAACTATAATAAAAAATGTCAAATCTTCATTATTTTTTATTTAAATCACAAATTAATTGTCTTGCTAATTTATGATTTTATAAAAAAATTTCGTTGAGTCATTTTTTCATATTTATTTTTAATTTTTTTTATTATATTCATAGTATTGAAAATAATTGACAGAATTTGGTTATGCCCATAACTCATAGATATAGAGAGAGTTATATATCTAATTTAATTTGATAAGGTTCTAAATCAAATTGAATTTAGATAATCAAATAAAGATATATGTATTTTTATTTGATTAGATTTCTATTTAGAAAATATATAAGTATATTTATTTGATTTGATTCCTATTTATAAGTATAAGGATACTATAAATAAGTGATGAGAAATCAGATTCACATAAGTGGTACACTCAACTTAATAGAATTTAAGAATTCTATTCTCCCACTCTTATATTCTATATCCCCAAAGGGTTTTTAGGTAGTGTAACAGTTATTGTTATCCTGCATCAGTTGTGAGTGGATAAAATCATGCTAGTGACGTAAACCGGATCCTCGCTTCCGTTATTCTAGTTTATTGTGCTACAAGAGGTAAAATAATAGGTTTACCCTAAAAATATAAAATATTTTTTACAATATAAAATCAAATAAAATGGATACAATATAATAATAACATTTTTTTTGTACTAAGCTATTATGATTATTGTTGTTGTTGTTGTTGTTGTTATTGTTGGTGTTGTTGCTGTTGTTGTTTTTACCATTATTGCTGTTATTGTTTTTATTGTTGTTGCTGCTGTTGTTGCTATCAATATTACTGCTGCTGCTATTCTTGCTACTTGTTGGTGTTGCTTTTGCTATTGCTGTTGTTGTTGTTGCTGCTATTGCTACTGTTGTTGTTGTTGGTGTTGGTGTTGTTGTTGTTGCTGCTGCTGCTGTTGTTGTTGCTGTTATTGCTATTGTTGTTGTTGTTGGTGGTGGTGGTGGTGGTGCTGTTGTTATTATTGTTGCTACAGCTACTTGTTGTTGTTGGTGTTGTTGTTGATGATGTTGCTACTCACTACAAAAAAATGCATTTTGCAGATAAAATTTAGCATTTTACCAACGAAAAATGACCTTACCGATAGTTTTTTAATATTTTACCAAAGCAATTAATCCATCTCATGCATAGGTACCAATTTACTGGTGGAAAAGTCCATCGGTAATTTTATTAAAAATCCATCAGATAATTCATCGATTTGACTTTTTACCGATGGATATTTCGTTGATAATCCGTCAGTAAATTTAATTAATAAAAACTATTAATTTATTTTAGAAAAAATAGCAACGGATATATCCGTTGATATTTTATCGGTAAACCAAAATTATTTATTAGATATTTTTTTCAAATTTTTTTGCAAAAGTTATATATGTTCTTTTGTAAAACACGATAAATTTGATACAAAAAATATAAAATTTAAATTGAAGATATATATTAATTAATAACTTTATCATGTAGCGAAATAAATATATACATTATAACTGTCGTATTGTACATAATATTTTGTAATTGTACAAAAAATTGTCTAACTTTTATGATATCGTACATAATACAAACACCAAATGCTTCTAAGATGTATTGGAAGTGGATAGGTCAATAAACTCCATATTGTCTTTAAGGCAAAGGCAAATTTGCATGGAAAGATACATGTAATAAGCACAAAGTAAATGAAAAATTGATTTGAAGATATAGAAATAAGCCTAAAGTAATTGAAAAATTGATAAAATTAGTCTTACAAGCAAAAAGTGGCAAGCCTTCATCAAACTTCCTGACACCCATGCAAAAAAAAATGTTACTACAACAAATTATTTTGAGATAATTTCCAAGATGCATGGATCATATTATTTGCCGACATCATTATTTTTTAAGTTTAATCCAAATTTTGAAGCAAGAACTTCTACCATATTCTTTGTTCAAATAAACTAACCTCAACAATATCAGTTTAAGCCATTTTAGATCCCTGAAGGTACATGAGACTTTCAAGTCATTAAATGATTATAAGAACTTTATTTCAGTGAGAGCCACCATGCTTCAATAACTAGGAAGTAAACGTATTAACTCCAATACACTTAATTTGATTGAGTTCACAATTTCTAGTTTGCATTTCCAAAATATACCATACACGTTTTCAGTAAGATGACAACTTGAGTCCATTGGAGTTCCATATAAATTCACCTAAATGAAAAGATATTAAAAACTCTAATGCATGTTCTAACTGGATTTCAAATGCATAAGGTAACTGCTACATACCAATACACCAGAACCAAATCTAGCATTCAATTCCCATATAAAATGTGTGACATTTAGTGAGCAAATACAATTAATTTTAGTTATTCTAATTTCATATAATTTCAAATTATAATTTTAATTTGTAATAGCATTATACTAGTAACTTGATTGATAGAATACATCAAATTGAGATGTAAAAAGCATTTTCTGTTGACAAAGAAGCACCAAGAACTAAGATCAAAATAATAATTGTATCATCAAAACTAGATAAGTTAACTAAAATTAATCAAATTCTCTAGAAAGCATTGAAATGAAAACATATAAAAAAATTATCAAATTATTAATTAAATGATCAGATTTGCTAGACATTTATTTTAATACACATTTAGTTCGAACATGAAAAATAATAGTTGAATTAAGATAATAGTATTATTGTTCAATCGTAAAACCTAAAAGATGCTAGTTACAAACCAAAGGAAGAGAGAGAGAGAGAGAGAGTGAAATAGAGAGAGAGATGGGACTTACTACCTCCCTGAAGAAGAATATACAACTTGGATTCATAGTAATTTCGTTCATTCATATCACCATCACTCTAGTAACCCAATTCATAAAAAAATTAACTATTTTAATAACATGCAAGTTAGATTAAGAACAGTGGCAAATCAACTAGTGCACTACCTTTTCTTCATCTCTTTGATAATGACCTGAAAGGTTTGATGATGATTGGCCTTTACTTGAATCTTTCTCCTTCACTTCTAGATTCTAGCAGAAACTTCAAGAAGCACTAGGAACCCGCTTATACTACAGCATGGCCTTCCAACCACAAACAAATGGCCATTCTGAATGGTGATATAGGTATTAAAAGACATGTTACGGTGTTGTGTGCTAGTGTTTAAAGGTAGTTGGGAGAGATATCTTCCATTAGCTGAATTTGCTTACAACAACAGTTACCAATCTAGCATCAAAATGCCACCATATGAAGCATTGTATGGGAGAAAATGCAGAATGCCCTTATGCTAGACAAAATTGAGTAAAAGCAAACTAGTAGGACCCAACTTGATCAAAGAAATAGAGGAAAAGGTAAAGTTGATCAGAGATAATCAAAAGGCAACCATAGACCGACAAAAATCATATGCAGACTTGAAAAGAAAAGACAGAATTCAACATGGGGAATAAGGTATTTCTAAAGGTTTCACCATGGCAAAAGGTTCCCTGGTTTGGTAAAAAAGGTAAGCATAGTCCCAGATTTATAGGACCTTATGAAATAACACGACATGTGGGACCAGTGGCTTATAGGTTAAAGCTACCTTCTGAATTAAAAAGGATCCATGGCGTATTTCATGTTTCTATGCTAAGAAGATATCGTTCGGATCCTTCTCATGTCATTACATTTTAAAAAATTACAATTGAGACCTAACTTGTCTTATGAGGAAGAGCCAATAAAGATCTTAGCACGAGAAATCAGGCAGTTACAGAACAAGCAAATCCTTTTAGTCAAAGTGCTTTGGACATGCCACAATGTGGAAAAAAACTACCTGGGAGCCCAAAGAAATGATGAGATAATAGTATCCCCACTTATTCAATCTAGGTAAATTTTGAGGATTAAATTTTTATTTAGAGACGGAGTGTTATAACACCTAAAATTTGCATCTGCCATGCATGGCATGTTGTAGAGCATGATTAATTACCCTAGGATAGGTTTCGAAGTGATCGGGGTTGAATAGGATGGAAAATTTAGAAAGAGTGTAAAGTTAAATGTGTGCAAGCGGGGGAAGCCCAGGGATGGGTGACCTGATTGGTAGTGTGAGCTAAAGACAGATTATGAAAGTACATATTAAATAGAATCTAGTGGTATAATTTGAGCAAAAATTGAAATCAAATAGGCGTCCAAAAAGGGCAAACAATGAAAAATTTCACGGGTCAGTGTAAATTTGACCAAAACTTTGATCACATGTTTGGGGACCTTAGAGACCTCCAATGGACTTCATATTTCACACATGTTATAAAATAATGTAAATACACCCAAAGAAATGAAAAATGGTAATTTCAATAGTTCTAAATTTTTGAATTTCGTATCGACTACACAGACTACTGAAGCTATAAGTATACCAAAACGATATTGGAATAAGCTGAAATTTTTACCATATATTTAGGAATATGTATGGACACTTGGAATAAAATTGTAGGGTAATCCAACATCAAAAATGAAAATTCATATTTTAAGGTTCAAAATCGAGATAGGGTAATTTGGAGGGACAAATCTAGGAATTTGAGCCTAAGAAGACACATGAGTTACTAATAGAGAACCATAATCATATGTGCGTAAGCATAGATCAGTAGGATACGTCCAAGTGCATGAATGAGTGACAAGTGGCCCAATTTAAAGCCTTTAGATTCAATAGTAAATGAATGAATCTTGGCCATTCCTTTTGCACATAAATAAGCCATCAAATAGGGATTAGAGACATCAGGAATTCTCTCAAACATTACAACATTTCCCTCTCTGTTTCTCCTAAAATCCGAACCCCTTACTTGTTTGCTTTCTCTTCCATTTTTCTCCATTCTAAGCTTTCTCTCTCTAAATCTCCAGCCTTAATTGTAATCTAACACTCAAAATTTAATCTTTTTTCATTAGAAAAGGATTTCCATCAAGGGAAACCCAATAAATTAAGGAATTAAGGTAAGAACCTTAAGGTGTAATTTTGTTATTTCATGAGTTTTAGCTGAAATTTGAAGGAGAAATTTCATAAGAATATAGAAATGGACTAGATAAATATAGTAGTGACTTTAAATTTCTTGAAATCATTAATTAAACTTGTGTTTCTCTTCCTTTAAAATTTGGCCAAAAGAGGAAAAAAGGGAGAAAAGGAAAAGCCAAGGAGGAAAGGGAAAAGAAAAGGAAGAATAGGTGAAAATCAAGCCAAATTGAGGTTAGTGGATACAATTTACATTTAATTTTATTTATTTTAGTGAATTTTTCCTAATTTTTACATTATGTAACTATACATAATAGTGTAAATTGATGAGGTAATTTAGTGTAACATGAAATAATGACATAATAAACCATTAGAAGCTTAAATATATGGAGAAATTAAATAAATGGGAGTGAAAACTATTTTGGCAGAATTGGTACCTTAGGGCACCTTAGTGTAAAATGACATGTAAACTAAGCATGTAATGATAAATAGCTAAATTAACATGTAAAAGATAAAATTTTATTTATTAAATTAAAATATGAGATTTTATTCTAATTATGATGTAGTTACATAATGATGAAAACCATGGTAACTTAAAGATGTTTAAGTGAAATTGATGCAATTTGCTATATTATGTTATAAAATGAATATTAAAGCATAGATGGTATAAAATTAGAGGTAGAAATAATTTAAAAGTTTGACTTTTCCATATGGTCGAATAGTGTCACTTAGGGAATGATATGATTTAGTTTAATTTCATGGTATTAAATGCAAACATGTTAAGATTCATCAAGTAGTAAACTCATATGAGAATAATTAAGCCTATGTTAAAGTAACTTATGTCATAATAAGATTTATATACTATGATGAGAACAATTAAAGTATGAAAATTATGTTGATTTATTATGCATTTTGTGTATAGTGGGTGATCCAGAATCCTAATATAGTATGGCTAGCTATAGGGGCATTTACCCCTACGATCTTCTGTTTACTGTATTGCTACTATACTGAAAAAGTGAGATTATACTGTTAGCTGGCTTATTTACTGATATACTAGGTAGTAACATCATACTTTAGTGGTGTGGTCCTTTCCACATACTGGATTTACTCATCCACTTATCCGGTTCATGGTTTTTCAACTGTCGACACCTAGAGAAAAAATGGTAATTTTGCATAAAACTATGTAAAAAGGGCAATTATGGCTTTAACAATGTTTTATATAAATAAGAATGAGTTAAGATGAAAAATGAGATATATATGTTAAATAGGGAAAAATGTAATTATGTGATGAATCGAGGACAAAATGGTCAATTAATGATGAAAATATGGTTAAAATTGTCAAAATAGTCAATTTGATTAAACAAGGTAAAATCGTAATTAAAAAAGTTACAAGGACTAAACCATAATTTTTCATCTAAAGGAAAATTTTTTGAGATTAAAATGTAATTTATACAATTATAGTAAAATAAGAGTCAAAGGAAGTCAATCGGATCAAAAGTGGAGTTTTTACAACTTTAATGGTCAAATATGAGTCAAAATTAGAAAAGTGAAACCTTAGGGTTACAATGGTAATTTTTCTTCCAAACTGGGAAATTATTGAAATTAAATAAGAAAGATAATTGTTGAAGTAATTAAAAGAGAAATTTGATATAAAAGAATAAATTAGGAATTTATTTATCCATGAGAATTTTAATGAGAATAATAATGAATTAATTAATTTAAGTAAAACAAATTGAGTTAAATTTTATGTAAATGTATCCACCACTAAATGACTATGTTGCTTAGAGTGTAGTTTATTATAATTGCGCATAGGGACAGGTACCTCAAGACCAATACTAGAAGGACTAGTTGTGGCATGTGCATAAAAGATAGCATTTCTGCTTTTTGTTATTAATTATGTATAAATCCGGTGATAGTTTATTAGAATTATTGTAAATATGCATGCAATATAAGTATTTTGTAAACTTGATGAATGAGGTGAATGAATGGTATATGAGTTATGCATGAATGTGAATGGTTGTGGAATGTGTATGTTGAGAGGAAATTATAAAAGTGTTGTCTTGTTAATTGGAGTTTTGGGAGTTGGAGGAATGATATTGGGAGTGTAAATTTGAATTTTACAGGTTTAGGTAGCTTAAATTTTAAGCCATCATGCTGTCAAATTTTTATTTAATTGACTAAACATTTGGACATCCTAGAGACCTTCAGTTGACTTCATATTTCATATACATGTCATAAGCAGTGTAATGACACCCAGGGAACTAAAAAATAGCAATTCTGGTAATTTTAAAATTTTAGATTTCAGACTAGTTGCACAGGCCATCGAAGCTAAAAGTATATTGAAACGATATCAAAATAAGCTTAAATTTTTACCATATGTTTTTGAATATATAGTGACACTTGGGAAAAATCTTTAGAGCATTCTGAATTTTGGATAAAAAGCTCAATTTTCAAGGTGAAAAACTAAAATTGGGTCATTTGAGGCATCAAACCCAAGAATTTAACCATGAGAAGACATAGCAGTCATTTTTAGGAAGTGATAATATGGGGTGTACAAGCATAGGGAAGTAGGGTATGTGGACATGCTTGAATGAGTAACATGTGGCATAATCTAAAGCCATTAGATTCAATAGTTACCAAGTGAATCTTAGCCCTTCCATTTATGCAATTAAAGCACCCTATATAAGCATCTAAATATCTGAAAATCTCCCTAAGAATCCCTTATCTTCTCCCTCTTCCTTAGCCAAACCTGAATCTCTCTTTTCTCTCTCCTTTCCTTTATTTTTGCTTAGTCAAGCTTACTCTCCTTGAATTCCAAGCTCAAACTTTAACCTCATACTCAAAATTCCTCCCTCTTTTACTTAAAAAAAGTCTTGCAACAACAGAAAGCCAAGAAATCCAAGGAAAAAGGTAAGAGAAAGTAAGTGAAATTTTATGGTTGTGTGAGATTTAGATGGGATTTATAGGAGAAATTGTAGGAGCATGTAGAAAAGGATTAGGATAGTTGATTTATAGCTTTAAATTGCTTAAAATTGTAACAAAAAATTTTTATTTTTCCTTCTCTATTTTTTGGCCAAAGAGGAAAGGCAAAATAGTAAGGGAAAATGAAATGAGAAGAAATGATAGGTGTGATCACAGCCCATTTGAGGTTAGTGGATGCAAATTACCTTTAATTTCACTAATTTGCTTGAATTTCTCTTGAATTTTGTATTATGTAAAGAAGTTATATTGCTTGAATTAGTGAACTAACTTGATAATATGTTAGAATAAATATTTAGAGACTTAAACAAATGAAGAAAATAAAAATTAAGAAGGTGGAAAATTGATGGCCGAATGAGGTACCTTGTAGCACCTTAATGTAACTTGATTAAAAATTGAGCATTTGATGTTATTTAATTAATTTAATGTATTAGAAGTGTGATAATGCTAATTAAGATTAAAGTAATTTTTGGGATGAATTGTGTCATAGTTACATAATGTGGGAAGTTGTTGAACATGAAATTTTGCATGTGCAAAATACCTTAATTCACCATGAATGACTAAAATTGATATGAAGTTATGTATGACATGAATTTGGAATGAAAAACAATTTATAAGTGGAAAATTTCTTGATGGCTGAATACTATACATGAGTGAAATGATGTGATTTAACTAAAATAAAGTGATAATTAATGTTTATGTGATAAATCTATAACCGCTAAACTTAATTAAGTGTGTTTAAGAGCTTGATGTAATTAAATTAAAATAATAACAATATATGATGTAGTAAAAATGTGATATTATATAAAGTTGAATAATGCCTTTAGCGTTCAATAGGTAATTATAGGACTTCGAGATAGTATGGCTAGCCAAAGGAATATATTCCACGGGATACCATGAGTTTATGAGATAATTTTTATAAAAAATGGCCATGATATATGTGACAGGATAGTCGACATATTATATGTATTAGTACTAAGGTTGGTATCGTACCTAGATGTATGATCCCTCCAGTACATTGGATTTTCCATCCCACTTATCCAATTCGAGATTCTCCACTGGTGTCAACTAGGAGTAAAATGGTAATTTTGTATAAAATTGGGATAAAAGAGCAATTGTAATGACTTAGATGCCATAAATGTAATTAAATAATAAATAAAGTGAAAAATAAGATCAATGTGATAAATAGGAGCAAAACCGTAATTACATGATAAGACAAGGGTAAATTGGTCAATTAAGGTAAAAATGATGAATAAGGAAGTTAAAATGGCTAAATGAAGCAAAAAAGGGCAAAAATATAATTAGTCAAAAGTTTAGGGACTAAATTGTAAATTTGCCCTTCTTGAGAAATTTGAAGGACTAAAATATAATTTGTCCATTGAAAATTAAATAAAAGTCAAACAAAGTCAAACTAGACAAAATTGAGATCAAAATGAAGAAAAAGTCAACTTAGGGACTTAATTGCAAATTTTCATAAAGTTTCATAACTAAATAGAATTTAATAAGAAAATCAATTATTAGAGTAAACTAAGGTAAATAATGGTATAAAAGAGAGAAATTTTTTATAATTTGGATAGGTTAAACTTATTAAAGATAAAACAATAATTTAAGTTTAAATTAATAAATAAAATAGTGAAAATTTATGTAAGTGCATCCACCGCTGAGCGATTATGTTGTTGAGCATGTAGTTTTATTTTGACTGCATGTAGGGACAGATTCAAAGAGGCAGACAGTGAAGGAATAGTTATGGCATGTACATAGATGAATTTTTTATGTTTTGGTTATGTAATATATAAACGTTTTGTAAAGTATAATAGAATATGTAAAATTAATTATGATAATTTTTTTTATTGATATGTATGTAGGCTTTACATGTAGATATACATAGATATGTATGAGATATATGTGTGAAAGTGATGAATGCTATGTGACTGAGGAATTAGAAGTGTTGAGTTGCTTGAATGGAGTATGGGAGTTAGGAGGATTAATATAGGGAGTGTAATTTGACTTTTACAGGTTTTGGGATTTTAAAGTTTTAGTCGTTATGCCACCAAAATTTTAATTAAATTATTTAGACACACTAATGTCATTAAAAAGAATAATGGAATTATATTAGAAAAATACTTAAGAGGAAAGCGTTACAAGGCTATTCTTGAACATGTGATATCATATGATATGGTCTATTATTTAGTGTGTATTTTCTTTCATTTAAGTAGCTAGGTGTGTAATATTATATATATTTTATGTGTTTTTGTCTAATTATTGTGTTTAATTGTATTGTAGGATAAGGTGGGTGTAAAAGTGGAGAAAGGGGACAAATATTCACGAGTTGTGAAGGGATTCATTACTCGAAAAGCTTTGCGTGACTCGTGAAGAGCCTCATGAGTGAAGAATGAATGAAGAAGGAAGCTCTCTTCATGATTCAGACAGACATTCACGAGTTATGAAAGGACTCACGACTCGATAGGTAGAGGGATCACGAGTCGAACCTGAATTCACGAGAGAAGACACATGTTTACGAGTGATACATTGTGTAAAGATGCACAACTCGTGAAGTCATTCATGAGTCGGTCATGGCAACTGTTCTCAAGCAACATCATTCTTCAGCATACGTTTTCTCAACCAACCATCATGACCTTTCATGGCAACTTTTAACATTGACAACCATTATAAAAAGACTTTATAGAGTTATTCCCTCTATAAATATGGATGGCATTAACTGAAGAAGGGGGATCGAATTAGTTTTGAGTTTTAGAAAAATACAGTTTGTTTTTGGATAAACATTTTTACTTAGTTTTTATTAGATGATTACAAACGGGCAAAGCCAAAGGAACAAGAGATAAGTTTCTTTCTCTTGTTTGTCTTTAATTCAAGTATATACTTTGGCTAGTTTCCTTTGTACATTATAAATATGCAGTAGTATTTGTTTAAGACATGTTTATTATTACTATGAATGGTGTATGATTTACATCCATTTGTGTGCATTGATTTGCTATGTACGTTTGCCCACCATATTTGGCATGTTAGTCAATTTATTCACAACGAGAGTTGAAATTCTTTGATGGAAAAACAAATGAATGTACTTAAAGCATTGAATTCCTTTAATTTGACTTAAGGGATTCACTTTGAGGGGTTAAAGAATTGGCATAGAGCTTTATAATTTTTGTTTATCTCTATAATGACACGAGAGTGCTTATAGACTCTAAATAAAAATATCTTTACGGACAACGAAAGTTGCTTTAAAGAATCTTGGCTAAATTCTCCAATCACTTTATTTATACAATTACTAGCACTTGTTCTTAAATGAATTGCTTCTCTTATTTCTAATGTATATTTATACCATCATTTAAGTCATCTTTAATCTAATTTGATTTAATACACTATAAGAAAATTGCAAATTAGCAACGAAAATTAGCAACGAAATATATTAATTTTTCGTTGCTAATAAAAAATAGCAACAAAAATTTCGATTGCTAATTTGGCAGTTGCTATTTTTAGCAACGAAAATTTCATTCCATTGCTAAATTTAGCAAAGGAAATTGAATTTCGTTGCTAAATTCAACAATGCAAGATTCGGTGAATTGGTCAATTTTAGCAACGGAATATAAATTTTCGTTGCTAAATTTAGCAACGGAAACTATTTTCCATTGCTAAATTCACCCATAAGTAAAAAAATTAACGATGGTCCTATTCATCACGAATCCGTCACTAAAAATTATGATAATTTTTTAATATCAAAAACCCATGATTGACAGGAAAGAAAGTTTGAAAGATTGCATGCATGGAAGAGCCATTAACTGCCAAAAATATATGATTACAAGATAATGTAATGTAAACCAAAAATTAGCGGTAAGACAAAATCAATGACATGACATGCAAGCATATTTCAAGATAAATAATCAAAATAAATTTAAATAAATAAATTAAATAAAAACATCAAGAATATTAACAATATGTCTTAAACACATATTCAGTCACGAGCCTTGTATACACTGCTATAAGTTCTTTGTCCAATTTGTATATCAATGAAGAAGCATATTTGTCATGGCTTGAAAATACCTAAGAACACAAAAAACCATGTAGTATTTATTCAACATATGGATTTGACTAATATCCCTGGAGTATAAAATCATTTTCTCATCTTTTAAACATAAGAAAAGGTATTACTGCAATAATAAGTTACTGCAAAGTCCGTGCAACAATCTTTGGTTATTTATTTAGTTATCTGTTTAAGGGCAAACTAAAACAACAAGTTGTTTTAGTTATTTGTTTAAGGGCAAACTAAAACAGCAAGTTGTTTTAGTTATCTAACAATTCAATGACTAATTAATAACTAATTCAGTTACGTCTAATCTCCAATATGGTAATTGAATATAGCAAATTATATTATAGTCATGTTTTACTGGAAAAGAATTAGTAAATAACATTGTTTCTATTAAATTTGTTAATTAGTAACATCCATCTGCAAGATGTCATAACAAATTCTATAACCAATTCAAAGCTAGCAATACAACTAGTCAATCATAACACAACAATTCGACAAATATACTAAAATGAGGTCAAAATGGAACTATAAAAAACAAAAGTAAATGATGGAATATTATTATATTATAATAGCTATATCTTTCAAGGAAGGTCATGAAAAGCCACTGAATGATTAAAACTTAAAAAATAGATTGCAGATATAGATTGCACATATCCTTTTACTTATTTTCTTCTTACAATAGAGACAGAAAAACAAACTTAAGTAACAACAAAAATGTAGCAGCACTATATATGGTTATTCTTCTAACTTATAACCATTAAAGAAACTCCTGCAATGCCAACAAAAAATATACACACATATCAAAATATATATTACTTATTATATGATATTTAGATACAAAAAATATATATAATATTAATTAATACATAGATCAAACCAACCTTGGTATTAATTAATATTTAGATACAAAAAATATATATAATATTAATTAATACATAGATCAAACCAACCTTGGTATTAATTAATATATAGTCTCATACTGCCATTTTAAAAAAAAACCATGAATCGTTTATATACCACTAAAGTATACAGAAAGTTAATTTTCACCATACCGGCATGGATGTTGAGCATCATGAATAGCATGGCCATTTGCATTGCTCCAGTTTTTGTCCTGAATTGCTGCATTTTCCTAATCATAACATACAACCCTATATTCCAACACTGCAACAGTATATGGGGTAGAAACATTTGTTGCATCATGTTCATCAAGAAGCAACTAATACCAGGCACTGAAGTCATCTTCAATGCATTGGTCATCATCTCTAAGACCCAGTTGAGTAAGACGCTTTGCACCTGTAAATGCAAACAACAAAATCCTTTAAATGTAAAGACAAATAATTCGTTAAGAATATCAAAACTATCAATCAGCATATTTTAGCACTCAATCAAACATGGCAAGGAACTTCAGAAGAGTATAGCGATTGACAGGCACCAAACTGTGATTTTATTTTTTATTAAATCATTAATAAGTATGAGAGGTACCCTTCAACATCATCAGGTAGTATTTTGATATCATAATGGAAGTATATTGTTTTGTTTTGTAGAAATTCTACTAGTATATTGCCTTTCAATAGGTAAGTGAAGTAGAATGCAACATTTAAAAGTCAGGGTAGTTGATTAACATTTTTATTACAAGTCAATTGGTTGCAGACTACTAATTATGTCCTTCAAGTAAAAGTTGTATTGCATTGTGCCATCCAAATGCAAGGACACGAGGTCAAAAATACATTATGTCCCACAAACCATTCCAATGGGTAGGCCATGTATCATTCAATAGATACAAGTACAAAATCTGGGCACAGTTTCTTATAGACCACAATTTGAAATATACAAATACAACTCACATAACACTTCGGCATCATTACACCTACTTTTTACAGTGTATATGAATATTAGTTGTTGCAGTTTCAAATTGAAGAATGCACTAGTAGCAATATTGAACAATTTACTGAAAGTCAACAAGGAGATCCATGCAAAAAACGCAGGTAAAAACTCATAAACTTATAATGAATAGCATTATAGAATCCTCATCCATATTGTTATCACATCTAGCTTTCAAACTTCAATTCACAAATCACTTCAACACATATCCATATCAAAATCCCCAAATGCATAGCGAAGGAAAAGATAAAACTTACCCTACTCCTCAAAGATCACATCCAACACTTTACCTATCTGTTTTAAAAAAAATGCATCAAATTAATTATTTAAAATAAAATAACAATGTCTTTCAAAATATAGGGATTCTAATGCGCACACCTTATTAAAATGTTCATATTACCTGTTTCCAAGGCCAAAAATCCCAAACTTAAGGTTCTGAAGCCATTCCCCTCTCTCTTTTCCCTAGGTGTATAATCATATACAACCAAAAAATCATAATTTGATCCAAGAAAAATTAATGTGAAGGCTTCCTAGAAAAGAGAAAAAAATTGAAATCCAATGAAAATTTACCTCCGTAAACCATTTATAGAACCTTGCAGTGTTGTTTGTTGGTTCACCATCTCCATATCTAAAAACCAATCAACACAATATGTTAACATCAAGAAGCAATTTTGAAAACCATAAAAGGAATAAAAGAAAAGTATTTGTATAGTAAACTCACGTAGCCACAAAGCACAAAATAATAGACTCTTTCTTCAATTTGCACTCGTACTCATCGTCATCAGCAGCATAATCATCCTGCCAACAATCCAGAATACTCAAAATCAACGGCAAATCAAAAATTCAAAAATCCCATCGAACTAATCACATAATTTAGCAAAGAAAGAGAAAAGAAAAAGTCAAATTTACCAAATCAATAACTTTAAACATTGCCTTTCCATACCTTGCTTTTGCCACCTCAAACAAAGCCTATTACAGCTCTAATCAAAAAAAAAAAAAAAGATCAACCTTTTTTTAGCAAAAATAAATGGAACCCAGTTAAGCTGCTCAAAAACCAAATAAATATAATCAATGGCAAGTATAAAAACCTTGGCGAATCCTTCAGCAGTACCGATCTAAGTTCCATAAAGGATGGTGACCCATTTGTTGTCATCCTCAAGCTCCTTAGGTTCAGGCTCTTTAACAATCAACTTTTGCGGTTTGACACCTGTAGACTTCGGATTTTGGCCGTTGGATAAAACCAAGACCAAAACACACCCAATCAAAACAATAATGGAGGTGGTTAAAATCATGACAATATAAGTATATTGGGCCACCCATCAACTTGATCCTTAAAAATCCTATAGGTTTTTGAACACTATAATTATGTTATCAAAATTATTCCTAAAAATATTAACATAAAACAATAAAATCAAAATCAAATTTAAGTATAAAAAATTATAACTTTCCTACTTTTTTCACTTCAATATTTGACTTGATAAATAATTAAAAAATAAAGCTAAAGCTAGCTCCCCCGACAACAAAGAACAAGGAGCAAGACCCAAAATAGAGGAAAAAAATGGGGCCTACTATAAAACAAGAAACTTTCCTAACCCCCATAGAATAGCAGCACCAAAAGAGGAAAAAAGGAAACAAGGGCAGACTAAAAAGCTCAGCCAAACCAACACAGAAAATTGAAATCTGACTGAAAGCAACACCTATAAATTGGAGCAAAGACTAACAATGACACTATTAGAAGAACCCTAGGGAAACACCACAAAAAAAACCAGCAGTAAGAAAGAGCCAAAAGCAATCAACATCACGAGGTTGGACGTAAGACTAACAATGCCACCATCAAAAAAACCCCAATGAACGAGCACAGCAACAAGGTTAAGTAAAAACTAGAGCAGAGAAGATAGAAAACACCCAAAGAGCTGGAGAGAAACCTTGAAACCACACTTTCTGAGCAAAACCTTCAAATTAATGCTATTTTGGGGGAGAAGAGAAGAGGAGTGGCTGTGTGTGTACATGTGAGGGAGAAGAGAAGATTTAGGGTTCCAACATGGGGTATTTATAGACAATGGCAATTATTTAAATAATTAAAAAATTAGAATTTTTTTTGAAAATGAAAATTAGCAACGGAATTTCATTTCCATTGCTATTTAATTGAAATGAAAATTAGCAACGAAAATCTAATTCTGTTGCTACTTTTCATTGAAAATGAAAAATAGCAATGGAATTTCAATTCAGTTGCTATTTTAGCAACGAAATTTCAATTCAATTGCTATTTTAGCAACCGAAACCTAATTTCGTTGCTATTTTGGAAATGAATTTTTCAACCTATATAATTTAGCAACTGAATTATTTTCCATTGCTAATATAGCAATGGAAAATTAATTCCGTTGCTAAATTAGCAACGAAAAATTATTTCCATTGCTAAATTATCAACAAAAATTTTTTCCCTTGCTATTTTTCATTCCAAAATTTTTCCGCCATCCGTTGCACCTTATTTAGCAATGGTATAGAAATCCATTGCTAATTTTTGTTGCTAAATTTTGGTACTAAAAATTCTCTCCACTTTTAGCAATGGAAAATAACCAAAAATATTTTTGTTTCTAAATCTAGAATGTTTAACCAATTTTAGCAACGAAAATGCAATTCCATTGCTAAATTAGCAACGAAAATAGTTCCATTGCTATTTTTCCGTTGCTATTTTTAAATTTTCTTGTATTGATATATGCAAAGCAGTTTAGATATTTAATTAAATACATAATCTTCATTTTATTCGTTTCCTATCCATATACTCTTTGTGATTTCAATACAAAATTTACTCGTTCCTTTTGGAACGATACCCTACTCATCTTATACACAGTCTAGTGAGACTAAGGGTTCAAATAAATCCCTATCAGATTTTGGCGCCGTTGTCAAGGAACGGTTTAAATGAATTTTTATATTGAAATAAAGTAGTAGATGCTTTAGGATTGTATTATATTAATTAGTTATTTTGATATATGAATTTTTATATTTTGTTTTGTTTAGGATTAGCTCTCTTAGATTAGATTTTATTTGTTGTATTTTTTATTTTTGGTTATGTTTTAAGTATTTTATAGTTTTCAATTTTCTTGTCTTATTTTTCTTTTGTCTTTTTGAAATTTGGATTGAGGTTGGTATGTTTTACAGAAAAGTTTATAGCATAGGGATCTATTCATAAGTAAGGTTCGACTTGTGAAGATGTTCACGAGTGCTTTAGAAGCAAAAGCTTCACGAGTTGTGAAGGTTTTACCGAGTTGTACAGTACAAGATTGACTCGTGAGGAGATTCACGAGTGAGATAGAAAGGAAAGGTTCACGAGTCGTGAAGGTTTGTTCGACTTGTGAAGATGAACCATGCTCCAAAGTAGGTAAATTTTCACGTGTGCCATATAGTAAATTCTTCATGAGTTGTGAGGATTTTTCTGACTCGTGATCCACTATTTACCATTTTTACCGAGTCGTGAATTTTAACCTATTTTCTTCTTAATTTGTTTTTCTTTCTTTCTTTCCTTCTTAATGATTTTAATTAATCATCCTTTCCATTTTTAATTTTTATTAATTACACTCAATTAGTTTAAATCAAAGGGGGGAACGATTACAATTGAAATTAGGGTTTGTGAAAAAAATCGTGCCTTTTCACTATTCTCTTTCACTCTCTCTATAAATATTGCAGTTACTATTTTCTTTCTTACTCACAATTATTTTCCTTCTTCACTCGTGAACTTGTTTTTATTTGGCTTTGTCTTTCATTTCTCTTCTCTTTCTTTTCTCTTCTTCTCTGCTACTCATTTGCGTGTGTTGCTTATTCATCTTCTTCTTCTTTTACTTCAATGGGGTTGCATTATTTTTGTGTCCTTTTCTTTTCCATCATGGTGAGAACAAAGAATGTGTCATCTTCAAGGGGTTAGCAAGGGACAGATGAAGCACAGCCTGAAAGTCTCTCAACACAGTTTGGTGTTCCATTCTCCATTTCCTCTGTGCATGAAGGTAATCGCTTCCTTGCTCTCAAGGATAGGGCAATCTCTCAATGTAAGTATTTTCCAGACTCTTTCCTTGAACAAGTGGGTATTCTTAATGGTGTAAATGATATTTTATCTCAATGTGGGTTGCTGCATTTTGTTAATATGCATGAATGCTTTTATACTGATTTAGTCTTAGAATTTTATACTAATTTGAAAGAGAATGCAAAAAATTCTAGGCTAGTGGACTTTTGTTTAAATGGAATTGATTATACACTAACTTATTTTATGATGCATCACATTTTTTTCTTTAAAGCATAAGTTGTCAATAATTCCTTTCATTTCATTAAACTGCTTTCACGATCTTGTTAGAAGGATCTTGCAGGAACTTCTACTCCACAAGAAGCTGCTGTGGAGAGCACTTCGGATGAGGCAAGGCAAGATTCTCATGGATAAAGTAATGATACTATGGATGATGTCCCTAGTTATGAGGCAGCTATTTCAACTACTATTGGATCTTTTTCAAATACCATTCATTCCATGTTCACCCAATTGATGCAAAATTAGTCCACCATTCAGCAACAACTCACATCTTTGGAGCAAAGTACATCATAATTGGTTCGACATCAACGATACCTTGAGTACAAAGTGGATACCTTCGTTGCCTAATTGGGTTATGTGGTATCCTTTCCTCCACCTTCACCATGATTTTCAGGGGAGTTTTATTTCTTATGTTCTTTAGTTTGTTTCTTTTTCCTTTTTGTTTTTGTTTTGTTTCTCCACATTGAGGGCAATGTGTGCTCTAAGTGTGACGGAGAGTATGTTGTGTGTTGTATGTTTTGTCTTCTATTATAGTTGTATATGTGTTTGTGTGTGTCTTTTTCTTCATTTACACTAAACTTTTTAGTAGGCTTTATTTAAAGCATTGTTCACTTTGTATATACTATATGTTGTTATGTAAGTCATTTGCCTTTTATGCTCATTTGATTAGTTTTTCAAAGCTTTTGGCATGTGTTTTGTGTTTTCAAGTTATCTCTTTTTACTTCTTTCAACATTTTAGACTATTTAGTCTCTTTACTAACTATACTTTAAGGTTATAATTTGATCATTTAGTTAAAGATTTTTAGGATTCTAGTCGCCTCATGGAAACTATAGCCATAATACTTACCTTTAGCCTTTCAATAATGGTTGAAGACTAGAAAAAGAAAATAAATGATGAAATAAAAAGTAAAGCAAGATGTATACTTAAAAGTTCAATAAAGTATGGGATTGAGCGTAAAATACACCCATTACTACATTCTCTTGCAATTTTCAAATTTATGGGATACTATTTAAAAGTATACCCACATCCAAAAGAAAAAAAAAGAATAAAAGGCCAAGTCTAAAAATGCCATGAGATTGGATTAAAGGTATGAGTGCTTGCAAATTGTCCTAAAAGGCAACTGACAACCTTAAAATCTAAAATTTTATGATTAATGTTCTCTCTTTAGCATGTTTAGTTTTGAGACTTTATACTCTTGATGTTGGACTTAGTAAACTTAGGTGACTTGTTAATTTAGAATACATGTTTTAAGATTTGATTTACTGATATTTTGATTGTTTAAGGTCTTTGATTTCATTTCAATCCTATCACATATGCATATTGAACAATGCTCTATAGTAAAACTTACTTAGGTTAATTTGGAATTAAATTTTCTCATTCTTTTCTCTTGCTTGAGGACAAGCAAGGTTTAAGTGTGGGGGAATTTGATACCATGTGATATGGTCTTTTATTTAGTGTGCATTTTCTTTCATTTAAGTAGCTAGGTGTGTAATATTATATATATTTTATGTATTTTTGTTTAATTATTGTGTTTAATTGTATTGTAGGATAAGGTGGGTGTAAAAGTGGAGAAAGGGGACAAATATTCATGAGTCATGAAGGGATTCATGACTCGAAAAGCTTTGCGTGACTCGTGAAGAGCCTCACAAGTGGAGAAGGAATGAAGAAGGAAGGTCTCTTCACGATTCAGATAGACATTCACGAGTTGTGAAAGGATTCACGACTCGGTAGGCAGAGGGATCACGAGTCGAACCTGAATTCACAAGAGAAGACACATGTTTACGAGTGATAGAGTGTGTGAAGATGCACGACTCATGAGGTCATTCATGAGTCAATCATGGCAACTATTCTTAAAAGACATCATTCTTTAGCATACGTTTTCTCAACCAACCATCATGACCTTTCATGGCAACTTTTAACATCGATAACCATTATAAAGAGATATTTATAGAGTTATTCCCTTTATAAATATGGATGGAATTAACTAAAGAAGGGGGATCGAATTAGTTTTGAGTTTTAGAAAAATACAGTTTGTTTTTGGATAAACATTTTTACTTAGTTTTTATTAGATGATTACAAATGGACAAAGCCAAAGGAACAAGAGATAAGTTTCTTTCTCTTGTTTGTCTTTAATTCAAGTATATACTTTGGCTAGTTTCCTTTGTACATTATAAATATGCAGTAGTATTTGTTTAAGACATGTTTATTATTACTATGAATGGAGTATGATTTACATCCATTTGTGTGCATTGATTTGCTATGTATGTTTGGCCACCATATTTGGCATCACTACAAGAAATTTAGCAAATAGCAACGGAAATTAGCAACCGAATTTGTTAAATTTCCGTTACTAATAAAAATTAGCAACCAAAAATAGCAACAGAACATTCGGTTGCAAATTTGACGGTTGGTATTTTTAGCAACAGAATTATTTTCCGTTGCTAAATTTAGCAACGAATTTCAATTTCTGTTGCTATTTTTACCAACGGAATTAAAATTTCCGTTGTTGTTTTTAGCAACCGAAATTAATTTTCGTTGTTGTATTAGCAACCGAATTGAAATTCCGTTGCTATTGTAGCAACCGGAATCAATTTTCGTTGCTAAATTTAGTGAGAATTATAAAAACATTGCGACGGAATTATCATCGCTATTTCGTCACTAAATTATTGTTGATTTTTTACACAAAATTTATGCAAAAGTTTATATTTGCCTATAATTAGTAGATAAAGGAAGAATTGAAATTATTTATTGAGCAATCTATTGAAATAGCATAGCAGCATAATCAAGATAGGCAAGATAGAACGAAATGGAGAAAAAACAAGATCTAAATATGTATACCATTTTTTTTTGTTTGAGCTCAACAATTAAACAATTTGCGATATACAAAATATAGTGTGCATCTATTCGAGCATATTGTAACATCTTTGCTAATAATGGGCGTTGCCTCCAGTCTTCACGCTGTAATTTAACATGAAAATGAATTTTGGGATTCATAAATGAAATTATTTAAACAACTAAAAGATAACATAATCCTTTTAATAGAGATAATAAATAAGATTCAACAAATTCAGTGAGAAGCTTAAATATTACTAGTTGTAATCCCAAACTTGTAGCAATTTGTTTGTGGCAACACCACAATAAGTTTCAAGCAAATATGCGAGTGATTTATGTGGCTTTGCCAGCAACTCACGCTTGCAAGAACAAATTAAAATTAATATCATTGCCGGAGAATTGTGAAAGTACAACTTTAGTCCTTTGAATAATCTATGCAGCAGATTCTGCTTATGATGATTGATCAAAACAAGACTATGGTATGTGAAACTTAGTAAGCTAACATAGCTTATGTTGACATTGAACAAAAATTTCACCTTTGCAGTGTCAAATAAATTAACAACATAAATATGGAAATCTCTTTGTAGCCAGAGAATGTCATTATCAGCTCCATGGAAAACCTACATTGACAAATTTCAACATTGATGGGAAAAAAACATGAGTTCCACAAGGACAAACATGTACTATATATATCCTTGCAACTAAACGCATTCATGCAACTGCTAAACAAATTTACCTTGCAAATACTAGGATCGGCAAAAACTGGGAGGAGAACGCCCATTGTGTCATGTAATGCAATTATATCTACCAAATAATCTTCATCCTGAATGGACATCTACAAGAATATAAATAAATACATATATAATCAAATTTCCACCATAAGAAAAGTACAAAAACAAACAATGCATTTAAAATAAATTTGAAAAAAATCGTAACCTGAACGACAACATTGAATCTAGAAAGGATCGTAAGCTATGCTACTCAGTATCAACAGTAAAAAATGTCTCTTACTTAATCCATGGGCTAGCTCCTTTAATTGAGACTCAGTCTCAATCCAGACATAGGCCTCGCTCATTTCCTTCCATTCAACATTAGCTAAAGAATTATATAATATTGTAAAAATCAAAAGAGTAATTCATAATTCAAGAAGTTTGATCACCTAAATACACCAAATATCTCAATTTGAAAGAAAAGTGGGAATACTTAAATCTTTAAGAATTAATTCAAGTAAACAATAACGAAAAAATCGAGAAAAGACAAACTCGCATAATATAAAATAAACCAATTAGGAAATCAATTAGGAAGAGCAATGGCAGCAAAACCTTAATCCTCCAATCATCAACAATGGCTTTATTGTTCATCCCACCGGCACAATTCAGTAGTACAAGCCCTCTAACCTTAGGCCCATAGAATGGCTTTTCTGCTTCACCATCATCGTCAGGAACACCAACTCCAATGTAATACCCTTCCTTGTAATCTCCCACTACCATGTATCATAACCTAACAAAATAAAATAAAATAAAATAATTGCTTATATATATATATATATATATATATATATATATATATATATATATATATATATATATATATATATATATATATATATATATATATATATATATATATATATATATATATATGATTAATTCAAATATTATGAGTAAGAAAAACAAACCGTGTACTTGATTATCAGGATCCAATATTTCATCAAGCGTAGGAGTATAGCCTTGACGATGCTCATTTCTTAAAACCAAAATTATCAGGATCCACATGGTTTCTAGTAAGACCCTCAATTTCATTGGAGATCTTAGTGCGCTCAGCCTCAAAAATGGCTACCTAAAGTCAAAAAAAGTTACTTGTTTAAGCAAGCTAAAAGAGGTTATTTCTAATACTCTTATCATTTGTCATGATATTATATACTAAATGTGATCTCAAAAATTATCTAACATAAGTTCTAGAGTAATGAATACAAGAGGAATTCTCTCAACAAAAATTATTAATATCTTTAAGGCTCAAAAGCTCACCATGGCTATGGAAAAACTCTACATCATGTAAAACTCACTATTTTAAAGAACATGCTTAAAGAAACTTGGCTTAAAAGAAATTTATACCAAAGTACTTTACCTAAACATGCTTATCCATAGAAGCATAATCATATTAAAACAAAAAGATCCTTAATTCTAAGTTAGTAAATGTATCCAATAGACTTATAATTAACTACGCAAGGATCGCCTACATATGCTACTAGGTAAGTACATCAAAAAGAAAAACTCCATAACTACACCTATATCAAACTAGCAACTAGCTTCCCCACACTTAAAGGACACAATGTCCTCATTGTGTAAGGAAGACACCACAAAACACACTTTAAAAGAAAAAATAAACAAAAAGATACATGCAAAAATACAAATACAAAAATAAAATTAAAAAGTAGGAGTTAAAGGAAGTGTTACGCAGTCGGTCCACTAGGTGTCACTTCCTTGGCATTGTACTCGCGATAGACCTCGGGTTCAAAACAAAGAAGAAACATCAATAGTTTTTTAATGTATTTTTTTCTGAAATTTATAATGGAATACTTATTAATATAACATGTAGAACCAAAAATAAACTATGTTAGTATACTAAAGCAGCTAAAACAACACAAAACAAAACTAATTAAATATTGTAATCCAAAATCATAAATCAAGATTCATAATGACAATAAATTTAATCAAGCATTCCCTGGCAATGGCGCCAAAAACTTGATATGCTTTTTCTAAAAGCTTAAATGCCGCAAGTATACGATGTACCGATTATAGTACTTCAGATATCGATCCCACGAGGAATGTTGATTAACATTGTACACTATTACTACTCGATTTTAATCTTGTTTATAATGCTCATTAATTTGCAAGTTAAAACTATTATTAACACTACACTACACTAAATTAAATATTATTCTACTTTAATGATGATCATAGAAGACTTATGAATGTGATGAATATAATATATATATAAATACGGAACTTGATATTTTTCTCTTATTTATAATTCAACCTTTATCATGTAAGCCAAGTTGGAATAATGTTCTATGTCGCAGCTCTCGCATCTAGACTAAATTATTCCTTAAACATGCATTTATGGTTCTAAATCGCAGCTCTCGCATTTAGACTAGAATTACATAAACATACATTCAAAGAATAAAAAGCAACCTATAACAACTATCTCCACATGCGATCTCTCAAACTATGCTTTGATAATGAATTTTCTGTTAACTTTTAATAAGACGTTGCTCTCGCTAACTCCCTTATTTATGACCATTATGATAATTTTCAGAGAAGGAATTGCCATCTAAGGTCATTTTCCTTAACTTATAATGATACTAATAAAGTTTTAATAGCAAATCCTACACATAAAGATAAATGAAAGAGAAATGAATAAATATGAATAACAACATTCAAGTTCCTAAAAAGAATTCATAATAATAACAAAGAAGAAGCAAAGATTAGAAATAAAAGAAGGGGATCTCTCAACCCTTCTTCCTTTCACCAAGTGTAGTCTTCTTCCTTGTATTTGCCTTCTCTTCAATCCATAAAACTAAAACCTACAATATTTATCTCTAATTACACTTTCAAATAAGAAAAATAAAATAATAGATCTCTTCCATTGATTATAACTTCCAGGGTATTTATAGATTTTTAAACATCAAGTCCCTTTAAGTGCCTCTCCATAGGTATGCAACCCTTGGTAAACCTTGGTGTCCTTTTAGGTGACTTCTCAAGATTAACTGCCTATAACCGCCCTCTATCGCGATTGCGATATCTGTCGTGCTCGCGACAGGACATGCTTCCTTCTTTCACCTTTCTCTTCCTCATTTCTTGCCCTAGACATGCATCCCTTGTCACACTCGCGACATGGCTTCTTCTTCACACCTTCATTAGTGCTTCCAAATTTGCCCATTTAAGCTCCAAATTGATTCCTTAACTCCTATAGAACAATCAAGAACACACAAAACACATAAAAGTAACAAAATACACATAAAATACCAAAATATTAAATACTATACTTAATAAAACTAAAGACACATACACACTATTTATGAGTTTTTCAAGCTCATATCAATTTGCATAAGTTTATGTTTACTTACATTAGTTTCATTATTTTAGTTATTTAAGTTTCTATTTTCATTTTAGTTAATTCTTCATCATTCAAAACTTGGTAATTCTTTGCACACATCACTCATTCTAAAATCTGAAATATATAGCACTTACACATTTTTCTTGGATTCAATATTTGAGGTCTTAATTATATTTCTCTATATTAGTAGCCAATCTAGTACACTTGCTAGACATTAATTAGATTATTTGCTTTTATTTATCATTTTCCAAGATACATTTTGTGTTTATTTAATTTAAATTGTATTGCATCATGTGAGAAGGGAGGTAATGGACTAATAATAAAAATCTAATTATAAAAAATACCTATCTGAGTTATCCCTTGGTGGAGGGGATTTTTTCCCTCAACTGAACTTTCTTTGGATTTTATCCTCAAAAGATCGGAATACCATTTTTCAATATTTTATTGGACATCGACTTCTTATTCCTGCCTTGTTGTGCCTAACTAACACTTCCCGATAGTCGATTGTCAACAATGGAATGAGGTACGCTGAAACGTTGTTTCATACCTTTTTAAATTCGAAATTGGGCGAATCGGATCAATTTTCTTGACCATTACAAAGCAATTGGCTACCTCGGGTAATAAAAGTCCAAATGGTCCGAAAAGCGAAACCACAAAAGCGAATACTCCCATAACGCGGATCGGGTGTGAACGGCTTGCATCACAGCATTGTATTCACTAAATAAGTTGTCATGCAATTACAAATATATGCAATTACAACTTTCCTTTATAATCTGGAAACCTAATCATATTTCATCAGAAAGGAAAATTCCTTAGTAAACAAACTACCAACTAAACTCCAGAGTATACACTAAATAAGTTATCTTGCGATTACAAAATATGCCTAATGTAGTTAATCATAATTTAATCAAATTATTAAAGGATAATGATCCTCAAATCAAATTCAACAGGTCAAATGCAGATAGAAATGCAAATGCACAAATGCGGATTTTATGTTTAACAAAAAGTACCCTTTATATGCTTGAATTTAGGTTTGACTAAGAGTGACCCCAAATTTAAGTGTAGTTTTTTGTGGTTTGTACTCTAATAGGAAGAACAACATCAAAAAAGGATTAGGGCTCATGCTCATTTATCTAGATTAGGCTAAACAACATCTAGATTAAGAAAGAAATTTGGTATACGAGGACAATAGAATTTAATTAAAACAAACAAATATCTTAATACTCTTTAACATTAAGGTTTTGTCTTAATTTAAATAAACTCAATTTCATTTGTGCGTTTCTTAATTGCTTGTTTTAGTTTTAATCTAAAGTTGTTAATAGTTAATAAATTAAGCCTGTTAATTGATTAATTAATTAGATGACTTTAAAATGAATTCCATTATTTACATTGCACATAATTGATTTTCGCTGAAAACGATATTCTACTTATAATTTTATTACCTAATGCAACTAATGCGCTGGAGCTGTTAATTTCATGTGATGTCATCACGATTCTTTTTCCGAATGCTCCAAGGATCGTCCCATCAGGCAAAACAAAGTTATATATTATTAAAATTTAAAAGTCGAGGGTGAATTAATTCTTTATCATATCATTTGGAAAACCTAAGTCTGTTTCCTTGACAATTAATTTGGGATGCGCATCATTCGGTTCCGATGACCCGGCTAATCTGAAATTTATATTTTTTTTTATCCGATCATACATTATGTAAATATTGAATTCTTATCAGTTTGATTCAATATTTTTTAGATCCTGACCCGATCAAATAGATTTATCCAATTTTATTTTTTAATTTATATATTTAAATTAAAATTTTAAATTAATATAAATAAATAATATTAAATATCATAAAATATATTTAAAAAATACAATAAACTAACAATTTCAAAATTACATTAAATATATATTATATATTAAATAATATTGTTGAGAAATTAGAATTTTTTTATTTATATATTAAAAATTTCGAGTTGTTCGGTCAGGTCGGATTAGTCGGATTTTCATCTGATCCGTACCCAAAATATATCTAATATCAATAACCGATCCGACCCTATTAATCTCATCCGAATGCATCGATTCGAATCGGGTTAATCGAGTTGGCCGGGTTGGTTTTTTCACACCCCTAATTAATCCCGTTTGAATTTTGTAATATTATACAATATAATAATACATAGTTTATTTTTTTTATGAGTATAAATATTTGGTCTGATGCTCCACATTTTAAGAGATTTGTAGTTTGTGTTAAAAATGAAGTTTTATTTCCTTCCACTCCTAATTGCTTTCCTCTATGTGAGTATTAATATTTTTTGCTTTAATAACATTTTTTATTGTGAACTTAATTATATCATTAATATTGTTTTTCAACATTTTGTTGCAGATTGTACTGAGAGAAAGTAATGCTTCTGTACTGCCTGCAGAAGCATATTGGAAATCCATGTTGCCAAACACTCCGTTGCCCAAAGCATTGCAAGAACTTTTAACCTCTGGTTACTTAATTTCTCTAGTTCTTCTCTATTCTTCTCATGTACATAGAATAACATTAAACTACATAATGCCTATAATTCCAGTACGATCAGTAGTTTTATTTTTTAAATTCCAATCCAATCACTTTGAAATTATTTTTGGTGTTTTCTCAAAGAAAATTCTAAAATATCTTGCTATCAAATTTTACTTAAACAAAATTAAACTACTTAATGTAAAATTAAAAAAAAAAAATCACTTAAAATTCTAAAAGCATTTCCATTTCATGATTTGCAATTAATCAGATGCAAGAACCAGAAGTACTTTTGCAGAAGAGCTTGTTGGAGGAAGATTTGGATCCTATAATCAAGGGCCCTATGGATTAAGGTACTGGTCAGAATCTGAAACATTTGACAAGAATAATACATGTAATACAACCAATATATTTTTCTTACTAGACAATCTTCGTCCTTACGAAAGGATGACTCTTATCTTCACTAAATCCACTAATGGCTCCAACTTCTTGCCACTTAAAGTTGCCCAATCCATACCCTTTTCAAGCTTTAAATTACAAGAAATATTAAACTATACTTCAATAAAATCCCCATCAAAGGAAGCTCAAATTATGAAACAAACGATTGAAGAATGCGAGGCACCTGGCATTAAGGGAGAAGATAAACATTGTGCTACTTCTTTAGAATCCTTGGTTGATTTTGTGGTTGCAAAGTTTGGAAAGAAAGTCAAAACGCTATCTAACCAAGCAGAGAAAGAGAATAAGAAACAAGAGTATGTGATCCAGAAAGGCATACAAAACATGGGAGACAATAGTATAGTTTGCCATAAGGAGAGATATGCATATGCTGTGTATTATTGTCATACAATCAATCATACAAATCTTTATATGGTTCCAATGATAGGTATTGATGGCTCTAAAGCGAAAGCAGTGGTTGCTTGTCATTTAGATACATCAGCCTGGAATCCACAGCATTTTGCTTTCCAAGTCCTCAAAGTTAAGCCTGGAGGACCTCCAGTTTGTCACTTCTTAAACAGCGATACCATTGTATGGCTTCCTAATTAAGGGCTTCTTACTATTACGTATGTCAAAAGTTAGTGAAAGCTGTAATCACTTAGGAGAAAATTTTGTAATGATAACGTGTAATATTTATTCTTTTTGCATTAATTATATTGAATGTCACTTAACTTGTACCTTAATTACAGAAAATTAACCAAAAAGAAATTACCTAAACACCTGCATTTTATTGGAAATCAAAAATGGAATGCCACATATGCTCCAGAACTTCCAAAAGATGTGAGAGTCCATTTTTGCAGGTATTAATGTAAATCATCTTTAAAGATACAATTTATATGTATTTTTCAATCACCAAAAGTAAATTTAAAAATGAACAATGAAAGCAATGGATCTCCACTAATGTATATTGTCCAATGTTATTAAAACCGGACCGGATAATGAACCGTTGAGCTTAAAGGTTCTGGTTCGACCGGTTCTTTGGAATTCAACCGGATTTTTTTTATTTTTTTAAAAATATATTATTTTTTAAGTTTTATATAAATATTATGAAAATATCACTATATAAAAAAATTAAAAATAGTTTAGAAAAATATATTTATCATCAAATATTAATAATAGGACTATATTTTTAAGTCATTCAATATTTATAATAAAAATTTCAGATAAATATAGTAAAAAATTATAAATTTTTAAAGAAATTCTTCAAATATAAATTATAAAATTTTATTTTATTTATAAAAAATTCATTAAATTGTTTGAATTTTAATTATTTTGTATTTATAATTTTATTTTATTTTTTTCCAGAAAAAATAATATTGTATAAATATTTTCGATAAAAAGTTGGTTTTTCTAAAATCAAACCGGTTTTCCGGTTTTATCCCGGTTCAACCGGTTTTTTGGCGGTTTGGAACAGTATTTTTCTGTTTTTATCCAATTCGGTTTCCATTCATTGAGCTAACCGGACCAGCCAACGGTTCGCGATTAAACCGGTTCGACCTCCCGGTCCGGTCCGATTTTAATAACCATGATATTGTCACGCGTCATCGGAAGGTTTGCAACTTGGTGTGCCATGTAAGATTTACAACAAGTTTGAAATATTTTTCACTTAAGATACTTTTCATGAAAACATTTGCAGTAATTAGGTATCTCTTTATTGTCAGTTAACCAGTAAATTTATTTCGAACAAAGAAGTAAACAAGCGATAGTCCAACAAAGTTTCTAAAATGTGTGAATTGAAATTTCTGCGTCAAAATAAAGACTCGACATGGATAATATTAATTTTTAGAAATTGATTAAGGCATAATATTGTAAAAAAAAAAAATTAATGTATATGAATTGAAATTTCCATTCACGAAGTCCAAAAAAAATTGCATTTAAGAATTAATTGAAGTCCAGATATTTTGAAATTAGGAAATGAGAGGTCAAAAATCAAGATTGAGATCAATAATTCAGGTCTAATTAAAGTTAAAGTCTACACGTGGAATATTTTTCTCCTTAATTATAGACGTTAAATATTTTTCTCTATACGTGTATTTATATGTTTGATTAGATCTCAGTTGTCTTATTATGGATTTTCGTCTCTTTCTCATCTTTGGATTATTTTGTGTGGCATAAAAATTATGTTTTTGAGTAAAAAATACTCTTAAAGTAATCAAAAGGAAGTAAACTTTAATGCCCCAAAACTTTTATTTTTAAAATATATACCCTAAAAATATATAAAAAAAGAAAAAAATACTCTAAATTAAAAGAAAAAAGTTTAAATACACCGATCAATATGGAATTTTTTTGAAAATAGGGTATTTTTTAAAAATATTTTGAGATTTGGGACTACAGTAAAAAATATTAGGAAAATTGAGTATTGGATTCCGGCATGGGGAGAGCCGGAATCCAACTCACGGGATCCGCTGGCAGGGTGCCAGATTCCGACACTGCAGGAGCTAGATTTCGACTTGATGGGCCTGCCTGGTACTGAATCCGGCTGCCTCCGCTCCGGTATCCGATACTTCACACCCTTTAAATTTAGAAGACCCGAAAATACGCTCATTTTATCATCCTCATATTTTGTTCTTCTTCTCAAATTCTTTCGGTGTATTTTACAACATTTTCTTTGATCTTCTTCTTCTTCTTCTCATTTTACAACATTTTCTTTGATCTTCTTCTTCTCATTTTACAACATTTTCTTTGATCTTCTTCTTCTCAAACTCTTTCACTCTTTTTTGCAAAAATTTCTTTGAAATTCTGTTTTTTTTTAAAAAAAAATCTATACTCTTAGTTCCTTTAAATTTGTATCCGACATTGTTATCTTATATATAAAAGGAAGGTAATTTAATTTGATATTATGCAGTAGAATTTTTGTTATATGAAGTAAAAATTATATTATTATTATTATAGTTATTGTTAATATTAATTTTTTTTTGTAGGTGATTATTATGTTGAAGTATATCTGATTACAACAAAGGTAAGTTTTAATTTTGAGTGTAGAAAAATTTGTTTAGTTTATATGTAAAAATTATTAATTTTCTTGATAGCATATTTATTTTATTGCTTAATTTTTTATTATAGTCTGTACTCTATTTAATTGGTATGAAAAGATAATTTGCTAAGAAAAGAATAAATAATTATTAAATCTATTCAAGTGTTGATTAAGTAAAAAAAATTATAGTTGCATGTGTTTTTTATGAAATTGGTAATGTGTAATTTGATTTACATGGTAAGGATATTAAAATGGAATTTAGAATAATTTTTGAAATAATTGGTATAAGAAATTTGCATATATTAAGAAATTAGATGTATAAAAAAAATATTCAATAGAAAGATAAAAAAATAATAAATGATAAGAGTTTAATTATTAATTTTGAAATGTGGCTTGCAAAATTTTAAGAATTTATGTGTAGTTTAAATTGATTTTTTTTAGAATGTGAGGTTTATGACAAAATAGTGAATTAGTACTTAAATGATGATATATATAAAAATAATGTAAGAAAAAAATGTCAATCCCAGTAACTCTTATAATTCACACCGGAGGACAATCAAGGATCGGCATAACTGGATTTCAGTATGACACTTCGGGTTAGTCAGCTAGATCAAGGAGATTGAAAATTAGGAGCAAACCGACATTTGCTGAACTTAATCATAAGATAGCAGTTAAATTGAATTTACCTGCGAATGTAAGGCTCAGTAGGGTGATATATAAGTGTCTAGTAAACAACCAGGGATCAATTTGTTGGTCATGTATGGATGTAATCGATGATGAAGATATTGATCACATTTATGAGAATTTCGATACATTTTCGGGGTATACCATTGCAGAACTAATTGTTATGACCGAAAAAATTATAATTGGAGATGGAGAAAATGCAGTGAACAATATTAATCAAATGGCTAATGCTGGAGAAAGAGAGTCTATACCAAATGAAGAAGAAAGAAATATATACAGTGATTATAGAAGAGTCACTCAGTCCGATTTCGGTACACAATTTCAGTCTAGTCCCTAATGTGAAAATATTGATGAATTAGAAACAATTGATGCAAGTCCTATTAGAGAGTTTACAGGTCCAAATCAAACGAATTTTGCTTCGTGTTCTTCTTTGGGAGGCGGAGATGTTGCATACGATGAAGATAATGTTGCAAATAATTGGTATATTTTTCCAAATTATGATCCAGATGACGATGATGAAGAAATAGACTTGAATGAATCCATTCCAAAAATAGCTATTGGAAGGGATGACCATTATAGTTCAATCCATGTAACAGAAGGCCTTCAGAATCTACACATGAATGAGATTAGAGATCGACCCCCATGTGATTCTAATATTTCATAGTTTCACTTTGCATCTGTTCACCACACAACAATTAATTTTGCTGAAGCAGAAATTAACATGTATAATGATGTGCCAATGGTAAGATGGGATGGTGTTTCTGAGTTATGCGAAGGATTGGCATTCACATCTAAGGATGAAGTAAAGGCATGTGTGAAGAAATATTCAATTGAGAATAATGTTTCGTACAATGTTGTTGAGTCAAAGCCATCATATTGGATCATCAATGTATATAAGGAACCTCATAACTGTAATGCATCATTAGTAACCCAACACCATAGGCAATTAGATTCACAAATTATTTGCGATTGCATATTGAAAATGGTTAGTGCTGATCCTGATCTCAGAGTTAGCATTATAATGGCTAATATCAGGAATCATTTCAATTATGAGGTGACCTATAGTAAGGCGTGGTATGCAAAGACTAAGACATTATAGGAGATATTTGGTAATTATGGAGCTTCATATGGAAAGCTGCCTGGTTATTTGAAAGCTATGGAGACATACAATCCGGGAATTGTCTATGACTTTTTTGTTGAAGATAGTATGTAGCCCAATTGCAAGCAATTTAAAAGGCTCTTTTGGGCATTCAAGCCATGTATAGATGGACTATCTCACTGCAAGCCAGTTTTGCTCATCGATGGAACGTTTATGACAGGAAAGTATCACCAAACACTGTTGATTACTAGTGCTGTTGATGGTAATAATTTTCTATACCCTATTGCATTTTCCATTGTAGAAAGTGAAAATAAATCTAGTTAGGGTTGGTTCATGACATGCATTAGGCGGTATGTAACAAACGGTCAGGCATTACTGTTATTTCTGATCGACACGTGGGAATTATGGCATTATTTCGTGATGATAGTAGTGGATGGAAGGATCCTTTAGCTTACCATAGATATTGTCTCCGTCACTTTGTAAGCAACTACAACACGGCCTATAGAAATTCTAAAATTAAGGACATGTTATACAAGGCAGGTATGTGTTCAAGCTGAATTTTTATATTATTATAAAATTTATGGTTCAATTTTATATATTAAATTTTATTAATATATGTACATATTATTGGTATGTAATAACTTCCAACAGCGAAAGTTTACAAAAAGAATGGACGAGATAAAGACTATTGATATCGACTCTTACAATTGGGCCATGCAAAACTCTTTGGACAAGTGGACTTTATCTCATGATAATGGCCACAGGTATGGGCATGCTACAACTAACATTGCTGAGAGTGTAAATAGTGCTTTAAAGAGTGTTAGGATGATGCCAATTTGTTGTGTTGTTGAGCATGTATTTGCTAGGCTAGTCAAATTTTTTTATGATAGAAGGGTCATGTATCGAGCTCAGATAGCAGCTGGTAAAATATACACTCAAAATTGTTTGGAGGAGATGGCCAAGCGTGCTAAAAAAACTTGTGGGCACAGAGTTTAGAGTTTTGATCTTCGTTCAGGACTGTTCATAATCCTGACAAAAAATCAAAAAAGTAAAAGAAAAGGTAATAATACGCAAGATGTTAATTTGGATTGCCGCCAATGTGAATGTGGAAAATTTCAAGGTACTAAAATGCCTTGTTCACATGCTATAGTGGCATATATGCATGTACGTGTTGACATGTAGACATATGTCGACAAGTGTTATAAACTTTCAGAGGCATTGAGCTGTTATGCATCATTTTTTCAACCACTTGGACACCGAGATTACTGGCCACCATATGTTGGACCAGCTCTAATGCCTAATCCAAATCTTATAAGAAAAAAGGATAGATCGAGGACGTCTCGGTATCGAAATGAAATGGATAGTAGAGAACGTGGTAAGCCCAACCGATGTACAATATGTTAGAATGAAGGGCACAATAAAAAGACGTGCACAAATATGCCAGGACCATCAAATTTAACTGATTACCCATGAAATATGTAAGGGCATAAAATATTCTTGGGTCAATATTTGTGGACATTTTTAAATGATGTTTTATGTTTGATGTTACTTCACCATGTGCTCCTCAATAGTGCTCTTCAATGCTACCCCTTTTTGTTCTCAAAATATTTCTTTCAGCCTTATATTTAAATTTAAACATGTCAAATTAAATAAATAAATAAAATTGCTATAATAATCTAAATCATATAATAATACATATATATTTAAAAAAATTACTGAATTATTCCATATCGCATCAGATCGATGTTTTCCTTGCATTGATAATAACTCCCTATTAATGGGACCTGGATTGATTTGTGCAGCTCCTATATGATGGGGATTCATGTCGAAACCTGTATTTAACTACATAATAAACTAATAAAATTATTGATGGCGATTATACATTCATTTTATGTTCATAATAAATGACTTTCTTATTCTAAATAAAAATTATATTGTCAAATGAAAATTATGATCAACTATTTATAATTATCAAATTATATTTATTTTAAATAATAAAATTTAATTAACACATTAATATTTGAATAATTAAACATACGAACTTATGATAACAACTTATATTAAAATTAACTTCAACAGAATTATATAAATTTATGTCATATATTATGAGCTAATGTACATAATATTTAGGCCACATATTGTAGTTATACCACTTACAATATGTTCTTTGATCAATGGGCATTGTGTCTCTAATTTTTATATAATGTTCATTACTAATATTTATTACATCTTTCACAAATATCATGACTAACTGCTCATATTTTGTTACATGCTCATCATTCCAAATTTTCATTACAGCGTTCAAATAACATATAAGTACTATCATGCAAAGAGCTTCCACCTTCTTTATATATAATTTTAAATTTTAAAATATTAATATTAATTTCATGTATTAAAAATGTAAAAATAAAATTTTTATTTTCACATAACGCACACTTTAAAATTTGGCAATTTATCAATGTACTTTTTTCCAAGCATTTAATATTTATCAATTAATTAAATTAATTCTATACACTATAAATTATTGAGCATTCATTAATTTCAAATAGCATGCTGAATAATTATTTCTTAACTTAATTAGTTCATAATAAATAGCATGTTAAACAATTAATTTGAATAAACTACAAATTTTCTTATTTGCTAATTTGATTAAAAAAATAATTTCTTACCTTGAATCTTGAAATTATATGACCTTCAAAATTGTCACCCCCTACAAATAAAATACAAAAAAAAAATTAATAACAATATAATTTGTAATTCTTGCATTTAAATTGTATATCACAATAATCTTACCTTTTTTATATCAACTAAAATTTATAATGCTACTATAATTGTAAGACAAGAAATTTTAACAAAGAAGAAAAGCAAAAGAGATCGGAAGTGTTGGGCAACAATAAAAATGAAGACAACCATTCCTTTTATATGCAAACAATTCATGCATATAATTGATTTTACTATTTGATTCCCGTGACTATTGAATTTTCACTTCAATGCACACTTTACAGCAAAATAAGGGGCTGGGGTGAAGCACATATTTTAAGAAGCCAGCCCCTTGTCAATTTTCGAAAAAATGAAGCTTGAAGTGGGGACCATCATGCCGAAATCTGGCACCTTTAGTGCTGGAATCTGGCACACTGTCAGCGGGTCCCGCAAGTTAGATTCCGGCTCTCCCCATGCCGAAATCCAACACTCCATTTTCCTAATATTTTTTACTGTAGCCCCAAATTCCGAAATATTTTTAAAAAATATCCTATTTTCAAAAAAAACCCCGATCAATATATTTTAGTATCTAAAACAAAAAAAAATTGAAATTTAGGACAAATTCGATCAAACATGTTAAAATATCAATAATATGGAAGTAATTATGTTAGATAAATTAACCAAGTAAGATATACAGCTAATAAATCAATTACAAGATATAAAAACTATAAATATGAATAATAAGATAATTATACAAGATAAAAATAATGCAGTTAAATCCAAATGCAAAATAAATTAAAAATTTATTAATTCAAAAATAAAATATAGATCAATTTTTTTTCAATTAGAACTAATAAAATATAAAATATTTAGAAAATTAGAAACAGACAGTGTAGAAAATCAATTATTTGATAATTTGACAAGAATGAAAAAATTAATTAGATTTATAGCTAATAAAATGGGATATAATGAATAATCTCATAAATGTAAGAAATAAATAATATATATGGATATACTTATGATGAATAAATTAGACAAATAAATAATAACCAAAAAATCTTAAATCAAAATATAATAAACATGAATACAAAACTTTACACTTTTACTAATACATTATATGATGAAAATAACTATAATAGTGGAAATGTAGGAAACCAATTAATGCATTTATGTAACCTAAAAGTGAATGACAGAATATTCAATGCAATAGAAGACATAAGAAAAGAGGTACAAGATTTAAAATCAAGAGTAGAAAATTTTAGAAAAAGGTAAAGAAAAAGATGAAAGAACTAATACAAAAAGGATTAACAATAAAAAATTCATATGTTAACTTTAGAATAAAGATTAAAATTATATGAAAACAATGAAATAGAGGAAGAAGAAATATTATGACTAGTATAAAAAATGGAAAACTTAAATATGAATGTAAACCCAACATTTTTACTAATAAAAATAGAAACTGGACAATTTTAGAAATATTAACGAAAAAGAAGAAGAAATGATAAAAAAAGAAATATAAATATAAGAGAATATGATAAACATAAAATAAAATCATATAAAGCACAAATAATAAATATTGATTCAAAATTTAAAAAAAAACAAATGTAGAACCCATATATCCTAACAGAGTACGGTTAAATTTAGACTGTATAAAAACATACAAAAATCTATAAAAGAACTGATAAAAATAAATAATTTAGCAATTTTAACAAATGGATATAACTTATAGAGAGTATATAACTTTTTAATTACTACATTAATTGAAAGGAAATAATGCAAATTATAAATCAAATAAATCATATATTCAATCTAATCATGATAAAAAAATTCTAAGCCTAAAAGCACAATTAAAGCATGATAAACAATTAAACTAACATAAAATTTAGAATTACAAAGAAGTTAGACAAACATGCAATAATGGGGGATTAAAAACCTAAAACATGCCATTCTATTTGTATTATCATATTCAACTTGTTCATGGCATTATAAAATTATAAAAAAATTAAAGAAATGAACCAAAGAGCAATGGATCACATGGCATTACATATTAATAAGATAAAATAAAAATAAATTTAGATATATTCATGCCATAAAAAGGGAGGCCAAACCCAGGATATTACCCTCAGGTGTGTATCTGTAATGTTTAGAAGTTGCTACCCAAGATCCCCATCCAACTGATTTATAAAAGAATAAAAACGTTTTGAGTTGTGTATGAGAGAAAGGTGTCAAAATCCATTGATCTGAAGAGCATATATTAGATTTCCTATTTTCAAGAAAGTGGCTACTTTCTTAGGAATACAAAATGATTAGCCTCTTGCAAAACCCTATTACTTTTTATTTAAATATGGGAAAGAGTTTGAAAAATTTTCAAATTAAGAATATCCTTAAAATCCGCCCCTTAAACCCTTAAAAATCCATCAAAATATAATCCATAAAACCATATTTTTTACCAGATCACTACCAACCGAAAAATGTACAATCTATTGTAAAAAAACCACATAGATAGGCATCTATGAGTCACAGACGGGCATTTGTGGAAAATACATTTTAAAATCTCAAAATTTCCCTTCCAATTTTAACCTAATGACCTGCAATCATATCCTAAAGGAATGAAAGATTTTTCCAACTTTTTTTATTCCCCATAAATGCAAAGCTAAAAAGACATAAAAAATTTTAGAAAAGTGTGAAAATTATGGACAAAACTCAGAGTTTGCATTATCCATTTGAAATATAATTTTTTTTCATCATTAAGTAACTTCGATCTGGGCTACCTTAGGATCTAGTTCTATAGTTACCCTCAATTTTAGGGAATTTAGTATCCTAATGCCTAAGTGAGCTAAAATTCTAAGTAAAAGTATAAAGAAATTTACCTGAGACACTGAATCTCTAGTTGATTTGATTTGTTTGTGACTTATAAGAAAATCTAGTTATGACTCGTAAGAGAGTTTGGTTTTGTGACTAGCAGGAAAGTCTAGTTTTGGTGACTCATAAGAAAGTCTAGTTTGGTGACTCGTAGGAAAGCTTAGTTTGGTAAGTTGTAGGAAAGCCTAGTTTTAGAGATTGATAAGAAAGTCTAATTTTGTGACTCGTAGGGAAGTCCAATTTGGTGACTCATAGGAAAGTCTGGTTTTGGTGACTTGTAAGAAATTTTGGTTTGGTGACTTATAAAAAAGTCCAGTTTTGCAACTTGTAAAAATTCTAGTTTGGTAACTTATAAGAAAGTTTGGTTTGGTGACTCGTATAAAAGTCTGGCTTGGTAACTCGTAAGAAAGTCTGGTTTGATAACTTGTAAGAAAGTCTAGTTTCATGACTTGTAGAAAAGTTTGGTTTTGTGACTCGTAAGAAAGTCTAGTTTTGGCGACTCATAATAAAGTCTTATTTGGTGACTTGTAGAAAAGTCTAGTTTGGTGGCTTGTAGAAAAGTCTAGTTTTGTGACTCGTAGGAAAGTCTGATTTGGCGACTCATAAGATAGTTAATTTAGTTTGGTGACTTGTAAGAAAGTATGGTTTTGTGACTTATAGGAAAGTATGATTTTGTAACTCATAGGAAAATATGGTTTTGTGACTTGTAAAAAAGTCTGATTTTGAGACTCGTAGGAAAGTTTAATTTGGTGATTGTAAGAAAGTCTAGTTTTAGGACTTGTGAGAAAGTTTAGTTTCGTGATACTTAAAAAAAAGTCTTATTTTACGACTCGTAAGATAGTCTGGTTTGGAAACTCGGAAGAAGGTCTCATTTGGCAACTCATATAAAAGTATAGTTTGGTGATTTGTAAGAAAGTCTGGTGTAGCTAGTGACTCATAAGAAAGTATAGTTTGGTGACTTGTAAGAAAGTTTGGTTTGGTGACTCGTAAGAAAGACTTTTTTTGGTGACTTGCAAGAAAATCTAGTTTGGTGACTTGTAAAAAAGTATGGTTTCACAACTCATAAGAACGTATTGTTTGGTGACTTGTAAGAAAGTCTGGTTTGGCAACTCGTAAAAAAGTCTGGTTTTATGACTCATAGCAAAGTCTGAAGGATGGTTTGGTAGTTTAAATTTTTTTTAATATAGAATTCATTTTATGTGGTCACGACTACGAAGGGGGAATTCCTGACGTAATAGTAAAGATATGTTGAGTTCACAGTGAGTGTACTTTATAGCTAGCTTATCATCAACTTTAGCAAAAATAGCATCTGATACACCATTCAGAGGTGCACTTCTCTTCTTTCCTGTGTAGCAATATATATATACAAACATTGTGTGTGCATGTGTATAAATAAATTATGTGCAATTGTATGCAAGAAGAGTTATATGTATGTAGAGATTATATGTGATGTAGGCATATAAAAATCTTAAGTACATAAGGCATGTGTGTAAGGAATGATGCATGTGGATGCATGCATAAACTACACTATAAGCGGTTTAATGGTTTATTAACTACTATTTTCTCACAGGTGTTCCTTTGGAGTTTTCTATACTACTTGATGCCCCTGGAGTAATTTCAAATAGTAACTTTTGCCTAAAATGGATCCAACGCACTCAAGTGGCTATTATTATTATTATTATTATTATTATTATTATTATTATTATTATTATTATTATTATTATTATTATTATTATTATTATTATTATTATTATTATTATTATTATTATTTAGGACAGATTGCCTATTTTTAGGTTTTTATGATATCCTTTTGCCTAGAGAACTAGTTACAATTTTCATCTCTAGTGGCCTCTCCCATTTTTTTCCTTTTTTTTGTCCTTATATGTACCATAGGTTTCTTTTGACCAGTTAATAACATGCTTATGCTTAATGTCCGATGTCTAGTAAGTGTACTGAATCAGCTAGTAATATAAGAAAATAAGATTAAAATCGTAGAATATCGAACCCAAAGGATTGGATAAAAATTTTGTATGTTATTTTTTATAATGAGTGATATGTATAAACAATTTCCAATTCTAGAGTGATGAAATTACTAACTAAATCAAAAATAGAAACTTAAAAAACTTGAGTAATAAAACTAAAACAATCAATCATAAACTTAATCAAATAAAAACAAAGAAAAATATAAAATATGGTAAAATTCAATAATAAAAAGCACTTCTACTCAAGGACAATCCACCTCAACTTTTATTGCAATGACTCAAATAAAAATAGCACAAATGCTTATAGAAAACTAGTGTAAATTAAGATATCTTATTCAGAATATCATTCTAAGCATTAAATCCACTTATTAGGAATAATCCAATACTTAGCATAAAAATTTTGTTTACAAACTCGTAAACATCTATTAAACCCTTCCTTAAGAGATCTAACTTCATTATATTCTTAGTTCAACTTTCTTAGTCTTAATCTACTCTTTATAAACACATAATTATCTCAATTTTTAGAACATAATCATACATCAATATAAGTGAATCAAACTAAAAACATATATATCACTGCTTATAGTTGACATTAATCATTAATGTGACACCCTAACTCTTAAAATTCTAATCATATTACTATGTCTAGCATTCCTGGTCATATTAAGTCGTTATTATGCCTTTAAACAAACATTATTCACACTAGTGATTCATCAATTTAATCATCATGTATATAATTTATGTGTTACCTTAATCATGATCATATTAAGTTCCACTGTAACAACCTTAACGAGCAAACAAAGCCTATTAACACACACACACACACACACACACACACATATATATATATATGGTGCATGCATAACTTGTAGGTTAACCCTGAATTTCATGGAAAGAAATCATATTCATGGCAATCACATGCTAACAACCCACAATCTAGAAATCACATTCAAGTAAAGGCAATTAAGTACATTTTACAGTCCTTCATATTACAATTCCCGAATTAAACCATGGGAAAAATATAAGAATAGAAAAAAAGGAATTATCCATAAAATATCCTACATCCAAAATCTAGACCGACTCTTGTTGGCCAATTGATACAGAATTCAGTCCCTATATGACCTTCAACCAAACCTATACGGATTAAAATAACATGTGCTAAGCTATAAAGCTTAGTGGGAAAAATTCATAAATTAACATGGACGACCACTCACAGCAGTCATCGATAAACATCTTCACACAAGCATTGCAGTAAGGATAACAACATAATCATGTCATGATTTCATTCCTTAGAACAATTTCTAGCAAAAAGGAAATGAAGATGCAACATTATAATAAGTCATTCATCATGTTTACGTTACATAAGCGAAGTAATTGATACATGTTTTTCTTTATTTTGAGTACATTTCTTGAACTTTAATAGCTTGCATAAGTGCTAGTTCAAAAAGTGGATAACGGAAGCTATGGATACCAATTGGTATCAACAATGGATACCCGAAGGTATCAAATAATGGATATCTAAATATATCAAATAATGGATCCAAAAGGTTGAACCATAGTTCCATTGAAGGAACAAACAAGGGACCCAATGTTATGTAAAGCCTTATGCCCATTTTGAGGGGCAATTAGCTATATGGTGGTCAGTAGCACCACAATTATAGTACACTCCTGATTCTTTCCTACATGAGGCCCAATGTTACCTTAAACAATGAAGGCACTCAGGCGGCTGACTCTCTTTTTGCTTTGATGATGTATCTTGACTTGGCTTAGACACTGCTGAAGATTTTTGTCCCCTTACTTTGCTAGCAAGGTTGTACATTCCTTTAGCTTGCTGAACATTTTGTGCTCCTTTAAACCTCTTCTAGGTGGACCATCCACCCCTAGCCCCCCTTCTTTTTCGCTTTCTTTCTTTTTTAGATGACTCATGCTTCTCAACCTTCATAGCGGCTATAACTAGTTGATGAAAGTTTACATTCTGAAGAGATATAGCCCCTATCAGCTTCTCTCTGATATGGTGATACAATCCATCTTCAAATTGCCTATTCTTAAAAACATCGGTAAACATCTCTTTGGGGACGTATTTGCACAACTGGCTCAATTCCTTCTTAAACCCTGCCATAAACATAGCTCTCTATTTTAAGGTCAAAAACTATTTTAGCTTCTCCTCTTTATAGGCCTCCGTAACATATCTCTTTTTAAATTCAATTTCAAAGAATTCCCAAGTAAGAAGATCTGGCAATTGAGGTTGTTCGAGTACTAACTTCCACTAATCGTACGTTGGTCCTTGAAGTAAGGATACAGTACATGATACCTTATAGTGAGTGGGACGGTGAATATCGTTTAGAATTCTCTCCAGCTTTTCTAGCCAAAATTTAACTTCATCGAATTGGTCCAATGTGGTACCCGAAAATTCTTTCCCACCATATTTTCTAACTTTCGAGATTGGGGCCTTAGATGTTGTCATATTTTGCAAAATTTGAGCCATATCCTAAGAAATTTTCAATAATACTTTTCTAGGAATAGCAGCGGGGATCTCATTCTGATTGGACCATAAAGATCTAATATCAGAGGAACCTATCATAGCTGGCAAATTACTTTCATCTGATTCCTCGATAACATCCTTAAAATCATCCATCTTCAATCCATAAGAAAACAAGGACTACTACATTAGGCCAACAAGACACTATACCATTCCAAAAATTTTTAGACCTCTATTGCCCAGAAATAGCTAAACTAGGATGATATGATACCACTAACTATGACACCTTAACTCTTAAAATTCTAATCATATTACTATGTCTAACATTCTTTGTCATATTAAGTCATTATTATACCTTCAAACAAACATTATTCACACTAGTGATTCATCAATTTAATCATCATGTATATAATTTAGGTGTTACCTTAATCACGATTATATTAGGTTCCATTGTAACACCCATAATGAGCGCACAAAGCTTATTAACACACACACACACACACACGCATAACCAGTAGGTTAACCCTAAATTTCATGCAAGGAAATCATATTCATGGCAATCACGTGCTAACCACCCACAACCTAGAAATCGCATGCAAGTAAAGGCAATTAAGTATATTTTACAGTCCTCCATATTACAATTCCTAAATTACACCATGGCAAAATTATAAGACTAGACAAAAAAGAATTATCCACAAAATATCCTACATCCAAAATCTAGACCGATTCTTGTTGGCCAACTAATGCAGAATGAAGTCCTTGTATGACCTTCAACCAAACGAACATGGATATAAAACAACTTGTACTAAGCTATAAAGCTTCGTAGGGAAAATTCATAGATTAACATGGATGGCCACTCACAATAGTCTTCGATAAACATCTTCACGTAAGCATTGCAATAAAGATAACAACATAATCATGTCATGATTTCATTCCTTAGAACAATTTATAGCCAAAAGGAAATGAAGATGAAACATTATAATAAGTCATTCATCATGTTTACATTACATAAGCAAAGCAATCGATACATTTTTTTTTTATTTTGAGTACATTTCTTGAACTTTAATAGCCTACCAAGTGCTAGTTCAAAGGGTGGATAACGGGAGCTATGGATACCAATTGGTATCAACAATGGATATCCAAAAGTAGAAAACAATGGGAAGATATCAAACAAGGGACCTAAAGGGCCAAACTATGGTTCCATTAAAGGAACAAATAAGGAACCCAAACAGGGTTAACTATAACAGTTGCAACTATATCCCTTTAGGCATGCCTATCTAATCCACAACTGAACTAAGATCCGCAAGCTTAACCATTTCTTTTAAAAATATTGAATTCAACATGTTCCTCTTTATATAGTACATTATTGCTTAAGCCACAATTCATATACGAATGCACATTTCATATTCTTATAATAACATCAACATTTGTTATCTCAACTCATATACAGTATATTCAAACTAGTTTAAGAACACATGTTATAATACTTCACATAATCATATATATATCAATTCAATGCAATTACAACATTCATACAATTACAGTAATAAAAATCTATAGGTTGCAATTAGCACTTACTTGATAAACTTGCCATTATCACTTTACTTTGATAGTTTAAAGCTTGACAATTTAAGACATGGCATTGAACAATTACATTTTAATTTTTGAGAAATACTCATTAAGTATGTCAATTAGGTTGAATTAGGGGGTTATTTATTTTTATAGTGAGTGTTGGCTTAGTTATAAATTAATGAGGAAGTATTATGTTAGGTAATTAAGAATAAGTGTATAAGGTGATAAGGTGAAAAGCAGTGGAGCATCACTTGGCCATGCATCACACACAGTGAAGCCTTTTATGGCCGTGCATCACCAAGCTAGAAACCCAGCATGGCCGCACACCACAAGGTAAGAAACCCTATATGGCCGCGTACCATAAGGTTGGAAGCTTTGCATGGCCGCACTCCATAAGGCTTCTAGCCTTGCATGGCTGCGCACCATAAGGGTAGAAGCCTTGCATGGCCATGCATCACCAAGCTGGAAACCCTGCATGGCCATCCACCATAAGGTATGAAACCCTGCATGGTCGTGCACGACAAAGTTGGAAGCCTTGCATGGCCGCGCACCAACAAGAACAGATCAGATTATGTAGATCAATTATAACAATGCTCAATAAGCCAATAAATCTCTCTAAACTCATCTTAAATCTCATCATCACCTAACTAGATCAACCCTAAACTAAAGGTTTCACTAGTTTAAAGAAACTAGTTCTCAAAAAACCTTAATTTCTATCGATCGATCTACAGACAACTTCATACATAGCACAAACCAAATAGTATTCCCATACCTGAACACCGTGACTTCTTCACTCCTTCAAGATCCCTTTGCCCTTATCTTTATTTGCCTCTATTGCTACAAATAACATAAAAGTACTAAATTTTCCTTCTTGCTTCCATAAAATCTTTCATTAACAGAAGAGATAGGAGGGAGAGAGTTCTCTTACCAAAACCTAATTCAAGATTCACAGAGAGAGAGAGAGAGATGGACTTCTTTGAGCAGATAGTGATATTTATCATCGTAATCATGTGCGAAAGCCTCTAGAAGGCCCTCAAATTACCATTTAACCCCCCTTTCTCAATTTCTCTCTCAAAACTAACCCATCGTAATTAATGGTAAGTATTCATCTCTATCCATCTAATGTTGGCATGGCTCATCCCATAGCATCTTCAATTTCTTCAGTATCTTAAAGTCTATAAACTGGGATTCACTAAGGGGATCCCCCATATCCAAATGTATTACCATTGATCCCATGATTGTGGTGTTCTAACCCAAGGAATTTTTCTTAGCTACATTAATGTTCTTTTGTTAGTCCTCAATCTTGTGCCATAAATAGAATGATCCATTCAATTTGATTCCTTCAGCCATACACCTTAATATCATCACCTCATCTTGATTTATTACAATTGAACCCCTTAGATAATTATAAATTTAATTGATAAGAACTTCCGAAGGACCCTCAATGCATGATCTGTTAAAGAATAAGCTTTGGTCCTGTTGGAGTTATATGGAATGGGGTCAATAGGATTGCATATTATTTCCTAATTTTGACTCAAAGGGAAATTTGGCAATTCCTTGACACTATCCACCAGGAATCCCAAGTGATTTGAAAAGTAAAGAAAAGCCATGGTATGGGTCTTTGGGCCCGATTTGAAATGGATAGTGCCATGGTCATGCTTATCTTCAAACTAAAAACTAAAAGATGTAAGGAAATCCCTAGCAAGCGAGGGATGTACTTTCGATGACTTTTTAACAAGTGTATCCCATCCAATATTCTAAACCAGAGTCTTAATTTTTGTTCAAAGATCCCTAGCTGCAATGTCGAGATAGTTCCTAGCCAAATACACTAGATTTACATATTGTACAGTCCCAAAGTAGTCATAAAGTTTGATATGATGCTTATCTACATAAGGTGGTATATATAAGCTCGAAGAACTTGAAGCACCAGTCTATCTTATTCGCTTTAGAGCCACTGCACAATTCAAAGAAACAAAAGTGAGTGGCTAAAATTAAAGTTCAATACTTATCTCGAGAGATAAAAATTAAAATTTAACTCAAGCTCATCACTTTTCATTGCATAATTTTAAGTGGATAAAAAAAATGGGTATCAAGTGCGGGAATAAAAAACCATCATAAGAGATTGATCTAAGATGGTTGAGATTAAGAAAATTTAAGTAAAATGAATCAACAAGTGTTGTGCACAAATTAACTAAGCCAAATTGAAGGTAATCCTGCCCATTATTAAACCAATAAATGAAAGTAAGCTTCCATATCAAGCAATGAATAAGAAAAGTGCAATTAGAATGAAAGATTACTTCATGAGCTTAATATATGACATGCAAAAATCTACATTTAAGAGAAATAAATCAACAAAAGATGTAATGCAAAGAATCCAAACATGTGAATGTCTAATTTAAACAAGATAAAGAGCACTTACTTGGTGAATTGATGATGAAAAGTGAGGAAAAACCAAGTGAAATTTTAATGCCTCGAGAGAGGGAGTAAGGAACTTGATAACTCTAATTTAGTGTTTAGTTATAATGCATTTTCATATGTATTTATGTTTCATTTTATGTGTTTTTCATGTTTCAAGTATTAAATTTCTCTTTTGATGTCAAATAAGATTATATTAAGATTTGTGAAGTTTTGTGTGTTTAATGGTGCAATTTTATATTTTATACAGGAAAATTTACTAAGACTCGATTGATACTATTTGTCTCAGTCGGGTGCCTTAACCATAAAATACACCATTTTAGTCTCCATCGTGTCCAAGGCAAACTTCGAAGAGGATTTAGTACAGAAGGGGTCACTCGACTAAGACCAATTATCTCAGACATATCCTAATGATTCAGTATGTAGTTAACTAACTAGACTCAATTGAGGCAAACTGTCTCCACTGTGTCCCTATGTAGCTAAGTGAAATGCAACATTCTATTTGGATTAAAATAAGGAGTTTTAGGTTTTTTTTTATGAGTTGGCTTTTCCAGAGTTCTAAGTTACACTTTTGAGAATTAGTTATTTAAAGTTTTGCTTTAGGTTTCAATACATAGACATAGACTTGGTCATTTTTTTGAAGAATTCAAGCTTGGAGAAGAACATTTTTTTAAAGATTTTAAGCTTGGAAAAGAAGAGACAGAACATCTTTGACCTCGAATCTACATGGGTTTAATCATTCTTTCTTTACTTTTTTTTTATTATTTTCATTATACGAAGTGAGTAGTCGTTTAGTTGCTTAAGGATTATTGATCCCCTTTCCATATAAGACATTAAATTTAATTGTTTTTATATATATTTTGGATGTTTCTTTTTTTTCTTCATGTGTTTATCTCGTTGTGAATGTTATTCAAGCATTTATATTATTAATCTTATTAAAGTTAATGTATTTATGCTTGTTTGAATTAAATATCATGCATGCTCTATTTTTACTTATATGTTTTGTGGTTTTAATTGCATTTTTGGAATTGGAGTTGTTAAACCTAGGGTTTATGTGTGATAAAATCATAAATAGAGAGGAAATTGAATAAGTATTGAATTAATAAGCTCCCAAATGGGATATTAATTCATATGTAGGTCTTAGGACTAGTGCTTATGTTGCCTATCGAATTGGTTCTGAAATAAAAATTTGGATAGTTAGAGTAGTTGGATCCAGAATAAAAACCTAGAGGTTTAGATGAGTTATCCACATCTGAGATATATTAATTTTATGTAAAATAAGTCTATGCACTGGATTAGGAAGGATTGAATTCCTAAGTAACGTTTTTAGTTATTGTTATCAATTTATTTTAATTTCGCTGAATTCATATTTTTTGTTCACAACTTTTCATATTATCTTTATTTTATTCATTTGAGTTATTGTTAAGTTTTGCTTGTTTTATTTTAATTGTTATTTTTTCTACATTTTTAATAGTTATTTAGCATATCATTCAAAATCTAGGAATTCTTTAGCATACATTTAATTTTTATTACTTGCATCTACAATCACTTGTGTAATATATTCATGAGTTTTAAAAATACTTCATTTTATTACTTATCAATTTAGTACACTTGTTAAACCGTAAATAAAATTTTGGAACTGTTGTCGGGGATTGCCATGTTTGTGAGTTTTGATTGTTATTTGTATGTGTTTTCTTTTTCTTATTTTATTATTTTTAATTCTTTTTAAGTGTTTCTAGTATATGAATAGAGTGAGACAAGAGCATAATTTAGAACTATTCAACCCTGAAATCGAGAAGACCATACATCAAAAGAGAAGAGCTAATCAAACGGATAACATGAATCCGAATCCTTATTTTGGTAAAATTCCTCCTGAGATTCAACAAGTGCTAAAAGCACAAGGGAAAGGGAAGAAGTACCTAGGCCAAGAACAATATGGGATTACGCTATGCCTAGATGGAATGAAGATCATTGGACAATTGTATTGCCTAGAGCGATGCAATTTGAGCTAAACCAACAACCATTATAATGGTGCAAAGAAATCAGTTCTCTAGGTTAGGGTTAGACGATCCTACCCAACATCTAGATATATTTTTAAAGGTTAGCAACATAGTTCAAATTTTGGGTATTTCTACTGATGCAATCAAATTAAAACTGTTTCCCTTCACACTAATTGAAAAAGTGCAGGAATGGCTTCAGATGTTGTCAAGTCAGTCATTATGGATATGGGAACAATTGCAAGAAAAATTCTTAGTGAGATTCTTTCCTCTGACCAAGATAGTGAGAATTCACAATAATATCAAAAGCTTTCATCAAATGAATGAGGAGCCTTTTTATGAAGTATGGGAGAGATTTAGGAGGTTATTAAGGAGTTGTCCACACAATGAGATAACTGTTTACTAACTAATGACTATTTTTTATGTAGGAATTACACCACCTACAATATCAATCCTGGATGCGGCATCTAGTGGTTCATTCATGAATAAGTTGCTGAAATAAGCTTTTCACTTATTAGATGAGATGATAGCAAATGATTCACAATGGGTAACCCCTAAAGAAGTATCAAGAAGGCATGGTTTGCATAATGTTGATGAGGTTGTGATACTAAAGGTAAAATTGAGTGCTTTAAAAGTGCTGAATGTAGCTTCAGTTTCTCAAGACTGTGGATTTTATAAGGGTGGACAAGGTGGTCAAGATAGTGGAGTTGTAGGAGATGTTAATGTAGTGGGAGATTTCAAAAGAAATGACCTTTACAGCAATAGTTACAATTAAGGTTAGTGAAATTATCTGAATATTTCTTGGAGAGAGGGAAATCAATTGGCTTCATCTTATCAACCCTAACCAAAAGCTCCTTTCAACCAAAATGCTACTTATAATTATAATCAAGCTTATAATCCATAAGCAAACACTCACTACCAACCACCACACCCACTATAACATCAAGGCCGAAGTTCAAATCAGAACCAAGCATATCATTAACCAGGATATCAGCCAAGACCACCAGTACAAGAGAAGAAACCAAACCTTGAAGATGTGGTTGCTAACTTCATGAATAGTCAGCAAAAATTCATGGCTAGTTAGGAGACAAGGTGAAAGACACGAGCAATGGAACCATAACCAAGATGCTTCCATAAGGAACTTAGAGACACAACTAGGCTAACTTTCCAATTTGATATCCAATAGACAACCAAGCACTTTTCCTTCGAATGTGGATACATATCCCAAGGAGGAGGCTAAGGCAGTTACACTATGGAGTGGCAAGGAGGTAACAAAAGAGGTAGAGAAAGGTAATTCATCCTCACCATTGTCTTCAATTATGGAGGAAACAACAACGGAGGTATGTTACTCTAACTCTAAAAATGTAGATAAGGTTCCAAAGCCAAAAGACAAGGGTATGGAAATCATTAATTTTGATTTACCATTTGATGCATCATATTTACCGTACCTTTCAGTAGCTAGGAAAGAGAAAAGCAATAAGCAATTAAAGAGATTTTTAAATACATTTAAGAAATTGCATGTTAATCTACCATTTGTTGAGGCTTTACTTTCCATACCAAAATATGTAAAATTTGTAACGCTAGCTTTTATTACCATTTTATTTACTTATTATTCTATTAAATTACTTGCTTAAAAACACCTTTATACATACACACACACACACACACACACATATATATATATATATATTAACATAACTTAAGTATGTTTACAGAATAATTCATTACATATATTCTAAATCCTTTATATTAAACATTTACAAAAATTAACTCTTTTAAAATTTATCTTCACTTATTATCATCTCTAGTTGCCGTAGATGTTGACTTAAAATTGGCACTTATACTTCATCTTTGGATACCTAAATGATAAAAACACCCATGTGCGTAATGGCTCAGTGGGGAGTAAACAATGCAATCAACTTCTTGTCGAAGTCTCACATACAAATAACATAATAGTATGCCTTTGCATGTTACAAAACACATACACTTATAACAATAGGCTATACATTAAGGAAAAATTGCAATATAATTTCTTAATAATGCACTCAGTAACACTTTAGTACAATTCTTGAATTACACTTTATTATATAATGAAGAACAGTAACACTATCATGATCCACTAAAATACTTACATTGCTGATCACTTATCATTATTTGTTAATTAAATCACTTTTATCGCCTGAACTCCCATAAATGATTGATATGGGTACAAATACTAGATACTAGCGAGTAGTATCAAACATTAGAGTCATAAAAGTCTCGGGTCACTAGATACTAATAGGTATCGAAACACAAATCACCCTCAGGTGACAACACTCATAGCTACGATCGCTATCCCTTTATAGACATGCCTATCTATCCACTACTTTGTGAAATAAGTCACTAATCACTCAAGAATATCACATTTGATGCATTTAGAATCATGGTATCAGTACACTCAATATAGCATGCAATCATTTCACTATATCATATCATTCTTATTTAAATACCCAAGAAATGCAATATAACATGCTCATCATTCATTTAGTTGTATATAATATTGCTAATATAACTATTTATATTCATTAACTATACAAGTCCTTATGCATTAAGGCTTAGTATTTAACTTTACTTTATTAATTCATTATACTTTAGACTCATTTGTGTCACTTATTACTCTTATTTTTATATTTAAAATACTCTAAAAGTGTTTAGGGAAATCTAGGTTTACTTTGGTAAAAATTTGAAAAATTAAAATCAAGTTTAGAAAGAGGTAGAGAAGGGTCACATTCATTAGCTTATACCTGCTAACCGTGACATAAGTATCATTTTGTTTCTATACTGAATTGGTCAGTACCAAAAGAGTGCTGATCGTGACTTAGGTTATGGAAGGGGGGTCATGATCAGTACGTAATACCCGCTGACTATGATATAGGTTCCATTTTGATTTTGGACTGAATTTGAACTATGTCACAGTTAGTAGGTCATACCAGCTGATCGTGAGAACCATTCTACCCAGATACATTTTTCCAATCTCAATTTGTAAGCATTCTTAAACCTATAAAATGGTATTTTTAGCCAAAGTGACCTTGTAAAATGTTATTCTATATGTCTCTAGTTTCCAAAACAATAACAATAACTCAATTCTTACTTCTAAATCTCAAAATATCACTAAAATATTACAGACTGGTCCAGATGACAAAACAACAAGGGTCTGACAACTTTAAGCCCACTTTTGAACACATTAATGGCAAATTCAGGTTTTGAGGTCTTCTATAAAGTAGTATATCTATGTCTTATCATTCATTTCCAACTATAATTACTTTATTTGGACATCGACAGAAAATGTTATGCTCTTTATACTAAAACTAGTTGGAGTGAACCATAAATAGATTTTCACTATATCATTTTCTAATGCACTAATCATCTTTTCCATGCACTATATCACCATTTTCTTCATCATAACATAAATTTATAGATCATTTATACCACATATAACAACTTAATTCAATTACAAACATATAAAATAAGAACATAAACTCCTATATCTCTTTGATGTAACAAAAGTAATTTTTCAATCCCTCTCAACTTCCTTCTCATTATTCTTACTTACTTCTCCTTCTATATAGGAAAGAATACAAATATAAACATATATATCTTCTTTCAATTGAATTCTCATCATACATGCAAAGAAGAGGAGAAGAAGAGTGTAGTTTTACCTTAAAATCTTACCACTAATTTTTCTCTCTTCCAAAGAATTAAGTTGGAAATTTGTAGGGAAATATTTATGGGTTATTTAAGGGTTGGAATGGCTAAAATTTTAGCTTTGAGTGGCTAGCCAAGTCCCCTTAAAAACTCTAATTTCTCTTTATATTTAATGAGAAATCTAAAGAGACTAAGTGTTAGCACCCTATTGGTCCATTTGGCTAACTTTAGATAATTGCACTTAACTCCTTAGTCTTCTTCAATTTCTTATTCTTACCCCAAAACTTTCTCTTTTCCTTTTCAATTAAGTCCCTCAATGCCATATTTTCTTTCAATTATGTACATGTACAAATTAATATAAAATGATCATTTTACTCTTGATCTTTCAACTTAATTCCATTTAGGTCCTTTACTACACTCTAAGCACTTATCTTTTACTGTCACCTTCCTAATGCATGCCAAATATATCCAATTTATACTAGGGGTATGAGTTGGAACCTCACAAATTTCATGAAAGATCTTTGCTCAAATAAAAAACACTGGAAAGTGTAGGCACTACTCAACTTTTGAAAAATTGTAGTGCTATTCTCACCAATAAAATTTCTGCAAAATTAGAAGATTGGTACTTTTACATCACCTTTTGAGTTGGGAGGGAATTTTATAGGTAATACACTATGTGATTTGGGAGCCAGCATAAACTTGGTACCATATTCTATATGTAAAAAGTTAAATCTAAGGGATATCAATGAGACAAGGATGACACTTTAACTAGCGGTTAATTCAGTCAAGCACCCAAAGGGGATAATCAAAGATTTATTAGTTAAAATGTGTAAACTTCATCTTTCTATTTGATTTTATAGTGATGGTTATGGATGAAGACAAAAAGAACCCTTTAATTGTGGGAAAGCCATTCCTTAATATAGCAAGGGCACTTATAGATGGGCACAGGCAAATAGTGACTCTAAGATTCAACGACGAGGAGATGGTGTTTGATGTCAATAAGACAATAAAGCACCCATCATGTGAATTTGAGGAGTCACTATATTTGATAGATTTAATAGAGGAATGTAAGGAAGAAATGCAAGAGAAAGTCTTATTGGATAACCCATTAAGGAATTGTTTAGTGAATGAGATTAAGAATAAGGACTTGACCAAGGTAGAGAAAGAAGTTATGAGAGAGATGAAGAAGGAGTGTGAAAAGGAGGGATCAAGTGAAGAGGGATTTGAATTACCATAGAGAGATTCAAAAATTGAATTCAAATCTCTTCCCTCTAATTTGAAATATGTATTTTTGGAGAATGAAACAAATCCAATGAATATTTCTTTTATTTTAATAGGTATTGAAGAGGATATATTGATAAGGGTGTTGAAGAAGCACAAAAAAATGATAGGATAGAAGACATCAGATCTCAAAGGTATCAACCCGAGCTACTACACTCATTGTGTTTTGATAGAGGAAGAGTGCAAACCAATTGTGCAACCTTAATGAAGATTGAACCCGACAATGTAGAAGGTAGTCAAGATTGAAATTGCTAGATACAAGTATAATCTTTTATATCTTTGATAGCAATTGGGTGAGTCTAGTACAATGTGTGCCTAAAAAGGAATGGATGATAATGATTAAAAATAAACATAATGAACTTATTCCAACTCGTATGGTTACGGGTTAGCAAGTATGCATTGATTATTGCAAAATAAATAATGCAACTAAGAAAGATCACTTCCCTTTACCATTCATAGATCAAATGCTAGAGAGGCTATCGGGGAATAGGTTTTATTGCTTTCTAGATAGGTATTTAGGATATTTACAAATCCCTATAGCATTCGAAGATCAAGATAAAATAACCTTTACTTGCCCCTATAGAACCTTGCCTATAGAAGAATGCCTTTTGGATTATGCAATGCATCGACTATGTTTTAACAGTGTACAATGGAAATATTATATGACTTCATAAAGAAATTTATGGAGATATCTATGGATGACTTCACCATATATGGGAGAGATTTTAAAAGCTACCTTAAGCATCTCAATTTAATGCTAGAAAGGTGTGAGAAAACTAATCTAATATTAAATTGGAAAAAATATCACTTTATGGTAATGGAAGGCATTGTGTTAGGGCATAAAATTTCAAAAAAGGGATAGAGATAGACAGAGCCAAGGTAGAATTGATTGAGAAACTCTTACCCCCAACTAGTTTTAAGGGAGTTAGAAGCTTTTTAGGGCATGCAGATTTTTACTATAGATTTATTAAAGTTTTTTCTAAGATTGCTAAACCTTTGTCAAATTTATTGATGAAAGATGCTTCGTTTGATTTTACTAATAAGTGTTTTTAGGCATTTGAGACATTAAAATAAAAGCTTATTATAGCTCCGATGATTGTCTTTTTGGATTGGAATCTCTCATTTGAACTAATGTGTGATGCAAGTGATTTTGCAGTAGGAGCAATGTTAGGATAGCGGAAAGAGAAACTCTTCTATACAATCTACTATGCAAGCCACACCTTGATAAGATCCTAAGTCAACTACACAACCACTGAAAAGGAGTTTCTTGCTATCGTGTTTGCTTTTGAAAAATTTTTCTATGATCTTTTTGCCTTTAAAGTAATTGTGTGATCTGATCATGCAGCTTTGCAGCACATGTTTGTAAAGAAAGAGTTGAAGCCAAGATTAATTCAATGGTTATTATTGTTGCAAGAGTTCAACTTAGAGATAAAGGATAAGAAGGGTGTAGAGAATTTTGTAGCGGACCATTTATCTTGCTTGGAGCATGTGTTGGGTTTCGACATAGGAAAAATAAAATAAAATGCAGTTGAAATAATGAAACCCATCAAGATCCATGCTATCTAATTAATTCTTCGAAGAGAAAGTAACAATTACTAACCTCTTGAAGCATAAAATCGTCTTACAGGTGCTGTCTCATATGAAATTAACACCCTCTATCAGTATCCACACTCGAATGCGAGGAACAAATTCGTTTGGGATGCTAGCTCCCTTCTTTGGCGGCTAGGGTTACAGAAAATGAATTTCTCTCTTCACTTTCTCAAAGTGATGGCTCACCCTCTTTATGTGTGTGTGTTAGGGTTATCACCCATATATATATATATATAATTCAGAGAGAGAGAATTTCGGGCCTATATGTCTCTCATAATTTATAAATTAGGTAGTACACGAAAAAATTAAGGAGCGAAGATTATTGTTTTGTTAGTGTTTAATTATTATGTATTATATGCTTGTTGTAATTTTTAAATTGTTAGTTTGTTGTAGTTTTAAAATACTTTTATGATGATGAATATTGTTTATTTGGATTTTAATTTAATTTTAATTTAAATATGTAAATTTAAAAACTAAATAAATAAATTCGGGTTAATCGGATTGGAATCCGAAAAAAACAGGTTAGTAGGGTCGGAACCCAATTATAAAATAGGATATAATCGAATAAAAATATATGGAGAATTTCGAATTATTTAGATCCTGATCGGATTGATCTTAACCGGATCGATCAATGTATACGCCTACACATTAAGATAAGAATTAAGAAGCCACGGAAGGGAAGGAAAAGATATGCAATCACAAAATCATTTATTTCTACGGAATTTAGGTTCGGATTGTCAAACAACGTGCCATTAACTTCAATCATATTATCACTTGGGATTTTTATGTTCACAATATAGGAAACATTGTTAATTTTGTGAAAGGATAGTTTGTAATTATTTTTGATTTGTCAAAAAAATAATATTTCTAATTTGGAAATTTATTTTCAAGATGGAGAGGGACAGGACTCTATTGTTAAAACTTCAATTTTGTCCTTATTATTTAATTTTTCAAAAATTATCAATGCAAACGGCTTTGAATTTAACTGTCAGCGATATTACAAACTATCTTTATTATATTATATTAATTTAGATATCATATAATATTATTTTAAAAATGTAATATATTATTTTAAATATATTATTTTTGTATTTGATATTTAAATTTAATATTTTTAATTATAATTTAATTTGTTAGATTTGATAGAATAAAAGTTATTTTCAAAAATAAAAAGTGTTTGATTTTATTTAAAATGAAAGTATATTATTTATTTTCAATTTAATTTTTTATTGACTTTTAAAGTTAATTGATACATTAATATTTTAATTTAAATTTCCTTCAAAAGTAGCATAAATAACAAACAAATAATTAAAAAAAAGAGGTTTTGTTATATATATATATATATATATATATATATATATATATATATATATATATATATATATATATCAGAAAAATATTTTTTGAGCCCAATAAAATGTTTTGAGAGACTTATTAGAGATGACCCCTCCGGCCTCCCAAAACGAAATGTAGCAAGCATTAAAAACAAATAGGGGAATATTGGCAAATTTACTCATGTCTGCAAAACGGGGCAAATAAAATAAACCCCCAACAAAAAATATACTCTCTTTTTATTACTTTCTAGTACCTAAGGCATAGTAAAAGCTTCAGTTTAGTGCAAAACAAGAAAAATCTGGAAAAAATCATATTGAATAATTTAATTGAGGAAGATATAAAATTAATTAAACAATTAGAAAATTAATACAAGAAATAATAGTACGATTAAGTCCAACAAAAGAAATAAAAAATTTATTAAGTCAAATACAAAATATATAACAATTAGAATTAGTAAAATATAGAATATTTATTGAATTAAAATCTAAAAATCTAGAAACCTTGTCAAATAAATTAGAATAAGATAGAAAAATAATTAAATTTATGGCTTATAATAGGGGTGTGTAAATGGTCGGTTCGGTTTTGGACCGAACCGATAGAATCGAGAACCAAAACCGAATGGTCCGAAATAATTTCGATCGGTTCGGTTCGAATCTCATATTTCCAACAAAATAAATTTATCCAACAAAATAAAAGCAATCAGATACATAAATTTTTTTCATACTAAGTAAATACACATTAAAAATACATTCAACATAGCTTAAAAAGTACACTAAGAAATGTAAATTAAAAAGAATTTACAGCCCATAATTAAAATTTAAAAATACATTTAATGTCCTCCAATTAAAAAAAAAAGCATGCATTTAAATTAATATAACATAACTGTTGATGCATATTTCTCGCAAATTCAACCTCTTAGACTTGCATCCATATAAACGAACAATAATTAAATAAATTCAACTAAATTGTAAAAAAAATAATACAAAAGATTTGAAGTGTAAAAATATTTTACTATATCAACATTAGACTCTAAATGAATTTTTTGAAAATCTGCAAATAAAAAAGTAAATATTAATTTTTTTTATAAAAAATAAGTATATATATAAAACAAAAAGATAAAAATAAGTACATATATAAAACAAGAATGGATGGAATTAAAATAGATATGAGAAATATTAATTCACTGTAAATTTGTATTAGAAAATAAATGTATATGCATGATTGTTAAGATAAGAATGAAATTTGGAGGTCTAGGTATTTTGCTATTTATTAGTATAATAAATGCTCTTTCATGTAAAGTCACATTTGTTCAAAAAATACAACAAAGAGTCACAGAAAATTACTGATCAATACTGTTCTACTTCAAATCACTTTGGCTAGACTAGATAGTAACTGAAATTCATAAAATACGGTTCTAGCAATAATTAAAAATATAAGAAAGCACCACTTGGTATGATATGCCCCACGTATGAACTAAGGACATGTTCTAACGATGTCATAGAAAAGGCAAAGTACATAATAATTAAGGCCTCAAGAAAAACCAGCCATATTAAATCAAATTTCACTGCAGAATTTTGCAGCTGTTGTACCGAGGAAAGAATAATGACAGAAAGAGTTCATTAAAAGGATTTAGCACATGGCCTCTTTCACCGCACATTTAACAAATACATAATTTAAGGATTTTGTATAACAAGTTTTTCAACGTATGAACTAAGGATTTTATACATTAAAATATTCCCTTCTAACGATCTTTTCTGTCAGTCTAAATCTAGAATACACTTACAAAATTGGCAACATGAGCAAATAATTTAAAGAACTAAGAATTTCAGAGACAATAGTAGAAGCTGCTAAACTAAGGCATGGGGAAATGGCCAAGAAAATAGCTATTTTCATTTTTATTTTATTTTAAACCAAACTAATCATAATCATAATTTAAACCAAACTAATCATAATTATAGAAAGATCTATTCACAAACAGCAATGAGAGGGCAATTATTGCCAGCAACTAAAGGCCGGTTATTGCAAGATTGAGTGTCTCTTTGGAATGAAGAAAATGAACATTTGAATTATAAACTCGTGTTAACAAGAGCACAATATATAACCTGTTCAAACATTTCAGACTAGATATAATCTAGTGCTACTCCTGATGGTAAAATGGGGAAGCTCAATAACTGATATATATTTATCTCTAATTTAAAGTATTTGCTGGTAAAAATTAAGCTGAATTCAAACCACAATCAAATATTATAGATCGACTGCAATTACATGAATATTAACAAAGAACTCAGCCATACACTACCCTTCAACTTAGAAATCAAAAACTTCTTCTGATTCAATGATAATTGTATTATTTCTTTTTTTTTAATTATTATTTTTCAGTTGCAATTTACTATATTTTGTGAGCCCATTTAAGTTGGCCAGGGAAAATTATCAGATTATGTTACAGTTAATGATTATGTTAGAGAGCCTTTTTCTTTTATTTGATTTTCTTTACAGGTCCACTAATTGAAGATTAGATTAAAGAAATAGACATCAACCATTTCCTTTTTTTGTGTTTAAACGGAGGAAAATACTTAATTAACAAAAACTGTCGATAGTAAAAGACAAGAGAGAAAAAAGAATATTAACATTAGAGATTAAAAAATCAAAAGAAATGAAGCAATCACAAAAGGATTGCAATATCCACATGAAAATTCTGACTAATACAAATACAAATGTTGGTCATCACTCCCTGAGGATTTGAGTATGTTTTTTTTTTTTTTTCTCTTGGCCGAAAAGTTAAATAGATTGCTTATGGTTTAAATATGATATTTCCTTTCTTGGTCGGAAGTTAAACAAACTGTCTAAAGCATTCAACTTCCATGCATGCACTAAATCCTTGATTATCAGTAAGTATGAAGATTACTCATCAGATAGCATTACCCAGACACAGAAAATAGCATTACCCACTAACTGTGCATTTATCAAGGCTACAAACATCATAAAATAAAGATCAGAGTAGGAAGATACTAACCATTGTTACAAAACTATAGGAAAAATCAAAGAAGAGGAACCAAAGAAGAATCGAAGAAGGGGAGACAAAGAAAGAGGAGGCGGTTGGTAATTAGGGATTTCTGCATCTGTAAGGAAAGGTAAGAATTATATATCCATACAAAATGATGAGTTTTAAAAACTTCGATTGATTTAGTTCCTTAAGTTTTTCAATTTCAAGAACCGAACCTATTAAATCGATTTTATATTTCGGTTCAGAACCGATAGAATCGAAAACTAAACTAATAGAACCAAATAGACCAAAATCAATTTAGTTCGGTTTGGTTTTCAGTTTCGGTTTTGCACACCCCTACATCTTTTATCAAAATTATATTTATGTCCTCATCTTTTGAAAAAATGACATATATCATTTTTTTTATCAAAATGACATATGTCTTTATTTTTTCATAATTACCGTTTTACCCCTAATTTCTCATTTTTAAATCTTTTTCATCATATTTGCACATTTTCAACTCATAAAAGACATTTTCTTTCATTTTAATACTTAAATTCATTTTTTTTTATCAAAATTACAATTTAGACCCTATTTTGACAACTTTTCACTAAATTACGATTTTACCCTCCATTTACTAGATTATTCCATAATTCAAACTTTACCCTTCTTAACCACACTTTCATTATCTTTTGACCATTTTGCCCGTAATACCCATTTAATTTTATTTCTTCCATTTTTAATTCGAAATTCTCATATTTACTCATCATTTACCATTTTCTTCCATTTCTTATCATACTATTATTACTGTTTTAGTTTCTCCCTTAGTAATATATAAGGGAACAAAACCCTCGAATCGTATATGCGGGACATGGATCCCCCAGGTCCAAATCTGTATACTTCTCATTTCTCTTTTTATTTTCTCATCCTTTTTATTCTTTTCTTAGTTTCATGATGTGAGATCGCCTTTGGTCTACTATTACGAGTCACCATGACTCGCTACCATAACAAATATCCCTATGGCTAATTAATTATATCATGTACCTATGGTTTCGCTTCTAAATACTACAGACAACTATTCTCATATCAATCACATAAAGTAAGCATTATATTCACATATTTTTTCATTCTCACATCATATATCACTTAAATTCCACACACTAAATATCATTTTTATTTATTCATCATGTAACTTCATTACCATACATTAAATCATCATAATCACATGAAATTGCTCAGATTTACCATTCGGCCATACATGCTTATATGCCTTTTATGAAACTTTTCATGTCATATGTAATTCTCATCATGTTCTTTAAGTCTAAATTTCATATATTTTTCATTATTTCATCATTTCCATAAATTATGCTTTCAAAATACCATGGCATACCATTTGGTCTCCATTAGTCCACTTACATACATTTTCATTTAATTCAGAAAACCCATTCTAACTATGTTATTTGTGCATATTAAAGATTATTTTAACCTTAGATCAATTTAATTCTTTACGTAACCTTAATTTCATATACTTAAATAAATGGTTACATAATTAATGTACTATTTCTAACCATAGTTTCATGCTTTTAACATCATATGTCTCATTAATTATCATATAATTTACATGAAATTACCATAAGTTTGAATTAAGGTTCACTTTACACAATTTTTCCTTAAGTGACATAATATGTTTTTAAAATAATTAAACACTTTTATTTATTCTTTTATACAATTTTTCAAGCCAATTCATTTCTTTGACATTCAATTTCATTATTCTACCATTAATTTGAATTTAGACATAATATACACTATAAACCCTAAATTGCATAAATTAGGTTTTTAATGAAATTAACTAGTTAGGTATACACGTACCTTAATTCACTTGATTTCCTTCACTTTTTCATTTCTTTCCCTTTTTATTTTCCTCTTTCTTTCTCATCCATTTGTTCTTCACCTAAATCGAAATGGACATAATATATACTTATGAAATTCTCTTTAATTTTCCATCCAAAATCATAAGAAAACACAAATCTAATAAATTTCCTAATTAATTCTAACAAAAGCATATAAATTTACTTACTTAGTGGATTTTTTCTCACTAAAATCCCTTACTTTTCCAACTTTATTTTGCTTCAAAATTGTTTCTTAGGTTGAAAGGATAACATATTTGAAATCTACATGAAATTTGAGGTAGGATAATGGTAGGGTTGAAGAGCTTGAAGAAAATTATGGTGGAGAAAACCTAGAAAAGGAGAATTCGACCACTAATGGTGGTTAGGGAACATGACTAAAATTTGGAGAGGTTTGGGAAGCTTTCTCCACTCCTTTATTTTTTCTTTTTGTGCTTTTAGATGGATGGCTTAGATTAAGTCACTTACTATTTAATCTAATGATTTATATTTAACCACTTGTTATCATCACATTGGCTACTTATTTTAATTATTATTTTATCAAAAAATAATTTTTAAATATTAACTGAGCTATATTTAAAATTTTGAGTCAATTTGACTTTATTTCGATATAATTCTAACTTCGAAGGTAAAATTTATCGATCTGAAATTTAAAAATTCAAAGTTGTCAGAAAAAAAATATTTTTTAGATTCAAATATTAATTGGAATTATTTAAATAAATTCATACAAATATAATAAATTTTAAAGGTTTGTGAAATATTTTTAAACCAATCAAAGTTTGGTCAAACCCTATTTCTAGAAATTTTTTTCTCTATCTATTTTTAAGGCCAAATTTACCTCAATTTAACCTAAAATTATACCATCAGACTCATAATAAATTATAATTTCCAATGGTGATGAAAAGTTTTCTCGAGCCCTGGGTGGTATTATTTATCTCGATGTTAATATTCATCCTAAAAAGTATAATTCCGATGATTCGGATAGTGAGGACATCACATATCTTCCCTACTAATTAAAAATTTTATCCTCAAAATTTATCTAGATTGAAAAATTAGAGATATTATTATCTCATCATTTCTTCTAGCCCCCACGTTGCTTCCTCGATATTGTGGCAAGTCCAGATTTGTTTCTCAATTATCTAACTTTCTTGGCAATGATTCTAACTGGTTCCTCATCATATGATAAATAAGGTCTTAATTGCACTTCTTTAGGATTGATAATATGTGCTGGATAAGATCGGTATCACTATAACATCGAAACATAAAAAGCATCATGAATCCTTTCTAGCTCAGGTGGTAACTTTAATATATAGGCTATTAGTCCCATGTGTTGTATCACTTTATATGGACCAATATACCTAAGTGATGAGAAACCCTAGGATCATAAAAGAATCCTAAACCCTAATCAATTTAAGTATTCATGTACTTAACTTTGCAATCTGAATAATAGATACTTTAAACCTTAATCCTAAAGGAAATTAAAACCTAAAGCAGAAAATATAGGAGAATAGAGCTACACAAGATATACTTGAATAACCCTAATTATTGAAACAATATCAAAGTAATAACAGTCACCTTGAAAGATACAATTCATGTAGGAATCAACTCAATGTCATTAATCAATGGCTAACTAGCCATTAACTTATAGCAAATAGAGTTTATATAGATAGAAAATTAACCTAGAGTTATTAGGATAATATACTAGGTTAATTAACCTTTAATCTTACCTAAAATAGAATAAATTAAACAATTTAAGACCAAAAGAATAGGCTATCCTATAAGGCCTAATTCTCGACCCTAAAACTAATCACACATAGTTTTAAATAAGTTTTAATAAGGCCCAAAATAAGCCCAGCTTAATTAGCCCATAACTTAAGCATTACATATGCAATACACATGTTATGTGTCACATGAAATGCATATACACGTGACATATGCTTGACATATGACTTTGCACATGTCAAAGGCATATGTTTGGCACATTTCAAATGCACATGTTTTACATATGACATGTCACATAACTTGCATATGCCAACTTGCTTCTTCAAGAAAATTGGCCTAAGACTTCTCTTCATGGTCCATCTTGATTCCAAGCATGTGTACCATCTTTAAGCCCTTTTGAACTCTCTAACATTGCTCTCTATTAATCCATACTTGCCATTGCAATTAAGGTCTTGGGCGTGAAGGGTGTTGCGCTCATAATAGAAAGCTTCTTCCTCAATGAACGATTGCATAAATGTTTGCAACTTCTTCTTGATTATCTTGGCCTACTCCTTGTAATTGGTCCATTCGAAAACTTTAATGGATCCTTCTATTTGTCCACATGTTTGTCTACATGTTTAAGGATATATGATGCCCTATTTCCTCAAAAAGATTCATCCATGAATCTATATCCATATCAAAAGGAGATAAATCAGAGACATTAAAAGTAGCAGATACTTGATACTCACTAGGTAGATCAATCTTATATGCATTGTCATTGATCTTTTCTATAACTTGAAAAAGGTTCATCTCCTCTTATATTGAGCTTATTCTTTTTATGATTTGGGAACCTCTCTTTCCTCAAGTGAACCCAAACCCAATTGCTTGGTTCAAACAACATCTTTTTATGGCCTTTGTTGGCTTGATTAGCATAAGTTTTGTTCCTTTTTTCAATTTGAATATGAATTTTATCATGAATAGAACTAATAATTTAGCCTTTTTTTGTCCATCTAAATTAGATATCTCATGCAAAGGTAAAAGTGTTAAATCTAAAGGAGTTAAAGGATTAAAACCATAAACAACTTCAAATGGAGAAAAACCTATAGAAAAATGAATAGTATAATTATAAGCAAATTCAATCAATGGTATACATTCTTCCCATTTTTTAAAATTTTTACCAATAACTGTACGCAATAATGTTCTTAAAATTTGATTAACTACTTCAGTTTATCCATCAATTTTAGGATGACAAATAGTTAAAAACAACAATTTAGTCCCTAACTTTACCCTTAAAGTTTTCCAAAAGTAGCTTGAGAACTTTACGTCTCTATTAGACACAACTATTCTAGGTATGCCATGCAAACTTACAACATCCCTAAAGAACAAATTAATAACATTTGTAGCATCATCAGTTTTATGGTAAGGAATGAAATGTGCCATCTTGCTAAACCTATCAACTATAACAAATATGCTATCTCTACCCATTTTGGTCCTAGGTAAACCTAACACAAAATCCATAGATATGTCAATCCAAGGTTTATTAGGAATAGGCAAAGGAGTATATTGATAATGATGATTTATATGATGTTTTTAATATGTTTTTAGGTGTTTAATTAAGTTAATTTTGTGTTAATTAGGTTAGATTTAAGTTTAATTGGTTAATTTTATGTTTTTGGAGTTAATTGTAAATTTTGGTGTTTTTCAGGGTTAATTTGCAAGAAAAAAGACTTAATTGTAAAAAGGCAAGAAGATTTGGGCCAAAATTATAAAATTGGAGAATTCATGTTAAGATATTATCGTGAAGTCCAGAAGACAAACACGTGGCCACGTGAAGGAATGAAGGATGAAGACCCATGGCCACGTGAAAGACATTTGATGAAAAACAAGAGAAACACGTGACCACTTGTGAAACAAGGGTAGTCCACACGTGACCATGTGTGAGGAAGAACTAAAGGGACACGTGACCACATGTGGAATTACACTAGCACACACGTGGCCATGTGCTCAATCTCCCATGCAATGAAGGATTTGTGATCTTCTCCAATTCAAGAAGGATTCTTTTTCTACTCCAATTTGGGAAGTTTGGAAGGCTTCTATAATATCTTTTGCCTATAAATAGACAACTCTAACACCAAAAAAAGGAGATAAATTAGGGAATAAAATCAATTAGGGAATTAGAGATAAATTAGGGATTAGAAGGGATTAATTGTTTTAGTTTTAGTTTTACTTATTTTTTCTAGTTTTTCTGTTTTTAGTTTTCTTTTCAATTTTGTTTAAGTTTTTCAACTTTGTTTTAGTTGTTAACTATGTTTAGGAAGTGGTTTTTCTTCTTTTGCTAATAGATTTTTGAATTCTTATATTTTCGTTGTTATGACTTTATTTTGAGCTTAATTTTCAATATCGGTTAATTATTTCTTGGTTTTAAGCATATTCTTATCTTTGATTATGTTGAGATTGATTATTGGTTTATTGAATAAATAACTAAAAATTGGTTTTGACATAGTTAATGATTTGCATGTTCTTGGATTAATTCTTTAATGTTTATGCATGATTATTATCCGAAATATGAGATGATTATGTGTTAATTTTATTGGTTAATACTAAGAGAGGAAGAACTAAGAATGAATTGGAGTTGAATCACTTGAGAAAGGCTTCAATGAATATTTAGGAAGTTAAAACTAGATTTTCATGCTAAGTATTAGATTTTTCTATGAGTTTAATACTAAGAATGATATACTTGAATAAAGATATCTTGCTTTATTACTAGTTTTTCCGTAATCACTGGTGTTTCTATTGAATTTAAGTCATTGCAATGAAAGTTAAGGTGGATAGTTCCTTTAGCAAGAGAATTTTAGTTATTGTTTTGTTTTTAATTCATGTTTTAGCTTTTATTTTGTTTAATTGTTTATTTTGTTTAATTTTTACCTTTAAATAAAAAATATTTGGGAAACAATCTCGAATTAATTTAATTCATACATATATATTATTCTTAGCAATCCATGTTCCCTTGGGTACGATATTTGGGGTCTTAATCTATATTTTCCTGTATTACTAGCCGATCTAGTACACTTGCTAGACACCGGTCAAGTTTTTGGCGCCGTTGCCGAGGAACAACATGTTGTTTGTTTAATATCTTTTGTTGAGTTAGTCTGAGATTTTATTTTTATTTTGTTTTTAATTTGGTGATTATTCTTTGCAGGAACAATTCTAAACATCTTTCAAGATGATGCAAGTTGAGGTCCAAGATTATGAATTGTTTCATTTGGAACAACGAATGAATAATCTACTAAAAGAAACAGAGGAGATAGAACGATTGCGTGCACAATCACAAAATCCTTATTCATCACCATCCATTGCTGAAGAATCTTATTCTCTTTGGATTTTGAGAGCACAAATGGAAGAATTGAAAAGAGAGAATCAAGAACTACAATACTTAAAAGAGGCTTGTATCTTCGAGAATCAACGTCTTCATAACCAGCTTATATGTAAGGATGAGCAATTTAGGGCTGAAACAGAAAAATGGAGGACCACACAAGAAGCTATTCTCTCCAAAATCGAAAATGTTTATGACTTTCTTATAAGAAAGGAAAGGGAATTTTATGCTGAAAAAGAGGAGTTGGAGGCTACATTAAGGGTTCAAGAGGAAAAGTTTAGAATTCAAGAAGAGAAAATAAGGACTCAAGAGGAGACAATTAAAAGTCAAGAAAATTTCTTATGGGATAAAGAGCATGGAATTGAAAAGTTAGAATCTAAGCTAGAACTTTTGAGCACTCAAGGTGATGGTGGTAAGGAAAAGGAACCAAATTATTCATTTATAGAGGATAAAGAACAAGAGGAACAATTCATATTTGAGGATAAGTCATGTGTTTATTTAGAAGGTGTAGGATCTTTTGTAGAGAATCTATCACCAAAGGAGCAAGAAGGAAAAATTCTAAAGTGGAAACACCAAGTTCAGTCTGCTTGAAGGATTTATTTAGGCTAGAAGAGCCGGTAGAATTCGTGATAAATGAGCCAAAGGATGAGTCATATTTTATTGAAGATATGGAGTTGCCAGCTTTGATAAACTATGACAAGTTTCTTCTACTAATGGGAGAAAATGAGCAGCAAAGTCCAGAGAGACCTATATTTGGATCACAAGCTCGACCTCCCGAGAGTAACAAGAGTCGAGCTGGGACTTAATAAACCAGAACTTCTTCTCTAACTCTTCTCTTTAAATTTTCATCTATTTTTTATGTTTTGCATGTTATTTGTTTTGCTATTGTTTTTTTTATTTTTTTTAGTTTAAGGTTTATTACATGTTTGCTAGTTGTTTGTGTCTTTTAATTCATGAGTTTAAGATATGGGTTCGAACAAAAAGCTACTTCTAATGATTTTTATGCTTCATGATTAAATTTGGATTAGTAAGTGCTTTTAAAGGAATTAAAGACTAATATGATTTTTGAGATAAGTGAAATTGAAATTATAAAAGATTTATGAGTTGGTTAGATGTGAGTATGATTTTAATTGCATAAAGCTTTATGAACTTTGCATATGTTGAGTTATGAGTGGACTTCAAATGGAATTTAATTAATTGATAGATGTGCATATTATTGGCATAATTCAATTGGAGCTTGATAAGAAAGAAAAGGCTTAATTGAGTGAGAATGAGTGGAGTTGTAATTGGTTCATATGGTTCAAAAATCAAAATTGATGGAATTTTAACAAATAATGATTCAATTCTTGGTTTACATGAGTGAAGGAGTATTATTGTTAGTAGGATTAATTAAAACGAATTAAGATGAAAGAAAACTAATTTTGTGCTTTAATATGCAGGAACATAAAGCTCGAGAATGCAGCAGGTATATCCACCCATGCCCACGTGAAGGAATCAAGCCAGTCAATACGTGGCCACGCGTGAAGGTGCTGAAGCTAGAATTTTACTAAAACACAACCAAAACAGCAAGCTGCTTCACCCGTGCCCACGTGTTCATACAGATATATCGACCCGTGCCCACGTATGAAGCTCCTGCCTTTCCCCACGATGCCACACACAGCCACATGACTCCCTCACCAAAAAGTTGTGTGGCCACGCATAAGGCAACTATTTCGCCCCATCAAAAATCGCTTGCCCACATCCTCCATTTCCAAAGGCTCATGCATGCCCACATGAATAGATGTTTGCCTGGCAGTAGTTCTTTGCGTGCCCACGTGATAATCTTCCAAAGGCTCATGCATGCCCACGTGAATGGATGTTTGCCTGGCAGTAGTTCTTTGCGTGCCCACGTGTGATTCCACTTACATCCACACGTGGCCATGTGTGAGGGCACTGCCTCCATTGTAAATGCCCACGGTATTTATCTTCTTTCTTCCCTTAAATTTGTCATTTTCTTTAATTTTACCACTCCCCTCACTCATACATCACTCACCACACCTTCACACACTCCCATTATACCACTCACTCACTCAAGCACACACCTCAAAGTTTAACTCCATTTTTTTCATTATTTCCATCCTTGTTGATTCAAGTAAGCACACTATCACTTGTTCAATATTGCACTTTACACATGTTTATTTTTTTGCATTGTTATTGAATAACTAAGTGCTGATATGATTGCTAAAGATTTGATTGGTTTCAGGGATTCAAAATAAGGTTTTGTATAGAAAATTTTTTCATGAGTTCCTCGTTGCTTCAAAGCTTCGAGGGGTGTGATGGAATATGACATGGTATGAATGTGATGATGGCACAGCGGAAAAACAAAAATTTTTATCATACATGCCATATAATTCCATGACAAGAATCGAAACATGCAATTTTAGAGTTTTAAACTTACAACTTTAGATGCCTTTAAAACTTGATTTTGATGATGACCAGCAACCAAGAAGGATATGTCCACCTTAGATCTTCACCACCAATGCCAAGGAACAGCCTTTACGCCACTCCCTCTATTCTCACACACACACTTGCAAAGATGGCTTAAAATCAAGAGTGCTAGCTCTATGATTGTGTATTCGACAATGGGAATGATTTGAAGCCACAAGATCTGATCTTGTTCTTCCTTTAGGTTACTGTTTCAGCCCGAGAACACAAGAGAACAAGAAAGATTTCTTTCCCCTTGAGTATTTCGGCCAAGAGAGAAAAATAGCAAAAACAGCATCCAAGTTATTCATTTAATTCATTAATATATATCACTAATTTAGGTCAAGTGTGAGTGCCGTAAATTAAGTGTTAATTTCAGCCTCCATCACTTCCTAATTAAGAGATATATCCTAATTTAAATTCCATTAGAATTTAAATTCAAATGGCATTAGTCATTTAATCAAAACAAACTTACTTATTTAAGGTAAAATAAGTTGCCGAATTCAACTAGTATTTTAGTTTGAATTTTGGCTACTTTAATTTCCTCTCAAGTATTATATTTTGATTAAATACAAATTAGGATTTAATACTCAATTAACTTAATTATACATAGATAATTAATCAATTGAAATTAAACCTAGCACATGCCAACAAATTTCTCTCGTGACCAACATATTTGCCTAAAACAGCTAGCTGTTTTAGGCAAAATCGTGGCTTAACAGTTTTGCCTAAAACAGCTAGCTGTTTTAGGCAAAATCGTACCTTGACAGTTTTGCCTAAAACAGCCAAAAAAACTGTTTTTACAAATTTGCCTAAAACATTTACCCATTTTATGCATTAATTTGACTTTAAATAAAAGTCCAAATTAATTCCCAATACACAATTTAAATATTTTAAGCCCAATGCTTTGTGTGCGATCCTATAGGTCCATTTAATGTTGGCAATGAATTAATAAATTAATTCAAAGGCTATATATATTCTCTAGCAAGATATTATAGCATTCCAAATTAAATGAAAATGCATATGGCATTTAGTGATCTAATGCAATTTTGCATAGTCCCTTACCCATAAATATCAGAATTAATATAAGGCATGGAACCAGTCATCCTTATATATATTAATTCCTTTCTTGATATTCCAGTGACACTGAACTCTCAGATAAATAATGATTACTCATTATTTCATCTCGGTATGGCCATACACTTCTCAGTTCACTGATCAAGTGGCCGATGATATTTTATCTCTTATTGAGAGGGGTAATCCCTTCACTTCTCTCATGCTCTCTAACATGAATTAATGCATACCCAATCATACCCGTACTTGTCACTCTGTTACGAGCACGTTAGGTGTATGTCAAAGTACACAGTAATTCATAAAGAGTTTCATAGAGATTTCAGGTCTAAGAACTCCGATACAAAACTTGCATATGAGAAACACTTATGACTTGTACCATGTAGTGTTCTCATGAGCGGATCGTATCCAGATACCATGTTCTTTAACATGTATCTATGATCTCTGATTGACACTCTTGTCCTAATGATCCGTAAGACAGAACTCATAATATCAGAGAGAGCATACTAGTCTTAATTCATTGTTATTCCCATAACAATGACTGACTAGGGATATTTAGAATGAAGTCTCATTTGTTTCAAGGTCTTACAACCATGTGCCTCACACATGATAACTTAAACCGAAACGACATTCTTGGATAGTTTTATCAATTGATATGCACAGGAATACAAAAGATAAAACTAATGCCTCATTTTATTAATTTCAAGTGTTTCGTTACAATGCATTGGGGCTAGGGCTTACACTAACAGGGTGCTGCCCCTCAGGAACCCCGTAAGGGGCGTCGCCCCTTAACCTCGCCTGCTAACTAGCTAGCGGACCGCCGTGTTATCTAATCCTAGCGCCTTAAATATTATTCAAGTCATTATTTGCAATTTTGTTACATCATTTTTTTATATACATTCAATTGAGCATATTATGGATGACTTGATTTTCATTAATATCTTTATGATGCATGGCATGGTTAATTGAGACTCTTGTGATAAAACATGTTGCACTTCATTTCTTACCCAAGCACACACCTTTCCACTAAGGCACACACACTTAGTTTTTCATTTGCATGATGTACTTGATGAGTTTAATTCAAATAAATTGGCATAGGTTTTATTAGTGTTGAATATAAGTTTGCTTTGAGATTGATTTTCAGTTGTGCATTGCACTTACTCTTAGCTACTTATTGCTTGACATTGAACTTCATTGTGGCTTCATATAGGTTGAGTTTGTATTTGAATTGGCTTATTTTCTTTTGTGCTTACCATGACCAATTAAAATCTTTCTCTTCCTTTTATTTAAGCCTAACCATCACCAATTATCTTTACACTTGAGATTATGCATTCATACACTATCCACCTTGTCACTTATGGATAGGAAACAATACGCACTTAAGTAAGTTTGGCCTAGTTACATTTCTTTGCTTAGTTACTATGATTATTAAGTCTTGTTTATTGCACTACATTGGGTTTATAGGCATGTTTGCTTGTTAACTTAATTCCATTGACCTCTTGCCTTCTTTTTGACTTGATTATGGTTCTAAGTGTGGTGAGCTTACATTTTTTCTTGGTCACTAACTTGTTTCTCAAAAGTGATGAAGTGTGCTAAAATTTTCCATACTTTGCTGAGGACAACAAGATTTTAAAGAGGGGGATAGAGCTCAGCTGAGCTAAAAAATTGAAGATACAACTAAGGGAGTTTTTCTTACCTTACTCATTTTCTTACTCATGAATTATGTGAATTATTTTGTTTTAGTCATTTTTGTTTTTGCTTTAGTTGTTTAGTTTAGGTTTTAGTTTGCATGTTTAGTTTTTATTTTTCATGTTAGTTTAGTTAATTCATTTATCATATATTGTACATTTAACTTAGTTCACCCTAGTTTTTTCTCAAAAATTGAACATTTTGAACTTGAATTTAGAATGTGCAATGTTTAAAATTCTTGTTTAGCATTAGAACAAGCATGTTGTTTAATGAATTTCTAGCTAGTTTAACATTCAATTTGACTTATATTTGTTAGTTTCTACATTTTTGAGCACTAAAGACCAGTTTTTGAACTTAAAGAAAATTAATACATTGAAATAGTTAAGTAAGGAATTTTAGAACACTAGAACCTTCCTCATCACCCTTCAAAGCATAAAAGCAACTCAAAATAACTTGGAAAGTGATCTAGGCAATATTTTTATTGTTAAGCCATATTTTAACTTATTTTCCTACCCTATGTGCATATTTATCCTTTGTTAGCCATGTTGAGCCTAATGAGGTATGCTTAATGCATGCCATATTTATTTTTCTTGTTACACTTATTTATTTTACCATATAACCTAAAAACCTTTTATCTTCCCTTCTAGAATTGGTCACTCTAGGATTGGATGGATTAATGGGAATTGAGTATCTTTATGAGTGTAGTAAGATAATTTTGAATTTTATTATCAAGAGCTATTGTTGAAGTCAAAGAAATAATGAATTGTTACCTTGTTGTTACCCATGTTATATTATTGTATTGCCAACATCAAAGCTAGTGAAAAAAATGAAAAAAAAAGTGAAAAAAGAAAAAGAAAAAAAAAGAAAAGAGAAAAAAAAGAGAAATAAAGCTAGCATGTATGGTAAAATCTTAAGTGTGGGGTAGTTACAAGGAAAAACGGTTATGACTTCTTGAAATGGGATGACTTGTGAATGTAAGAGACTTTTAATTATTATTTCTCTCTTATAAGAGCTTTGAATTGTGAAGGGTTGGGAAATTTTGGCTAAGTTCTTTATTGATTAAGTTAATGGAATGAAATTTGTGAATTATTAGTCTATTTTATCTTAGAGTGGCTATTCTTATTGTTGATATTTTATCCATTCTTTGATAACCAATACCTTAGCCCTATTACAACCTTTAAAAGACCTAAGTGATTCTAAGTTTTGTTTTTGAGTTGTTTAGTGGAGATGACCTTCGGGTTCCGGTGCTAAAGGAGAGGCCTATGGTGTTTCTAAAGTTTCAAGCACGAAACCATTTGTATACTCATGTATACATTCATTCTAAACTTGACTATGAATTTACATTGGTGTTGCACACATACAAGGAAACTAACTTATATTGTCTTGGTTGAATTTATTCTAGTTGAAGATTTTATTAAATGCTCTTGTTAATTGCTAAGTTTGATTTTGAAATGCATGATTCTTTATTGAAGTTTGATTATTTTGAGAAGTTGGATTGTTCTAATTTGTTCGAGGGCGAGCAAAGTTTATATATAATCCATGTGGTTTAACTTTAGATTTAGCCTGCCTACATGAAATGCATTTCCCTTCGCATATGAGGCCAATACAAATGTTCATGTAATACATCTAAAGTTTTGAGCATACCAAAGTGTCCCATTAAACCCCCATAATATGCTTCACATGCAAGCAATTCTTTTAAAGAACATACAGGCACACATAATTTTCCTTCCTTAAATAAGTATCCATTATGCCTATATAATTTATGAAATACAACATGCTCACATGCATTAAATGAAGGGATATCACATGGCATATACAAGAAGATCATGCAGTGGAAAAAGTAAAAATATTGATCATTTATGCCAAGCAATATACGACATAGAATCAAAACATGCAATTTTAGAGTTTTAAGAAACTTACAAGCTTGGATGCTCTTCAAAACTTTGATTTTGCAATGGCAAATGTATAAGATAGACTTATACACTTTAGATTTGGAACACCAATGCCAAAGGAGTAGCCTTTACGCTACACCACTCTATGCTCACACACACACTTGCAAAGATAACTTAAAATCAAGAGTGCTAGCTTTATGATTGTGTATTTGGCAATGGGAATGGTTTGAAGCCATAAGATTTGATCTTGTTCTTCTTTTAAGTTGCACTTGCTGTCCAAGAACACAAGAGATCAAGAAACAATTCTATCTCTTGTTGAACTCGGCAATAAGAGAGTGAAAACCAAAAAAAGGGCAAAAACTTATTTTTTCTTTTCATACATTAATATATATATTCCTTTTTTAGGTCAAGTGTGAATGCTGAAATCTACTATAATTAAGTAGTAATTTTAGCCTCCATCACTTCCTAATTAAGGGATATATCTTAATTCAAATTCTATTAGAATTCAAATTCAAATGGCATTAGTCATTTAATCAAAATGCATCACTTGCTTAAGATTTAATATGTGCTGAATTCAACTAGAAAACTAGCTTGAATTTTGGCCACATTAATTCCCTCTTAAGTATTATATTTTGATTAAATACAATTTAGGATTTAATACTCAATTAACTTAATTAATCCAAGTTAATTAATTAATTAAAATTAAATCTAGCACATGCCAATAAATCTCTCTCGTGCACCAACTGTTTGACATTTTTGCCTAGCTGTTTTAGGCCAAAAACCTGTTTAACAGATTTGCCTTAAACAGCTAGCTATTTAAGGCAAAATCGGAGCTGAACAGATTTGCCTAAAATAGCTAGCTATTTAAGGCAAAAATCTGTTTACCCATTGTATACATTAATTTGACTTTAAATAAAAGACCAAATTAATTTCCAATACACTATTTAAATATTTTAAGCCTAATGCTTTGTGTGCAATCCTATAGGTCCATTTAATATTGGCAATGAATTAATAAATTAATTCAAAGGCTATATATATTCTCTAGCAAGATATTATAGCATTCCAAATTAAATGAAAATGCAAATGGCATTTAGTGACCAAATGCAATTTTGCATAGTCCCTTACCCTTAAATATTAGAATTAATATAAGGCATGGAACTAGTCATCCTTATATATATTAATTCCTTTCTTGATATTCCAGTGACACTGAACACTCAGATAAATAATGATTACTCATTATTTCATCTCGGTATGGCCATATACTTCTCAGTTCACTGATCAAGTGGCTGATGATATTTTCTCTCTTATCGAGTTGGATAATCTCTTCACTGTCTTATGCTCTCTAACATGGATCTTTACATACCCAAGCATACCCATACTTGTCACCCTGTTACGAGCACGTTAGGTGTATGTCAAAGTACACAGTAATTCATAAAGAGTTTCATAGAGATTTTCTTGAACATGAGAAACACTTATGACTTGTACCATGTAGTTTCTCATAAACGGATCGAATCCAGATACCATGTTCTAAACATGTATCTATGATCTCTGATTGACACTCCAGTCCTTATGATTTGTAAGACAGAACTCAAATTATCAGAGAGAGCATACTAGTCTTAATTCATTTGTTATTCCCATAACAATGATTGACTAGGGATATTTAGAATGAAGTTTCATTTGTTTCAAGGTCTTAGAACCATGTGCCTCACACATGATAACTTAAAATGAAACAATATTCTTGGATAGTTCTATCAATTGATATGCACAGGAATACAATAGATAAAATAAATGCCTCATTTATTAACTTAAGTGTTTTATAACAATGCATTGGGGCTAGGGCTTACACTAACATTAAACACATTACCAAAATCAGAATCAGTAGCATACATATGCTTAATATACTCAAATCCTAACAATTTATAACTTAAGGTAGAGATTAAGGAATACCTTATTGAAAGTGCATCAACTACCACATTGTTTTTACCTTTCTTTTAATGGATCACATAAAGAAATACATCCATGAATTCCATCCATTTTGAATGTCATTTGTTGAGCTTGCTTTGAGAGTTCAAGTGTTTGAGTGATTCATGATTAGTATAGATCATAAACTCTCTTGGTAATAGATTATATTGCCAAACCTCCAAAGTCCTCACCAAAGCATAGAACTCCTTGTCATAGGTTAAATATCTCAATTAATCTCCACTAAGCTTTTCACTGAAATATGCAAATGGCTTCTTATCCCAAAAGCATCACTTTCAATTTCAAAAGCTTTATCACAATCAGGCAAACTTAAAGTAGGAACAGTACATAACTTTTCCTTAAGCAACTTAAAAGCATTTTCCTAAATCTTACTCCACTCAAAAGGCATATTGTTTTTAACAATTTCAGTTAATGGAGTAGCAACTATACTAAAGTCCTTCACAAATCGCCTATAAAAACTAGCAAGTCCATGAAAACTCCTAACCTCACTAACTGATTTAGGTGTAGTCCACTCTTGAATGACTTTAACCTTTTCATCATCCACTTCTATACCTTTAACTGAAACCACAAATCTTAAGAATTCCAGTTTATCACTACAAAAGGTACATTTATTCACATTGGCATACAACTTTTCATTCCTTAATACTTTTAGAACAACCCTAATATGATTTATATGCTCATCTAAAGACCTACTATAAATGGGTATATCATCAAAATAGATAACTACAAATTTGTCAAACAAATCACACAATACATGGTTTATTAATCTCATAAAAGTGTTGGAAGCATTAGTTAAGCCAAAAGCCATAACTAACCATTCATACAAACCATACCTCATTTTAAAAGTTATTTTCTATTCATCTCCTAATTTCATCCTAACTTGATAATATCCACTCTTAAGATCTATTTTAGTAAAATAACATGTACCATGTAGTTCATCTAACATATCATCAAGTCTAGGAATAGGAGTCCATACTTTATAGTGATTTTTTTATTACATGACAATCGACACACATTCTCCAAATCCTATCCTTTTTTGACATAAGTAACACGGGAACAACACAAGGACTAAGACCCTTTCTTATTTACCCTCTTTCCAATAGTTCATCAACTTGCCTTTGAAGTTCCTTTGTCCTTTCATGATCACTTCTATAAGATGGCCGATTTGGAATGGTTGCTTTTGGAATGAATTCAACCTAATGCTTAATCCCTTTCAAAGGTGATAATCTTTATGGAATCTTTTCGAAAAAGATATCATCAAATTCCTACAATAAAAAAATAACATCACTAGGCAAATTCGGGTTATGGTTAGTCAAATTTAGGAAGTTTTCTTTGAATCAAAGTACCAAGAGAAATTTTGACTCAATAGCTCTCTTGATATCCTTTTCTTTTGCATAAAATGAATATTGTTTTCTCTCTCTGCCTTTTATCGTGCTCACGATAGGTATCATGCTTGTGATAGAAGACCTTCCATCGTTACTTTTTCCTTATATGCAACTTTCTTTCTTTTTCTCACCCACACAGTCACTCACCATTGGGCTATATTCTTTTTTTTTCTTTCTTGGCCTCTTTTCTCTCTTTTTCTTTTGCCTTTTTAGCCTGGCCACCCTTTTTCCCCTCAAGTGAATTTTAAAGTTTCAATTATTCCTCATGCACTTCTTTTAGTGTCAAATGGGCTAGAGTAATACTTTGTCTATTCATCTTAAATGAATACCTATTCTTGTACCCATCATGTATGGCTCTCATATCAAATTGCCAAAATTTCCCAAGTAATATATGCCTAACATGCATAGGCACAACATCACAAATCATCTTATCATAATATTTACCAATTGAAAAATCAATAATAACCTATTTTGTCACCTTCACTTCTCTACAATCATTCAACATTATAGCTTATACGATGTAGGGTGTCTCATTCATTTTAATCTTTGCTTGTTAACTAGTGTAGTATTAGCAACATTAGTATAACTACCCCCATCAATGATTAAACTACACACCTTATTATGCACCTTACATCTAATATGAAAAATATTCTCTCTTTGATCAACATCTTACTCTTTATTAAATTGCAAATTCAAAGCATGTGTAACTACCAATTAGCACCTGAAAATTCTCCATTTCTCCTCTTATTTTTATTCAATTTAGACCACCACACTAGTGCATAATTGGAAAACTCTATAGCAGCTAATCCAACCATTTTATCTTTAGAGTAGTTATGGCATTCAAAAATTATCTCTACTTTCCTTTCCCACTCTAAATATTCTTCAGCATTATTTTTATCTTTGAAGGGTGGAATATTAATCTTGATGGCATTCATGTTGCTATCCTTTCTTTATTCTCTCTTTCCTATTTCCCTTGCTTAATGAACTTTTTCCTCTTTTTCCAAATCATCAAGCTTAATATCCATATTATCAGTAGTCCATCTACCTCTCTTTGCTATCCTTCTAGAATTACCAGCCATGATCACTTCTAACCTCTCTAAACTATCATTTACACTTCCCACATCCTATATAAACTTCTCAAAAGTTCCCTACATTGCCTACACTGAATAAGTTACTTCTCCAAGGGATATTCCCTTCTTATTAAATTCTTTAGTCATTATGTATACTTGCAAAAGTGTTAGATAAAGCCTCACAAACACTTCCTCTCATGTTTACACTCAAATTATATCACTTCTCTCGTGTTTCACATAATAAAGGCTTTTACCCTCTTGAATGTCCTTGCACTTTCTTACCTTTTTTCACTCTTGTTCTCAACTATAGAGTTATTCTTCAAAATCAAAATGTAATTCAAGCAAATCTTATGTAAAAAATATAAGAAAGCTTAGTGAAATTAAGAAAATAAGGTAGCACACAAATTTAAAGGTACAAACACCTCTGTAATGAGTGTGACAGTAAATATTATTATAAAATGTCATGAGCACAACAGACACAAAAAGTCAAAAAAAATTCAAGAACGTATTTTCAAAATATTACACACTTGATATAGAAAAGTTTATAACCAATTTTTGTGTACAAATGAGCAATAAGAAATAAATTATCACATAATCAATGTTTGCAGAAGCAAAAGCAAGCAATTAAATAAAAGAAAGCTAAGAATGAAAAGAAAGACGAGATTGAAACTAACTATAATGGATTTGGCTCCTTGTAAGAATCACCAAACTAGAGTCCTCAATAATCTAAATCGACCCACGCTAGCTTTAACTAGTTTTGAAAAGAAAAATAAAAGATCATGTTGGATTGCAAGTCCTTTCAACTTTTATTTTAACTGAATTTTTGATGTTTAAAATTCAAATTTAACAGTATCAATGAATTCTTTATTTATAAAATTCGGATGAACAATACACATAAATTTTTTTATTAATCAATATTCATCATAAACATGAATAAAACAAAAGATAAAAGCTAATAATTTCAAATAGTAACTTTAAGCTCTGATACCAAATGATGTGAAACCCTAAGATCTTAAAAGAATCCCAAACTCCAAATCAATTCAGCTATTCATATACTTAACTTTGCAGTCTATATAATAGATACCTCAAACCTTAATACCAAAAAAAATTAAAACCTAAAGTAGAAAATATAGAAGAATAAAATTATATAAGATGATACTTGAATAATCTTAATTCGTAAAATAACATCAAAGTAAGAACACTCACCTTGAAAGATACAATTCATGCAAAAATCAACTCAATATCATTAATCAATGGCTAACTAGCCATCAACTTACAACAAATAGAGTTTATATAGATAGAAAATTAACCTAGAGTCATTAAGATAATGGGCTAAGTTAATTAACCTTTAATCCTACCTAAAATAGAATTACTTAAAATAACTTAAGAACAAATGAATGGGCTACCTGTAATGCCCAATTCTTAACATTAAAACTAATCAAACATAGTTTAAACAAGTCTTATATAAGGCCCAAAACAATCCCAACTTAATTAGCCCATAACTTAAGCATTGCACATGCTATTTGTCACATGAGATGCACATGCTATTTGTCACATGAGATGTACATGCATATGGCACATGAATTTGCATATGTTTGGTATATTTTAGAGGTATATGTTTGGCATATGTCAAAGGTAGTTTGGCACATGACATGTCATATGACTTTCACATGCCAACATGCTTCTTAAAGAAACTTGGCCTAAAACTTCTCTTTATGGTCTACCTTAATTCCAATAATATGTACCATCTTCAAGCCCTTTTGAACTCCTCTAAAATTGTTCTCTATTAATCAAGACTCATTATTGCAATTAAGGTCTTGATTGCGCTCGCTAAGGGTGTCGAGCACACGATAGAAAGCTTTTTCCTCAATGAATGATTGCATACATGTTTGCAACATCTCCTTGATCTTCTTTACTCTACTCCTTGTAATTGGTCCATTTGGAAACTTTAATGGATCTTTCTATTTGTCCAAATGTTCAAGGATATTTACTTCACTAGGACTTAATTTTCATTTCTTACATAATCTCATAATTTTCCTCTAAGGAGATACTTTTAGGAAAACTTTATCTTCCACTTCAAACTCTATATCTTGTCTTTTTAAATCTACATAAGATTTTTGGCGATCAGAAGTAGTTTTCAAGTTATGTTTGATAATTCACACTTTTTTTGGTTTCTTTTATCAATTCTAATTCCACTAACTTGCTTTTACTAAGTTTTGTCTAACATAATGGTGTTCTATATTTTTTTCCATATAGAGCTTTATAAGGTGGCATACAATGTTGGCTTGATAACTATTATTATAAGTGCATTTAACTAATGAAAGATACTATTCCTAACTATTTCCAAACTCTAAAATATAGCCTCTGAACATATCTTTTAACACCTGTATACCTCTCTCTGATTGTCCATCTATTTATGGGTGAAAAACAGTGCTGTAATGGAATTTAGTACCCAATGGTTCTTGTAGTTTCTTCTAAAATCTCATAGTGATGTGGGCATTTCTATCTTATATCATGGAGGAGGGAACTCCATGAAGCCGAACAATTTCATTGATGTATATTTCTACTAGGTTTCTCAATAGATAATCAACTCTTATAGATAGAAAACGAGCAGACTTTGTTAATTCATCAATAATCACCCAGATAAAATCATATTGCGTCCTGGTGAAAGGTAATCTAGTGACAAAGTCCATAGTGATCTTATCCTACTTTAATTCTTGTATGGTGATAGGTTACGATAATCTAGAAGGAACCTGATGTTTTGCTTTCACTTATTGGTATATTAAACATCTAGTAAAAAAGTTAGCTATGTCTCACTTCATGTTAGGCCACCAATAATGAGTTTTCAAATCTTGATACATTTTGGTGCTACCTAGATGCATAGGATACTTAATACTATGAGCTTTTGTCATAATATTTTTCTTTAATTTTGTATCATTAGGCACATAAATTCTCCCTATATAGAATAAACATCCATCACTTCCTAAGGAATATTTACAATCCTTTGTTTCATAAAAGTGATCACTAGTGTAAGCTAAATTCATCTTATCTCTGAGTAGCTTTAACCTGCTATAGAAGGTTAGGCCTAGCTTACATTTTAGCTATAATTGCTCCATTTTATGCTATATCTAACCTGACATTCATAGCCCTTAAAGCTATTTCAATAGCATTACATTACTATCTTATTATATTTATAGAGAAAGAAATTTATCATTGAAGTTAATTTATTATATATCATAAGTTTTTGACTAAGTGCATCAGTTACTATATTTGCCTTGCCAAACTGATAATTGATGAGGTAATCATAGTCTTTGATAAGTTCTGACTATCACCTCTATCTTAAGTTGAGTTCTCTCTGAGTGGGTTAGTACTTTAGGCTTTTATGATCGGTAAAGATGTAGCACTTTTTGCCATATAAGTAATGCCTTTATATCTTCAATGCAAACACAATTGCTACAAGTTCCAAATCATGAGTGAGCTAGTTCCTTTCATGTATTTTCAATTTTTGGGAGGCATAGGCAAACACCTTTCCTTCTTGTATTAGTACATAACCTAAACCATTTTAGGATATATCACTATGTAAGCAGTGGTATCTGAGGTGATTCCTGATCAGAGTTACCCAGTGAAGAAAAAGTTTTTCATAAATAGGCAAAGAATGGAAGTGCTACCCTTTATCTGGATTTTTATAGTTTTTGAGCTCTTCTAAAGGTTTTGGGCATTAAAAATGACATTTTAAAAACTCATTTATTTTCTCTCTTCTGGTAGGTGAAAAACACATGTTTAAAGGATTGGAAAAAAGACGAAAAAAGACTCGGGAGTAAGTCATAAATTTGACTCATGGGTCAAGCCCATGACTCATTTTTGAGTCACGGCCCATTAGGCGTGTGTCTCTCATGTGTTACTTTCCTGTCACTTATATAACTGGGCATGAGTCACAAACTCAACTCATGATCTAGTTCCTTGAGATAAGGTCTATGACTCACTTCAGAAATGCATTCTGCATCTAGAAATAAGGGATGAAAATGAGAGAAAAAATCTTCTCTTAATCATAATCTAAACTAACCATTTTTAGGCTTTTTTTATCCCTAAAATGATGGGGTTTTGAAAAAGGGAAAAAGGCTCTCTCTCTCTCATCAAGCACATACATAGCTTTTGAAAAAAATAGAGAAGAAGAAAGAAAAAGGGAAAAATGGGAAAAATAGCAACTCATTTCTTCGTTATTGACAAAATTGACATTGAGGGTAATATTTTCAAGCCTCTTAAGCCTGTAAATATAGTGTTTAATTAGAGTTTTATTAGTTAAATTCATTTTCTCTCTCTAGACTGCATTTTCCTTTGATTTGTTGTTTTATTATTTTAATCTATGTTTTAATTTTGTTTTTCATGCATGATTTTGAGTTTAGGGGTGTTTTATTGTGTTTAAATGGCCTAAAAATGAGTTTTGGGAGCTTGATTTGGCCTTACATGGTGTTTTTTTTGCATCTATTCATCTTTTGGTTTGACTCATGATCTTGAGTTAGGAGTGAGTCATGGTTTTGGGTTATGACTTACCCTTAACTCAGCCTTGAGTCATTTCCTGGTCCCATAACTCATTTTTTCCTTTCATTTTTGTGACTCATTCGTGAGTCATGGTCTTTGGTTTATGAGTCCTAGTTTGGGGTATGACTCGCTCCTTTTGGTTTGTGACTCACTTCTAGTGAATCACCTCTCTTCTCCCTTCATAGTTTGTGACTTGTTTGTGAGTTACGATCCCTGTCTGTGAGTCATTCTTTTAGGGCAGGACTCGTCCTTCTGCCTGCGACTCACTCCCCTTCCCTTTCCTTCTTTGGTCCATGAATCTCCTTTCACCCCTTTTATTTATTTTATTTTCTTTCTTTCTTTATTCTTTTCCTTTTATTATTTTGTTTTATTTATTTATGTTTTTTTATATAACTAATGTTTATTATATTATTGATTTATTATATATATTTGATTTTCATTATTATTATACATAATAATATTTTTATTTATTTATTATTTTTTGCACTTATTGCCATGATTATTATTAATTATATATTTGATATTATTTTATTTATGTTAATTTTATTATTGTAAATATTATTATAAATGTGTTATTGTCTTAATAGTAAAATCTATGATTGCATTATTAAATGTTATCATAATTGACTCCTTTATCTTCTTGTCATATTTTTTATATGTGCACTTCCTTTTCGGGTCACGTCCGAGAGTAAGGCAATGTAGATTAATCTAGGATTTCTTTTTATTCCCATATTTATTTAATTAAGTATGTAATATTTTTTTAATGTTTTTTGTTTAAATCTATCTATAATAGCTTAGTAAAAAGGGGTTTTCACTATTTAATATGAAAATTTATATTAAATATTTTCTATATAATTAATTAGGTTTTTTTTAACAAACCTGGACTAATGTCCACCTTTTGATCCCAAAAGTCATATAAAATATTTTATAAAATATGCATGAAAGAACCGATATTCTCGAGTCAACGGAAAATAACTATGTTGGTAATTTTACTGATGGAATATATTTTTGTCATCAATTCCGTCGCTAAATGAAGACCAATTATTGTCATCATTTGCCTTTTTCTACCGTCGAAAAACTATTCCATAGGCAATATTTCCTACTGTATATATATTTCGTAGGTAAATTTGCCGACGAAAATAGCTATTCTATAGGCAAATTTAGCGACGAAAAAGTTTTTCGTCGGCAATATTTTCCTACGGTATGATATTTTTTGTAGCTAAATTTACCGACGGAAATAGATATTCCGTAGGAAAATTTAGCGACGAAAAAGTTTTTCGTCACTATATTTTGGCTATATTTTGACAAAAAATCTCAAAATTTATTTTATTTATTATTTAATTTTCTCTCAAATTTTAATTTTATTTCTTTATATAGTGAAATCTTAATCAACAATATAATATAAAGTATATAATTACAATAATAAATTAATAAAAATCAAATAAGAACATTAAATTTATAATATTCAATAACATATAATTTTCTTACAAGTCTTTAAAGTATAGATATTAGCCTTAACATTGCAGTCAAATCGTTATTAGTCCCAAAAGTAATAAAATTTAAAACCCTATTATGTCGGCGCGGGTGGATTATCTGGATGCTACGATGTGTTGCCTTCCCCCCTTACTTCTTTCATCTGAGTACGAAGCTTGGCTATATATTCCATAGACTCACGCAATTGAGTTGCTAATAAACTAACTGTATTCCGAAGTTTAACTACTTCCTGATCTAATATGGCTTGTCTGCTGGAGGCAGTTGTACTGGATGTAGAGGAATGCATATATTGTGTATTTGCAAAAGATCCAAGGCTAAAAATTCTGCCTCAATGGTCCCTACCACCAACTACTTGTAGATATGTCTGATTCTCATCAATATTTGGGTTATCTTGTGACTGACGTTGTACCTCCTCTTGTATTTGATCCTATCATTATAATTATTTATACTAATTAGTTATAATTTTAAACTAATATTATATATGAAATGAATATTGAAATATATACTTTACATTGTATACATTTAATTGCTTGCATCGATCGTTGATAAATGTTACACCATCATGCTTTTTGGTGTGAGTATGCACAAAGACCTATAGTGATGTAGGCTTTTGGCCAGTAGACTTTTTTTGCATAAAATAGAGATAAATTACCTACAGTTTGGAAAAATTTTAGGAGGATTGCATCTAATTTTATGATATTTACCTCCTATTAAACAAAAAATAAGTCTCAACTAGACAACCATTAATAAGGCACAAAAAATATTTTTTCCAAAATGAACCATCATAATATAAAGATTACAACTAACAGCATCGAAAAAGACAACAAATGATTCTAAAAAAATGACAATAACATAGATATAGAATAACAATCCTACGTATAATTATATTTCTATACATATATATACAATTACTATAATCATCATTATTATTAAGATGTCATATATTTTACAAGTTAAGCTTACTTCGATTGGTAATTTGCATTCCTAACTTCCATTCCATATTTAACATATATTAGGTGATGCTAATTTACTATTCATTTGGTAAAATTTTCGACAGCATAACAACTTAAAAATCATGCTTCCCAAACCTATAAATAGAAAATTTTACATTCTCAATCAAGGTCCTCCACCTTTATAACTTCATTCACAATCACAAAATATGGCAATAACAAGACATACATAATAACAAGACATATAATCTAATATAATTAAACGAAGTGCTTCTAAAAGAATGGCAAGATCCATTAAAAGCACAAAATTCAAAATATAAATGTGAAGTTTTAATACTTATAATTTTCTTTGCATGCTCCTGGTGGGTCATAGATCCACCAGTGTGCAAAGGTAGACTCTCCCCCTCAGGTCCTCCCCTTCTGTTACTTGAATTTCACTCAAAAATGGATTTAGCCTCGGGCGTTGACCAATAATTCTACCAATTGTCCCATATTTCTTCAGATATAAAATGAGGCCGTTCAGCACTTAGTTTATAGGAACTAATAAATCTATGTATCGTGTACGAGCTCGACTCTCCCATACGTTGTAAATAACAACATCAAATTTTGAATCCCAAAAAAATTCTTTCTGAAAAAAAAATTATAAGTATTTATAAACAACAATAATAAACTAATTAAAGTCTACGTTACCTCAAACTCCTGATAATAGAGATCTTTTGTCTCCTGAGAGAGATTCTTCCACAAATAACCGTTAAATTCAATTTTCTCCTTGAATTTGGAGGAGATGCTATGAGAGCACAATCCAAACGAGACCAACCTATAATAGATATCCAGAGGTTAAGATAATTTTCATATTAAATACTATAATCTAATGTATAAACTATTACTTCAATCATGTATAACATAATTTTTAACCTTTTAACTCACATATTATTAACAATGGTAATGTATGTCTATCCATCAACTCCTTTTGCTCTGGGCTGTATGTCATCACCTCCATCCTCAGCTGTTGTTTTTGTTTCCTCATTTGCTATAAATGCATTGTCAAGTGTGGGAGTATATGTTTCATCAATAGATGGTGATGGTGTAGATGTAGTAGAGTTTTCTGATGGTGAAGTACTATGTAGGACAGGTGAATCTGCAGGGATTATTGATTGAGAAGGTAATGCCTTGTATGGTCATGCATAGGATGCTCCTCCCGATGGTAACCTAAGCCTTAGTGGTAACATACCCTTCTTTCTCTTCGGTGGCATCTTTTTGAACCTGAAATATATGAAATTGAATATTTCATATTAGAACAATATTAAGTAAATACAAGGAACAATATAATGTTGGCATAATAATAAATATAATCATATATTATTAAATTACTTACACCAATTAATAGCTATCATTAGTCAAATATAAATCAAAATCACCATCATCTTCTTTTTCTGAAGAATTAGAATCAAAATCTGGCTCCCCTTCAGATCTTTCTCCCTCTATATCTTCCTTATCCTTTCTAGATGAAATATCAACAAATTCATTGTTTGGATCATTTAACGATTCATTCTCCTCGTATGTTACGTCTTCATTTATTTCATAAACCTCCAGGTCTTTTTCCTGAAATGCTTCAATTTTAATCTGTTTATTTTCTCCTTTTGCAAGTACTGAAAAAACACCTTTTGGCCTTATTTTGCAAACAGCCAACCAATCTAACTTATCTCATCTTAAGCTGGGAAACGGAACATAATACACCTGATTCACTTGCATTGCCAACATAAATGGTTCAAATTGACTTAATCTTCTTCGTTGGTTGACTTCTACTAGATTGTATTGACTATTTAGTTTTGTTCCAACATTCGGAGTAAGATCAAACCAGTGACACTTAAATAGCACACTTCATTTTATTGGCAATACGGGTACTCAATTTCAAGTATCTCAATAATTTTACCATAATAATCAATCGATTCCCTCTGTATACAAACTCTACTATTTATTATTGCCATACTATGAGCATTAGATTTGGTATGAAATTTGTATCCATTAACAAAATACTATGGATACGATTTAACACTTCATAAAGGTCCTTTTGTAAGATCATATATAAACTTATTTTCTATCTGATTTTCCAAAGCCTACATATAAAAAAAATTATGATATAAAATAATCTAATGTCATTTAAAGATATAGTGCCATCTAATAGTCTACTTTTTTCTTTTCATATGTAGAAAGTTAGAACATACATATTTTTCGAACCATAAAAAAAAGTGTTTATCGACCTCTTTATTGATTTCATCCTGTGTTTTTTCTGGCATTAGCTCACATAACCATTCTTCATATATATTAAAAAAACATAAGTTGGTAAGAAAATTATATCCACTCCACCTCAAAAACCAAAATATAACAATTTAAAAATTGTTTCATACTTACTGCATGAAAGGTTGAACCTCCTGATAGTTCATTAAAATGTAACCATGGGCAGCCTCCATTTCTTCATCCGTCAACATTCTTCTGCTTGATCATCTATATGTTCGGCCAGGATATGTGGAAATGGATAAGTTACCAATAATTTTAGTCCTTTCACCCCCATAATCATTACGAGGGACTTTTCTTTCTCTTATATGTACATGCAGCTCAAAATAATGTGAACAAAATGTATTTGCTTCCTCTAGTAGGTATGCATTGTAGATAGAACCTTCAACTTTAGCTTTGTTTTTAACATTTTTCTTTAAGTGATGCAAATTCCTACATTAATTAATATTTTAATAAGAGTTTATAATGAACCCAAAACTATAAATATTATCTAAATATCATATGTAATTACCTCTCAAATGGATACATCCATCGATATTGAACTGGACCAGTAAGTTTAGCCTCATGCTCTAAATGTACAGGTAGATGCTCCATACAGTTAAAAAAGCATGGAGGAAAATCCCTTCTAATTTGCACAAGATAACTAGTATTTCTTGTTCTAGTCTTTCAATGTCACCCAACTGTATTTTAGATGATGTTAAAGTTTTAAAAAACAAACTTAATTTTGTTATTGCTTCCCAAACCTTTGTCGGTAACAACTCCCAAAATGCAATTGGGAGTAGCCTTTGCATAAACACGTGACAATCATGACTTTTCATGCCAAACAATTTGTATCTTCTTATATCCACACACCTTGCCAAGTTCGAAGCATAACCATTCGGAAATTTCAGACTTTTTAACCATTCACACAAAACTTCCTTTTGTTTTTTATCCAAAGTGTAACATACTTTTGGATATTTACCCGTGTGAGTATCTTTATCTAATTCATTTCTTCTACAAAAAAGTTTTAAATCAGCTCTTAATTTTGCATTAACCTTCGTCCTCCCTTCAATGTTCATGATGGTGTTGAATAGATTGTCATTGAAATGTTTTCATATGAGTGCATCCGATGGATGGCTCATACTTCCATCAACCTGGTCATGTTCATTATGCCATCTCATGTGAGATGCAGTAACTTTAGAAGCATATAGTCGTTGAAGTCTTGGAGTTAGTGGAAAATAATACATCCGCTTCTAAGGAACTAATTTTTGTTTTCAAGTATGCTTTCTTGGTTTGAACCTAGATTGACTACAGAATTTGCACTCTTTTAATTCCTCATCATCTCCCTAAAATAACATACATCCCAACCTGTAACAATCTATGTTCTCCACGGGCAATCCAAGATCCCTAATTAGCTTTTTCATTTCATAAAAATTTCCAACCATTTTATGATTAGGAGGCAATGATTTATTGTACCAAGCAAGAATTTTATCCAAACTTCGTTCAGAAATATGACCTTCAGACTTAATATTCAATATTCTGGCAATTGCAGATAGTTGAGTCATGGTCTCACAGTTTGGCCATAATTCTTCGTCAGCTGACTTTAATAAATCAAAAAACTTTTTTACATTTGGGTTTGGTTCCTCTTCAACATTTTGTATATTTTCTTGAAATGAATAACTAGCTGCATCATATACCATTTGGGTGTAAGGATTTTCCATTGCCTCCATATTATTCAATCTACATGCTCCCTTCAAATCCATCTATATTAACTGATGAATTTACAATATTACTCTTAGAGGTGCTATAAATTAAAGGCTTCCCATGTCTTGTCCACTGAAAATAATTTGGAGCAAAGCCTTTTTTTAATAAATGGAGATTGACTTCATCAGGAGGAAAGAAATGAATATGTTTGCAGTTTTTGCATGGACATCTGATTTTGGCACCATCCATATATGCATGTTGCGAACATGCATAGTCAATAAAGGCTTGAACTCCATCAACAAACTCAAGATTTATGAAACCATCCGGCGTTAATCGTTTATACATCCAAGATCTATCAACATTAGTCATTTTTTGGTAGCTATTATTTAGCAAAGATAGATTCATAATTAGCTTTAAGATTTAACATTTTATGCATATTTTAGGCATTAAAAAATAAAGTATATATCTAGAGTTACGATGCATACCCCAACAAAATAAATGAGGAAAATATAAAATCAATAAAGATACCTTCAAAATACTTAGATCAGATGTTAGGTATCACACACACCGGTTGTGTCAACAGGTTTAGCTTGAACACCAGCCACCCTATCCTTTAATTTATGTGTTATGATCTTTTAATCAATGTTTGTGTCACCATTATGTGCTCAGACTAGTTCAAATATTCCTGAACAATAAAAAAGACAAAATAAGTTATTTATCATTTACAGTTTAGATAAATACAAACACGTTTCATAAAAGAGAATATTTCCGTCGTATTGCATGATATGCATTGAGGTCTTAAAAGTACCTTTCTATTAATGCTTGTTTTGATAAATTGATTACTTCTTATATGGCAAAAACCACTTGGTTTATTTGTGTGTGTGTGTGTGTACGTGTCTTACTTAATTTAAATAAATGGTAGGGAATTGTGGTTTTTGGCTCTGTTTTTCTGATTGATTAAACCTATTTATGTAGTACTTGTATTCAGACTTTCTTCAACACAGGGATTAAGTATAGCTCTCCAACACTCTGCACAACGATTTCTGATCTAGTTTCGGCTTTCACTTTCTTACTAGCCATAATATCTATGTGAGTAAATGCAATTTGGTCGAAGGGTGTTTTAGTAACTTAAAAGGAATATTATCTCATTTGATTTAAATATTAAATAGATGTTCAGGTCTTAATAAAAAAAATAAACAGAAGGACAAAAATCAACAGTAGTTCCTAATAAATCTTTGCGCATTGACTGGATGATAGTGATAGTCTCCCAAGAAATAGCTGGCTTTATATCATATGAGTGGAGAAAAAAAGAAAAAAGTTTTAAACATGAAGGAAAAAGAAAATAATACGATGGAATGGCACTTGTCACTTGTTGGGGATCCCCTGTAAACCCAAGTTCCAAGCCAGAAAGACACAAACACGTGTGGTGCCCATTAATAAGCACCAAGACCCATACTAGCCACAAGCATACAAATTAATGCCTATGGAAATGACAACCACTAGCTCCAGCACAATCCAGAGCAATAGCAGTTTTAGCTTCACTGGTGGCATTGGTTTATGAATTCTCCCTCTCTCTCTAAAAACCCAAGTGAAAAGCTGGTGGGTTTATAGCAAAATATGCGGGAGTGCATGTGAACTCCGGCCACCCGCTCTACACGGGCATAAAACTCATAAAAGTCTTTCTCTTTCACTAAGCAAATCCTATATTTATCATTCTACTGACCCACAAATCCATATATAGCAATAAACCTAACTATAGTCTAAACACTATTTCTGTCAACCTAAATAATTCTTGCTTTATCTTCAATTGAATTCATCATTCTTGTTCAACACATGCATCATCCATGAGGTAAATTGATTATTCCAAAGCATGCATCCAACAATTTTACATAGACATGTAATATATTAAATAGAGTAGAGACCATAGAATGAAGGAATATTTGGTCTATGTTCCACTTCAAAACTTGAATAACATTACCAACACATGCCCATCAATTTTCTCACTTGATAAATGCAAAGTGAATACCATATAATGAAGGAAAAATTAGTCTAGTGAATACCAAATAATGGAGGAAAAATGAGTCTCGTCCTTTCAATTAAAAACTTGTACAATACTAAAATCAAGATGGAAGATCTTTTTTTGGTCAAACTCTAAAAATACTAACAAAATAAACTCCTAACAGAGAAGCTCACAGGTAGAAATGTCCCTCGGTAAAAAATATCAAAATGTCATGTGTAAAGCCCGCCTTTTTACTCTAGTTAGATGTTTCAATTTATGATTTACTGACAGCAACACTAGAGTCATGCATCGGATTATATCACAAAGGCAAAAGAATTGGGCGATCTAACATATAAAAATAGAGTCCTAATTTTCCCCCTAAGCTATGGTCAAAAGATGCAGTAATAAATTCATGTTGGCAAAAATAAAGATGTCTTCCTCGTGGTCTAACTCTCACACGCTCAAGCCCTAATCAAATATCTCCAAGAAATATTGAATTTTTTTAGCATAACAGAATTGGTTATTTTTTCATAACTATAATTAAACATAAGTAATCTAGGGTTAACAACTAAAAATAAATAACACAAGCATGTATAAGCAAGACATTCATTATATTCAATGCAAAATCATAGTAATAATGAATGATAAACTATATAAAAGTTAACTATTTAATACGTTGGAAAATACATAGATAAACCAGTGGCATATTTTAATTCAATCCAGGCACGTGAATGCATTTTGCATGCCTATATATATAAAATGATGAAGTGGACATCTAATGTAGTCGCATATATAGAGAATCTCAAGTCTTTTTCTTTTTAAAGGAAGTTGGAAGAATCCAAATCTTAGATTTATAAGAAAACAAAGGACAATCAACACCTAAGCAAATGAGGAAACAAAGTACACAAGAGGCTAAATAAATATGATAAGAACATTACCCAAAAGGTAATTTGTACAATGAAGCTCTCATTAGAATAATGCAAAATCTACCATTAGAATAATCTTTCTCCGGCCTCCTGTCATATAAGAAAAATTAGTAAATATTGTTATAATCATATTACTAAATTAAATAAAACATAGTTTATATTAGGCTTAGCTAACATAAATATTTTAAAAACTTAACAAGTTAACATAATATTAAAAGGAATAAATTATTAATCCAACGAATAAAAATAAAAATGAGGACTGAGATCTTTTGGGACGACTGAGGCAATAATTAAACATAGACGTATACATTTGATGCTATTTATTCTAATATCCTATTGTATTGGCCTCTTAATAAATTTTTCTAAAAAATTATATTGTTTTTTTCCAAGTTGATAAGTGATGTACCTCAGTTGAACAATAGAAAGAATGGACCTTTTAGTCTAAAGATAACATCTTCAGCTTTCTGAGTAACTAAGCAAAGAAAACTCAGCTCGCGTTATACCAAATTTACTTATAAGATAGGAAGTAGCTAAAACAAGAAAACGAAAACAAAACAACTTAACTTTAAATTCTTAACTAATTCGCAGAATTAGGAAAAAACCCTAATTTTCAAGCAATGCAACTAATGCTACTACCATTACTAGTTTTAGCTAAGGAGACACTTTCAATCTCTAACAATAAAATAATGTAACCCAAAAATGTCTAAACTTCGTTAATTATGTTATTTTAATCATCAGTCTCAACCACCAAAAATAGAGTACTATATAGGTAAAAACACTCCAAAATGAAAGCTCAAAAGAAAAAAAAAACAGGAAAAGCACTTACAAGCTAGAAAAATGAGCAGAACTATCAAAGCCAAAACATGTAAACTCGGATTCAAAAGATCAAGCTTGGATCTAAAACAAAATTCAAGTTTTTTAGCAAAAACCTAAGCTCACTGAATCTCGATCTAAGTGTAAAGAGTAAAATGATGACTTAAAAGAAAGAACCGAAAAGCCAAAAACAAACAGGAAGGAGAAAAAATTAAGAGGAAAGGCTAAAAGAACTGTGAAGTAGATCTAATCAAGCATGACAAAAACCCATGGAGCATTTCAATCTGTCTTTGCTTTTAGGGTTAAGAATGGAGGAAAGACAAATAAAAAGTACAAGAGAGAGATAAAATAAAAGACTGAAAAGGAAAAAGTGAGTGGAACAAGAATTGTAGATAAGATATTAAAATTCACAAGAGACAAAATTTTGGGCAAAAATGAAATTTGGAGAAAACGTATAAATTATGATAGTGGCCGACATTTTCAAATATTGTTCGAAAATCTTATAGTGGCCGAGATCCTAAGCCTTTTTTTAATTATTATTATTATTATTAATTTTTACAGTGAATTGTTGAATAAAAAAACTACATATTAAATTTTTATATTTTTCGATTATATTATACTAGGTTCAAAATGAACTATTTTAACAATAAACATTATCGAGTGCCGTACAACTCGAGAAAAGTAAAAAGGAAATAATGTACATTAAAAAATTAATTTAAACACCTGTCTTATTAGGTTTGACGCCATGTGAGTTTTATGATGTATAATAGTTGTCGCTATTAAAACTATCCAATTTAAACTTAATATAATCTGATTGAAAAGTTCGGGAATTTAATATTAATTTTATTTTAAACAAAAAGTTCTGGAACTATTATGGATTTTTCCAAAATAAAAGAACCAAGTCCTATAATCTCTCTAATATAAAAAATATCTAGACAATAGAATAAATAAATTTTTGATGAAGGCTCTAGTAGATAAGAGAACCAAGTCCTATATAATATAATATTATGTTTTATGCTTGTAAGAGTATGTTTCAACAATTTACTGATTTACTTATTTAAATTTATGGGAGATGGACACATTACGTAACAATTTTGAATGTTTAAAATGTTTTTTTTAATCACATTAGTACATTAACGTACAATTTTTTTCTTCTAGATTGTGATTTTAATATGCCATAAATTTAACTGTTGCATATTTTGTTAGTTATAAAATCTTAACAATTGAATATTTCAAGATCATTACATTAGAATTTTTTAATCCAATTTCATTTTTTTTTAAAATAAAATTCATCCCGTAATTAATTATTGAGGCATACTTGAGATCAAATTTTGAATCTTCGACCTAAAATCATGTCAAAAACATTGACATACCTCAAGAGCTTAAAATGATAATATATAATGAGAAAAATCTTGACTTCTTGAAACTTTACGATGGAGAAGTTTGTTTTTTTTAAGCCTCAACTTTAGTTAATTTAGTAATTTTCATTTGTATTAATAAATTGATGAAGGCCATAAATAAATACATTTTTTGTACAAATGTTACAAAAGCATTAATCATTGGGTTCAAGGTTGTTCCATTGCATAGGTCTATTATTTACTAATTCCAACTCAAGTATAATAAAAGTCACAGTCTAATCACGAATAAATAATATGCAGATATAAAAAAATACCTTCTAAAATAAACTAAATTACATGTAATTAATGAAATAATCAAATTTTACACATAGTACTATTTATAAATCATTATTAACTTAATCATATTATGAAATAATCAAAATTTATATATTATTTTTTTAAAAAAATAATTTTGTTAAAAGAAAATAAAAAATATAACAATTATAATTTATGACAATAATTGATTTTTATGAAAATTGCCAATGGAAACATGATTCAGTAGGTAAATACCGATGGAATATTTATTTTCGTCGGTAATTTACCAATGGAATCATATTTTCGTAGGTAAATAACGATGAAATATTATTTCCGTCGGTAAATTATTGAAGGAATCATATTTTCGTAGGTAAATAGCAACGAAATATTATTTCCATCGATAATTATATTTTCGTAGGTAAATACCGATGGAATATTATTTTCGTCGCTAATTTATCAATGAAATACTCTTTTTGCCGGTAATTTACAGACGAAATCATATTTCCATATGTAAATACCGACAGAATATTATTTCTATAGGTAATTTACTGACGGAATCATATTTTTATAGGTAAATACCAACAAAATATTATTTCCGTCGGTATTTTACCAACGAAATCATATTTTCATAGGTAAATACCGACATAATATTATTTTCGTCGATAAAATATCGACGGAATCATATTTCCTTAGGAAAAATATCGACGAAAATAATATTCTATCGGTATTCACCTCTGGAAATATGATTCTGTCGGTAAATTACCTACGAAAATAATAAGCCGTCAGCAAATTTCGTGGCCTATTTTAGGCTCAAAAATTGGTGCCAATTTAACGACATAATTTTTTTTTATCCATCGCTAAATTCCATCGATAAAGTTTGGCAGGATAATTTTCCTCCTTTATTTACGACGAATTTGTTATTCTGTCGCAATATGCATTTTTTCTACAATTTTCCCTACGGAACAATTTTTTCCATTGGTAATTAGCGACGAAAAATGTTCCATCGGTAATTTTTCTATCACTTCAAATCTCACATTTTTCTGAAGTAATTGAGTGAGTAGAGCTACTATCGAAGAAAAACTTTTTACAAATATTCTATAATAATCTGCTAAGCTAAAAAAGCTTTTGACTTCTGTAACATTCTTAGGTTGTTGCCATTCTACAATTACTGCTATTTTTTGGGTCAACTTCAATACCCTCTATAGTTACTATAAGGCAAAGGAATGAGACTTTATTAAGCCAAAAGTCTTATTTACTAATTTTGGCATACAACTGTTTCTCCCTTAAAGTTTGCAATACAATTCGAATATACTTGTCATATTCTCTTGTCATCTTAGAATAAACTAGGATGTCATCAATAAATGCAACCACTAATTAGTCTAAGTAAGCATAGAAAATGCAATTCATCAAGTCCATAAAAGGTTATGGGTGTATTAGTGAGTCCAATAGGTATGACTAGGAACTCATAATGCTTGTACCCAATGTGAAAAGTAGTTTTCTGTATGTTTAACTTCCTTACTTTAAGTTGATGATAACTTGATCTTAAGTCAACTTTTGAGAACACACCTACTTCTTTCAACTGGTCAAATAGATCATCGATTCTAGGTAGTGGATATTTGTTTTTAATGGCAACTTTACTAAATTGATTATAATTAGTGTGTAGTCAGAGTGACCTATCTTTCCTTTTAACAAACAGCATAGGTGCTCCCCATGGTGACACACTAGGATGGATAAAACTTTTATTAAGTAGATCTTATAATTGAATTTTAAATTCTTTAAGTTTTGTTGGCACCATTCTGTAAGGAGTAATGGATATAGGTGTCGTGCCTGGCATGACATCGATAATAAATTTGACCTGTGAGGCCCCAACCTTGATCCTAATCAGATTATGTAAGATTAACAAGGATTATGGTTAAATAAAGCAAAATTAAATTATTTTTCATTTATTGAAGTTAAGTCCCATGAGGGGTATTTTGGTAATTATGCATGTCTGTAATAAAGTATAGTTAAATTAAAGAAAAGTGATGCAATTAAAGTAAGCTAGAAATTTGGGGTTAAATTGTAAGAAATTAATAGATTGGAGGTAAAATTTGAGATATTTAGCTCACTGACTCCTCCTTTAAAAGCTTCTTGAAGAAGGGAATTCTTTGTGTATAGTGGAGATCGGTTTTTGAACAGGGAGAGGTAACCACATCTTCTCTTTCTTCTCTCTGGATTTAGATTGGAGAGGTGTTTGACTTAGGGTTTGATGGCTTAATCTCTTAAAGGTGATGATGTCTCTTCCTCTTATAAATCTTTCTCCCCTTCTTTCTTGGTTTTAATTTCTAGAATTAGGGATCTAAAGAGGTTATAGTTGTTATCTATTTTGTGTAAGAAGGGAAGAAATCATCAGTTAAAGAACTGGATCAAAAAGTGTGGAAAGAGTATTTAATGCCTTAATACTAGGTATGGGAACTAGGCTTACTATATTGTTCATATGGGTTTGCTACGGGAACTTCCCTCTCTTTTTGTATGTGTGTCTTCTTTGATGAAGTTAAAAGCTAAAACTAGTAATGTAGATGAGTTATTAATTAAGCCTTTTATATGGGATTGATTTGGGTTTTTCTGGTGTAAATAGGATGATCCAAAGCTGAAGTTATTGTTTTGTCCACTTGAGTTATTACTTTAGTTTTGGTTATAATTCTTGGTTAAAATATTGTGGAGACTCATATAAACTATAGCAAGTCTTTAATAGCATGAAAGAGTTGCTATTGGATTATGAAAATATCATTTTGAGAGTGGGCTTAATATGCTATGTATGGTTGAATTTCACTTGAAATTCATGAATTAAGTCGAGATTTAAGAGACTATAAATTTAATATTGGTTTAAAGGCAGATAATGTCCAGATAATGGAGGTTTAATGCTGAAAAGGGAGTAATAGTGGGTTATTGTGCAAGCTTGATGGTTGTGAGAAGGGAAGGAGAACTGGTTGATTTTGGTTCTCTAGTTGTGCAGTAGGTGAGCACTCTACCAAGTGCTAAAGCACTCTTTTGAGTGCCATAATGCTCAATCGAGTGCCATAGCTTTCCACTAATTACTAAGATACTCCATCGAATGCCTGTGTTCAGTTTTACCCAATTTCTCTTTTTCTATGGCCCTGTGGAACCCCAATCATAATTTATATGCGTATCAACTTACTTTGATATATTTGTTAATGATCACAACCAATATATACTTACTTAAGTTTGCTACATAATAGTATACCAAGTTAAGGATTCGGAATAAGGGAATGGTAACGATGGATAAGGTTGGTTGCAACATAATCTTTAAAGTCTGGAAAGTGTGGTTACCTTAAGTTTTGATATAGTATTGTTTCAATTCCCATTCATATGGTTGACAATGTTATATGGTAAGAATTTACTTGGTTATTGTATACGGGAAACAGTATTGAACAACTATTTTTTAAGTGAACTAATGATCACCATGATTTAATAGGCTATAAAAGGGAGTTATAATGTGTTAAATTGAAGTAAGGAAAGGACTAATTAATACAATATCAAGCTATTAATATAAATGCAATACAAGTATGTAAAGAATGGAAATTGCCTTAAAATATAATGAATTAAGGAATATTGAAAAAAGGGATTGTATGTCCTTGTTAACCTTTGTTTGATGTTTAATAACTTAATGAATACCATTATTAGGGATAAATTAGATATCATGGTTTGCTTTTGGCTCGTATGGTATTGTGAGGAAACCAACGGTTAAATGCCATGTTTTTATACATGTTTGCTTCAATATATGGCGTTAAAGATTATGTATATATAACAACGATATTGAATCTTTATGCATGTATAAGGACTAAGAAAATATGAAATGGCATGAATAGGCCATGAACTTAGGTTTGAGGCATGTTCATTGGTTGTGATGCACTGAATACATGTATCTAACGTATTGGATGAGTGTGAATATGTGATTATTACATTGAGTATAATGAAGTAGGGAAGATGGTTATGAAGAACCATATAGGTACATTCTCCTAAAGTGATTATTTTTACCTACTATTTTTATGCACTCATGGTTGGCATGATGATATATATACATATAGGATTTCATCCCCATGGAAATATTGTGGTAAGGTATAAACTATCATGACTAGCAAAAGAATTGTCAACTTATAACTTCATATCATATTATTGCCCTAAGACTATATGTATATGGATGAGTATGCTTACACTAGCGGGCTAGAAATTTAAGTAACCCATGTTAACTACCAATATGCTATGAGTATATTTATACATGCCTTTGAATTTTGAATAAATTATGGCTATGGATTTCTCATGTTTCTTGATGTTGATAGCATCAAATTTCTAGAATATAGATCATTTGCTTGGTATTGCATGACACTCAACTATTGCTACACTTTTATACTATTTCATAAGAATCATGCAATTGTTAATTCTGATGAAATAGGTCAATTGGTATAAAGGCTATGCATTATTATTGTTTTGCAGAACCTTGCAATTACTGTGATATGAAGTAAATTAACATTTATGCAATTTCACATTTATGTTATTATGCATTCTTATATATTATGGCTCTAAGCCAATAATGTTCTATGAAAGGATTATGATGAGAATATAAAGATGTTCATTGGGTATTATTTAGCTTGCGATTCTTAGATTAGTTATGGATTAGATAGGCATGCCTAGAGGGATATTGTTGCAGCTGCTATTATTGGCCCAATTTGGGTCGATTGTTCATTCCTTAATGGAACTACTACTCTGCCTTATTTTGGTCTATCGTTTGATATCTTTGCATATCTATTGTTGATACCTTTGGGTATCTATTATTGATACCATTTGGTATCTATTGCTCCCATTATCTACTCTTGGAACTAAAACTTAAGCAGGCTACTTTTAGAATTGTGTTCTGGTATAAGTGCACCAAAGTTTTCCAATATAGGTACTAAGTCGCTTGGCATCTAGAATCTATAAATTTTCCCATATGATATTGCATATATTGGTGGTTGAATTGAGTAATCCTATTACAAAATACATGTTTCAATAATCAGATGCTATTTACTCAAATTGAACTCCAAATCACTCTATTGTAAGTTGATGTTTAATATATGGATCGACATGATGTGTTTTATCACTATATGAATACATATAAAATTATGGTTTTAGAAGGCATCCTATACTTGAAAGTTAGATATTCATGCTAGAATTGTGCATAATAGTGCCCTCATGTATAGTTGTAGTTTATTTATAGTTTTCATGGTTATCATACACAACTAGCACGGTTGATCTCTATGCACATTATTTATAAAGTTGGGGAGTTACTAAGGTTAAATAAAGTTGAATTATATGCATTGAATAAGTGATTGGTAAGGTTTTTTTGAGGCTAGGTAAGTGTATCTCAAGTCTTATATTATTGTGAGCCTTACATTTATTGTTATTGTAATATGCATATGTGTTTTAATTAACCTGTAATGCTTACAATAAATTATGGTAAAGTAAACCTAACTTATATATATGCTATATTGTCAAATATTGGAACAAGCAACGGGCTTTAACTAAAAGAGTAAATAATGGTTTAAGGAGTCGGATAAGCTTTTTAAAACCTAAAGTTCTATAAGCATGGAATCTGCTATTAATGTGGCTATAGTACACAATTATTATTTAACTTTTGGTGCTCTCCTGATGTAATGGTTCTTGCATAAGATAGTCTATAGAGTTTTGTTCCTAACTAAGCTTTATAGCTTACCATGGGTTTATTTATCCATATAGGTATCAGGATAGGCTTTAGTTCTAGATTGTTAGTTGTAGTGGTTTGACCAGCATCTAACAAAAAGTCTAAAAGGGTGTAGTTGTCCTTATGGTTTCATAGATGTATTGAAAGGTGTATATATTATGTTTTAATATTTCTTTATATAGGTTAAGAAATTTATATGTAATTATGGCCTGTATCGTTATTATTTATCTGATTATCGTAGGTTTAATATCTGGATTGGCGGTTGGTATATCTTCTACGTTAGGGCATTACAGTTAATGGTATTAGAGCTCCCAGGTTTAGTCTTTTCTAGGCAATAAGCGATTAGAAATTTATTTTTGAAAGATTTAATGGACTAGCCTATAGTAGATATCTATGTTTTGTGTTGCAGTAACCGAGAATTGATGATTTAATATAGTGGGTCGACCTTTGGTTTTGTTTAAAATGGAATACTAATAGGATATGATTTTAAGATGATAAGATGATATTGATGGAATTTCTAGCATCTCTCTCTCTTTCTGATATTGGAAGTGCTTATATGCATTTATGCTCTATGATTGAGGTGTAACATAAGCCTATTAATAAGTATATACTGAATGCTCTATTATGGTGATTGGGGAAGAGTTTTATATGTTTAGAATAGCTTTTGATTATTGGCATTATGATCATAAGAAGTTGAGGTTGTTACGATGCTTTGTATATTTTTCATAGTTTTCCTAATTGGCATGGGTAATTGAACATATTTCATTGTATCAAGATGGAACAGAACATGTACAGTATATGGGAATACACCTTTGTATTCTCTTGCATACGTAAAACCATTTATGCATTGCATGGCATCCCACATCATTTGATAAGATAAGAATATCACCATTACATATTTTTGGTCCTAGCTAAAAAGGAAAACTGACAAAAAATATAACGAGCATAAAAGTAATTGGATACCAAGGAAAAAGGTATTATTGATTTAAAGGGATGATTTGTTTATGGTTATGGAAGACTTATGATCAGAATTGTTTATAGTTAAAGCAGAGTTTTGGAAAGTTGATATCAATGATAGTACATATTAACGATTTTAATTTCAAGGATGAAATTCTTTAATGGGGAGAGATTTGTGAGGCCCAACCATAACCCTATCCGAATTATGTGAGACTAATGAGGATTATGGTTAAATAAGGCAAAATTGGATTATTTTTCATTTACTGAAGTTAAGTCCCATAAGGGGTATTTTGGTAATTATGCATGTGTGTAATAAAGTATAGTTAAGTTAAAGAAAAAGTATGCAATTAAAGTAAGCTAGAAGTTTTGGATTAAATTGTAAGAAATTGAGAAATTAGAGGTTAAAGTGTTTAAGGGTAATTTTAGAAAGGTAAAATTTGAGATACTTACCCCACTATCTCATCCTTTAAAAGCTTATTGGAGAAGGGAATTCTTTGTGTATGGTAGAGATCGGTTCTTAAAGAAGGAGAGCTAACCACATCTTTTCTTTCTCTTTCTTTCTTCTCTCTGGATTCAAATTAGAGAGGTGTTTAACTTAGGGTTTGATGATTTAATCTCTTAAAAGTGATGATGTCTCCTCCTCTTATAAATCTTTCTCCCCTTCTTTCTTGGTTTTAATTTCTGGAATTATGGATCTAAAGAGGTTATTGTTGTTATTTATTTTGTGTAAGGAAGGGAAGAAATCATTAGTTAAGGAGCTGGATCAAGAAGGAAAGAGTATTTGAAGCCTTAATACCTAGTATGGAAACTAGGCTTACTATATTGTTCATATAGGTTTGCTATGGGAACTTCCCTCTCTTCTTGTATATGTGTCTTCTTTGATGAAGTTAAAAACTAAAGCTAGTAATGCATATGAGTTATTAATTACGCCTCTTGTATGGGATTGATTTGGGTTTTTCAAGTGTAAATGGGATGATCAAAGCTGAAGTTATAGTTTTTTTGTCCACTTGAGTTATTGGTTTAGTTTTGGTTATAATTCTTGGTTAAATTATTATGGAGACTCATAAAAACTATAACAAGTCTTTAAATAGCATGAAAGAGTTGCTATTGGATTATTGAAACTATCTTTTTTAGAATGGGCTTAATATGTTGTGTATGGTTGAATTTCACTTGAAATTCATGAAGTAAGTCGAGATTTAAGAGACTATAAATTTAATATTGGTTTAAAGGTGGATAATGTCCAGATAATTGAGGTTTAATGCTGGAAAGGGAGTAATAATGGGTTATTGTGCAAGCTTGATGGTTGTGAGAAGGGAAGGAGAACTGGTTGATTTTGTTTCTCTAGTTATGCAGTAGGTGAGCACTCTACCGACTACTAAAGGACTCCATCGAGTGCCTTAGTGCTCTATCAAGCGCTAAAGCACTCCGTCAAGTGCCATAGCTGCTCTATCGATTGCTAGTGTACTCCATCGAGTGCTTGTGTCCGGTTGTGCGCAGTCCTTATTTTCCTATGGCCCTGTTGAACCCCAATCATAATTTATATGCATATCAACATACTTTAATATATATATATATTTGTTAACGATCATAAGCAATATATAGTTACTTAAGTTTGCTGCATAATAGTATACCAAGATAAGGATTTGGAGTGAGGGAATGGTAATGATGGATAAGGTTGGTTGCAGCATAATCTTTAAATTCTTAAAAGTGTGGTTACCTTATGTTTTGATATATTATTATTTCAATTCCCGTTCATATGGTTGGTCATGTTATATGGTAAGAATTTACTTGGTTATTGTATTCAAAAAATGGTATTGAACAACTATTATTTAAGTGAACTAATTATCACCATGATCTAATAGACTATAAAATGGAGTTATAATATGCTAAATTAAAGTAAGGAAAGGAATAGTTAAGACAATATCAAGCTATTAATACAAATGCAATACAAGTATGTAAAGAATAGAAATAACCTTCAAATATAATAAATTAAGGAATATTGAAAAAGGGATTGTCTATCCTTGTTAACCTTTGTTTGATATTTAATAACTTATTGAATACCATTATTAGGGACAAATTAGATATCATGGTATGTTTTTGGCTTTTGTGGTAATGTGAGGAAACCAACATTTAAATGTCATGTTCTTATACATGTTTACTTCGGGATATGGCGTTAAAGATTATTTATATGTAACAATGATATTGAATCTTTATGCATGTATAAGCACTAAGACAATGTGAAATGCCATGAATAGGCAGTGATCTTCGGTTTGAGGCATGTTCATAGGTTGTGATACGTTGAATACATGTATCTAACATATTAGATGAGTGTCAATGTGTAATTATTACATTGAGTATAATTAAGTAGGGAAGATGGTCATGAAGAACCATATAGGTATGTTCTCTTGAAGTGACTATGTGTTTACTTGCTGTTTCATGCACTCATGGTTGGCATGATTATATATATACATGCAGGATTTCATCCCTATGGAAATATTGTGGTAAGGCATGAACTATCATGACTAGTATAAGTATTGTCAACCTATAACTTCATATCATATTATTGCCCTAAGACTATATGCATATGGATGAGTATGCTTGCACTGGCAGGCCAGAAACTTAAGGAACCTATGTTAACTACCAATATGCTATGAGTATATATATATTTGCCTTTGAATTTTGAATAAATTACGACTATGGATTTCTTATGTTTCTTGATGTTGATAGCATCAAATTCCCAAAATAAGTTAGGTTGGTATTGCTTGACACTTAACTATTGCTACACTTTCATACTATTTTACAAAAATCATGCAATTGTTAATTATGATGAAATAGGTTAATTGGTATAAAAGCTATACGTTATTATGGTTTTGCACAACCTTGTAATTATTGTGATATGAAGTAAATGAACATTTATGCAATTTCATGTTTATGCGGTTTCGTATTCTTGTATATTGTGGCTCTAAGACAATAATCTTCTATGAAAGGTTTATGATGAGAATTTAAAGATGTTCATTGGATATTGTTTAGCTTGCGAGTCTTAGTTCAGTTATGGATTAGATAGGCATACCTAGAGGGATATATTTACAGCTGTTATTGTTAGCCCAGTTTGTGTCTATTATTCTTTCCTTAATGCAAACACTGCTTGGCCCTATTTGGGATTATCATTTGATATCTTTGGATATCTATTATTGATACCTACGAGTATCTATTGTTGATACCATTTAGTATCTATTGCTCCCATTATCCATTCTTGGAACTAGAAATTAGGTAGGCTACTTTCAGCATTGTGTTCTAGTATATGTGAACTAAAGTTTTTCTATATAGGTACTAAGTCGCTTGGCATCTAGAATCTATAAGTACCCATATGATATTGCATATATTGTTGGCTGAATTTAGTAATCCTATTACTAAATACATGTTTCGATAATCAGATACTATTTGGTCAAATTGAACTTCATATCACTCTATTGTAAGTTGATGTCTGATATATGGATTGACATGAAACGATGTTTTATCGCTATGTGTATACATATATGATTATGGTTTCATAAGGCATTTTATATATACTTGAAAGTTAGATATTCATGCTAGAATTGTGCATAATAGTGTCCTCATGAATATTTTTAGTTTATTGATAGTTTTCACGGTTATCATACACAACTAGCACTTTTGATCTCTATGCCCATTATTTATAAAGTTAGGGAGTTACTATGGTTAAATAAAGTTGAATTATATGCATTGAATAAGTGATCGGTATGGTTTTTCTGAGGCTGGCTATGTGTACCTCGTGTCTTATATTATTGCGAGCCTTGCATTTATTATTATTGTAATAAGCATATATGTTTTAATTAACCTGTAATGCTTGCTATCAATTATGGTAAAGTAAACCTGAGTTATATATATGTTATATTGTTAACTATTAGACCAGGCAATGGGCTTTAACAAAAAGAGTAAATTATGGTTTTAGGAGTCGGATAAGCTACTTAAAACCTGAAGTTCTATAAGCATAGAATTTGTTATTAATGTGGTTATAGTACATGATTATTGTTTAACTTTTGGTGCTCTCTTGATGTGATGGTTCTCGTATAAGATAGTCTATAGAGATTTGTTCCTCGCTAAGCATTATAGCTTAGTATAGGTTTGTTTATCCATGTAGGTATCTAGATAGGCTTTAGTTATGGATTGTTAGTTGCAGTGGTTTGACCAGCATCGAAGAGAAAGTTTGGAAGGGTGTAGTTGTCCTTATGGTTTCATAGAAGTATTAATAGGCATATATGTTATGTTTTAATATTTCTTTTTATGTGTTAAGAGGTTTATATGTAATTATGGCCTGTATCATTATTATTTATCTGATTATCAGAGGTTTAATATCTTAATTTGTGGTTGGTATATCTTCTGCATTAGGGCATTACACGACCTCCCTAACAAGTGGTAATCCTAGTAATTCAGCAAGAAAGACATATAGGAAGTTGCATACAATAGGGATGTTTCTAACCTATGGGATGTTTCTAATCTATGCTTCACCCTTTTTAGGTTCCAACACACTAGCTAAATAAGTTGTATAACCTTTCCTGATCAGGTATTTTACAGCTGTGGCTAATTTAAAATTAGAAAGAAAATATTATCATTTAGCAACATCTATGATATCCTGACCTTCTGGATTTTTTATAGTGACCCATTTATGGCAATAGTCAATAGTGACTTTATGCTAATATAGCCAATCAATACTAGTTCTATCAAATGTGCATAGAAAGTGTATTATTGTATTTGAATAGACCAATTTTTGTATATTTTATCTACTACTATATTGTGCCTTAAAGAATTACTCACTAAGATATCTTGGTCTAATTGTGAAATATCTAACCCTTTCCCTTGTGCTTCTATTGTGCTACTATATGAACATGTGGATCATAGATTAATTAAGGCATAAACAAATTCACCAAGTAGTAAACATTCACCTATAATAACATCAGGTACATCCTACTCCTTCTAAGCTTTAACTACATATGTACGGGCTGAAGGTTGTCCCTTAACACCCTATTGAACCTGAGCTACACCCCTGGTTGTAAAAGCTCCATCGAGGGCACCTTTACCTCTATCTCATAATGCAGGTGCATTAGATCTGTTTAGCTATGATGTTAGTGAAGCTTTCGGTTGAGCTCAGGGACAATTATTTTGAATGTGATATTTAGACCCACACCTATAACATACTCCTGTAAGTTTCCAACAGTCCTCTGAATGCCTTTTTCCACAATGCGTATAAGTAAGAATGTTTCCTCTAATTGCACCTCTAGGTGTACTGCCACTGAAGCTACTAGATTATTGGCCCTAAGGGTGTGCAGAATCGAACCAGAATTAAAAATGAAACGGAACTAAATGGATTTCAACCTATTTGGTTTGGTTATTTCAATTTTTGATTCTGAACCAAAACAATAGTCCGATTATTTTGGTTTGATTCTTAAAGTGTAAACATCAAAAGAATTAAATTGATCGAAATAGATAAAACTCATTATTTTGAGATATATATATATATATATACACACACGAAAATTCCTACTATCAGGGATTAACCACCTCCACGTCCTTTGTCTTCCCTATTTTAGATCTTCTTTGGCTTATATTCTTTGATTTTTCCTGCAAAACTACAATTTGATTTTTCTTTGGTTCCTCTGCTTTGATTTTTCATGCAAAGCTGCAACAATGGTTACTATCTTTCTACTCTTCTCTTCTTTGATTCTGCCTACTTTTTTGTTCAATAGATTAGCATGTCCTATCATGTCCTTCTTTCTTTTCTACTACTTTTTTTTGTTTAATTGTTGTTTTGAGCCCATTGCTGATGGTTCATTATAGGTGGATTTTGCTTTTAAGTTATTGATTTAAGATTTATTTGCCACTAGTTTAATTATGTTAATTAGTCAATATGCTTCCAATAGCAAAAGGACTCTTTAATTACTTTACTGCTTCCAAGTTTGTCGCTTAATTAGGTCTTTGGTATCGAAGATTATATTCTAATTAGGTTTTTTCCTTGAGTTTCCATATTTGAATTTAAAAGCCTTTTGTTTTTTTTTACTGGAGTATGTAGGCTACAAATCTAAATTAATTGATTAGTAGACTTCAGATAGTAGATGTTTATCAAAATCTTAGCCCCTGTATAGGGCTTGGATGAGGCTAAAAAAATAAAGAAACAAGATGGAAGAAAATTCTAATGAAATTATTGAATCATAGATGAGATGATGAATCAGGTTATTCTTTCTATGTTTAGTAATGGATTAGGCTTTCCTTAGGGATTTCTTAGATATAGATATTGAGAGTTCCATAATAATGTCTTGCAGCTTTTTATTTTATTTAAACATAAAGGTTTTCGTTATACAAATATGGAAGTGTAGATTTATTTAGAAAATGGGTTTAGTGAAGTTGGGATGTTAAACCTGTTGGAATTTAACGGTTACATGCATCACATACATGAGCGGAATTTTAAAATTTTTTAACCATTAGATCTGATCTTGCCATGAATACACAATATAACTATATGAGAATAAGAAAAATCACCTTTGATTTTTGTTGAACTGTTGATTTTACTTCGCACCGGGTTGTCGCAAACCACAGTGTCCAAAATCGAACACCTCCAATGAGTAATCCACACTAGAGAGGGGTAAATTGAACCAAAAAATTGGTGTTCAACTAGGGCTGGCCGAAAGTCCAAGAAGCTAGCTTAGAGTTGGCGCAAAAAGGGAGAGAGAATAAAGGAAAAGACTTTCCTTTTGTTTTAATCACTTAACCCTAATTCTCATTAGTTGGCCTTTTATAGTTAGGTTAAAATTCCAACTCCTTAATGAGATTGAGCTCTTTAAAATTACTGGAGAATTATTAATTGGGCCTCTGGAATTAATTATAATCATTTGGGCTTAATTAAATCCAATTTAAACCTTTTCATAAAAGTCTATGCACAAAATCCATAAACTAGGCCCTTTGTGCATCTAATTGAATTTAAATACCCAAATGGATTCCAAATCCAACAAAATTAAATATGTAAGTTCCATAACACTTATGTAACATATATAAATTAATTTGGTCCAAGAAAAAGCCCTCTAAGCCCTTCTGTATGGAGTTGGCATGTGGCCCTCTTCTGGAGAGCTTCCTCCAACTTCTTCATTCCTTTGGTCCTTTATAATTTCTCCAATGGACCTATTAATTATTATATCAGTCCTATAATACTTATAGTAGTCTTATAACACTTATAAGATAATAATAATTAATCATAAAATACATTATTTCAATTAGGTCCAATTTTGCAGAACATTTCTCAAAAGTTCCGCGGATAATTTTATTTGATCATAATTAATTAAACTCTTTAATTAATTATTATCTTATTCACTTCTCTACCTTCATAATAATATCAAATATTATTATTCTTGTTATTTTACCATTTTACCCTTTTCTTTATATGTGTGTGACCTATTGGGTTCCTGTCCATGTTGGCAGTATAATATGTAATTGTGAGTTCTATTCAAAACTCACATGATTTCAACTCCTTTAAATCATATTATCAATCCCTATTGATACTTTTGATACATCATCATACAAGTCATGATTGGCCTCTAGCTAGGCATCATGACTATCCAAATGTCAGGAAAGTCATGTGGTTTGACTGTACCATTCCATAGAAATAGTTATCGTACAATTACTCCTTTCACCACTCTTATCTCAATTAGATTCTGAGTATGGATTTCTGTCAACTCATATAAATCTAATTATGTATGTTCTATTAATTTAACCATTGTTCCTAAAATGCCCTTCATGGATCTCCATCCATCTTGGCATATTACTCTAGCCAGAGATTCTCTGAACAAGGCAATTATAGAATCATGTGAGATAACTTCCCTTGTTAAATCTGGGATGGTGAATCCTTTGTAAATCACTCAACTATCTTCAAGTAGGTCATGATATACCCAATCTCCTAACTATGTTCACTCCCAGTTGGAAGTAATTAGTTATGGAGTCAAAATATACCACTTGCTACTTAAGATAACTTTGGTGATCTCAAGTCTAAGGATACTTGCACAACCGCTATGAAGAGATTCCTCATTGACATAGATTTAATATCCATTTAAGGATTCTCTATGCAGGTCTCCAATGAACTTGTTCTTCTAACAAGTATCCACATGTTAGCTTTGATTATCTTTCATAATCACAGTTATGAGAACCACTGCTTGCACCATTCAAGAAGCATAACATGTGCTAGTCTGTCCGAATTAACAATGTCCTATCTTGTTAATTCTATGACTAGGGATATTTAGATATTAAGACATTTGCATGCAATAGACATCTCACGTCATGAACACCTTTATGATTGCCTTTGCACTGTGTTTATAATATCTAGGACTTCATTTATTAATTTAAGATTTACAAACTCATGTATTCAAACATAGCATTAATAAATGAATGATGCCTTTTATTAAGAATATAAATTTCATACATATGAAAAACATCCCTATTACATGGGCTCTAGGGTATACTCTCTAACAATCTCCCACTTGCACTAAAGCCAATCACTCATATGTCTCGGACCCATGTTATTTATATGGTGATCATGCTTAATCTGGGAAAGTGCTTTAGTGAGGGGATCCGCCACATTGTCATCTATGGGAACCCTTTCTATTTTCACATCATTTCTAGCTACTATTTCCCTTATGAGATGGTAGCGTCTGAGAACATGCTTGGATCGCTGATGAGACCGTGGTTCCTTTGCTTGCATAATGGCTCCATTGTTGTCACAATATAAAGGAATCAGATCAACAATGCTAGGCACCACTCTTAGTTCGGTTATGAACTTTTTGATCCAGACTGCTTCTTTGGCTTCTTTTGAAGCAGCAATGTACTCAGCTTCAGTCGTGGAATCAGCAGTTGTTTCTTGTTTGGAACTTTTCCAACTAACTGCTCCTCCTCCCATTATAAACACATAACCAGATTGTGATTTACAATCATCTTTATCAGATTGGAAGCTGGCATCTGTATACCCATTTACTTCCAAACTGCCCTCTCCATATACCAGGAATATATCCTTAGTCCTTCTCAAGTACTTAAGAATATTCTTGACAGCTGCCCAGTGTTCCTCTCCAAAATTAGATTGGAATCTGCTTGTGACACTCAAAGCAAATGCTACATCTGGACGTGTACATAACATAGCATACATGATAGAACCAATTACAGATGTATATGGTATTCTATTCATGCTCTCTCTATCCTCTAGTGTTTGTGGACACATAGACTTAGAAAGGTGTTTCCCATGCACCATGGGTATAAACCCTTTCTTAGAGAGATTTATATTGAACCTCTTCAATACTTTATCTATATATGTACTCTGAGAAAGACCTAGTAACCTATTGGATCTATCTCTATAGATCCTTATTCCCAGAATATAGGATGCTTCTCCAAGGTCTTTCATTGAGAATTGCTTGGATAACCATATTTTAACTGATTGGAGAAGAGAAATGTCATTTCCCATGATCAATATGTCATCTACATATAGAACTAGGAAGACAATTGCACTCCCACTGACCCTTTTATACACACAAGGTTCATCTTCATTCTGTGAGAAACCAAACTCTTTGATTGTCTCATTGAATTGTATGTTCCAGCTCCTAAAGGCTTGCTTCAATCCATAAATGGATCTTTGAAGCTTGCATACCTTTTTGCCATTTCCTGATGTGAATCCTTCTGGTTGTGTCATATACACATCCTCGGTAAGATTTCCATTAAGGAAAGTTGTCTTCACATCCATTTTCCAAATCTCATAATCATAATGAGCTGCAATGGCTAAAAGTATTCTTATAGACTTAAGCATTGCTACAGGAGAAAAAGTTTCGTCATAGTCAATACCTTCTTTTTGACGATAACCTTTTGCTACTAAGTGAGCTTTATAGGTAACTATATTACCTTCCATGTCAGTCTTCTTTTTGAAGACCTATTTGCACCCTATGGGTTTTATCCCTTCAGGTGGTTGAGTTAAAGTCCATACTTTGTTCTCATACATGAAGTCCATTTCAGACTGCATAGCCTTAAGCCATAAATCACGTTCTGAACTATTCAAAACTTTTTGATAGCTTGTAGGCTTATTGTCCTCTACTACAGTTATGCCTCTATCCGATTCAATGTGAAATCCATATCTCACAGGGATAGAACGCATCCTAGTAAATCTTCTAGGATTTTGTGTATAATCAGGTTCAACTGCAATCTCATCTTTATGAAATTCAGTTTCGGGTTTAATCGGTTGATCTACTTCTATTTGTGGGTCCTGAACTTCACCAAGTTCAATTTTACTCCCACTGTCCTCTCGTAGGAGAAACTCTTTTTCCAAGAAGATAGCATGCCTTGAAACAAACACTTTTTGTTCTAAGGGATGATAGAAATAATATCCAAATGTTTCTTTTGGATATCCCATAAATAAACATTTGTTAGATTTAACATCCAGTTTGTCTGACATTGTCCTCTTCACATAAGCAGGACAACCCCATACCTTCATATGAGAAAGCGTGGGTTTCTTGTTATTCCACATCTCATATGGAGTAACATCAACCGATTTACTAGGAACTCTATTTAACACATAAACAGCAGTTTCTAATGCATATCCCCAAAAGGACTTAGGCAAGTCCGCTCAGCTCATCATTGATCAAACCATATCTAATAGTGTTCGATTTCTCCTTTCAGATACACCATTGTGTTGTGGTGTATATGGAGGAGTCCATTGAGATAAAATCCCATTATCTCTAAGATAATCCTGAAACTCTTGACTTAAGTATTCTCCATCTCGATCTGATCTAAGTGTTTTAATACTTTTGCCAAGTTGTTTCTCTACTTCATTTCTAAACTCTTTGAACTTTTCAAATGCTTCAGACTTATATTTCATTAGATAGATGTATCCAAACCTGGAATAATCATCTATGAATGTAATGAAGTAGGAGTAACCTCCTTTGGCATGTGTAGTCATTGGACCACATACATCTGAATGTATTAAGTCCAAAACCATTTTAGCTCGTTCTCCTTTACCAATAAAGGGAGCTTTTGTCATTTTTCCCAATAAACAAGATTCGCATGTATCAAATGATTCATAATCAAATGATCCCAAATCACCTGACTTGTGCAATTTGGTCATGCGTTTTTCATTTATGTGGCCTAAACGACAATGCCATAAGTATGAGGTATTTAGATTATCATGTATCATTCTCTTGGTATCCACATTATGTACTTCTTTAATTAAATCAAGAACAAATATACCATTCTCAATGATAGCTTTTGCATAAAACATATTGTTCTTAAAAATGTAACAACATTTGTCCTTTAAAAAAATATCATAATCGTTCAACAGACGACTGAAAGAAATAATACTTTTGGATAAAGCTGGAACATAATAACAATTATTTAATTCCAGTACTAATCCACTTGGAAGAGGCAAATGATAAGTCCCCACAACTGTTGTAGAGATGTTTTGTCCAGTAGCTGACTGCAAACATATCTCTGCCTTTCCAACTCTTCTAAAGCTTCTAAGCCCATGTAGATCATTACACAACTGTGATCCACATCCGGTATCTAATACCCAAGATTGCTTTGAAGCAATAGAATAAGTATTAATTTCAATCATATAAATACCTGAGGTAGAAGCATCAGCATGCTTTTTCTCCTTGAGAGAATATAGATAGGCCTTGCAGTTATGCTTTCAATGACCATCCTTTCCACAATGGAAGCAAGTTCCTTTGGGATTCTCTTTCTTGGCAACCCTCTTCTTGGAAACCTCACCATCCTTTATCTCATATTGCTTCTGAAGCTTTGAGGACATAGCACCTAGCATCAGACATGCTGCTGCTTCACTATCCTCTATGTATTTTCGATAAGTGCCTTTGATCTCATCAATGGAATCATCTGATGGAAGTGATGGAAGATCTTTATCCAAGATATAATGGATCTTTTCAGCTTTGAGAACAATTCTCACTTGCTTGATCCAGTTAGAATAGTTGTTGCCAACCAGTTTGTTATCCAAGATTGATCGTATATTTGATGTGCTCATGATGATGACATATATGTGAAAAATAAAAGATATGAGAGTATGTTCATATATATGTATGCATTAATAAGGTCTTTAATTAATCTATTTACTCCCACTATTTTATTGTGAATTAATAGCCCTCACTATATAATCTGAGAAAACCCGATGGTTTTCTTAGTGGGCCAATATCCAATCCTTGATATGTAATTTGACCTTAACTGTGGTCAACAAGCCAAATTCCATACCCTTGAAAGGTAGGTTTCTCTATACCAATTGTGTCTCTACACAACTATTGGATCATTAGGTTATCAACTCTTGATGCATGCATATCATATATGCATTCCCTAATCTTGCCTCTAGAACCATTAGCCTTGACTGTGGTCAACAAACTAATGGGCTAGCTAAGATGACCCATTTAATTAGATTTGAACATATTCGATATAATGTGAGCTTGACTGTGGTCAACAACCCACACTATAAAGAACTCTGGTTCTCCTCAAATTAATGGAAGGCTTATATACCTTAGTATTTGTTTGAGGGTTTTAGTTAATTAAGTCTCATCATACATGGTTGGCATACATTGGTATGCATCCTATATCTATCACATAAATATAAGCATACAAATATGGTATAGTTATGGACTTCACTACATTGATTTCCCCGAGCTAAGAGGGAAATCAAAAGGTCACACCTAGGTAGTATGCATGATTCAAACAAGAAAATAATTACATTATCTTCAAGCTTGTTGGATCTCCATTCGGCCCATCTTGCTCCTTGATATTGGTCTCCATCTCTATTTCTAATTCTAATCTAAGTAATCTAATTACATGTTACAATTTGAAATGAAATACAAACCAAAAACAAGTGGCCGGGACATGAAAGTCCTCATTGGGCCAAAACATGCATTATGCTCAATCACATTGGGCTTTGTCCATAACTAACCATCATGCCAATCATTCACCCTTATATGCCTCTCTAATGCATAAATAAATGGATTACTAACTTTGTTTCAACCTTTGAAACTATATTTTGAGTTATTTAATGATGTGATCAAATTAGGAAACTTTTTCCATTTTGGAAACTTTCATTTTTGGAAACCTTTTTGCATGCATGTGTTCTTGTCTTAATAATCAATCCAATTGATTATTAATTAATTATAAATTGATTATTTAATTAATTAATCATATTAAATAATTAAAAGAATCAATTTTGGGCTTAAAACAAATGTAGGTCGAAACCCACAGAAGAAAAACCCTAACTGTGTTCATACACAAACTAGTTTTGTGTCTTTTGGACCATTTGGGCCTTTTGGAATGAGCCAAGCCCACTCCAGCCCTTAAAACCAATTAATAAACTTAATTAATGTTTATAATGTTTAATTTAAATTAGCTCCTTGGGCCCACCAAGTCATTCACTAATTTAAACCAAGTCCGTAAACATAATTAAGCCCATTAAGTGGTTTTAATAAATTAAAATTAATCAAATTAATTTAAGGCCCATTTTAATTAATCCAATTAATTAAAAACACTTTAATATATCATATATATCAGATTTAGAAGATCAAAAGTCGTTCTAACCAAGAACACATCAAGAACACACGAAGAACACCAATTTATCGAACTTTTCGACTAAACTAGTTTTTATGCAAAACTTGTTTGATTTTAATTCCGTTCGATCCTACGTCTTAATATCACATATTAAACACATAAAATATCATCTAAATGATGTTTTAATAGATCCACAAGAAATTAAATTATAACAGCCCCTTAAATCACCTAGGGTTTCATGCCAAAACCTAATGGGTTTCACGCCAAACCCTAATCACAATCATTCAAATTTTCATTTTTGTTTCCACCAAATTTATTTGATCACACATACAACCAGAAATCAATATTTATCATTAATGAACAATCAAATCTAATATTTTAAAGTTCATGAAATAAATAACTCAAAATAAAACTTATTCCGCAGAAAAATATAGAATTGTATATCCATGGCAAAACCGTGTCTCTGATACCATGTTGGAATTTAACGGTTACATGCATCACATACATGAGTGGAATTTTAAAATTTTTTAACCACTAGATCTGATCTTGCCAAGAATACACAATATAACTATATGAGAATAAGAAAAATCACCTTTGATTTTTGTTGAATAGTTGATTTTACTTCGCACCGGGTTGTCGCAAACAACAGTGTCCAAAATCGAACACCTCCAATGAGTAATCCACACGAGAAAGGGGTAAATTGAACCAACAAATTGGTGTTCAACTAGGGCTGGCCAAAATTCCAAGAAGCTAGCTTGGAGTTGGCGCAAAAAGGGAGAGAGAATAAAGAAAAAGACTTTCCTTTTGTTTTAATCACTTAACCCTAATTCTCATTAGTTGGCCTTTTATAGTTAGGTTAAAATTCCAAATCCTTAATGAGATTGGGCTCTTTAAAATTGTTGGAGAATTATTAATTGGGCCTCTGGAATTAATTATAATCATTTGGGCTTAATTAAATCCAATTTAAACCTTTTCATAAAAGTCTATGCACAAAATCCACAAGCTAGGCCCTTTGTGCATCTAATTGAATTTAAATATCCAAATGGATTCCAAATCCAACCAAATTAAATATGTAAGTTCCATAACACTTATGTAACATATATAAATTAATTTGGTCCAATAAAAAGCCCTCTAAGCCCTTCAATATGGAGTTGGCGTATGGCCCTCTTCTGGAGGGCTTCCTCCAACTTCTTCATTCCTTTGGTCCTTTATAATTTCTCCAATGGACCTATTAATTATTATATCAGTCCTATAACACTTATATTAGTCTTATAACACTTATAAGATAACAATAATTAATCATAAAATACATTATTTCAATTAGGTCCAATTTTGCAGAACATTTATCAAAAGTTCCGCGGACAATTTTATTTGATCATAATTAATTAAACTCTTTAATTAATTATTATCTTATTCACTTCTCTACCTTCATAATAATATCAAATATTATTATCCTTGTTATTTTACCATTTTACCCTTTTCTCTATATGTGTGTGACATATTGGGTTCCTGTCTATGTTGGCAGTATAATATGTAATTGTGAGTTCTATTCAAAACTCACATGATTTAAACTCCTTTAAATCATCTTATCAATCCCTATTGATACTTTTGATACATCATTATACAAGTCATGATTGGCCTCTAGCTAGGCGTCATGACTATCCAAATGTCAGGAAAGTCATGTGGTTTGACTGTACTCTTCCATAGAAACAGTTACCGTGCAATTACTCCTTTCACCACTCTTTTCTCAATTAGATTCTGAGTATGGATTTCTATCAACTCATATAAATCTAATTATGTATGTTCTATTAATTTAACCATTGTTCCTAAAATGCCCTTCATGGATCTCCATCCATCTCGGCATATTACTCTGGCCAGAGATTCTCTGAACAAGGCAATTATAGAATCATGTGAGATAACTTCCCTTGTTAAATCTAGGATGGTGAATCCTTTGTCAATCACTCAACTATCTTTAAATAGGTCATGATATACCTAATCTCCTAACTATGTTCACTCCCAGTTGGAAGTAATCAATTTTGTAGTCAAAATATTCCACTTGCTACTTAAGATAACTTTGGTGATCTCAAGTCTAAGGATACTTGCACAACTGCTATGAAGAGATTCCTCACTGACATAGATTTAATATCCATGTGAGGATTCTCTATGCAGGTCTCCAATGAACTTGTTCTTATAACAAGCATCCACATGTTAGCTTTGATTATCTTTCATAATCACAGTTATGAGAACCACTGTTTGAACCATTCAAAAAGCATAACATGTGCTAGTCTTTCCAAATTAACAATGTCCTATCTTGTTAATTCTATGACTAAGGATATTTAGATATTAAGACATTTGCATGCAATAGACATCTCACATCATGACTGCCTTTGCACTGTGTTTATAATATCTAGGACTTCATTTATTAATTTAAGATTTACAAACTCATGTATTCAAACATAGCATTAATAAATAAATGATGCCTTTTATTAAGAATATAAATTTCATACATATGAAAAACATCCCTATTACATGGGCTCTAGGGCATACTCTCTAACAAAACCAACATTTTACTATCAGCTTGAGGTTCTTTTGGCTTTAGAATTTCATTTTTCAATTATGTATGTTTCTAGTCCTTTTTCTGCTATTTATTGCCTGATGTCAAATTAATTTTGCTAGATTTCATTCTTCACATTTATTGGTCCCTCTTTTATCAGTTATAAAATTAATTGTTTTTTTAGAGAGTTATCTAATTACAAGTTAAACTTATATAGTTATCCTAATCCATTTAATCTCATTATATTTGTTATGGTGATAATCATTTGTTAATTTTTTTTATATATGATGACTTGTGAATAAAATTTAAACTAAAATTAAATAGGAACATAATAAAAATAAATAAATATCCAAACAACTTAGGGCAAAGAAAATACATTTATTTCTCAATTTGTTAGTTAAGATTGGCCTATATAAATTTTATTTAATCTGACTATATTTGATGTGGTGATAAAGATTTTAGCCAATTGGAAATATTTTATTTCTTAGGACACCCAGTGGTACTTGCTTTATAGTAATCCTGTTACTAAATACATGTTTCAATAATCAGATGCTATTTACTCAAATTGAACTCCATATCACTCTATTATAAGTTGATGTTTAATATATGGATCGACATGATGTGTTTTATCGCTATATGTATACATATAAAATTATAGTTTCAGAAGGCATCCTATACTTGAAAGTTAGATATTGATGCTAGAATTGTGCATAATAGTGCCCTCATGTATAGTTGTAGTTTATTTATAGTTTTCATGGTTATCATACACAGTTAGCACGGTTGATCTCTATGCTCATTATTTATAAAGTTCGGGAGTTACTATGGTTAAATAAAGTTGAATTATATGCATTGAATAAGTGATTGGTAATGTTTTTTTGAGGCTACGTAAGTGTACCTCAAGTCTTATATTATTGTGAGCCTTACATTTATTGTTATTGTAATAAGCATATATGTTTTAATTAACCTTTAATGCTTACTATAAATTATGGTAAAGTAAACCTAACTTATATATATGCTATATTGTCAAATATTGGAACAAGCAACGGGTTTTAACTAAAAGAGTAAATTATGGTTTTAGGAGTCGGATAAGCTTTTTAAAACCTAAAGTTCTATAAGAATGAAATCTACTATTAATGTGGTTATAGTACACAATTATTATTTAACTTTTGGTGCTCTCCTGATGTAAGGGTTCTTGTATAAGATAGTCTATAGAGTTTTGTTCCCAGCTAAGCTTTATAGCTTAGCATGGGTTTATTTATCCATATAGGTATCAGGATAGGCTTTAGTTCTAGATTGTTAGTTGTAGTGGTTTGACCAGCGTTGAACAAAAAGTCTAAAAGGGTGCAGTTGTCCTTATGGTTTCATAGATGTATTGAAAGGCGTATATATTATGTTTTAATATTTCTTTATATAGGTTAAGAAATTTATATGTAATTATGGCCTGTATCGTTATTATTTATCTAATTATCGTAGGTTTAATATCTGGATTGGCGGTTGGTATATCTTCTACGTTAGGGCATTACAGTTAGTGGTATTAGAGCTCCCAGGTTTAGTCTTTTCTAGGCAATAAGCGATTAGAAATTTGTTCTTGAAAGATTTAATGGACTAGCCTATAGTAGATATCTATGTTTTGTGTTCCAGTAACCGAGAATTGATGATTTAATATAGTGGGTCGACCTTTGGTTTTGTTTAAAATGGAATACTAATAGGATGTGGTTTTAAGATGATAAGATGATATTGATGGAATTTCTAGCATCTCTCTCTCTTTCTGATATTGGAAGTGCTTATATGCATTTATGCTCTATGATTGAGATGTAGCATAAGCCTATTAATAAGTATATACTGAATGCTCTATTATGGTGATTGAGGAAGAGTTTTATATGTTTAGAATAGCTTTTGATTATTGGCATTATGATCATAAGAAGTTGAGGTTGTTAAGATGCTTTGTATATTTGTCATAGTTTTCCTAATTGGCATGGGTAATTGAACATATTTCATTGTATCAGGATGGAATAGAACACGTACAGTATATGGGAATACACCTTTGTATTCTCTTGCATACGTAAAACCATTCATGCTTTTCATGGCATCCCACATCATTTGATAAGATAAGAATATCACCATTACATATTTTTGGTCCTAGCTGAAAAGGAAAACTGACAAAAAATATAACGACCATAAAAGTAATTGGATACCAAGGAAAAAGGTATTATTGATTTAAAGGGATGATTTGTTTATGGTTATGAAAGACTTATGATCAGAATTGTTTATAGTTAAAGCAGAGTTTTGGAAAGTTGATATCAATGATAGTACATATTAACGATTTGAATTTCAAGGATGAAATTCTTTAAAGGGGAGAGATTTGTGTGGCCCAACTATAACCCTAACCGGATTATGTGAGACTAATGAGGATTATGGTTAAATAAGGCAAAATTGGATTATTTTTCATTTACTGAAGTTAAGTCCCATAAGGGGTATTTTCGTAATTATGCATGTGTGTAATAAAGTATAGTTAAATTAAAGAAAAGGTATGAAATTGAGCTAGAAGTTTGGGATTAAATTGTAAGAAATTGAGAAATTAGAGCTTAAAGTGTTTAAGTGTAATTTTAGAAAGGTAAAATTTGAGATACTTACCCCACTATCTCCTCATTTAAAAGCTTATTGGAGAAGGGAATTCTTTGTGTATGGTGGAGATCGATTCTTAAAGAGGCAGAGCTAACCACATCTTTCCTTTCTCTTTCTTTCTTCTCTCTAGATTCAAATTAGAGAGGTGTTTAACTTAGGGTTTGATGATTTAATCTCCTAAAGGTGATGATGTCTCCTCCTCTTATAAATCTTTCTCCCCTTCTTTCTTGGTTTTAATTTCTGGAATTATGGATCTAAAGAGGTTATTGTTGTTATTTATTTTGTGTAAGGAAGGGAAGAAATCATCATTTAAGGAGTTGGATCAAGAAGGAAGGAGTATTTGAAGCCTTAATACCTGGTATGGAAATTAGGCTTACTTTATTGTTCATATGGGTTTGCTATGGTAACTTCCCTCTCTTCTTGTATATGTGTCTTCTTTGATGAAGTTAAAAACTAAAGCTAGTAATGCATATGAGGTATTAATTAAGCCTCTTGTATGGGATTGATTTGGGTTTTTCAAGTGTAAATGGGATGATCAAAGCTAAAGTTATAGTTTTTTTGTCCACTTGAGTTATTGGTTTAGTTTTGGTTATAATTCTTGGTTAAATTATTATGGAGACTCATAAAAACTATAACAAGTCTTTAATAGCATGAAAGAGTTGCTATTGGATTATTGAAACTATCATTTTTAAAATGGGCTTAATATGTTGTGTATGGTTGAATTTCACTTGAAATTTATGAAGTAAGTCGAGATTTAAGAGACTATAAATTTAATATTGGTCTAAAGGTGGATAATGTCCAGATAATGGAGATTTAATGCTAGAAAAGGAGTAATAATGGGTTATTGTGCAAGCTTGATGGTTGTGAGAAGGGAAAGAGAACTGGTTGATTTTGTTTCTCTAGTTGTGCAGCAGGTGAGCACTCTACCGACTGCTAAAGGACTTCATCGAGTTCCTTAGTGCTCTATCAAGTGTTAAAGCACTCCATCAAGTGCCATAGCTGCTCTATCGATTACTAGTGTACTCCATCGAGTGCTTGTGTCCGGTTGTGCCCAGTCCTTATTTTCCTATGGCCCTGTTGAACCCCAATCATAATTTATATGCATATCAACTTACTTTAATATATATATTTGTTAATGATCATAAGCAATATATAGTAACTTAAGTTTGCTGCAAAATAGTATTGAATCTTTATGTATGTATAAGCACTAAGACAATGTGAAATGCCATGAATAGGCAGTGATCTTAGGTTTTAAGCATGTTCATAGGTTGTGATACGTTGAATACATGTATCTAACATATTAGATGAGTGTCAATGTGTAATTATTACATTGAGTATAATGAAGCAGGGAAGATGGTCGTGAAGAACCATATAGGTATGTTCTCCTAAAGTGACTATGTGTTTACTTGCTGTTTCACGCACTTATGGTTGGCATGATTATATATATGCATATAGGATTTCATCCCTATGGAAATATTGTAGTAAGGCATGAACTATCATGAATAGTATAAGTATTGTCAACCTATAACTTCATATCATATTATTACCCTAAGACTATATGCATATGGATGAGTATGCTTGCACTGGCAAGCCAAAAACTTAAGTAACCTATGTTAACTACCAATATGCTGTGAGTATATATATACTTGCCTTTGAATTTTGAATAAATTACGACTATGGATTTCTTATGTTTCTTGATGTTGATAGCATTAAATTCCCAAAATAAGTTAGGTTGGTATTGCTTGACACTCAACTATTGCTACACTTTCATACTATTTCACAAAAATCATGCAATTGTTAATTATGATGAAATAGGTTAATTGGTATAAAAGCTATGTGTTATTATTGTTTTGCACAACCTTGCAATTATTGTGATATGAAGTAAATGAACATTTACGCAATTTCATGTTTATGCGGTTTCGTATTCTTGTATATTGGGGCTTTAAGACAATAATCTTCTATGAAAGGTTTATGATGAGAATTTAAAGATGTTCATTTGATATTGTTTAGCTTGCGAGTCTTAGTTCAGTTGTGGATTAGATAGGCATACCTAGAGGGATGTTTTTACAACTGCTATTGTTAGCCCAGTTTGGGTCTATTATTCTTTCCTTAATGCAAACACTGCTTGGCCCTATTTGGGATTATAATTTGATATCTTCGGATTTCTATTATAGATACCTACGAGTATCTATTATTGATACCATTTAGTATCTATTGCTCCCATTATCCATTCTTGGAACTAGAACTTAAGGTAGGCTACTTTCAGCATTGTGTTCTAGTATAAGTGCACTAAAGTTTTCCTATATAGGTACTAAGTCACTAGGCATCTAGAATCTATAAATGTACCCAGATGGTATTGCATATATTGGTGGCTAAATTGAGTAATCCTATTACTAAATACATGTTTCGATAATCAGATACTATTAGGTTAAATTGAACTTCATATCACTCTATATATTGTAAGTTGATGCCTGATATATGGATTGACATGATACGATGTTTTATCGTTATGTGTATTCATATATGATTATGGTTTCATGAGGCATTCTATATATACTTGAAAGTTAGATATTCATGCTAGAATTGTGCATAATAGTGTCCTCATGAATATTTTTAGTTTATTTATAGTTTTCATGGTTATCATACACAACTAGAACTTTTGATCTCTATGTCCATTATTTATAAAATTAGGGAGTTACTATGGTTAAATAAAGTTGAATTATATGCATTGAATAAGTGATTGGTATGGTTTTTCTAAGGCTGGCTAAGTGTACCTCATGTCTTATATTATTGCGAGCCTTGCATTTATTGTTATTGTAATAAGCATATATGTTTTAATTAACTTGTAATGCTTGCTATCAATTATGGTAAAGTAAACCTGACTTATATATATGTTATATTGTTAACTATTGGACCAGGCAATGGGTTTTAACAAAAAGAGTAAATTATTCTTTCAGGAGTCAGATAAGCTACTTAAAACCTGAAGTTCTATAAACATAGAATTTGTTATTAATGTGGTTATAGTACATGATTATTGTTTAAATTTTGGTGCTCTCTTGATGTGATGGTTCTCATATAAGATAGTTTACAGAGATTTGTTCCTCGCTAAGCATTATAGCTTAGCATAGGTTTGTTTATCCATGTAGGTATCTAGATAGGCTTTAATTATGGATTGTTAGTTGTAGTGGTTTGACCAGCACCGAAGAGAAAGTTTGGAAGGGTGTAGTTGTCCTTATGGTTTCATAGATGTATTAAAAGGCATATATGTTTTGTTTTAATATTTCTTTGTATGTGTTAAGAGGTTTATATGTAATTATGGCCTGTATCATTATTATTTATCTAATTATCATAGGTTTAATATCTTAATTTGTGGTTGGTATATCTTCTGCATTAGGGCGTTACACGACCTCCCTAACAAGTGGTAATCCTTGTAATTCAGCAAGAAAGACATATAGGAAGTTGCATACTATAGGGATGTTTCTAATCTATGCTTCACCCTTTTTAGGTTCCAACACACTAGCTAAATAAGTTGTATAACCTTTCCTGATCAGGTATTTTGCAGCTGTGGCTAATTTAAAATTAGAAAGAAAATCTTATCTCTTAGCAACATCTATGATATCCTGACCTTCTAGATTTTTTATAGTGACCTATTTAAGCCAATAGTCAATAGTGACTTTATGCTAATAAAGCCAATCTATACTATTTCTATCAAATGTGCATAGAAAGTGTATTATTGTATTTGAATAGACCAATTTTTGTATATTTTATCTACTACTATATTGTGCCTTAAAGAATTACTCACTAAGATATCTTGGTCTAATTGTGAAATATCTAACCCTTTCCCCTGTGCTTCTATTGTGCTACTATATGAACATGTGGATCCTGGATTAATTAAGGCATAAACAAATTCACCAAGTACTAAACATTCACCTATAATAACATTAAGTACATCCTGCTCCTTCTAAGCTTTAACTACATATGTAGGGGCTGAAGGTTGCCCTTTAACACCCTATTGAACCTGAGCAACACCCCTGGTTGTAAAAGCTCCATCGAGGGCACCTTTACCTCTATCTCATAATACAAGTGCATTAGATCTGCTTAGCTATGATGTTAGTGAAGCTTTTGGTTGAGCTCAGGGACAATTATTTTGAATGTGATATTTAGAGCCATACCTATAACATACTCCTGTAAGTTTCCAATAGTCCTCTGAATGCCTTTTTCCACAATGCGTATAAGTAAGAATGTTTCCTCTACTTGCACCTCTAGGTGTACTACCACTGAAGCTACTAGATTATTTTCCCTAAGGGTGTGCAGAATCGAACTAGAATTAAAAATGAAACTGAACTAAATGGATTTTGATCTATTTGGTTTGGTTATTTCAATTTTTGATTCTGAACCAAAATAATAGTCTGATTATTTTGGTTTGATTCTTAAAGTGGGAACATCAAAAGAATTTAATTGATCGAAATAGATAAAACTCATTATTTTGAGATATATATATATATATATTTATACACACGGAAACTCCTACTATTAGGGATTAACCACCTCCACGTCCTTTGTCTTCCCTTTTTAGTTCTTCTTTGGCTTATATTCTTTGATTTTTCCTGCAAAGCTACAATTTGATTTTTCTTTGGTTCCTCTGCTTCGATTTTTCATGCAAAGCTGCAACAATGGTTAGTATCTTTCTACTCTTCTCTTCTTTGATTCTGCCTACTTTTTTGTTCAATAGATTAGCATGTCCTTCTTTCTTTTCTACTTTTTTTTTATTTAATTGTTGTTTTGAGCTCATTGGTGATGGTTCATTATAGGTGGATTTTGCTTTTAAGTTCTTTGATTTGAGATTTATTTACCTCTAGTTTAATTATGTTAATTAGTCAATGTGCTTCCAATAGCAAAAGGACTCTTTAATTACTTTACTGCTTCCAAGTTTGTCGCTTAATTAGATCTTTGGTATCGAAGATTATATTCTAATTAGGTTTTTTCCTTGAGTTTCCATATTTGAATTTAAAAGCCTTTTGTTTTTTTACTGGAGTATGTAGGCTACAAATCTAAATTAATGGACTAGTAGACTTCAGATAGTAGATGTTTATCAAAATCTTTGCCCCTGTATGGGGCTTGGATGAGGCTAAAAAATTACAGAAACAAGATGGAAGAAAATTCTAAAGAAATTATTGAATCATAGTTAAGATGATGAATCAGGTTATTCTTTCTATGTTTAGTGATGGATTAGGCTTTTCTTAGGGATTTCTTAGGTATAGATATTAAGAGTTCCATAATAATGTCTTGCAGCTTTTTATTTTTATTTTAACATAAAGGTTTTGGTTATACAAATATGGAAGTGTAGATTTATTTAGAAAATGGGTTTAGTGAAGTTAGGATGTTAAACCAACATTTTACTATCAGCTTGAGGTTCTTTTGGCTTTAGAATTTCATTTTTCAATTATGTATGTTTCTAGTCCTTTTTCTGCTATTTATTGCCTGATGTCAAATTAATTTCGCTAGATTTCATTCTTCACGTTTATTGGTCCCTCTTTTATCAGTTATAGAATTAATTGTTTTCTTAGAGAGTTATCTAACTACAAGTTAAACTTATATAGTTGTCCTAATCCATTTAATCTCATTATATTTGTTATGGTGATAATCATTTGTTAATTTTTTTTTATATATGATGACTTGTGAATAAAATTTAAACTAAAATTAAATAGGAACATAATAAAAATAAATAAATATCCAAACAACTTAGGGCGAAGAAAAAACATTTGTTTCTCAATGTGTTAATTAAGATTGGCCTATATAAATTTTATTTAATCTCACTATATTTGATGTGGTGATAAAGATTCTAGCCAGCTGGAAATATTTTATTTCTTAGGACACCCAGTGGTACTTGCTTTATAGTTCTAGGATTTTAGAGACATGTACTATGTCTTCTTTGTGGCATGCCTAATTTTGTTTAGGAATGAAGTGATAATTGTGGTTATAGTTGTGCATAATTAGTGAGATTATTGATTTGGTAGGAATTATTCAACTGCAACATAGTTCTTCTAGTTATACATTATTATTATTATTATTATTATTATTATTATTATTATTATTATTATTATTATTATTATTATTATTATTATTATTATTATTATTATTATTATTATTCAATTGCAACATAATTTAGTTCTTTGTTTTAATTATTTAATTTAGTTCTTCTAAAAAATTAATATTTATTTTTTTATTTGCAAATTTTCAAAAAATTCATTTGGAGTCTAATGTTGATATAGTAAAATATTTCTACACTTTAATTCTTTTGTATTATTTTTTCACAGTTTTGTTTAATTTATTTAATTATTGTTCATTTATATGGATGCAGGTCTAAGAGGTTGAATTTGTGAGAAAAATATATCTAAATTATGTTGTATCATTTTAAATGTATGCTTTGTTTATAAATTGAAGGACATTAAATGTATTTTTAATTATACGTCGTGTTGTTTTTATTTTAATGTATATTTTTAGTGTAATTTTTAAGTTATGTTGTATGTATTTTTAATGTATATTTATTTATTATGGAAAAAATTTATGTACATTAAATGGTTTTATTTTTTTAGATATATAGATCCATTTAGGTTAAAAGTCTAATTTAAAAAGCCCATATTTGATCAAAACTGGTTGAACTGAACAAAACTATCCAAAATTATTTCAGTCCATTCAATTTTTGGTTCTAAAAACTTTGTTTTCATTTTGGTTCTTGAATTTTCCAAACTTTGATTTTTGGTTTTTTTGGTTCAGTTTAAAACCAAACCAAACCGACAATTTGCACACCCTTAATCGACCCTAGCTTTAGATTTCTGACTTTGTGCCTGTGACTGAGCTGGGGCTTAGAATTGGAAAGTTAAGCCTTTAGGTTTCTTACTTGAGGTGTTAAAGGCGCCTAGCTATGATGGTCTTGTCTTTTTCTATGAGCAGGCCAGCCTGCTAACTTCATCTATTTGCACAATCTTAACTCTAGTAGTCATTAGAATTCCCAGCCAAATTCCAATGCTATTCTATTTCCCTGTCTCAGTTGCCAAAATGCATTTTCATAGCTCGCTGGGATTCCTTCCCAATATATTTATCACCAAATTATTTCAGGAAGATATCCCATGTCAACTCAGTTGTCGGGACATACCTTCTCACTGTCTCCCACCAAATGCATACGGATCCCTAAAAATAAAACTACTGCACCTCAAGCATCTCCTTTGGTGGGTTGTGAGTGATTTTGAATAATCTTTTAATTATTTTCAACCATTTTTTTTGCTTCTATTCGGGATGTTGAATCTCTCTTATAAAAATCTTCAACGCCAACTTTTTTAACTGCTCCAGAATGGGCTTCTTAGCTGGAGGTAGATGAGGCTTTTATTGTGGCTGTAGAGCTAGTAGATTCTACATTCTCTGATAAATAAAATTTGCCATATTTTGCATGAAATTTTGCTGATGTGGAGGTTAACTGTTGGTAGAGGTGCTACAACTAGTGGACGTGGTGTAGGCTATCTATGCTCATCAACAGCACTCCTATCACCCCAGTTTACTAAAGTACTACTCTCAACTACCTCATATATCTCCATACCTCTTCTAGAACCGAAAGTCATTCTTTAAGCTATAAAACAAAGGGATAGGTATTAATTAATTCTAAACATCACTTTATGCAGAAACATTTAATTATGGCATGTATATGTAATTCATATCACCCACTTAGATCTTAGCACTGCCTAAATCATGCTCTAATACCATAAAATATAATATCCTAAACTTCTCCAGGTTTAGATATTATTTAATAATAATCAAGTCATTAATTGGTCATTTATTAGCATCATTACAACTATTTCTCATTTTATTTCCATGCTATTTGAAACTAGGTTAATATGTTGTTTTGTTGGCTTGTTATGTGCTCATTTGGTTATCATTACAAAATCAGTATTCATTTGGTAAAACTTTTTGGTTGCATAATGACTATAATATTAACCAATCCCTCCTTTAAAAGTTCAAAAATACACTCACAAATGTTCAACCTCCAACTCCAATACTTCAAGTAACAACACAACACTTCTATAATCCATTACATCCATCATAATCTCAAGTCATCAATACCATCACATACACAAACATTTACAGTGCATATATCATCCATTAAGTATATATACATGTCATAATATGTTAGTATCACAACTCCAATCCATATATATAGCTTTAATTCAAAAAAGTAATGAATATATATATAATATATCAAACCCGACTTCAAATCAACTTCTTTCTCCATTTGCCTTGTGTCCTAATCAAGTAATTATCCTTGTGCGCAGCAAACAACTACGTGCTAAGCATAAAGCCTAGTGTTGGATACCCAACTAACAAATTTCACCATACTATAAAGTTTTAACTTAATTGAATATACTACTTATATTTTATTTTAATGTGATTAATTTCACTTAATTAATTAATTCATCAACATTTTATTTCACTTAATTTTTTAAATTCATCAAATTTACTACTTAATTTCCATGTATCTACATTATTTTTCTCAATGCTCACTTTTATCCTTGAAGTTTGGGTAAAATTATATTTTTACCCTTAATATTCTCATCTTTTACCAAAATTACATTTTTGACCTCTTCTTTTGCCAAAATAACATCTATGTCCTTTCTTTTATCAAAATGACATATATGTCCTTATTTTTGCCATAATTACTGTTTTACCCCTAATTTTTCCTTTTTAAATCTTTTTCATCGTATTTTCACATTTTCTACTCATAAAAGATATTTTCTTTCATTTTAGTCCTTAAATTCATTTCTTTTATCAAAATTACAATTTAATCCCTATTTTGACAATTCTTTCACTAAATTACGATTTTGCCCAAATTATTCCATAATTTCAATTTTACCCTTTTTAACTATATTTTCATAATCTTTTGAGCATTTTCCCCATAAATACCAATTTACTTTTATTTCTTCCATTATAATCCTAAATCTCATCTTTACTCATCATTTACCATTTTCTTCCATTTCTTACATATTATTATCATTGTTTTAGTTTTTCCCCAATTAGTATACAAGGAAATGAAATGTTCGAATTAGATATGCGGGACGTAGACCCTATAAGTCCAAATCTGCATACTTCTAATTTCTCTTTTTATTTTCTCATCTTTTTCATTCTTTTCTCATTTTCATGTTGTGGGATCACCTTTGTTCCACTATTTCGAGTCACTATGACTCGCTACCTCGGTAAATATCCCTATAGCTATCCAATTATATCATGTATCTTTGGTTTTACTTCTAAATACTAAGGACAAAACTATTCTCATATCAATCGCATAAAGTAAACATGATATTCACATATTTCGCACTCTCACATCATATATCACTTAAATTCCATACATTACATATCATTTTTATTTATTCATCATGTAACTTTATTACCATGCATTGAATCATCATAATCACATGAAATTGCTCAAGTATACCATTCAGCCATACATGTTTATATGCCTTCCATGAAACTTTTCTTGTCATGTTTCATTCTCATCATGTTCTTTAAGTCTAAATTACACATATTTATCATTTTTTCATCATTTCCATTACTTACACTTTTAAAATACCATGGCATAATTAGTCCACTTACATACATTTTCATTTAATTCATAAAACTCATTCTAACTACGTTATTCATGCATATTAAATATTATTATAACCTTAGATCAATTTAATTCTTTACGTAACCTTAATTTCATATACTTTCATAATTGGTTACATAACTAATGTACTCTCTAATACCCTGTAAATCTAAATTGCATAAATTAAGTTTTCAATGAAATTACTAGTTTAGGTATCCACGTACCTTAATTCACTTGATTTCCTTCACTTTTCCCTTTCTTTTCCTTTTTCTTTTCCTTTTTCTTCCTCTTCATTTTATTCCTCACCTAAATCAAAAAGGACATAATATATACTTATGAAATTCTTTTCAATTTTCCATCCAAAATCATAAAAAAACACTAATCTACTAATTTCCTAATTAATTCAAACAAAATTATATAAATTTAATTACTTGGTAGATTTTTCTCACCAAAATCCTTTACTTTACCAACTTGATTTTGCTTCAAACTTGTTTGTTATGTTAAGAGGGTAACGTATTTGAAATCTATATGAAATTTAAGGTGGGACAATGGTACGATTGAAGAGCTTAAGAAAACCTAAGGAGGAGAATTCAGGCACTAATGGAGGTTAGGAAAGATGACTGAAATTTAGAAAGGTTTAGGGAGTGTTATAGAATTAGCTGCTATAAATTAGCTATATTTTATTTTCTTTCCTTATATAGAATAAGAAGTTTCCTAGTTAGAGTTTCTACATTTGTATAAATTTTGTATTCTTTCTTTAATTCAACATATGGAAAATATATCTTTTCCTTCATTGTTTATATGGTATTAGAGAGTTTAAGATCTCTGGGATTTTTGGGTCTCAACTTTGGGATTTTTGGGTTTCAACGGTAGTGGGTGAATCTGTCCCACCTTGGGTTACCAAGCTCTGATGTCTGGTTTCACTCACCGTCGACTTCAGAATGAGTGTTGGTGGATTTTTGGCCTTTGTATAAAATTTGGTGACTTAAAGATCAATGTGTGCACCTCATATGCCACCATAAGGATCTACTTTTGTCTTCATATACCGACATATAAAAGAGCATCCGGTATCCAATGGTCCTCTGATTTCACCTTCGACATCACCTGGTCATTTTCGATCAGATCTCGATGTTCTTTTCCAGCAATTTTCCCTTTCAGTGGTAGTTGGTCTTCTCTGCTTCTTCGAAGTTTTATTCTCAATGTTCTGTTACTTTCTTTATTTCCTATTTTTGTGAATCTATTATTGAATGTCTTATGTTGAAAGTTGAGCATTTATTTTGGCTATGGACATTGGGTTCTCTATTGCTGCCTTATTATTGCTTTTATTATTTGTGTGAGTTATGGGTGATCATAAAAGTATTAAGGAGACTATTAGTGAGATCATTCCTTTGTCTAAAATTACAGAAGAAAAATTAGATGGATCTAATTATCTTGATTAGAGTCGAACGATTAGGATCTATCTTTGTAGTATGGATAAAGATGATAATTTAACTGATAACCCTCCGACTGATAAAATTAAAAAGCAGATTTGGATGAGAAAATTATTCTCAATTACTTTTACAGATTTGAAATTCAATTGAAAGAAATGTTCTTGGCTTAGTTTCTCATTATGAGCATGTAAAAGAGTTAATGGATTATTTAACCTTTTTATATTATGGAAAAAGAAATGAGTCTTGTATTTATAATGTTTGTAAATCCTTTTATCATGATGAGAAGGAGGAAAAATCACTCACTACTTATTTTATGGAGTTTAAAAAATTTATGAAGAATTGAACATGTTTCTACCTTTTAGTGTGGATATTAGAGAGAAATAGGCTCAGAGAGAAAAAAATGGCAGTAATGAGTTTTCTGGCTAGTTTACCATTTAAATTTGAGATAGCCAAATATCAAATTCTCTCTGGTTCTGAAATTCCTACTCTGGAGGATGTGTTTAGTAGCTTATTGCATGCTGATAATGCTTCCTCTAGTAAGCTCAATAGTGCTTTTATTGCCAAAGAAAGTGGAGGTGATAATGGTAAAAGGAATCTACCGAATAGGAGAAATAGACCTCATGATAATCGGAATACTAATATTGTCTACTACTATTGTAAAGAACTAGGTCATACGAAGCGCTATTATAAGAAATTATAGAATCGTAATCAAAGGGCATAAGTTGCTAATCTTGCTACTTCTAATTCATCATATGAGCATAATGTCACCATCTCTGCCAAGGAGTATGCTAAGTACCAGGAAATGTTAAAGGGATCTTCAACTTTGATTACTACTGAAGCAGGTAACACATGACTTATCTTCTCTAACAATAACTGGGTCATTGATTCTGATGCCACAATTCACATGATAGGTAATCCTGATACTTTTTCTGATTTTTTATCTCATAAAACTCCTTTACTTGTTACTATTACTAATGGGACATCATACAATAATATAGGTCTAGAACTGTCAAACCAACTCCTTTTATTACTTTACGCTCTATTCTAAATCTACCTAACCTAGTTTTTAATTTGATATCTGTGAGTAAACTTACCATAGAACTCAATTGTTGTGTCTCATTTTTCCCTGATCATTATCTTTTTTAGGATCTTATGATGAAGCATATTTTTGTTAAGGGATATGTATCGGTGGTGTATACATCTTGAATTCTTGGGTACTATGATCTATTGTTTGTTCCAGTGCAGTGTCTCTTTTTAAAGCACATTGTTAGTTAGGGCATCCTTCTCTACCTATGTTAAAGAAGTTATGTCTGCAGTTTTATGATGTATCTTCTTTGGATTGTGAGTCTTGTTATTTTGCTAAACATCATCGTAGCTCGTTGGGTCCTAGAATTAATAAATGAGTTGAGTTTTCTTTTTAACTTGTTCATTCAGATGTTTGGGGTCCTTGTCATACTATATCCAAAATTAGGTATAGATATTTTGTTACTTTTGTGGATGATTTTTCCCGTATGACTTGGATTTATTTTATAAATAATCATTCTGAAGTTTTTTCCCTTTTTTTACCTTTTGTGTTGATTTTAAAACCCAATTTAATACTTTTGTGAATATTTGGCAAAGTGATAATGCTAAGGAATATATGTTAGATTCTTTTCAGCGGTACCTCTTGTGTTGATACTCCTTCTCAAAATGAAGTTGCTGAAAGAAAGAACATATATTTACTTGAGACAGCTAAAGCTTTATCATTTCAAATGAATGTTCCTAAGTGTTTTTGGGTTGATCCTATTTCTATAGCTTATTTTCTGATTAATTGGATGCCCTCTATGGTGTTAAATGGTGATGTACCTTATAGTGTTTTGTTTTCGAATAAAATATTAATTCTAATGGAATCATGAATATTTGGCAGTACTTGTTATGTTCGAGATGTATGTCCTCATGTTACCAAACTTGATCCTAAGGCATTGAAGTGTGTGTTCTTGGGATACTCGTATCTCTAAAAGGGATATAAATGTTACTCTCCTGATCTACAGCGACATTTGGTTTTCACTGATGTGGTCTTCTTAGAAGATAAACCTTTCTTTTCATCTCCATCCACTCTTCCAAGTCAGTGGGAGGAAGATGAGTGGCTTATTTATATGGTAACATCTTCCCGAGAATCTATTGATGTGTCTACTGCATCTTCTGGTACTGAGCAGATAGCAAGTGGTGATCCTTCAACATCAGTAAGACCACAAATTGTTTAGGCCTACAATAGAAGAATAGACACCAATGATACATTCCCACACCAGCACCTTCATCATCTGATCCTACTCCTGCTGACCTCGATCTTCCCATAGCTCTTTAAAAAGGTACACATAAATGTAAATCCACTTATTTAATTGTTAATTTAATGCTATGATTGAGGAGATGAATGCCTTGGATACAAATAATACTTGAGAGTTGGTGCATTTACCAGATGGAAAGAAGGATGTGGGTTACAAATGGGTCTTTATAGTCAAAGTTAATCCAGATGGTTCTATGGCTTGGCTGAAGGCTCGAATTATTGCTAAAAGATATGCCTAGACTTATAGGGTGGATTATTCTAATACTTTCTCTTCAGTTGCCAAATTAATTTCTGTTTGTCTTTTCATCTCTTTGGCAACTTTTTATCATTGGCCCTTACATTAACTTGACATAAAAAATGCTTTCCTTCATAGTAATCTTTAGGAAGAAGTCTTTATGGAGCAACCATCTGGCTTTATTGCTCAGGGGGAGTATGGGAAAGTTTATCATCTGAAGAAATCCTTGTATGGATTGAAGCAGAGTCCTTGTGCCTGGTTTGGTAAATTCAATGAGGTTGTCCAAGAGTTTGGGCTAAAGAAGAGCTAGTGCGACCACTTTATTTTCTATAAATAATCAAAGATGGTATTATTCTTCTTATGGTTTATGTGGATGATATTATGATTACAGGGAGTAATTCTGTAGTTATCTCTTCACTTAAGTGTTACTTGCATAGTAGATTTCACACCAAAGACTTTGGTCAGTTGAAATATTTCTTGGGAATGGAAGTGATAAGAAGTAAGAAGGGAATTTTTCTATCCCAAAGAAAATATGTTCTTGACTTGCTTGCAAAAATTGGAAAATTAGGAGCTAAACTATGCAGTACTCCTATGATTCCTAGTATACAACTTAGAAAGGATAATGGTGATCCTTTTGATGATCCAGATAGATATCGAAGGTTAGTTGAAAAATTGAATTATCTCACTGTAACTCTTCCAGATATCGTATTTATAGTGAGCATTGTCAGTCAATTTATGGTTGCTTCTATGATCAAACATTGGGAAGTTCTAGAGAATATCTTATGTTATTTAAAAGGTGCTCTTGGATTAGGAATATTGTACAGTGATCATGGGCATACTTACATTGAGTGTTTTACAGATGCTGATTGGGTAGGTTCTAAGATTGATAAGAGGTCAACAATAGGCTATTGTATCTTTGTTGGAGGAAATGTAATATCCTAGTGAAGTAAAAAGCAAATCGTAGTATCCAGATCTAGTGCAGAATCTGAATATAAAGCTATGTCACAGTTTGCATGTGAAATTTTATAGATCCATCACTTGCTTAATGAAATTGGTATGAATCCCTCTTCTTTAGAAAAACTTTGGTGTGATAATCAAGTTGTTCTTCATATTGCTTCCAATTAAGTGTATCATGAATGGACCAAGCATATTGAAGTTGATTGTCACTTTATTCGTGAGAGGATTCAAGATAATATCATCTCAACAGGATATGTAAAGATAGGAGAACAGTTGGGTGATTTGTTTACAAAAGCCTTAAATGGCTCTAAAGTTGATTATTTGTGTAACAAGCTGGGCATGATTAATATATATGCTCCAGCTTGAGAAGAAGTGTTACAAAATTAGCTACTATAGATTAGCTATATTTTATTTTCTTTCCTCGTATAGAATAGGAAGTTTCTTAGTTAGAGTTTCTACACTTGTATAAATTCTGTATTCTTCCTTCAATTCAACATATGAAAAATATATCTTTTCCTTTATTATTTACAGGGAGATTTCTCTACTACTTTATTTTTTTTCTTTTTATTATTTTAGATGGATGGCTAAAATTTAAGTCACTTAATATTTAATCTAGTGGCTTATATTTAACCACTTGCCATCCTCGCAATGGCTACTTATTTTAATTATTATTTCACCATAAAAAGTTCTAAAGTTATGTAAAAATATTAACTAAACCATATGTAAAATTTGAGTCAATCCAACTTCGTTTCAATATAATTCTAGCTTTAAAGGGAAAATCTAATAGTTTGAAATCCAAAAATTCTAAATTATCAGAAAAATTATTTTTCACTTCCAAATATTAATTGGAATTATTTCGAGTATGTTCATGCAAACAGAATAATTTTTGAAGGTCTGTGAAATATTTTTGGATCAATCAAAGTTTGTTCAAACCTTAAATATAGTCTTGAAATTTTTTTCTCCATCTATTTTGAAGGCCTATTTGACCTAAATTATAATATCAATCTCATCATAAATTGTAATTTTCAATGGTGATGAAAAATTTATTCGAGCCCCAAATGTCACTATTTACCCCGATATCATTATTTACCTCAAAAAGTATAATTTTTGATGACCCAAACAGTGAGGGAATCACAACTTGGTTATGATAAATATAAAAGAAAAATGCATAGATAAAGAATAATGCATAACGACTCAAAATTTATAAAGAAATCAAATACAAAACCAATATATCCTAATGAAATATGGTTAAATCTTAATTGCATAGATACAAAAAACTATAGATGAATGGATAAAAATTGAATAATCTAGCAATATTAATTTATGGTATAATTTAGATAGAGCATATTCCCTAATCAGTATATTAAAAAGAAATATAGAATTATGGTGTAATGCAATTCAATTAAAAGATAGATAAAAAATAAAATATGGATATATTAATGAAGAAATGTTAGGCCCTTTTTCAGCAAATGATACAACTAAAGGTCTAGTAAAAAGATTTGAAAAAGCTTTAAAAATAGAATTTTTAAGAAATAATTGGTTTAAACTATTACAAGCCTCAAGAAAACTAAAACAAGAATATTTATGGAAAATACAAAATTTAACGATATATAATATGTGTTATTTATCAAAATACACTTGTGAATTTAACAAATATTATTATAACATAGCTAAAATAGGAATATTATCAAACTCATAAATAAAACTACTTAAACAAATATATATAACTAAGTTACCAAAACCATAAGGATTATTCTTATATAAAGAAATACATAAAGATCTTGAATTAGTAGAAGGAACTTTAGGAATTTATCAATGATATATAAGAAAAGAGTAAATGAAATGTGTAATCAAGCTTACAAAAATAGAAAGGTAAGAAAAGCAATTAGAGGAGGATTATATTACCTAATAATATTTGAACCAACTAAATGGGGATATTATAATAAAAATAAAAGATATAAAAGGTCTAGTAAAAAATATTATAAACCAAGATTTAAAAATATTATAAAAGAAAATTTAAACCTTTCAAGAAAAATAGTTTTAATAAAGAAGATTGTTAGAAAAAATAAAAGATTTAGCAAGAATAATTCCAAGTGGTTTACATGTTGGATATGTAAAGAAAATGGACATTATGCAAATGAATGTCCAAGAAAAAAAGAAAATCATAAAGCATTTAAGATATATGAGAAACTATTAGAACAAAATTATGATCCTATAAAATATAATGATATATCTAAAAATAAAAGTATATATGAAGTAAAATCTCAATATAACTCTAAACATTTGAATTCTGAATTAGAAACAAATATAGAAAGTAAAGAAGAATGAGCTTTCACAACAAAAAAAAATAACATATAATAGATAATAATAATATATTTAGTTATAATAAATCTTTTTATGAAAAAATTAGCCAATGAAATAATCATAAACTAAATATAAGAATTAAAGATATATTTAAAAAATTAATGGTTTAATAGATTTTATGAGGCCATATATATAACCAAAAATTATAAGTCAGCAATAGTTATATGTTGTGGTGTATTTCTTTATACCCTTGTCTCTAAGACTTAGATAAGGTGAGAAGGGTGTCGAACTCTGGGAATTAATTTAGGATTAAGTGTCGTTTTATATTTACCAATTAGATACTAAAATATTGAGGCAATGATAAATAAAATAGGGTTGATTATATTGAATTCTTACTTAATTAAATTAACTAACTAATCTAATTATAACTTACAATCAATTAATTAAGGGATTAGAATTACAAGAGATCAAATGATCATGTATAGATTAAAATTAAAATATAAGCATGCGATGACTGGAGAATAAGGCCTACTTTCCCTAAGTGTAACTCTCATTGTCAAATAAGGGCATTCCTATCTAAAGTCCATGAGCACTTTCATGTCATCATGGAGATAAATGAGAACCATGAAGTTCTATGCCTATTCTTAATTCCCTCAAAGTGAAATCTTTATCTCATAAGTGATTTTTAACTTTAAGTAAGATTAATTATTTTTCAATCAAAATATCCCAATTCTCATTATAAACAAATTGATTAACATATTACATATGGTGATAAAGCATACATAATAAATTAAGCACACAATTAAACTTAAATCATTCATACTCAAAACAAGATAATTATATTAATGAAGATCAATTCATACTTGTAACTCTAACAAAATAAAGTTAGCCTAGAGACATAATTGCAAAACAAATATATAAGGAAAAAAACTAATATCAAGTAAAATCTAAAGAAGGAAAAGAAAAAGGAATGATAGAAAACTCCTTAATGCTCTTTCAAAAAAATACTTGAGCATTAACTGACCTCTTTTGTTCTCTCTTCTTCCTTAGTGTAGTTTTTTCCTCATAATCTTTTGTAATTAATTTTTAAGTTAAAGGATAGTTTTTTTATATCTATAATATAGTTATATTTAAGTATTTATAGACCTAAAGATGTCCTAAAGGTGTCCCAATTGGTGGCTTTTCGTAAAAGGTTGCAACTTTAAAGAGGTGCATAAAGAGTTGTAATGGTTAATCTACATGACGAGTTGGCACACTCATGCCAAGTTAGACAAGTTGACAGATCAAGGCTCTATAAAGAGTTAGTACAAGAGTCATGAGTCGGTACAGATCTAACTACCTCATAACTTGATTCAACACAGCATAAGTCGGCACACTGAGTCCTAGTGACGAGTTAGCACACCTTGTAACAAGTCACTATAGGCTCTTCAATTCCTTTAAGACTTATTTTTCTCCATTACTTCCACAAATCCTTTCTTTTATGCTTTATTTCACCTAATTATGCTTATTTAACCTATAAAACATAAAATACTTAAAAAGTAACCTAAAACTAAACAAAATATATATTAAACTAAAGAAATAATGCAATAACTAACAAAATAACTATGTTAAATTGTATAACATCAATATATATAATAGAAAAGGAAATATAGTAATATCCTTAATAAATAAAGATGAAATAAACAAAGAGTTAACAAAATTACCTAATAAAAATAGATATAAAAATATATACATATAAGCTATTCAAATAATAATAAAAGCACGTTTTAGACAAGAAATAAATAGTCCAATACAATTATTTTGTATTCATGATAGAATATTAAATAACCAAGTAGATGCCCTACTAGGCATAATATCATGAAATTTAGTATATAAAATGTTAAAATTCACATTAATACAGGATTTTTCAGTTAGTTTTCAAGATAAAAATATAAATAAAGCATTAAATTTATATGACAAACTACATAGAATAGAAATGATAAGTGGATCTAAGGTATTCTCTGTAACATATAGAACGATATATTCGTTTACTACTAGTTGTCATAAAAAGGAACAAAAAGATAATATTAAATTACAAGTAGAAATAAATGATACATTTTCTGATTTAGTTGAATATATACCACCTAGACAATTAACACCTCCTAGTATGATTATGCTAAATAAACTAGCCATAGACCTTAGATAATAAAATAAAATATAGGAATTATTCCTAGAATAAGGTATATAGGAGATAAATTATTAATAGCATCATAAGAATCATCTAATGAACCATCCATGTAAGGACCCAATTTTGGCCCTGGAAGGATTTACAAAAATTTTAAGGTAATAAGGTTTATTTAAGCATAATTAAATTTTGTTTTACAAGTTAAGTTATTAGGGAAAATTGATTATTGTATAATATTTAAAATAATTAGTTTATCATGTGATCAATTAGAGTACAATTATAAGCATTGGGTGCAATTAAAAAAGGAAAGATATCTTTGGGTTTAAAACTTAAAGAAACATGTGAGTGGGGGCAGTTTTAGAATAAAGGAAGTGTGGAAGGAGTCATTAAGAACTTTCCTTCTCTGCATACACTTTAAGATGACATATGTAAGAAAGAGAAACTGATTTAAGGGACTTAAGTAGTGCCTTGGATGCCACTTAGAGGGGAGATTCAGATTTCTTTCTTCTATCTCTCTAAAGAGTTCCATTGTATCTCTTAAAATCTAAAATTTTTTATCTTATTCTCTACTAAAGAAATTCACGTGTGGACTATGCCTTGTGTCACACGTGGTCATGTGTTTCCTTTGGTTTCTTCATTTGCTCTTTCACGTGGCCATAGGTCTTCAGTCTTCACTCATTCACGTGGCCATGTGTTCTATGCTTCACTTCTTCATGTGGCCACGAGTAGATTTCTTCAGTGATTTCACGTGGTTACGTGTAAAGGTTTTGGACTGAATGCTCGCTTTCTTGCTTAAATTTCTCATATTTGCACTTTTAGCCCTAATCTTTGCCCTTTTTTGCAATTTAAGCCCTTTATTAACAATTTAAACCTGAAAATCAAACAAAACATTAGATTAATCTCAAAAACATATAAATTAACAATTTAACTCTATTTTAACCTAAATAATACCAAAATAACTAAATAACCAAGTTTAAAACATCTTAAAAACTATATATAACTCACACCTATCAGACACCCCACACTTAAACCTTGCTTGCCCTCAAGCAAATTAGAACAATCCCACCTTCAAAACCATCAAACTTGTACAAAGACATGCAATTTCAAAACCAAACTTAGCATTTTAACAAAAGCACTTAATATAATCCTTAAAATAGATCAACTTCAACCAATAGAATACAAGTTAATTTCCTTGAGTTTGTGCAAGACCAAATCATTTTAAGCAATTTTGAAAATCAAAACATCAACACAGCTAGGTAATGAAGTATAGAACATATGAATGCATAAGCATATAATTGGTTTCGTACTTGAAACTCTAGAAACACAATAGGCCTCTCCTTTAGCACCAAAACCCGAAGGTCATCTCCGCTAAACAACTCAAAACAAGCTTAAAATCACATAGGTCTTTCAAAGGTTGTAATGGGGTTAAAGATATGGTTATTAAAGAATGGATAAAAGATAATCAAAATGAATAGCCACTCTAAGACAAAATAGATTACTAAATCCCAACAACTTAAGCAACATATATTTTACTCATTTTTGCCTCACTTTCAAACTTCCTTTTAAGAGATGTTATGCCCTTTTATCAAGAACTTATCATAACCTTGTTTCTCCTTGTATTACCCCACACTTAGATTTTTCATAATTGCTAGCTCTTTTTCTTTTTCTTTTCTCAAACTTTCAAACATTTTTTTAGCTAGCATTCACAAGCTAATTTGAATGATCTCAAGGTACACAAGGTAGATTTCTCACTTTCACTTTATCAATGATTCTTGATAAAATTTTCTTTGCTAAACCCAATAGATTTTTAATATTCTCACACATCCATTTAATCCTAAAGTGGCCAATTCCATATGGTGAGATAAAAGCTTTTTAGGTTATATGGTTAAAACATTAGGTGTAACAAGAAAATATTAATGGTATGCATTAAGCATACCTCATTAGGCTCAAAATGGCTTAACAAAGGATAATTTCATCAAGGTAGGACAAAAAGTCTTTAAGAAAGTTTATCAAGAAAATTATTGCCTAGATCATTTTCTAAGTTGTTTGAGTTGTTTATATGCTTTGAAGGGTGATGAGGAAGGTTCTAGTGCTCTAAATTTCCCTACTTCACTACTTCATTGCATTGATTTTTTCTAAGTTAAAAACTAGTCTAAGTGCTTTCAAGGATTTGGAAACTAACAAATATTTATCAAGCCGAAGATTAAACTATCTAAAGATCTATTAAACAGCATAAATGTTCTCTTGCTAAGCAAAGGTCTAAAACATGCATATTCTAGATCCAAGTTCAAATTTGTTCAAAGTTTTGAAGTCAACCGAGGCAAACTAAGTTCACATGCAAACTAAGTGAAAAGGTGAGCTACATAAGTCTTCAATAAGTTTTACATACTTAAGAAAACAAACAAACTTACAAAAAGCAAAATAAACGAAAACCAAACATAACACACAAAACAAAATAAAACCCAATTCATGAAAAAGAAAAGGTTGAAGACAAACTCCCTAAAAGGAGGCTACCCCCTCCTCAAATTTTTGCTGTCCACAGCAACTGAAGATCTATTCCGGTGGAGGTGGAGGTGGAGGATACCACTGCCAAAAGTGATGTATAAAGTGCCTAACAGTCCTATTTCCTTCCATCACCAAATCCCGAAGCATGTCCAATCTTCCTTGCATTTGATCTAGTCAAATTTGCTGAGCATCCAATTGGATACTTAACTGATTAAATGGACCCTCCCATTCAAGTGTTGTAGGCTCATTAATTGGAGAAGGTGCAGTTGGTGCAACATACTCTTCATTCGGCTCATCCTCCTGCTCCTCATTCCAAATGTTATTCTCTCTTAAGTATTCCTCTCGAGTTGCCCAATGACCACGAGGCCTAGGAATCAGAATTTTCATCCGCTTGAGCATTTTATTATCAACGCAAGGTAAATCTCCTAGAAGTGGTTCCCCATAAACCGGATGCTCAACTGCATTAGCCAAAATTATAGCTATCCACCCAATGGAAATATTATCAATATGTCCTGGCATTTTCTGCAAATCCTTAATCCGAGCTGCTATAATTCTTGCTCCATTGATTGTTATGCCATCCATCGTACATCGAAGTACCATAGCTTGAGAGACACTAATAGTGCTTGAAGTTTTCAAATTGTTATACATGCTCTAAGCCAAAAAACGATGAATGATCCTTAAAGCATGATTTCTTAAAGCATGTACCTTACATTGTCCTCCTATCTATGGCTCATATAGCTCAAGATCTTTGATTCTTTCCCAATTTTCCATAGGAGATGTATCCTCTAATTCCGTTGGGGCACCGGACACAAATCCTAAAATTTCAGAAAACTGACTAAAAGTCAAGGAATAACCTTTCTTGCCAAACTTGAAATCGACTGTTCCGTCCTCTGCATCTCTCCTAAAGTAGCATTCAAAAGAATAAAGAAAATCATGTGCCATATCTAGATATACTTTCGGTTTCCTTTGCAATGAATTGCTACCAGCCAATATTTTGGATCAATGGTTCTATATCATGATCCCACAGATTTCCAGCCGAAACATTGAGGAATAATTGACTTAAATAGGCGGGCTGGACATAGGTACACTTGCTAAAGTAGTCAAATTTATTGATCTTGGCCCTGTCCACATATGATGGAATGCGTATACCGGAAGAGCTTGCTACATCAGGATATTTGGTCCTTCGAGGTGCCACTACAAAGAAAAAGAAAACATAATGTAAGTGTCAACTCATAACCCATAATATTGTAAGGTGTAAGCACATGAACATGTACTAAATGAAATAATGCACAATTGGATGCAATGAGAAATTTTGATAGCATAAACGCACCATATATGAGTGGAAATCAAAATGTTAGGCATAATATGGATTAAAGAGTTGGGCACAAAGAGTATGTCAAAATAATGCCTAACATGCATAAATAAGATCATGAACCAATCTTTTAAAAGGTGAATTAGATCGTAATGCATCAATACAAATCATAAACTTGTCCACCAAAGAGTGAAAGTTAAATGATTTTAAAGAAAAACTCATTGGGACATTTCATCGAACATGTTATGGGCACAAGTTTGAGCATTAATTTAAAGATTATAACAAGGATTGTTAATTACCCAATTGCATACCAAGCATATATAACATGCATGTAATACTCATAATCATCCAAAGAGACAAGAGGAATTAACATGAAAGCAAAATGTTAAGTGCAAAGTAACCTCACAACTAAACATTTATAAGCAATAATGGCACAAAACAACATAATGGATGATATGGAAATAATAAATAAGAAGCAAGAAGAGTGGATACTTACTTAGAAGTGAGAACCGAACCAAAATGTAGCACCAAGTTGAAGTGGTGTGTGTGAATTGCAAAAAAAACCCTAGTTTAATGGAGAAAATGTGGGAAAGGAAGAGATGATAGGTAGGAGAGAGAGAAAAATGACAAAGAGAGAGAAAATGGTGGTCGGAGATGGTGATGACCGATGATGAGTGAAAATCTGTGGCCGCGAGTTAATTTTGTGATGGTGAGGCGTGGGCACGGGTGAGAGCAAATAAGATGAAGAAGAAGAAAGAAAAAAATCGTGGAAATGTTTATAAGGCCAGTATCATGGGGCGGGGCCACGTGAAGTTCAAGGGAAGAACCACATGTGGTCACGTGTGCCTTTGTTTATGAAGCATGCATGGCCACGCGTGGTTCTTCTCTTGGAATACACGTGGTCACGTGATTGTTGGTGGAATGGGGCAGTAACTCAAGTCATGGCCATGTGATGTTTCTCCTTTGAAATACACATGGTTATAGTGGAATGGGGCAATGAATCAACTCGTGGCCACGTGATGGCAAAGGGAAAGCCACACGTGGTCACGTGTATGTGCATATTTAAGTTTCATTTGCATCTTTTGAAACATATACGCATATCTAAGCTTCTTTAAATGCAATTTTTCCATTTTAAGCTTTGAAAACACAAACTCCTTTCCAGTAAAAACATGTCTTCTTTTTTTTAAAAAAAAAACCTTGTTTACTCACTTTTTTCATGAATCAAAACACACAAACACACAAAATATGAAAACACAAAAACTTAATCGTAAAAATGAAAGAGAGAAGATTAAAAGTTCTGAGTTTTTAAAGTCTCCAGCTAGACTTTCCAAACCATTTCTTAGATATCATGAAGAACCATGGTTGCTTCAGCAACCTCTCATTGTCCGAGTTGGTATGGTTTGAGCCGATGAACATTGACTGTAAATTCATGTCCATCTTTTAAGCTTTTGAATGTCACTCCACCAAAATTACTGCTTGACACCACTTGGTATGGTCCGAGCCACTTTGATTTTAGTTTTCCTGGAAACAAATGAAGACCACTATTATATAGGAGCACTAGCATTCTTGGAACAAAATCTTTTACCCTTAAATGCTTGTCATGCCATCGTTTAGTCTTTTCTTTATAAAGCGTAGCATTGTCATATGACCATTGTCAAATTTCATTGAGTTCATTGAACTGCAATTTTCTTCTTTCTCATGCATTTCTCAAATCAAAGTTAAGAAATTTTGTAGCCCAACAAGCTTTACGCTCTAATTCTACTGGAAGGTGACATGTTTTTCCAAAAACAATTCTAAATGGAGACATACCTATAGGGGTTTTGAATGCAGTTCGATAAGCCTATAGAACCTCATCTAAACTAAGAGACCAATCTTTTCTAGAGTTGTTAACCGTTTTCTCTATGATTGATTTCAACTCCTTATTAGACACTTCCACTTGTCCATTAGCTTGAGGGTGGTATGGGGTTGTGATTTGTGCTTAACACCAAATTTCTAAAGCAAAGTTTTGAATTGATGGTTGACAAAATTTTTGCCTTCATCACTTATAATAGCTCTAGGTGCTCCGAATCTAGTGAAAATATTTTTCCTAATGAATTCCAACACAATTTTTGCATCACAAGTCCTAGTAGCTATTGCTTCTACCCATTTACTCACATAATCCACTGCTACCAAGATATACTCAAACCCAAATGAATTTGGAAAGGGTCCTATGAAATCTATGCCCCATACATCAAAATTTCTACTTCTAGCATATTATTCATAGGAATCTCATCTCTTTTGGATATATTTCCTACTCGTTGGCACCTATCACAAGTTTCTATAAAAGATTTTACATCTTCAAACAAGGTAGGCCAGAAAAAACCTGATTGAAGTATCTTTTGAACTATTCTATTTGATCCGTGATGTCCCCCAACTTCACCTCCATGGCATTTTTGCATGATAGCTTTTTGCTCCGATTCCAGTACACACCTTCTTAGCACTTGATCCGCACAGATTTTGATGAGATACGGATCATCCCAAAGGTAGTGCTTGACATCCGCTATGAGCTTTTTCTTTTGTTGCCAAGTAAACTCCTTGGGAAGATAACCACCTGCAAGAAAATTAGCTATATTAGCGTACCATGGAACTGAATTTTCATAGATGTAATAAGCACAAATATGTTCATCGGGAAATAAGTCAGAAATTTCTCCCTTTTTGATGCTAGCATGATCCATTCTAGATAGATGGTCAGCTACAAAATTTTTTGCTCCTTTCTTATCTTTGATTTCAACATCAAATTCTTGAAGTAGTAGCACCCATCGAATAAGTCTCGGTTTGGAATCCTTTTTTTGCAAAGAGGTGCCTCTCTGACCACACTTGAATTTTGGATCCTAAAAGGTAAGATCTGAATTTCTCGAAGGAAAAGACTATTGCCAAGAGTTCTTTCTCCGTCGTGGTGTAATTTACTTGGGCTCCGGTGAGTGTATGGCTTGCATAGTAGATTGTGTAGAAAATCTTCTCTTTCCACTGTCCTGAGACTGCTTCAACTATATAATCACTTGCATCACACATAATTTCAAATGGTAAGCTCCAATCGGATGATGCAATGACCGGTGTACTAACTAACTTTTGCTTCAATAGGTTAAAAGCCTGCAAACACTCAACATTAAAATTAAATGCAGCATCTTTAAGCAATAAATTAGAAAGTGATTTTACAATTTTAGAAAAATCCTTAATAAACCGACAATAAAACCCAGCATGACCAAGAAAACTCCTAATGTCTTTAACACTAGTTGGTGGAGGTAATTTTTCTATCACTTCAACTTTTTCTTTATCAACCTCAATGCCTTTTCAGAAATTTTATGCCCTAAAACAATGCCTTCTCTAACCATGAAATGATATTTTTCCCAATTTAGAACAAGATTAATTTCTTGACACCTTTGTAAAACCAATGCTAGATTATGCAAACAAGTTTCAAAATCATGACCATAAATAGTGAAATCATCCATGAAAACCTCCATAAATTTTTCAATAAAATCATGAAATATGGCCATCATGCATCGTTGAAATGTGGCAGGTGCATTACAAAGACCAAAGGGCATTCTCCTATATGCAAATGTTCCATATGGACATGTAAATGTGGTCTTGTCTTGGTCTTCCGGGGCTATAGGTATTTGCATATACCCTGAATACCCATCTAAGAAATAATAAAATTTATTTTTTGCCAATCTTTTCTAGCATTTGGTCAATAAAAGGCAATGGAAAATGGTCATTTCTAGTGACATTTTTCAACCTCCTATAGTCAATGCATACTCTCCATCCCGTTACCGTGCATGTAGGAATTAATTCATTATTTTCATTGACTACTACAGTCATTCCCCCCTTTTTAGGCACACATTGAACAGGACTTACCCAATTACTATCAAAAATAGGATAGATAATACCTGCATCAAGTAATTTCAATACTTCCTTTTTCACTACTTCTTGCATAGTTGGGTTGAGCCTTCGTTGAGGTTGCACCACCGGCTTAAAGTTATCCTCTATGTGTATATGACGTGTACAATAGCTGGGGCTAATCCCTTTTAAGTCGGATGTTGCCCAACTAATTGCTCCCTTGTGCTTCTTGAGGACTTCAATGAGCTTTTCCTCTTCCAAACCTGTCAATAGAGATGAAATAATTATTGGCTCAGCATTATCTTTTAAAAATATATATTTTAAATGAGATGGAAGTGTTTTAAGTTCAGAATCTCCCTTAGGAGGGGATGGTTCATCCTCCCTTTCATCATGTTCACTATGCTCTTTTTCCAAATTTTGTACCAACTACTTCTCCTTTGCTTCCAACTCTTCCACTCCCTTAGGATGCATTAAACAACTTTGAAGCTCATCATTGAGAATGATTTCCTCTTGCTTTATGTTGGCACAATCTTGAATTTTATCGACAAAATAAATGGACTCTTCAAAATCATACGAGGGGTGTTTTAAAATTTTATTGACATTAAAAATCATTTCCTCCTCGTTGAATCTTAAAGTGACCATTTGTCTATGATCATCAATTAAGGCTCTTGCCATATTTAAAAATGGCCTACCCACTATTAATGGCACCTTCCTATCTTCCTCCATGTCCATGACCACAAAATCAACCGAAAAGATAAAATTTCCTACTTTCACCAATAGATCCTCAATAATTCCCTTTGGTTTCTTTACTGATCTATCCGCCAATTATAGTGTCATTCGAGTCTCTTTTAGGTCACCTAAGTTCAATTTCCTGCAAATCGAATAAGGTATCAAGTTAATACTAGCACCCAAATCACATAAAGCATGCCTAACAAAATTACCTCCTAGTTCACAAGGTAATGTAAAACTACCAGGATCTTCTAATTTTTAAGGAATTTTATTGGTTAATATGGCACTACAATTACCGGATAATTGAACCATTCCTATACCTTCTAGCTTTTTCTTATTAGTGCACAATTCCTTCATAAATTTAGCATATTTAGGCATATGTAATAAAGCTTCAGAAAATGGTAAATTTATATGTAGCTTCTTAAACATGTCTAAAAATCTACTTAATTGCTCATTTTGTCTTTCTTTTCTAGCTAGAACAGGAAATGGTAATTGAGATTCATCAAGAACAATAGAAACAAGTTTTTCTTTACCTTTAGCCTTCTTAACCGTATGAGGCACTTTTTCATTATTTTCAAAGTTGGAAACACTTACCTCCATTGTCGTTTCTACCCTTGAGGAAGAATTCTTACCAATTTCATATTCTTTAACTCTTTCCCACTCCTTAAGGTGATTGCTTTGGCTTCCTCTTTTGGATTTTGGTCTACATTGGATGGAAATGTCCCTTGAGTACGGTTTGATAATGAACTAGCAAGTTGCCCCATTTGGTTTTCTAAATTCCTAATGGATGCCTTTTGGTTCCTCATCCTATTATCTTGCGATTTCCATCGAGCATCTTGGCTAGCTAAAATTGAGTTTTGTGAGGCCATGAAGTTTGCAATCATTTCTTCAATGTTGGATTTCTTTTCTTGAGGAGGGGGAGGTTGAGGTTTTTAAAAACCGCATGGTTAGTGGTATGATTGTGATGGGTATTGGTTTGGATAATGTAGTAGAGCTTGGTTTTGGTAAGGAAGTTGATTATGGTTAAATTGAGGTCTAGGATTTGGGTTAGAAGAAGAACCTTGATTATCTTCCCTCCATGAAAAATTTAAATGGTTTCTCCATCCCGAGTTATAAGTGTTGCTATATGGGTTTAAGGCATTTATTTTTTCTACCAATCCTTCATTATTCTTCATTCCCCTCCTGGAATTCCTGCATAAGAATCAACTTCATTAGATATCATAGAAACATTTTTAGCTTTAAGCTCATTTATTTCTTTTAAATGCCTTTTTCCATTAATTCTAATTGAGCTTTCAACATAGCTACTTCATCAATATTATGAACTCCCTATTTCTTTTGAGTTGCTCTAGAGGTTGCCCATTGAGCATCATTGGTAGCCATCTCATCAAGAAGCAAAAATGCATCTTCGGGAATTTGGTTCATGAAACTACCATTTAAAGCTGCATCTAACAAAGATCTTGTTGATGGATGGGCACCTACATAAAAAATGTACATTAATTGAAAAATAGGAACTTCATGATGAGGATAACTTTTTAAAAGTATCCTAAATCTTTCCCATGCTTCATGGAATGGCTCCTCATAAAATTACTGGAAATCACTAATTTGTTTTCTAATGAGGGCAGTCTTAGTAGGTGGAAAGAATTTGCACAGGAATTTTTCTTGCATTTGTTGCCAAGAATGGATGGATTGATTTGGTAGCATTGTAGCCAATCCCTAACTTTTCCTATGAGGGTGAATGGAAAGAGTTTCAACCTAATTGCAGCAGTTGATACATTAGGAATTTGTACAGTGTCACGAACTTCTAAGAACATATCCAAATGTTGTGCAGGATCCTCTATGTTCGAACCCGAAAATTAGTTTCTTTGTACTATTGTGATGGTAGCGGGTTTAATCTCAAATGGCTGGTGGTGAGGAATCCTAATGGTTCTATGTTCTTCATTCCACCTAGGAATAGCATAATCCCTAATGGTTCTAGGTCTACACCCATTTCTGGGAGCTTGGTGGGGTATGTTTTGCTCTTCGATCCTAGGTAGTGGATCATTCATAGGTTGTTCTATTTCTGGTTCATTCATGTTGCCTCTTAGCCTTCTAATCCTATGAAATGTCCTTTCAATTTTAGGTTTTAATGGTAGGATGGGATTGTTTCTCACTATAAACCACTAGTCACCTAAAAAGAAAAACTGAGAATAGGTGAAGAAGAGAAGAAAACACACAAAAATCACTTTAAAATCAAAATAATTAAGCAAACTCCATTGTATTCCCTGGCAACGGAGCCAAAAACTTGACTGGATGCTAGCAAGTGTACTAGATCAACTAAGTAATATAGGAAAATATAATTATGACCCAAAATATTGAACCCAAGGGAAACTTGTGCTTGTATGTGCTATTTCAATTTCAAAACCAGTTTTGTGTGTAAAAGAAAGAAGAGAAATCCTAAAGTTATGATGATTAAAGATTTTAAAACTAAAAACAAACTAAAACAAAACAAAGAGTTAAAATAAATAAAGATCTAATGAAAGCAAGTAAATTGAGTGAGGTAAAAATCAATATTAAAAACAACTTTCACTAAAGGACTATCCACCTTAACAAATATTGCTATGACTCAAACAAAAGAAAACATACAAGTGATTATGGAGAATTCAGTTTAATAAACCTAGATAACTTTATTCAAGATTACCATTCCAAGCATCAACATTTTCTTATTCAGATAAACTTAACTCTTAGCATAGAGAACTGAATTAACTCTCCTAGATGTCTATTAAAGCCTTTCTCAAGAGATTTAACTTTCACCTATTCTTAGTTACACTTTTCTCAATCTTAACTTACTCAAATCAACACACAATTATAGCTTGTTCAGATTATAATCATGCATTAATCCAAATAAATTAACCTAAGAACATGCAAGTCATTAATCAACTTAAACCAATTAATTAACTAATGCTTAATCAAGTTAACAATCAACTTAAATTTGAGTAAAGACAAGACTATATTTAAGAACTAAGAAATAATCAACTTGTATTGAATTGAAGAACAAACTTAAGTCATAACAATACAAGTTAAGGATTCAAGTATCCTTTAGCAAAAGTTAAAGAAAACTACTCACAAGACATACTTAAAATAAAAACAAAGTGTTAAAGAAAAACAATGAAAGTAAAACAACGTAAAAAATAAACTAAAGAAGTAATGCTTAATTCTAAGGTTGATCCCTTCTCTGGTGTTTTGAACTGCTATTTATAGGGCAAAATCATAGTAGATTCCCTCTTAAACTCCAGACATAGAATAGGAAGTGAACTCTGCTAAAACAGGAAGCTCGAGAAAATCCTTCGCGAAGTGGGAGTCTTCATCACGTGCCCACGTTTCTTCATGTGCATTTCTACACGTGGTCACGTGTCCTATTGTTCTTCCTCACACGTGGTCACGTGTGGACTATGCCTTGTGTCACACGTGGTCACATGTTTCCTTTGGTTTCTTCATTTGCTCTTTCACGTGGCCATGGGTCTTCAATCTTCACTCCTTCATGTGGCCATGTGTTCTATGCTTCACTTCTTCACATGGCCACGAGTAGATTTCTTCAGTGATTTCACATGGTCACGCATAAAGGTTCTGGACTAAACACTTGCTTTCTCACCTAAATTTCTCATATTTACACTTTTAGCCCTAATCTTTGCCCTTTTTTGCAATTTAAGCCCTTTATTAACAATTTAAACCTGAAAATCAAACAAAACATTAGATTAACCTCAAAAACATATAAATTAACAATTTAACTCTATTTTAACCTAAATAATACCAAAATAAATAAATAACCAAGTTTAAAACATCTCAAAAACTATATATAACTCACACCTATCAGTTAGAAACTAGACTTCCATATCAACACATTTTATAAAGAAGAAAAAGACCAAATCTGCCTCTAAACCTATCTAATCTTAGCTTGAAAATTGGAACAATCTATTGTCATGTCATTAAAAATAGTCTTCAGTGTTTGTAAATATCTTGAAATTTAGAGATGATTTTTAATGTTCTAAAAACTAGAAACATAGAGGAATAAGTTTATAAAAGACCACTTTGTCTGAAATGACGTCTAATAGGTCTAAATTAGCATACAAGATAAAATTGGAAATATGCCTTTAGACATAATGCATGTCACGGTCAATACCATTTTGGTAATGACCATGAGCCAATCTAAAACCTAAAGTGCACCTATCTCACAGTCAGTACCCATTTGATAACCACCGTGACCCTCCCCTATTTCACTTATACTTGATTTTTGGGTCCCAAATTATTACCAAAACTTACCTAAACCTTTCTAAATGCTTTTATAACTTTCTAATCATAAGAATAAGTGTATTATGAAATACCAAATTTGTGAAGAACATAATGACATAGGGAAATAAAGTTGAAAAAGTATGAGATTTGGCAAATATATAAACTATTATCATGTTTATTGTTTACTTGAGATAACATGAACATGCTTATAAGGTTAAGCTTATATGTTATAATGTTAAAGTATATGATTAGTGACCTATGCTAATTCATAGTTACTCATATTGTTATATGAGGTTGAGCGTACAAGTATATAAACTAGAGATTGTGTATCTTTTTATATGATTATGTTTATGTATGTGCAAATTGTATAACTATAAGCGATTGTATATATATACATATATGTATGTACACACATAGGTAATCATTCTATGTGTGTGTTGAAGTGTAATGGTAAAATGATAATGTGAATATGTAATGTTTTCACATGATTATAGTTGTGATGAAAATATCATATAAGAGGGATAGTAAAATATATTTGTAAATATGCAATCATGAAAGCATGTTGTTAAGCGGTTATGATTACAGAGTATACTTAAAGATAAATATGTTATTAACGAGTTCATACACATTATTTGATTAAAGAAATTCAATATAGCATGATGTTAAGTATCATCATAATTCATATGTGAAAAAGTACATGCCTTAAACGGATTACAAGTATAGAATAGCAATACTTAATAGTGTACATGATTACATGTTTATAGAAAAGTTATACACAATCAGGTATATAATTACCCTTCACATAGTTACATATGAATATACATGTACATATATGTATATGTTTGAATAGAGTTAAAGTAAAGTAAAGAGTTTTGCTTGCCTGCATTGTGTCTAGGATGTGGATAGATAGGCATGCCAATAAGGGTAAGCTGCAGCTACAATAGTATAGTTTTGATCCGTTTGGGTTATAAATGGTCCCATTTGGATCATAAAAAGGCTTGTTTAGGTTGTAGCTAACCCCTATTGGGTTCTCTTAAAAGATAAAGTATAGTTGACCCCATTTAGGTCATAAAGTATAGTGCAAATCGACCCCATTTGGGTCATAAATGGTCTCGTTTGCATCATAAACAACCCCATTTGGGTTGTAGCCGACCTCATTTGGGTTCGCTTTGTTAGTGTAAGCCCTAGCCCCAATGCATTCTAATAAAACACTTTGAATTAATAAAATGAGGCATATGTTTTATCTATTGTATTCCTGTGCATATCAATTGATAGAACTATCCAAGAATGTTGTTTCGGTTTAAGTTATCATGTGTGAGGCACATGGTTTTAAGACCTTGAACCAAATGAGACATCATTCTAAATATCCCTAGTCAGTCATTGCTATGGGAATAACAACGAATTAAGACTAGTATGCTCTCTCTGATATTATGAGTTCTGTCTTATGGATCATTAGGACAAGAGTGTAAATCAGAGATCATAGATACATGTTAAAGAACATGGTATCTGGATTCGATCCGCTCATGAGAACACTACATGGTATAAGTCATAAGTGTTTCTCATATGCAAGTTTTGTATCGGAGTTCTTAGACCTAAAATCTCTATGAAAGTCTTTATGAATTAATATGTGCTTTGACATACACCTAACGTGCTCGTAACAGAGTGACAAGTACGGGTATGATTGGGTATGCATTGATTCATGTTAGAGAGCATGAGAGAAGTGAAGGGATTACCCCTCTCAATAAGAGAGAAAATATCATCGGCCACTTGATCAGTGAACTGAGAAGTGTATGGCCATACCGAGATGAAATAATGAGTAATCATTATTTATTTGAGAGTTCAGTGTCACTGGAAGATCAAGAAAGGAATTAATATATATAAGGATGACTAGTTCCATGCCTTATATTAATTTTGATATTTATGGGTAAGGGACTATGCAAAATTGCATTAGGTCACTAAATGCCATATGCATTTTCATTTAATTTGGAATGCTATAATATCTTGCTAGAGAATATATATAGCCTTTGAATTAATTCATTAATTCATTGCCAACATTAAATGGACCTATAGGATCGCACACAGAGCATTGGGCTTAAAATATTTAAATAAAGTATTGGGCATTAATTTGGGCTTTTAATTAAAGTCAAATTAATGTGTGTAATGGGTTTTAAAATTGCTATTGAACCTTGGTCCATGAGAGAGAAAAATTCAGCCCACAAGGTTTAATTTCAATTAATTAATTATCTTGTATTAATTAAGTTAATTGAGTATTAAAACCTAAAATAATTTAAATTAAATTAAATCATTTAAATAATAGATGAAGTGGCCGAAATTCCAAGATGGAAATCAAGGAATTTCGGCACATGCTCACTAGTTATATTAAGTGATTTTATTTAGTTAAATGTCTTGTGTTTTATTTCAAATTTGAATTTTAAATTCAAAGGAGTTTAAATCAATATATATTACTTATTTTTAGGAAGTGATTGAAGTTGAATTAATTATCTTGAGATAGTAAAATTCAAATCAAACACTTGCCAAAAGATAAGGATATATATTAAAAAGAAATAAAACCCTAGAGAAGACTAAGCATTTTGGCGTGAAATCCTAATCTCTCTAGGTTTGGCGTGAACTCCTCTCTCTCTCTCACAAAATTCTTTTACCCAATTTTCACAAGGAGAAAGGATTGTTCCTCATTCTCTTGTGTTCTTAGGTAGTAATAGCAACTTAAGAGAAGTACAAAATCAAATTTTGTAGCTTCAAACCATAGCCATTACACAATACCGTAAAAGAGAGCTAGTAATCTCGATTTTAAGCCGTCGGTGCAATTGTGTGTGTGAGAATAGAGTGAGTGGCGTAAAAGGCTGTTCCTTGGCATTGGTGATCAAGATCTAAGGTGGATAAAGTCATCTCAGTTACTGGTCATCACCAAACTCAAGTTTTAAAAGGCATCCAAAGTTGTAAGTTTTTAAACCCTAAAATTGCATGTTTCGATTCTTGCTTTGGATTTGTATGGTATGTATGATAAAAATTTTTGTTTTTCCACTGCGTTATCATCACATTCATACCATGTCATATTCCATCACGCTTAACCGATCAGATAAAACAATTTGTACCTTCAGGTACCATATGTACCACCCGTTATCTACTTTTTTAGAAAAGTGCAGGCTTAAATAAAAGTAAAGAATATCATTATACTATATTTAAGGATACATGAAGCATGACAGTTTTATAGTGAATTTCATATTATTTTCATATGAAACTTTATAATACATATAGAAATACTTGATGCTAAAGGAGGTTATATATATATATATATATATATATATATATATATATATATATATATATATATATATATATATATATATATATATATATATATATATATATATATATATGTTTACAGCATATAGTATCACATGTTTACATTAGAATCATAAGCTATATATCTAATGAATTTATACATCGCTAATGTCTAGTCCATAATCAAATGGGTGAATGTATGTTCTCTCTATGCACATACTAGTTTGATATTGTTAAAAGATTTGTATTACTTCTCGTATGTGAAAGTTATTAAATTGTGATTATAAATACAAGTGTTTTCTTACTAGGAACATAAGAGATATGTACATGTCTTTATGCTTAGTGATGATTCTCAATAAATGCATCAACTAAGATGTATTCCTTATAGCTTCATGTTACTTGATTTATATGGAGGAATGATATATGTAAAATCTTGCGTGTAAAATTAATTGGATTATGAATTTACAGCATGCGAATTCAATGTATGTTTGATATTGAAGTAAAACAAATAAATTATCATACATTTGGAAACTTAAAATGGTGCCAAGGAAAAGATAAAATGGCATAATAGGAATAATAATTAATTAAGTATGTGAAATTACGTCTTACGTGTGGACTATGTAACACATATGTATAAGATGCAAAAATAATTAGTAACCATTAATAAATAGAGATCTAGTTTATTACTTAAAATTCTAAAACATTGTTCTATAAGCATATATTGATATAGCCATGCCTTTAAGAAAGTTAAGTAAATCAAAGTGATTATTTAAGGCTTGTGTTCTTTTGGTTAAAAAGTTTTTCATGTTATTGGAAATTTTGTATGTAAGATGCCTAACAATTGTATTTTGTAATGTGTAAAGAGACTCTAAAGTATATAGTAAAGTTTTAGTAGTATAGTACATATGTTAGTTTAAGGTTTATTATAAGATCTTTGTATATTATAGTTAATGGCATAATAGCATAGAAAAGCATGTTTAGAGACACAGGATAGAGTGATATAATTATGCTATAAATAAGGGTGTTACAATCTATACCACAATTTAAAAAGGAACCTATAATGATGAATGAACAAGGACAACATATTCTCAATATTAAAGAAGTATAGATCTAAAATCATCTTTAAAAACAAAACAATATTATATAAAAATAGAGTTAGACGTGGAAGAAGAATGGAAAATACTAAAAACATTGGTAGATACAAGAGCAGGTAAAAATCATATAAATGAAAATCTAATATCTACACTTCCAAAATATAATCTAACTTAAAATTATGAATTTTTTTATTATTCAAGATACAAGCATAAAATAACCAAATATGAAAAAATTAATCTAGCGCTAACATTTATAAGTGAAGTAATTATTTTACCAATGGAAATAAATATAGATACAATATCATCTACCCAAATACGTATTTTATTAGGACTAGATTTTTTCACATATTACATATAGTATAATAGATGAATATCTAACCTTTACATATAATGGAAGTTAGTACAAAATTACAATAGCTAGAAACTAGTCAATTTAGTATTTACATAAATTTAGAAATAATTTATAAAGAATATCATACAATATCTTATCATGCATTCTTAAATATTGGATCAGCCATAACTATAGCACAACCTTATATATTTCCAGACGAATTATAAAAACAAACTAATGATTACAAATTAGGTGTAGATATAGCAAGAAATACAAATAAATATGATCTAATAGTAGAAAATGTAAAAATCCAAATACAATGATATATCCTTCAAATACCTAGAATATATCAATCTAAAAATCATGGATGTGATTTATTATTAGGTAATGACTAGTTATTTAATTATTATCCAATAAGAATAAGAACTCAATATATACACTTAACAACTCTATGTAAACATATGATAATATGTTCAGGATTAGAACAAGCATTTAAATGGAAATCATCTCCATTAGTTCCTCACGTAGCGAACTATAGTGAGAATAATATACAAAAGGAACCAATAAAAGCATGTAAAATAGAGAATAAAATTGAAAATGTAGAAATTCCAAAGGAAGCTAAATATCTACTAGAATAATATATAGGAAAAACTCGTAAAGAAAAATGGGAGAAAACTATAATTTATGCAAACTAGAATTAAACATAATATACCTATTAGAAACAAATGAATACGGTATAATACAAGAGATGGAGAAGAATTTGAAATTTAAATAAAATAATTATTAGAGAAAAAATTAAATATTATTTACAAAATAAGGCCTGAACTATAAAGTACTTTTCAATATCAAATCTAATTTTTTTAAACATTATGATATCAGTCTCCAACTTTGAGTCCCCTTTCAATTAAGCGACTTCATCCAATGTTCCATTAAATGTTAATAGAATTTACTGACTCGAATAAAAAATAAACCCCATAATGCCAAATAAGTTATAATGTCACCCTTCCCCTTCTTTGCCTCCCTTTCCTTCTCCTCATCCTTCTCCTCCTCCTCCTCCTCCTCCTCCTCTTCCTCCTCCTCCTTCTTCTTCTTTTTCTTCTTAAAGATGTTCTATCTCTTTATCATTCACAACATGAAGCTCCCATTGAATCTACCTTATGGCATCAAATATCTTATCTTTTAATCTCTATTTTTCTATTTTCACTCTTAACATTAAATTTTCTCCATTTTCACTCTCTCTATAATAATCAAATTCGCATAAAATAAAGCATAATACGAACTTCAAGTAATCAAAACATTAACCCAAAACAACAAACAAACCTAAAAATAACTATACCCAATCCAGCTATGCATTATTTGACATTGTATTCGACATCTTCTTCTTACCTTTGTTTCTCTTATCTACAAAAATATTATCAGATCTAACAAAATTTAAAGCAAAATTTACTGCTATTGTAATTTGATTCTGATATGTGCACAAGGTTAATAAACAAAGATAAGAAAAACTTAACTTGATTTTAATTTTTAGATAACTAAATTTTCTCTGCTTCATTCATTTCTAATACTATCGAACATCGATGTTAGGTTGTCATTTTTTCGCTCTATTAATCCAATGGACATTTACACTTCTTTATTTTTGCTTTTTCTCTTTAATTCTTATTATAAGTTGTGTCTAGCCCCTCTACCATTCAATGTTCATTGTTTAGGATTTTCTTAAATGAAAATTTACTTTTTAAAGGTTTTATTACTTAAAGTGTTGATTTGGAGAGAGAGAGAGAGAGAGAAGAGTGCTCTGATCAGCATATGAAAGAAATAGGAAAAAAGAAGAAGAATGAGGTGATATGGCAGCTTAATTAGCATCATAGGGCCCATTTATTAACTGAGTCAGCAAGTTTCGTTCACATTTAACGAAATATTGGATAGAGTCCATTAATTGAAATAGGACTAAAAGTTCAGGACTGGCTTTATACTATTTAAAAATTAGATCTAATATTGAAAAATATCTTATAGTTCAAACCTTATTTTGTAATTAACCCAAAAATTAATTAGGGAAAGTAAAAGTCCATATAGTAGTCATGCATTTATTGTTAGAAACCATGCAGAAATTAAAAGAATAAAAAAGGCTAGGATGGTTATAAATTACAAAAATAAATAAATAAATAAATAAAGCCACAAAATTTGATGGATATTTAACACCACACAAAGAAATTCCTATAAACAGTATTAAAGGAAAAACTTCGTATTCAAAATTTGATTGTAAATCTGGATTTTGGCAAATTAAAATGCATTCAGATAGTATAAAATATACAATATTTAGTATACTTAAAGGACATTATGAATGGTAGTGATGCCATTTGGACTATATAATGCTCTTCAAATATTCCAAAGAAAGATGGATTATATATTTAAAAACTTTAGAAAATTTTGCTTGGTATATATTGATGTTGCCATAATATTTAGAGGGAATCTAGAATAACATTTTAGTCATCTTAAATTATTTTTATTAAGATATGGAACTATGTTATCTAAAGAAAAAAACACGCATAGCCAAAAAAATAGAATTTTTAGGATTTACAATATTTGAAGAAGAAATAGAATTACAATCACATATAGCTGAGGCATTACTAAAGTTTCCCAATCAACTAAAAAGCAAAAAAAATGATCCAACAATTTTTAGGACACGTAACATATGCAAACGACTTTATCCATGAGTGTACAAAAAAAGGTATTGCAAGATAAATTAAAGGGAAATAATTCATGGAAATGGACAGATAATAACACCAAAGTATTAAAAGAAATAAAAGAATATTGTAGAAATTTACCAAAAGTACCCCTTCTAGAAGAAAATGAGGAATTAAGGTTAGAAACAGATGCATCAAATCACTATTGGGGAGCAATTTCAAAAGGTAAAGATGAAAAAATGATATATAGATATGATGGAATATGACATGGTATGATAATCATGATAGCACAGCGGAAAAACAAAAATTTTATCATGCATACCATACATATCCAAAACTAGGAACGAAAACATGCAATTTTAGGGTTTTGAAACTTACAATAGATGATGCCTTTTATTCTTTGATTCTGTGATGTCCAGCAACCAAGATACCTTTATCCACCTTAGTTCTCGATCACCAATGCCAAGGAACAGCCTTTTGCGCCACTCCCTCTATTCTCACACACACACTTGCACCGACGGCTTAAAATCGAGATTGCTAGCTCTCCTTTTCGGTATTGTGTAATGGTTATAGTTTGAAGCTACAAAATTTGATTTTGTACTTCCCTTAGGTTGCTATTACTACCCAAGATCACAAGAGAATGAGGAACTATCCTTTCTCCTTGTGAAAATTGGCTAAAAGAAATATTGTGAGAGAGAGATGAAGTTCACGCAAAACCTAGAATGAAAGCCTAGGGTTTCACGTTTTTTCCACCACAAATATATATCTCTTTTTTTCTTTTAAGTGATGGATCTCAAATATACTATCTTTAGATAATTAATATTAGCTAAAGATAATTAATATTTGCATTTATCACTTAATTAAAATAAGTAATATTATTGATAAAAACTCTTTCAATTTATCCAAGATAAAATCAAAAGTCATTTAATCAAATTATATCACTTAATTTAGGAAAAAGATAAGACATTTAAATCTAATAAATCACTTAAATAAAAACTATACATGTGCCGAAATTCCTTGTGATTTCTCTTAGGAATTTCGGCCACATCAACTTATATTTAGATGATTTAATTAGATAAATATGTCTTTAGGCTTTAATACTCAATTAATTAAATTAATACATGACATTTAATTAATTGAAATTAAACCTTGTGGGCTGAATCTCTCTCTCTCATGGACCAAAGCCCAATAGCAATTTTATAACCCATTACATACATTAATTTGACTTTAATTAAAAGCCCAAATTAATGCCCAATACTTAATTTAAGTATTTTAAGCCCAATGCTTTGTGTGCGATCCTATAGGTCCATTTAATGTTGGCAATAAATTAATAAATTAATTCAAAGGCTATATATATTCTCTAGCAAGATATTATAGCAATCCAAATTAAATGAAAATACATATGGCATTTAGTGACCTAATGCAATTTTGCATAGTCCCTTACCCACAAATATCAGAATTAATATAAGGTATGGAACTAGTCATCCTTATATATATTAATTCCTTTCTTGATATTCCAGTGACACTGAACTCTCAGATAAATAATGATTACTCATTATTTCATCTCGGTATGGCCATACACTTCTCAGTTCACTGATCAAGTGGCCGGTGATATTTTCTCTCTTATCAAGAGGGGTAATCCCTTCACTTCTCTCATGCTCTCTAACATGAATCAGTGCATACCCAATCATACCCGTACTTGTCACTCTGTTACGAGCACGTTAGGTGTATGTCAAAGTACACAGTAATTCATAAAGAGTTTCATAGAGATTTCAGGTCTAAGAACTCCGATACAAAACTTGCATATGAGAAACACTTATGACTTGTACCATGTAGTGTTCTCATGAGCGGATCGAATCCAGATACCATGTTCTTTAACATGTATCTATGATCTCTAATTGACACTCTTGTCCTAATGATCCGTAAGACAGGACTCATAGCATCAGAGAGAGCATACTAGTCTTGATTCATTTGTTATTCCCATAACAATGACTGACTAGGGATATTTAGAATGAAGTTCCATTTGTTTCAAGGTCTTACAATCCATATGCCTCACACATGATAACTTAAACCGAAACGACATTCTTGGATAGTTTTATCAATTGACATGCACAGGTATTCAAAAGATAAAACAAATGCCTCATTTTATTAACTAAATGTTTTATTACAATGTATTGGGGCTAGGGCTTACACTAACAATCTCCCACTAGCACTAGTCCCAATTGGGCATAGCCCTAAGACCGAACGCTCTCAAATGAGCCTCGTGCAGATTTGGACGTAACTGTTTCGTCAAAGGATCTGCTACATTGTCTTCACTTGCTATCTTGCTAACCTTGACGTCCCCACGATCAATGATTTCTCTGATCAGGTGGTACCTCCTGAGTATGTGTTTGGATTTCTGGTGTGACCGGGGCTCCTTGGCCTGTGCGATGGCCCCGTTATTGTCACAGAAAATTTCTAATGGATCTAGGATGCTTGGGACCACTCCTAATCCATTAATGAAATTTTTAATCCAAACAGCCTCTTTTGCAGCCTCACTTGCTGCAATATACTCAGATTCTGTAGTTGAGTCGGCAACGGTTTCTTGCTTTGAGCTTCTCCAGCTGACAGCACCACCGTTCAAAACAAAAACAAACCCAGATTGCGATCTAGAATCCTGAGTGCTGGTCTGAAAAGCAACATCGGCATAACCTTGTATGACGAGCTCTTCTTGACCACCATACACCAAGAAGTGATCCTTAGTCCTTCGCAGGTACTTAAGGATCCCTTTTACAGCAGACTAGTGCTTCTCACCAGGGTCTTGCTAAAACCTACTGGTTATACTCAGTGCATGAGCAACATCCAACCTAGTACATAACATAGCGTACATGATAGATCCAATAGCAGATGCATATGGGATTCTACTCATGTAGTCCCTTTCCTCTTTGGTTTTAGGGCACTGTTCTTTAGTCAAAGGAACTCCCAAAGCCAAGGGTATGTACCCTTTCTTTGAGTCTCCCATACTAAAACGCTTTAGTACTTTGTCTATGTACTTTTCTTGACTTAGTCCCAAAAGCCGATTCGATCTATCTCTATAGATTCGAATACCAAGTATTGTCTCGGCTTCACCTAAGTCTTTCATTGAGAAACATTTTCCCAACCATTGCTTAACCTTTTGCAATGTTGGAATGTCATTCCCAATGAGAAGGATGTCGTCCACATATAGGACTAGAAACACTACTATGCTCCCACTAACCTTCTTGTACACACAAGGCTCATCTTCGTTCTTGATGAAGTCAAAATCTTTGACTGCTTCATCAAAACGAAGATTCCAACTTCGGGATGCTTGCTTTAATCCATAAATGGATTTTTGAAGCTTGCAAACCTTCTTAGGATGCTTGGGATTGACAAAACCTTCAGGCTGTGTCATATACACATCCTCAAGTAAATTTCCGTTGAGGAAAGCAGTTTTGACATCCATTTGCCATATCTCATAATCATGATATGCAGCTATGGCAAGCAAGATCCTAATGGACTTGAGCATGACTACAGGCGAAAAGGTCTCGTCATAGTCTATACCATGAGTTTGTCGAAAACCTTTTGCTACTAGTCTACCTTTGTAGGTCTTATCAGCTTTTAGTTTGAATAACCACTTGCATTCAATTACCTTAGCACCTTCCGGTGGATCAACCAAGGTCCAAACCTGGTTATCGTACATTGATCGCATCTCGGATTTCATGGCTTCAAGCCAATTATCCGAATCTGGGCTTTCAATAGCTTCTCGGTAGGTAGTAGGATCCTCACGATCTACTAACTCAATAGTGTCACTGTCAGTGATTAGAAATCCATATCTCTCAATCTCCTGACGTACCCTACCAGACCTTCTAGGTACTTGTGTAATGGGTTCTTGTTCCACAACTGGTTGTGAACTTGATCCCATTTCCAACTCATCCTCTATAGGAGCTTGTGGCACTTGAATTTCTCCAAGTTCTACTTTACTCCCACTGTCTTTCTTGAGAAGGAACTCCTTTTCCAAGAAAACAGCCTTGCGAGCAACAAATACTTTGTTCTCGGCTTGTGAGTAAAAGTAGTATCCCTTTGTTTCTTTGGGATAACCCACAAACAAGCAGACAGTCGATTTGGACTCTAGTTTGTCAGATGTTAATTTCTTAACATGTGCTTCACAGCCCCAAATCTTGAGAAAAGACATATTGGGTTCTTTCCCAGTCCATACCTCGTATGGTGTCTTCTCAACTGCTTTAGTTGGAGTACGGTTCAATAGAAACGCAGCAGTTTCTAATGCATAACCCCAAAAAGAGATAGGAAGATTAGCTTGACTCATCATAGATCGAACCATGTCCAACAGAGTTCGATTTCTCCTTTCGGAAACACCATTCCATTGCGGTGTTCCAGGAGGAGTGAGCTGTGAAATAATTCCACACTCTTTTAGATGATCATCAAACTCTTGGCTTAAGTATTCGCCACCTCGATCTGATCGAATGGCTTTTATACTTTTGCCAAGTTGGTTTTCTACTTCGTTCTTAAACTCTTTGAATTTCTCAAAAGTTTCAGACTTGTACTTCATTAGATAGACATAGCCATATCTACTGAAGTCGTCTGTGAAAGTCACGAAGTAGCTAAAACCACTTCTAGCTTGTGTACTTAATGGTCCACATACATCGGTATGTATTAGTTCCAATAAGCCATTAGTCCTTTCACCTTTCTTGTTAAAAGGACTCTTTGTCATTTTTCCATACAAACATGGCTCGCATGTGTCATAAGACTCTAAGTCAAATGACCCAAGCACTCCAGTTTTGTGGAGTCTTGAAATGCGTTTTTCGTTTGCATGTCCTAAACGACAATGCCAGAAGTAAGTAGGGTTTAATTCGTTTGATTTAACCCTCTTTGTATTAATGTTGTATATAGACTCTTTGTTTTGTAAATCAAGGATATAAAGGCCATTTTGCAACATGGCATTGCCATAAGAAATGCCTTCGCGACGAATATGAGCATTGCCCTTTTTAATAACAAAATCAAATTCATCATTATCCAAACATGAAACTGAAATAATGTTTCTGCTCATAGCAGGCACATAATAACAATTATTTAAAACAATACAAAGTCCGGAAGGTAAAGTGAGGTGATAGTCGCCTATCTCCATGGCAGCAACTCGTGCTCCATTCCCCACACGGAGGTCCACTTCATTCTTTCCAAGTAACCGCCTATTTCTTAGCCCCTGCACATTTGAACAAATGTGAGAACCACAACCGGTATCCAATACCCAAGTGGTAGAAATAGAAAGGTTAATTTCAACAACAAAAATACCAGAACTGGACGCCTTGGCTCCATTCTTTTTTTGTTCTTCCTTGAAGAGAGCGCAATTCTTCCTCCAATGCCCCAACTTGTTGCAATGGAAGCAAGTGCTCTCACTCTCTTTGAGTTTTGGCGCCTTGGGCTTGGATTGGGCCTGAGGTGCACTCCCAACTGTCTTGGGTTTTCCCTTTACCTTTCCCTTTCCCTTAGCAGGTCCCTTCTTAATTCCCTTTTGAACCATTAGCACGGGATTGGTCTTTCGAATGTTCTCTTCAGCATTCTTAAGCATCCCATGAAGCTCAGTGACTGACTTGTTCATAGCATGCATGTTATAATTCATCACAAATGGATCATAAGCAGCAGGCAATGATCCTAAGATCAAGTCAGTGGCCAATTCCTTTGGCACTTGTACCTCAAGCTTCTCAAGAGTATCAAGATACCCTTTCATCTTGAGTACATGGGTACTAACAGGAGTACCCTCAGCCATCTTACAAGAAATCAAAGCCTTTGTTGTCACGAACCTCTCGTGACGAGCTTGTTCTTGGAACATCTCCTTGAGGTGCACCATGATCGCATAGGCCTCTTGGTCCATAAATTGCTTTTGCAATTCAGGCACCATAGTGGCTAGCATCAAACAGGTCACATCGTTAGAGTCACTCTTCTTGGTCTCAAAAGTTTCCTTTTGAACCGCAGAGGCGTTCCTTCCTGGTTCTTCAGGCAAGGGTGCATCCAAAACATACGAATTCTTCTCTTGCTTAAGAACTATTCTTAAGTTTCGAGACCAGTCTATGAAATTGGTGCCATTTAATTTGTCCTTTTCAAGGACCGATCGCAATGAGAAATTGTTATTTGAAGATGCCATTTTCAATCTACAATAAAATTTAGCAAGATTAAATGAGGTCTTATTTATGATCCCACAAACCGAATTAATATCCCTTTAAATAATTCGCGTTAGTGATTTAATGTGGGCCAAGATCCACTTTTCACAACAACTTATTAGTCAAGCTGAGCCTGTACACCTAATAAGTTAAGTTACTTAGGTAGGAAAAACTCCAATCATGTCTCGTACATGACTCTTGGATCAAATGGGCTAACATCTTAAGATGTCATAGCACAAACCCATTTATTAGTTGCCTAGGTCCGAGCATCCCATTCCATGTTAAGTCCAACCTACATTCACAACCCATGCCTCACAAAGATAATCGGGCGCATCTAGGACTCCTAGTCTACGTGACCGATGATCGATGCCTTGACATGTTTCGAATTAGGAAGGCAACTTTGTGACTTACTATTTTTAGGGATTCATTTTATTTCGGCTTACATGGCATACGCTTTGTCATCCATACATAGCATGCATATATATATAATTGCATAAAGTAAAGCGTGACAAACATGGGCCCAAAAACCTACAACTAAGATTCTATACTATTACATAAGAATCTTCGAGTTGGGCTTCTCCACTCCGGTGGGCTTCGTCTTAATTTACAAAGTCTTCAAATAAATTCTATTCTAAGAAATAAATGAAACTTTTACAATAAAATATAATGGCACGCAGGCCATATTTAATTACAAAAACCCAGGGCCCATGAATGCACCATGCATATCCATTCATCACACCAAACAAGCAAATAAATATACATAGCATTCATGGATCAGACAAAGTCCAATTTTAATCAATTTAGCCAAGCCCATTAATGGAAATTGTGTACTTGAACCTTTAAGAGAAGACCCCATGATGGGCCTGGGCTGAAGCCCAATGGACTAAATCCTCTTATTGAATAAGTTCTCTTAAAAGCCCAAAACACAAACTAGTTAGATTTGTGCCATAAATCAACTCTAGTATAATTTCCAATTTTGCCATTTTTAATTTTATGTCATACAGCCCATAAACATTAAAAATACATATAATATGTGCTAACATGAATTAAAAATAAAATCATGAAGAACACATATAATAGAACACGGCATTCATGCAAAAACAAACAAACAACAAAACTAGTTGTTTAATGCTTATGTAATGCCATGAAATGCACAAACATTTAAATCAATTTTATGAGTCATTTAATAATCTAAATAAGTCCATAAATATTGATTTAATATTCTGTACCATTTTAATCTAAATGTGTTTTTACCATTTTAATCAAAACAAAGCAAACAATGTTGATTAAACATGTAACAAACACAAACTAGTCATTGTTTTAAGTGATTTTAAAATTAATCAATTAAATTATCATGGACCAGAATTAAAACCAAAATTTAAAAATGTCCAGACCTGATAATTAATCTTTAAATATCACTTACAAACATGCCAAAAACGTTTTTACATTTAATTTTGAAAACTAGTTGTTAAACTAGCAATTTACATGCCAACTAGCACCTAGTTTCATAATTAACATGTACCATCAGGTATAAATAATTAAATCCGACCATTACCAGCCCTAATAACATCTTAGGACAGTATATTAACATGTCATATTAATTATAATACCTATCTAATCAATTAAAATCGTTTTTACACCAAAACAATGCAAAAAACTCAAAACAGAAAATTTCAGATTTGCATGTTTTCAAAATAACGATTTTTAATTAATTTTTCATGCATCTAAAGCACTAAAATAAGCATGTCTAGGCTCTGATACCACTGATGGAATATGACATGGTATGATAATCATGATAGCACAGCGGAAAAACAAAAATTTTATCATGCATACCATACATATCCAAAACTAGGAACGAAAACATGCAATTTTAGGGTTTTGAAACTTACAATAGATGATGCCTTTTATTCTTTGATTTTGTGATGTCCAGCAACCAAGATACCTTTATCCACCTTAGTTCTCGATCACCAATGCCAAGGAACAGCCTTTTGTGCCACTCCCTCTATTCTCACACACACACTTGCACCGACGGCTTAAAATCGAGATTGCTAGCTCTCCTTTTCGGTATTGTGTAATGGTTATAGTTTGAAGCTACAAAATTTGATTTTGTACTTCCCTTAGGTTGCTATTACTACCCAAGATCACAAGAGAATGAGGAACTATCCTTTCTCCTTGTGAAAATTGGCTAAAAGAAATATTGTGAGAGAGAGATGAAGTTCACGCAAAACCTAGAATGAAAGCCTAGGGTTTCACGTTTTTTCCACCACAAATATATATCTCTTTTTTTCTTTTAAGTGATGGATCTCAAATATACTATCTTTAGATAATTAATATTAGCTAAAGATAATTAATATTTGCATTTATCACTTAATTAAAATAAGTAATATTATTGATAAAAACTCTTTCAATTTATCCAAGATAAAATCAAAAGTCATTTAATCAAATTATATCACTTAATTTAGGAAAAAGATAAGACATTTAAATCTAATAAATCACTTAAATAAAAACTATACATGTGCCGAAATTCCTTGTGATTTCTCTTAGGAATTTCGGCCACATCAACTTATATTTAGATGATTTAATTAGATAAATATGTCTTTAGGCTTTAATACTCAATTAATTAAATTAATACATGACATTTAATTAATTGAAATTAAACCTTGTGGGCTGAATCTCTCTCTCTCATGGACCAAAGCCCAATAGCAATTTTATAACCCATTACATACATTAATTTGACTTTAATTAAAAGCCCAAATTAATGCCCAATACTTAATTTAAGTATTTTAAGCCCAATGCTTTGTGTGCGATCCTATAGGTCCATTTAATGTTGGCAATGAATTAATAAATTAATTCAAAGGCTATATATATTCTCTAGCAAGATATTATAGCAATCCAAATTAAATGAAAATACATATGGCATTTAGTGACCTAATGCAATTTTGCATAGTCCCTTACCCACAAATATCAGAATTAATATAAGGCATGGAACTAGTCATCCTTATATATATTAATTCCTTTCTTGATATTCCAGTGACACTGAACTCTCAGATAAATAATGATTACTCATTATTTCATCTCGGTATGGCCATACACTTCTCAGTTCACTGATCAAGTGGCCGGTGATATTTTCTCTCTTATCAAGAGGGGTAATCCCTTCACTTCTCTCATGCTCTCTAACATGAATCAGTGCATACCCAATCATACCCGTACTTGTCACTCTGTTATGAGCACGTTAGGTGTATGTCAAAGTACACAGTAATTCATAAAGAGTTTCATAGAGATTTCAGGTCTAAGAACTCCGATACAAAACTTGCATATGAGAAACACTTATGACTTGTACCATGTAGTGTTCTCATGAGCGGATCGAATCCAGATACCATGTTCTTTAACATGTATCTATGATCTCTGATTGACACTCTTGTCCTAATGATCCGTAAGACAGGACTCATAGCATCAGAGAGAGCATACTAGTCTTGATTCATTTGTTATTCCCATAACAATGACTGACTAGGGATATTTAGAATGAAGTTCCATTTGTTTCAAGGTCTTACAATCCATATGCCTCACACATGATAACTTAAACCGAAACGACATTCTTGGATAGTTTTATCAATTGACATGCACAGGTATTCAAAAGATAAAACAAATGCCTCATTTTATTAACTAAATGTTTTATTACAATGTATTGGGGCTAGGGCTTACACTAACAAGATATGCATCATGAACATTTACCAATGCTGAAAAGAAGTATCATAGTAATGAAAAAGAATTATTAATAGTAAAATATGCTATAGAAAAGCTTGGATTAGTTTTATTACCTAAAAAGTTTATGTAAAACTCGATGATTTTATTACTAAAAATTATAATAAAAAGCTAGCTCAAAGAAAAAAAATGGGATGGCATGATTACTTTGCTAATTTTAATTTTGATGTTGAATATATTCTAGGAAAAAAATAATATATTAGCAAATTTACTCAATCGGCCAAAAAATTATTCTACTAATGATCGAATTATAGGAATATAATGGAAAAAAAGTGCAAAGAAAATTTCCAAGCTTACTAGGGCTGAGCAAAAAAAAATCAAAAAATCGATTCGAAATCGAATCGGTTTTTGAGGTTAGCCAAATTGAAAAAATGGTTAAGGTTTTAAAAATAAGGATTTTTGTTTTTCAATTCTGTTTGATCCACGATTTAAAAAATTATCGATTTTGGTTAGCCGATCGATTTAATTAATTTTTAATATATATATATATATATAAACCCTACCTATCTGATTCTATCTCTCTCCCTTATGCAATAAGTCGTCGCTCGCTCTCTCCTTAAATTTGCCCCTCTCCTTCACGCCGATCATCACTCACTGTACTTTGATCTCCCTCACCTTTGTCATTCTCCATCACCGTCGTTCTAGTCTAGCACTGGAGGTAAATCTTTAATCTCTCTCCTTGAATCTATTTTTTATTTTCACTCTTTGTTGTATGTTGTTATCTGGTTCCTGTATTTCCCGCTTTCTTTTTTTCTTTTTTTATTTGATTTTTGTTAGAAATCAAATATTAGGTTAAACAAATAACGTTTGTGGATTTGGCATTCTCTTCTGCATGCTTTTTTATTCTATTCTACTATTCTTTGTTGAGATTTGAGTTTTGGCTTGGATTTGCTGGTTGGCTTGTTTTAAGTCCTCTATATCCATTTCTTGCCAATTACTCTAACCAAAAGCTGAGAAAAATTATTTACATTTTCTAGTCATTAGTTGTGATTTAGCTAAGATGATTTTGGCTTAGAAATCCATTTACTTTCTAGTCATTAGCTATGCAAAGTTACCAGCTGATACCTAATTTTTGTTGTTTTTAGATTTCAAGAAAGAACTTAGGTCACTTAATAGAGAACTACAGCTGCACATTTTAGAGCTTGTTGATTTACTTGTCAAGAGACCATCACAATATGCTAGAAGAGTTGAATACATTTCCCCTTATATTTAAAACTTATATCATCTTTTAAATTCATTGCACCCTCATCAGGTAAATATTTCATGTTGTCTGTGCGTTCTTTAATTTATGGCCATCTGAATTGGCTTTTTTCTCCAAGCTAAAGCCATAATAATCTATATTCTAGAGCTTCAAATCCAACATCATAAACAAGCCGTAGAGGATATTAAAAGGTATGTTTTTGAAAATCTTTACCACAATGGTTCAAACTAAAATTGAATGGCCCATATTTGAATGGCATTGGTTGTTTCTAAGTTATTTGATCAAGGTTCCTTTTGATTATTTTTTGACATATTTTTGTTTATGATTCTTTATGCAGTTTGTTATGAGTAGAACTGTTTGAAGAATTTAATTCTATTGACAATATCATTATTACTCTGCCATTTGTCTGGGGAAGAGATTGTTTGGTTGTTTTAGTTTTGCTATAAATTCTATGATTTTCGTGGCTACTATTTTTGACATGCTAAATTTATAAATGATTCCATAAAAATCAAAGCCTAAAGCTTTAAGAGAATAGGACCAGCATTTGTAGATTTTGTCATAATTTATATACTAATGATGCTATTACAGTTCATTGTTCATAAAACATTTATAAAGAGCTAGTTATATGTCTAAGTTTTATCAGATCATCATTAAACTAGCAAAGCAAATCTTCATGATTCCCTAGTGTGGCCTAAACTCATAAGGAAAAATAAAGAGCTAGCACAATAAGAGTGTGGTGAATTATGTTTTCTTAACATATTTTGTTATTTAAGAAGACCTTATTTTAGTGTTTACACATCATTTAGTGTTGTAAATGTTATATTTATAAGTAAGATCCTCATAATATGGTTATGATTATTCTGAATATTTATTTCATTTTATGGTTGCTATTCTATGTTATTTTTCTTTTATTTTTTATAGTATATAATTAACCTGAAATGGGGAATTAATTAGACTAATGATAAGTATTATTTTAATGTATTATTCTTGTAGTATATGTTTAACCTAAGTGTTACATAAGCAATTAAAAAAATTTGTGAATATTTACTAGAGAGATTTAAAATTAAGTGCATGGACTTTTGTTGAATGTTCATTCAATATGAGTGTTACATAAGCAATTAAAAAGCTTTATGAATATCCGCATTTGGTGAAGAGTATAGTAAAAAAATTATTCTTAGTGGCACTGCCTCAGTCCCATTCCACGAGTAGACCAGAAACAAACTTGCAACTTGTGCAAACTCTCACACATTTGAACCCATATCTCTTGATTTATATTTCTTTTAATGTTTCTTACACTTGACACTGTTATCGTTTTCATATTTGTAAAGTCTACCTTATGCTCATAACTATACATATCGACTAATTATAAATATAACATACATCTTACAAAAATTTGAATAATTCTCACTTTACAAGTTAATTTTTAGAGTTGAGTTAGGCAAAAAACTATTTTTTAACATAATATCAAATCCACTGATCCTTAATATTGGATAGCGCTCGTAAATGTTCAATCGTAAATATTTCATGCTTATATTCGATATAACTAAACTCAAGTATTTTTATTATTAAGGTTTCAATACCTAACCGGTGTCTAGCAAGTATACTAGATTGGCTAGTAATATAGGAAAATATAGATTAAGATTTCAAATATCATACCCAAGGAAACATGAATTGCTAAGAAGAATATGTATGTATTAATTAAATTAATCTAAGATTGTTTCCCAAATATTTTCAATTTAAAGGTAAAAATTAAACTAAATAAATAATTAAACAAAATAAAAACTAAAATTAAACTAACATGAATTAAAAATAAAATAATAACTGAAATTCTCTTACTAAAAGAACTATCCACCATAACTTTCATTGTAATGACTTAATTTTAGTTAGAAATACTAGTGATTATGGAAAAACCAGATGAAATAAAGCCCGATACCTTGAATTAAGAATATCTTTCTTAAGCATCAAATTCTCATCTAAGAACAATTTAACACTTAGCAGAAAAATCCAATTTATATTCCTAAATATTCATTGAGCTATTTTGCAAGTAAATTCAACTGTAATTTATTCTTAGCTCCTCCTCTCTCAGTCTTAACCAATATTGTCAACACATAATTACCTTAAAGTCAGAATTAATCATGCATAGACAATAAGAATTAACCCAAGAACATGCAAATCAATGACAGTATTTAAATCAATCTTTAGTTATTGAATCAATAATCCAACAATTAATCTTAACACAATCAAAGATAAGAATATGCTTAAACCAAGAAATAATCAATTGATATTGAAATTAAAACTCAATCAAGTCATAATAATGAAAATAAAAGATTCAAGTATCCATTAGCAAAAGTAAAGAAAATAACTTACTAAACATATTGAAAACTAAAGAAAAATTAAGAAAAAGAAACAAAAATATAAAGTTAAGAAGCTTCCTTGATCAACTATGTACAGAAAACCAGAGAAAACTTCTTGCTCGAAGCCTTTGTTATTTACAAACTAAGGAAAAACTAAAGTAAACTAAACCTAAACTAATTTGTGTTTTCCTACTAAAGTCTCTCTTGATTCCCTACTTTATGATGTTGTTCTGGTATTTTTTTTATTATTTATAACCAAAACAAGGAATACTGGCCCTCTAAACTTCCTGAATTAGAATAGGAAAAGAACTCTGCTTAAATTAAAAGTTTCATCAAAGTGACAAACTTCACTGCATGGCCAAGCAAAATACAGCTTTATTTGAAGCACTATCGTGCATTCTCTTCACCGGCCTTGCACGGCCAAGCAAGCATTTTGGCCTTTTGCAAAGCTGTGCATAGACAATTGATGGAGTGCATGACCATGCAAGGATTTCCTTCTTCAAGTGCACGGCCACTCAAGGCTTCACTGTACTTAACTTATTTCTTTAGCTTTAGCTCATTTTTCTTACTTTCTTTCATACATGGTTGTTTAAAACTTTATGCAACTTTATTCACAGCTGTGTTAAACTTCTCTGGACTGCATGTAAGAATTTCTAGCTTTAATTTCTCAAAATTATAGATTTGACCCAGAACTTTCTAATTCTTTTAGTTAAGCTTTTTTCCTTCATTTTTGCCCTGAAAAACACCAAAATTTACAATTAACCCTTAAAACACAAATTTAATCAATTAAACTAAAATTCAACTAAATTAAAGCCAAACTAACTTAATATAACACCTAAAATAACACTAAAAATATCATATAATTCACAACTATCAATACCCTTTAATTTGTAAATTTTTTTTTTGTTTTTTTAATTGTAGACTCAATTTGTGATGTGGGTGACCATAATGTGATTCAAGTTGATGATTAAAAGGCTGACTAAGCAAAAACTTATGTAAATTATATTTTTATTTGACATTTATTTATTGAATTGATTTTAACATTTTGTGCTTAGTTTGTAATTATTTTTAACTTTATGTTTATAGTTTGAATAATATGTTGAATTAAGTATGGTATTCAATTTTTATTTTTAAGTATTTTCAAAATTTTAATTTTTAACTGCATTTTATAATTGTAGTGGTTAACCAAAAAATATTGATTAACCAGTCCAAAAAAATCAAAATTGATGGACTGATTAATTAATCAAACGAACTAGTTAATGGTTAGTGTTTTGAAAAAATCGATCTATATAGACTAGTTTATTTTTTAGCTTGTGAATTAGTTAATTGATCTATGATCACCCCCAAAGCTTACTACAGAGAAAAAGGAAGTAATGAAATCTATAAAATATATATATATATATATATATCTTATATCTAAATTCTAGAGAATAAGACTAAACAATAATTTTAAAATCTATAAAAAAAATATATCTCATTCTCTAGAATTAGATAATGAGATAAATCAGATATCTATAAACTATATTCAGGCGGTCACATACCAAAAAAATCTAGCTCGGGAAGTTCTAGTCCCCAAAAGATGACTATCCTTGGCATTACAACCAAAAGGGTGCTAGAAGATGATATATACATGAATCTATTGGTGAAAAGATCTATTCATTTTTTGGACAATTATGACCAATGTTTGGCATCTATTCAAAAATCTATGGCATCTACCTTTATGGAGAATTTCAATTCTAAATTGATTACTCCAAATGACTTATCTCAATCTATAAATTATGGAATGACAATGAAAGATCCAAGATGAATAACTCGGAACAAAAAAAAAGTAATGGGAAGCACACTTTCTTAAAGCCCTACAATGCTTATCTAGATTTACTAATGCTGTTGGAATTAGTACAATTCCAATAAATGGAATCTATAACAAAGCAATAATCTATAAAGGAGTTGATCCTAGAACTATATAAAAATTGTATCATTTTGGATTAGTTTATACCATCTATCCTAGAGAAACATTGGAATAAATTAAATATCTACCAAAAGTAATTAAATCTCATATTGAAGTCGTCAATGGAATGACCAAGGAAGCAAAGATATGTATAAGAACTTGGAGCATCTTTCCTAAATGAGATGATGAAAGGAATATAGAAATTATGGTAGAAACAATCACTAAAATGGGAACAACCAGATAGGAGATAATTCCTAATAAATAAAAAAAAACATTTAATATTCATCTATTAATAATAAAAAATTATCCAAAAATGAGAATAAAGAATATTGAAACGGTCATCTATGGAATGAAAAAAATCTTAAGCGATGGGAAAAGGTATTATACAAGTTATCAAGGGGATATTTTGATCACCAATCTTTCAGCTGAATAGCATCAAAAATATCTCCTTGAATGTTATCTAGATGGAATCCTAGAATAAAGTCTACCAATGACTAAAGCCACTAAACAACATTTAAAAAAAATGCTACAAAAGGAATCTAGTGTGGAAAATAAAAGGATAGTACAAAACTTAGTAAAGCTGGAGCCCTTCTAAAAAGAATATTAATAATTAAAGATATAAGCCAAAAACTATGATATAAGGAATGATGTAATCTAGCAATAATGTAATAGAGGCAGGGTTCAATCTCTATAAAAACCTACTATGTATCTGTAAAAGGCACGGCATAAGCTCACAGCTCATATTTTGCCAACTTACTCCCACACTGAAAATATTGTAATCTTTTTCTAAAAATAAAAATCTATAGAATTCTAATTCCTTCATTTATTATTTTTGAGTTACCTTAGTAGTTAAAATCAAAATCTTTCTAAGAAATATAGAAAGCTGGATATGATAAACCTAGAGAGTTAGATTACTAGCATACCTAAAATTTTTCTATCTAAAATCCATTTATGTAAAATTTGCTACTGCTCGTTGAAACCTTTTTAGTAGCATCTCCTTGGGATACCAAGCCCATAATTGTGTGAAAGAAGGGTGGGCGGTATAGTTTAGAGAAGCTCAAATTAACCCAGAACATCTTCGGCCTACAAGTGAATAGTTATCAAAAATCATTGATAATTGGATTCAAGAAGCAGTAAATGAAGCATAGTGGACCCAGAAGAAAAATTTATAAAGTACACTGAAACCCTAACTTTTATTTTTTTATGGTACTAGTTTTCAATTCCATTTTTTTAAAAAGGTTGCATGTTAAAGAAAAGTTGAAAACAAAGAATGTTTATAAAAATGAAAATTGTTTAATTTCTAGAGTGTTTACCATGAATGGAATAAAAAAAATAAGAAGAAGAATTGATTATAGAATAAATTACCTAAGAATCAAAATCAGATAGTATGAAAAACATTTAAGTGATCTAGAAAATGAGAAAATATTTATTGAAGATATTGAATTATTACCTGTTATAGGAGGATATGAATGTATAGAAACTTTAAAATACTTAATAAATCGAAATAAAAAAATGGATAGTTAGTTTAACAAACCTAAAAAGATGAGTATATCAAATATAGTTAATTCGCTAAGAAGAAGATATTTAAATGAATACCAAGAAAATATAGAATTGTTAAATGAAATAATAAATATAAAAACATGTATCGGAATAGAATTTGAACAAAATAAAACTTCAATTTTATCAACTAATTTAGATATTAATGCCAAAAAAGAATAATTATGGAAATGGATAATGATAATTCAATCAAATTAACTCTAGTATCAATTATAAAAGAAATTAAAATAATAATTAGAAATAGATTTAATCAAAATTCATGAGCTATCGAATTTTAGTATGATACTGGTATCAGAACCTACAACCATTGACTGCTTAATAAAATATAAAGCTAAATAGATAGAAAATAAAAATGATTGAAAATCAGATAATAAATGAATTAGAGGTTAACTGGGAATTTAGCTATAATAATGAAGTTATTGGAATTTTATACGAAATATCTCTAGAAGAAATAGAATTATTTCAGACTTATCAGAATTAGAATATGAAATTTACTTTATGACTATCTGAGATAGATATAAAAAATGTTAAGTTTAATTTTAAGAGAAACATGTGCAATAATATTTAAGGCATGCTCAGAAATAACAGGAAAAATAAAATTTTATAGAGATAAAATTAGAGATATAAAAAATGAATATATATTTATATAATTAATTAATCTAGCATGAGAATATAAAATACCTAGATTGCAAGAAATAAAAAAAAATTAAAAAAATAAAGGAAGAGCTATAAAACGATATAGAAAAAATTACATAATAAGTAAATAAAGCAAGTTTAAAATTAAATGAATAATAGATGAATACTTAATAAGAAACAATTAAAGAAGAAATAGACAGAGAAATTAAAGAGAAAAAATAATATATAAAACATTTAAATAATAAAGTTAATATGCATAAACGTAAATAAAAAATACTGTAAAATTATTAGAAGATCATCTTAAGTATCGAAGAGAAGAATTGCAAAGGTTATTACATATTAGACATAATTTAGAATAAAAAAAATTTAAATGAGTGTAATAGAAAAATTTGGAGAATGTTTAAGTTTATTAAATTTAACTAATATAGAAGATATTAATGATATAATAGAAGAAATGAATGGATAAATAAAGGCATTATATGAAAATGAATTATTCGACAGAACCCTATAAACAAAAAAAAATGCAAAGAAAAACAATTTTAATGAAAAATATTACAATTACATAAATTGAAATAAAATATAATTTCAAAGATTAAAAACAGAAAAAAGGAAAAATATCAGATACTAAAAGGTAATTATCTGGTATTGAAAGAGGAAGTTTACATAAAAGAGTTGTTTTGCTCCAAAAATGAAACTTTTAGGACAAATTTTTTACTTGAGGCCAACAAAATATAAATAGTCTAAAATTTGCAACGGAAACAAATTAACAAACTTATTACAATAGCCAAATAAATAGTCATTTAGCTTCTTTTTTTTTAATGCTATATAAATCAATTTATGTTGAATCATTTTTCAAACAAATTTATATTTCTAAGTTCTCTAAATTAGTTTATATTTTTATTGTTAAATAAAATAAATCGAATTAATTCCGACAAAATAGATAGAAATTAATTTAACTCCAACAATTTCGAATTTTATATTCAAAATCCGAATTTTCCCCAAAATCCAAATTTTCAAAATTCTCAAATATCAAACTTTCAAACTCCAAAGCTAATGAATGTTAATTATTGTTAATTTATATTAATTAAATGTAAAATCAATTAATATTTATTTAATTATTTTTAATAGTATAAGAGACTTAAAAAGAGACAACTACAAAAAGGAAAAATCTTTATTTTCCTATGTAATAATGTGACGCTAGTGTGTTGAACATGATAGGGGTAAGTATGACCCGGTTAACCGGTTCATAAATTAAAAAAAATTAATCAGTTCATTAATATTAATTTTTTAAAATTATTAACCATTAATCAGTCTGTTACTTTCGGTTAATCAATCTATCGATTTCATTTTTTGGTTTGATAAACCTATATTTTCAGTTAACCATTAAAATTTATAACATAAAATTTAAAAAAAAAACAATTAGACAAACTTCTATTCAATTTTAAATGTGTAAAGTAATTCAAAATAAAAATTACAAAATAAACATAATTTACTATCCAATATTCATATTCAATAAATTAATGGCTAATATTATAAAATAGATTTTATATTTACTTAAAATTAACATGATTTATTTTAAGTCAAATAATATTTTAGATAATATTAAATGTTAAAACATAAACTCTAAAATATAAGAAAATGTAATTAAATGCTATTATATATGATAAAAAAAACATATATAAAAGTTAATCGATTACTATATATAAATAGTAATATATAATTACAGAAAATGACATAATATAAATTTAATTTAAAGAATTATATAAATTTAAAAAAATAAAAAATAAATGTATAAAATAAAAATATAATTTAATTATATTCTAAAAGTATTTTTTATATCAGTTTTAGAAAGAAATAAAAAATTAAAGTGTGTGTGTGTGTGTGTGTGTGTATATATATATAAACCAGTTAATTATAAACTAACAATTAATCAGTACTCAAAAATTAAAATTGTAACAAAAAAACCTAAAATATAAAAATTAAAAATCATAATTGAATTTATTGGATCGATTAATTGAAAAATCTATCGGTTTTTTATCGATTTTGTGTTAAACATATTGTTTTTCTTTTACCCTAAAATACGATCACATATCAAAAATTTGGATGCGCTTTTTTGACAGAGATGGTTTAGCCTCAATTTGGATGAGTTTTTTTATGGAGATGGTTTAGCCTCTCTCCCCGTTTGTCGATGGATATATAAAATTGTATGATTATTATTATTTTGCATGTCGTTGATGACATTAGGGGTGAAAAAAAAAATAAAAATTTTGATTAATTGAAAAATCAATTTGAAATTAAATTAATTTTTATGTTAATCAAATTAAAAATTTAGATTTACGATTTTTAGTTTTAAAAATCAACGATTAACCATTGACTAAATGCCAACCGACTATATATATTTTATATATTATATTTTAAATTTTACACTTAAATTTTTTAATATTTTTATAATTTATAAACATTATGATATATAATTTTCTAAAATATTATTATACTACTTATTTTTTAGTAAAAACCATTGAAATTATCTTTTTATTACTATTATTTATTCATTACATGTGTATAATTAGTACTCCGTTGTTAGTTTCATCTTGAATATATTTAATTTTTATAATTAACTATGAAACTTTTTTATTCTTTTAATAGATATTATATTTAATTTGTATTTTTCATTTATAAAGCATTTTTAACTATTGAAAATAATATCATAAAATTTATAATTTATTAAATTTATATATTAAAAGATTTTAGTAGTTAACTAATAAATCGATTCGAAAAAATTAATTAAAAATTAAAATCAATTTAATGATTAAACGAAATTAATGGACTGTTTAATAAAATTATCAATGGAATGGTTAACCGCTTCATGCTCACCATTAGATGACATATGTGTTTAAGTGTTGGAAGATCTGTGTTATTTGATTATTTCTTCTTTTGTTTTCTTTTATGTTCTTTTTTGCTATGCTTTTTTTTTAATTTGTTTTCTTCTTTCATTTTTTTTTCTACTTTGTTATTTTTTATCATTATTTTTTTATATTGTTACTATTTTTGTACTATTATCTTTTTTTTTATATTAGAAGAGAACAAAAACCCACTAAAAAGAAGAAGAAAAAGGGGGAACGGTCCCCTACATTCATGATGAAGAACTTCAAGAGCAAAACCAAGCGGGGTATCAAACCACTCAAACTATTTACTCTACAGCACTCCATTCTTAGCAATACAATCTGCTACCTAATTCAACTCTCTCCTTACATTAGTTATGCTAACTTGCCACTGCTTTCTCAAAAGGATATGGATGTCTCTCACCACATCTTCCAAATGCCCTTCCACATCTGCTACACTATTCAACCTATTAACCGCTTCCATGCTATCTGACTGAATCATAAGCTTCTTCCATCCTCTAGCCCACGCTATCTCCAAACCACACTTGATTGTCCATAACTCTGAAAAAAGAGAGCCTCCATTGTTAATGCATTAGGAGAATCCTCCCATCCAAGCACCAATGGCATCTCTAAACACTTCACTAGCTAAACTGCAATCACAACCTATGCAAGCAGTACCATCTGTATTCAAAGCTATCCATCCAAGTTCTGTGGGATTCCAATTCTTCATACCAACATGACTTCATTTGCTTGCTGGAGTTAAAACTTCAATGACATCAAGGCTGCTACATTCGCCTTCACATCACTGATAATAATCTTTGCTTTAGACTGACTATGTAAAACAGAGGTGTTAAAAACCTTCTCATTTTTCGCCACTTCCAAATGTGCCATAAAGCAAAACTAAATAAAACCTTCCAATCCAAATTATATCTCCCTGTGAATTTGCCTTTTAAATTAGACATAAGCCATTTCACGATGTCCCTTTCAAAAAATCCAGATTTTTCTCGATGACCAAGGAAAGAATCCCAAACTTCTTTAGCTTTAGAACAATCACGGAGAAGGTGAATCAGAGACTCCTCCACATTTTAACAAAACACACACACACCTCTGAAGAAGCTATATGCCTTCAAAATCTTTCAGCTTTTGTCAGCACTCTTTTATGAAAATAAAGCCATATGAAACTATGAATCATTTGGGGCCTAGATCACTTCCAAATCAATTGCCATTTTGAATCATTCCTACCATTATCCTCATTACTCAATAATTCATAACAAGATTTAATGGAGAAATTACCTAAAGAAGTTGGTTCCCAAATGACAGTATCACCTCTTCTACTTTCGTGAGGAGGAACACAATCAGTAATCAACCTTAATATGTCATCAAGAAATAGAGCTCTGAGTTTTGTCATATCCCAGCAACCCTGCCTCGAAGTAACAGCATAAACTTTCCAATTCAGCATCTCGTTGTCCACCTGAGTTGTTGCATAATCAATCAATCTCAAGTTTCCACACCACTTATCCAACCAAAAGCTAGCCCCTTTTGCCATCTCCTACACAAACTCTAAGGTAATTATAAATAAAAGGCCATGCTTTAATCATATTCCTCCAAACTACAGTTCTATTGCTAATTCAAAAACCCACTATGCTACCATTAACCCACCTATTATACTTCCCATAAATCACCTTTACCCATAAAGCTTATGGCTCTTTGAACGCTTTCCAAACCAGCTTAGCCATATAAGCTTGATTTAAATGGGGACAAATTGCGAAGACCCAGTCCTCCTGCTTTCTTAGGCGAAAATAACCTCTCCCAACTAACAAGGTGAACTTTACTCCAATCAACATTAGAACCCCACACGAAGTCATGACATAGCTTCTCAATTTTGTTACAAATATCTTTAAGGAATACCATCGTTTGCAAAGCATAGATAAAAATGGCCATTAACACTAATTGAACCAAAGTAACTCATCCTACAAATGAAAGCAAACTAGCTTTCCAATTACTCAGATGATGATGAATTTTATCAATTAGGTACTTGAAATAAGCATCATTATTCTGACCATGTATGATTGGGATACCAAGTTGGATTCCTATATTAGACATGATAGAGAAACCTGAGATGTCTTTAAGCTTTTGCTTCATGTTTTCACTGACATTGCTAGAAACAAACATAGAGGATTTATTCCTATTCACTTTTTGCTCGAAACATTGGCAAAAATCTTCAAGAACATCACAAATTGCCTTAATACTAGACTATGTTGCTTCTGCAAAAAGAAGGAGATCATCTGCAAAAAAAAAAATAAATGAGATAGCGTCACACCATCTCTACTCAATTTGATTGTGTTAGAGAGTATGCCCTAGAGCCCATGTACTAGGGATGTTTTTCATATGTATGACTTTATATTCTTAATAAAAGGCATTATTCATTTATTAATGCTATGTTTAAATACATGAGTTTGTAAAACTTAAATTAATAAATGAAGTCCTAGATATTACAAACACAGTGCAAAGACAATCATGAAAGTGTTCATGATATGAGATTTCTATTACATGCAAATGTGTTAATATCTAAATATCCCTAGTCATAGAATTAACAAGACAGGACATTGTTAATTCGGACAGACTAGCACATGTTATGCTTTTTGAATGGTTCAAGCAGTGGTTCTCATAACTGTGATTATGGGTGATAATCAAAGCTAACATGTGGATGCCTGTTAGAAGAACAAGTTCATTGGAGACCTACATAGAGAATCCTCACATGGATATTAAATCTATGTCAGTGAGGAATCTCTTCATAGCAGTGGTGCAAGTATCCTTAGACTTGAGATCACCAAAGTTATCTTAAGTAGCAAGTGGTATGCTTTGACTCCATAACTGCTTACTTCTAACTGGGAGTGAACATAGTTAGAAGGTTGGGTATATCATGACCTACTTGAAGGTAGTTGAGTGATTAAAAAAGGATTCACCATCCCAGATTTAATAAGGGAAGTTATCTCATATGTTTTTGTAATTACCTTGTTCAATGAATCTCTAGCTAGAGTAAATTGCCAAGATGGATAGAGATCCATGGGGGCATTTTGGGAACAATGGTTAAATTATTAGAACATACATAATTATATTTATATGAGTTGACAGAAATTCATACTCAGAATCTAATTGAGATAAGTGTGGTGAAAGGAGTAATTGCACGGTAACTGTTCTATGGAAGGGTACAGTCAAACCACATGACTTTCCTGACATTTGGTTAGTCATGATGCCTAGTTAGAGGCTAATCATAACTTGTATAATGATGTATAAAAATATCAATGGAGATTGATAAAATGATTTAAAGGAGTTTAAATCATGTGAGTTTTGAATAGAATTCACAATTACATTTTATACTGCCAACATCGATAGGAACCCAATAGGTCACACACATATAGAGAAAAGGATAAAATGGTAAAATAACAAGGATAATAATATTTGATATTATTATGAAGGTAGAGAAGTGAATAAGATAATCATTAATTAAAGAGTTTAATTAATTATGATCAAGAAAAATTATTCGCAGAATTTTTGAGAAATGTTCTGTAAATTGGACCTAATTGAAATAATGTATTTTATGATTAATTATTATTGTCTTATAAGTGTTATAAGACTACTATAAGTGTTAAAGGACTGATATAATAATTAATAGGTCCATTGGAGAAATTATAAAGGGCCAAAGGAATGAAGAAGTTGGCGGAAGCCCTCCAGAAGAGGGCCACACGCCAACTCCATACAGAAGGGCTTAGAGGGCTTTTTCTTGGACCAAATTAATTTATATATGTTACATAAGTGTTATGGAACTCACATATTTAATTTGGTTGGATTTGGAATCCATTTGGGTATTTAAATCCAATTAGATGCACAAAAGGCCTAGTTTGTGGATTTTGTGCATAGTCTTTTATGAAAAGATTTAATTTGGATTTATTTAAGCCCAGAGGCCCAATTAATAATTCTCCAACAATTTTGAAGAGTCTTATCTCATTTAAAAGTTAGAGTTTTAATTTGAATTAAAAATTCTAACTAATGAGGATAAAAGTTAAGTGTTAAAACAGAAAAAAAAAAGTCTTTTCTCATATATATTTCTCTCTCTATCTTCTACGCCAATTCTATTGCTAGCCTCTTGGATTTCGGCCAGCCCTTGAAAAATACCAATTTATTGGTTCAATTTATCCCTCTCTAGTGTGGATTACTCATTGGAGGTGTTCGATTTTGGACACTGTAGTTTGCGACAACCCGGTGCGAAGTAAAATCAACTGTTCAACAAAAATCAGAGGTGATTTTCCTTATTCTCATAGAGTTATATTGTATAATCATGGCAAGATCAAACCTTTTGGTTGAAAAAATTTAAAATTCCGCTCATGTATGGAATGCATGTAGCCATTAAACTCTAACATGATATCAGAGCCAGGTTTTGCCATGAATATACAATTTTATATTATTCTGCAGAATAAATTTTGTTTTATTTTGAGTTATTTATTTCATGAACTTTAAAATATGAGATTTAATTGTTCATGAATGAAAAATATTGATTTCTGGATGTATTTTTTATCAAATAAATTTGGTGGAAACAAAACCGAAATTTTTGAAGAAAAGTGGTTTAGGGTTTGGCGTGAAACCCTCACAAAATTAGGGTTTTTTGCATGAAGTCCAAGTAAATTAAGGGGCTGTTTTATTTTGATTTCTTATGGATCCATTAAAACATCATTTAGATGATATTTTATGTGTTTAATATGTGATATTAAGCCGTAGGATCGAACGAAATTAAAATCGAACAAGTTTTGCATGAAAACTAGTTTAGTCAAAAAGTTCGATAAATTGGTGTTCTTCGTGTGTTCTTGATGTGTTCTTGATTTGAACGACTTTTGATCTTCTAAATTTGATATATATGATATATTAAAGTGTTTTTAATTAATTGGATTAATTAAATTGGGCCTTAAATTAATTTGATTAATTTTAATTCATTAAAATCACTTAATGGGCTTAATTATGTTTACGGACTTGGTTTAAATTAGTGAATGACTTGGTGGGCCCAAGGAGCTGATTTAAATTAAATATTATAAACATTAATTAAGTTTATTAATGGGTTTTAAGGGCTGGAGTGGGCTTGGCTCATTCCAAAAGGCCCAAATGGTCCAAATGACACAAAACTAGTTTGTGTGTGAACACACTTAGGGTTTTTCTTCTGTGGGTTTCGACCTACACTTGTTTTAAGCCCAAAATTGATTCTTTTAATTATTTAATATGATTAATTAATTAAATAATCAATTTATAATTAATTAATAATCAATTTGATTGATTATTAAGGCAAGAACACATTCATGCAAAAAGGTTTCGTAAAATGAAAGTTTCCAAAATGGAAAAAGTTTTCTAATTTGATCACATCATTAAAATAACTCAAAATATAGTTTCAAAGGTTGAAACAAAGTTAGTAATCCATTTCTTTATGCCTTAGAGATGCATATAAGGGTGTATGATTGGCATGATGGTTAGTTATGGACAAAGCCCAATGTGATTGAGCATAATGCATGTTTTGGCCCAATGAGGACTATCATGTCCCGGCCACTTGTTTTTGGTTTGTATTTCATTTCAATTTGTAATATGTAATTAGATTACTTATATTAGAATTAGAAATAGAGATGGAGACCAATATCAAGGAGCAAGATGGGTAGGATGGAGATCCAACAAGCTTGAAGATAATGTAATTATTTTCCTTGTTTGAATCATGCATACTACCTAGGTGTGACCTTTTGATTTCCCTTATGGCTCGGGGAAATCAATGTAGTAAAGTCCATAACTATACCACATTTGTATGCTTATATTTATGTGATAGATATAGGATGCATACCAATGTATGCCAACCATGTATGATGAGACTTAATTAAATAAAACCCTTAAAAATACTAAGGTATATAAGTCTTCCATTAATTTGAGGAGAACCAGAGTTCTTTATAGTGTGGATTGTTGACCACAGTCAAGCTCACATTATATCGAATATGTTCAAATCTTATTAAATGGGTCATCTTAGCTAGCCCATTAGTTTGTTGACCACAGTCAAGGCTAATGGTTCTAGAGGCAAGATTAGGGAATGCATATACGATATGCATGCATCAAGAGTTGATAACCTAATGATCCAATAGTTGTGTAGAGACACAATTGGTATATGGATACCTACCTTTCAAGGGTATGGAATTTGGCTTGTTGACCACAGTTAAGGTCAAATTACATATCAAGGATTGGATATTGGCCTACTACGAAAACCATCGGGTTTTCTCGGATTATATAGTGAGGGCTATTAATTCGCAATAAAATAGTGGGAGTAAATGTATTAATTAAAGACCTTATTAATGCATACATATATATGAACATACTCTCATATCTTTTCTTTTTCACATCTAGGTCATCATTATGAGCACATCAAACATTAATATACGTTTAATCTTGGATAACAAGCCGGTTGGCAACAACTATTTTGACTGGATCAGGCAAGTGAGAATTATTCTGAGGGCTGAAAAGATCCATTATGTCTTGGATAAAGATCCACCACCACTTTCATCAGATGATGACATTGATGAGATCAAAGGCATTTATCGTAAATACATGGAGGATAGTGAAGCAGCAGCATGTCTGATGCTGGGTGCTATGTCCTTAAAGCTTCAAAAGCAACATGAGATGATGGATGCTAGAACCATCGTTTTGCATCTACAGGAGCTTTATTCTTCTCAGGCTAGAACTGAGCAATATGAGATTGCTCTGGCTCTTTTTAGCTGCAAAATAGTGAAAGGCACTTCAGCTGCTACTCATGCATTGAAGATGTATGGGTATATTGAGCATTTGAGTAGACTTGGCTATGTTATGGATAATGATCTATACATAGATTTAATCTTGTACTCATTGGCTCCAAGTTATGCACCTTTTGTTCTTAACTTCAACATGAACAAGATCCAAGTGAGTATTCCTGAGTTAATCAATATACTCAAGTCAGCTGATGGATCATTTAAAAATGATCCAAAAAGTGTCATGGTTGTCACTTCTGCTAAAGGCAATAAGCAGAAAAAAAAAGATGACCAAGGCAAAGAGAGGTCAGATTTCCAAGAAGAAGGTTGCCAAGAAAGAGAATCCCAAAGGAACTTGCTTCCATTATGGAAAAGATGGTCATTGGAAGCGTAACTGCAAGGCCTATCTAGATTCTCTTAAGCACAAGAAGAAAGTTGTTACATCTACTTTAGGTATTCATATGATTGAAATTAATACTTATTCTATTGCTTCTAAACAATCTTGGGTATTAGATACTGAATGTGGATCTCACTTATGTAATGATCTACAGGGCCTTAAAAGTATTAGAAGAGTTAAAAAGGCAGAGATATGTTTGCAGTCAGCTACTGGACAAAACATCTCTACAACAGTTGTGGGGACTTATCATTTGCCTCTTCCTAGTGGATTAGTACTGGAATTAAATAATTGTTATTATGTTCCAGCTTTATCCAAAAGTATTATTTCTTTCAGTTATTTGTTGAACAATTATGATATTTCTTTAAAGGACAAGTGTTGTTTCATTTTCAAGAACAATATTTTTTATGCAAAAGCTATCATTGAGAATGGTATATTTGTTCTTGATTTAATTAAAGAAGTGCATAATGTGAATACCAAGAGAATAAAACAAGATAATATAAATATCTCATATTTATGGCATTGTCGTTTAGGCCATATAAATGAAAAATGCATGACCAAATTACACAAGTCTGGTGATTTGGGATCATTTGATTATGAATCATTTGATACATGCGAATCTTGTTTATTGGGAAAAATGACAAAAGCTCCCTTTATTGGTAAAGGAGAACGAGCTAAAATGGTTTTGGACTTAATACATTCAGATGTATATGGCCCAATGACTATACATGCCAGAGGAGGTTATTCCTACTTCATTACTTTCATTGATGATTATTCCAAGTTTGGATACATCTATCTAATGAAATATAAATCTGAAGCATTTGAAAAGTTCAAAGAGTTCAGAAATGAAGTAGAGAAACAACTTGGTAAAAGTATTAAAACACTTAGATCAGATCGAGGTGGAGAATACTTAAGCCAAGAGTTTCAGGATTATCTTAGAGATAATGGGATTTTATCTCAATGGACTCCTCCATACACACCACAACACAATGGTGTATCTGAAAGGAGAAATTGAACACTATTAGATATGGTTCGATCTATGATGAGCCGAGCAGACTTGCCTAAGTCCTTTTGGGGATATGCGCTAGAAACTGCTATTTATGTGTTAAACAGAGTTCCTAGTAAATCGGTTGATGTTACTCCATATGAGATGTGGAATAAAAAGAAACCCACGCTTTCTCATATGAAAGTATGGGGTTGTCCTGCTTATGTGAAGAGGACAATGTCAGACAAACTGGATGTTAAATCTGACAAATGTTTATTTGTGGGATGTCCAAAAGAAACGTTTGGATATTACTTCTATAATCTCTTAAAACAAAAGGTGTTTGTTTTAAGGCATGCTGTCTTCCTAGAAAAAGAGTTTCTCCTACGAGAGGACAGTAGGAGTAAAATTGAACTTGGTGAAGTTCAGGACCCACAAATAGAAATAGATCAACCGATTGAATCTGAAACTGAATTTCATAAAGATAAGATTGCAGTTGAACCTGATTGTACACAAAATCCTAGAAGGTCTACTAGGATGAGTTCTATCCCTGTGAGATATGGATTTCACATAGATTCGAATAGAGGCATAATTGTAGTAGAGGACAATGAGCCTACAAGCTATCAAGAAGTTTTGAACAGTTCAGAACGTGATTTATGGCTTAAGGCTATGCAGTCTGAAATGGACTCCATGTATGAGAATAAAGTATGGACTTTAACTCAACCACCTGAAGGGATAAAACCCATAAGGTGCAAATGGGTCTTCAAAAAAAAGACCGACATGGAATGTAATGTTGTTACCTACAAAGCTCGCTTAGTAGCAAAAGGTTATCGTCAAAAAGAAGGTATTGACTATGACGAAACTTTTTCTCCTGTTGCGATCCTTAAGTTTATAAGAATACTTTTAGCCATTGCAGCTCATTATGATTATGAGATTTGGCAAATGGATGTGAAAACAGCTTTCCTGAATGGAAATCTGAATGAGGATGTGTATATGACACAACCAGAAGGGTTCACATCTGGAAAAGGTGAAAAGGTATGCAAGCTTCAAAGATCTATTTATGGATTGAAGCAAGCTTCTAGGAGTTGGAATATACAATTCAATGAGACAATCAAAGAGTTTGGTTTCTCACAGAATGAAGATGAACCTTGTGTATATAAAAGGGTCAGTGGGAGTGCAATTGTCTTTCTAGTTCTATATGTGGATGACATATTGATCATGGGAAATGACATTTCTCTTCTCTAATCAGTTAAAATTTGGTTATCCAAGCATTTCTCCATGAAAGACCTTAGAGAAGCATCCTATATTCTGGGAATAAGGATCTATAGAGATAGATCCAATAGGCTACTAGGTCTTTCTCAGAGTACATACATAGATAAAGTATTGAAGAAGTTTAATATGGATCTCTCTAAGAAAGGGTTTATACCCATGGTGCATGGGAAATACCTTTTTAAGTCTATGTGTCTGCAGACACTAGAAGATAGAGAGAGCATGAATAGAATACCATATGCATCTGCAATATGTTCTATTATGTATGCTATGTTATGTACAGGTCCAGATGTATCATTTGCTTTGAGTGTCACAAGCAGATTCCAATCCAATTTTGGAGAGGAACACTGGGCAGCTGTCAAGAATATCCTTAAGTACTTGAGAAGGACTAAGGATATGTTCTTGGTATATGGAGAGGGTAGCTTGGAAGTAAATGGGTATACTGATGCCAACTTCCAATCTGACCAAGATGACTGTAAATCACAGTCTGGTTTTGTGTTCATAATGGGAGGAGGAGCAGTTAGTTGGAAGAGTTCCAAACAGGAAACAACTGCTGATTTCGCAACGAAAGCTGAGTACAATGCTGCTTCGAAAGCAGCCAAAGAAGCGGTTTGGATCAAAAAGTTCATAACTAAACTAGGAGTGGTGCCTAGCATTGTTGATACAATACCTTTATATTGTGACAACAATGGAGCCATTGCACAAGCAAAGGAACCACGGTCTCATTAGCGATCCAAGCATGTTCTCAGATGCTACCATCTCATAAGGGAGATTATAGCAAGAAATGATGTGAAAATAGAAAGGATTCCCATAGATGACAATGTGGCGGATCCCCTCACTAAGGCACTTTGCCAGTTTAAGCTCGATCACCATATAAACAACATAGGTTTGAGATGTGTGTGTGATTGGCTCTAGTGCAACTGGGAGATTGTTAGAGAGTATGCCCTAGAGCCCATGTAATAAGGATGTTTTTCATATGTATGACTTTATATTCTTAATAAAAGGCATTATTCATTTATTAATGCTATGTTTAAATACATGAGTTTGTAAAACTTAAATTAATAAATGAAGTCCTAGATATTATAAACACAGTGCAAAGACAATCATGAAAGTGTTCATGATATGAGATGTCTATTACATGCAAATGTGTTAATATCTAAATATCCCTAGTCATAGAATTAACAAGACAAAACATTATTAATTCGGACAGACTAGCACATGTTATGCTTCTTGAATGGTTCAAGCAGTGGTTCTCATAACTGTGATTATGGGTGATAATCAAAGCTAACATGTGGATGCTTGTTAGAAGAACAAGTTCATTGGAGACCTGCATAGAGAATCCTCACATGGATATTAAATCTATATCAGTGAGGAATCTCTTCATTGCAGTGGTGCAAGTATCCTTAGACTTGAGATCACCAAAGTTATCTTAAGTAGCAAGTGGTATGCTTTGACTCCATAACTGCTTACTTCCAACTGGGAGTGAACATAGTTAGGAGGTTGGGTATATCATGACCTACTTGAAGGTAGTTGAGTGATTAACAAAGGACTCACCATCCCAGATTTAATAAGGGAAGTTATCTCGTATGTTTCTGTAATTATCTTGTTCAGTGAATCTCTCGCCAGAGTAAATTGCCAAGATGGATAGAGATCCATGGGGGCATTTTGGGAACAATGGTTAAATTATTAGAACATACATAATTAGATTTATATGAGTTGATAGAAATTCATACTCAGAATCTAATTGAGATAAGTGTGGTGAAAGGAGTAATTGCACGGTAACTATTCTATGGAAGGGTACAGTCAAACCACATGACTTTCCTAACATTTGGGTAGTCATGATGCCTAGCTAGAGGCTAATCATGACTTGTATAATGATGTATAAAAATATCAATGGAGATTGATAAAATGATTTAAAGGAGTTTAAATCATGTGAGTTTTGAATAGAATTCACAATTACATTTTATACTGCCAACATGGACAGGAACCCAATAGGTCACACACATATAGAGAAAAGGATAAAATGATAAAATAACAAGGATAATAATATTTGATATTATTATGAAGGTAGAGAATTGAATAAGATAATAATTAATTAAAGAGTTTAATTAATTATGATCAAGAAAAATTATCCGCAGAACTTTTGAGAAATGTTCTGTAAATTGGACCTAATTAAAATAATGTATTTTATGATTAATTATTATTATCTTATAAGTTTTATAAGACTACTACAAGTGTTATAGGACTGATATAATAATTAATAGGTCCATTGGAGAAATTATAAAGGGCCAAAGGATTGAAGAAATTGGCGGAAGCCCTCCAGAAGAGGGCCACACGCCAACTCCATACAGAAGGAATTAGAGGGCTTTTTCTTGGACCAAATTAATTTATATATGTTACATAAGTATTATGGAACTCACATATTTAATTTGGTTGGATTTGGAATCCATTTGGGTATTTAAATCCAATTAGATGCACAAAGGGCCTAGTTTGTGGATCTTGTGCATAGTCTTTTATGAAAAGATTTAATTTGGATTTATTTAAGCCCAGAGGCCCAGCTAATAATTCTCCATCAATTTTAAAGAGTCTTATCTCATTTAAAAGTTAGATTTTTAATTTGAATTAAAAAGTCTAACTGATGAGGGTAAGAGTTAAGTGTTAAAACAGAAAAGAAAGTCTTTTCTCATATATATTTCTCTCTATATCTTTTGCGCCAATTCTATTGCTAGCCTCTTGGATTTCGGCCAGCCCTTGAAAAATACCAATTTGTTGGTTCAATTTATCCCTCTTTAGTGTGGATTACTCATTGGAGGTGTTCGATTTTGGACACTGTGGTTTGCGACAACCCGGTGTGAAGTAAAATCAACTATTCAACAAAAATCAGAGGTGATTTTTCTTATTCTCATATAGTTATATTGTATAATCATGGCAAGATCAAACCTTATGGTTGAAAAAATTTAAAATTCCGCTCATGTATGCGATGCATGTAACCGTTAAACTCTAACAGATTGGACTCTATAAACCCTCCTCCACTACCATCTATATTGTGTGAGCAAGACATTCCATACATAAAACAAAAAAGCAAGGGGATAGCGGGTCTCTTTGTCAAACCCTCCTGAAAGGCTTAAAAGATTTCAATAGTTCCCCATTCCATAAAATACGAGTACTACTGCTACTCCAGCTGTTTATGAGGACTTGATTGAAACTATTTGGAAGACCTGCATCCTCCAAGGTGTCGTATATAAAGTTCTAGTTTAATCTGTCATAAGCTTTTTTAAGATCAATTTTGATAATCATCCATCCTCTTTTACCCTTTTTATTCGCCATGGAATGGACTACCTCTTGGGTAATGAGAATATTATCTATAATTTGACACAAAGCTAGATTGATTTCGACTGATGAGCCTAACTAAGCAAGGCTTAATTCTATTGGAATGAATCTTCATTAACACTTTAAAAACAACTGAAAGAAGACTTATCGATCTAAAATTCAAAATATTAGTTGATTTATCCTTCTTTGGAATAAGGGTGATAACTACTTGACATAATGAATGATCAAAATACTCTCCATTCATACTTCTCAACACAAATTTGTAAAGAAAATGTTTAACTATCTTCCAGTTACTTTGAAAAAAATCGGCACATGAACTATCAATACCAGTTGTTTTAGAAGGCTTTATGCTAAATAAGGCTGCACGAACTTCCTCTTTAGACACAATCTCTTCTAATTTAACTAACATGTAGTTTGGCACCTTAGCAAACTTGCCTCTTTTAGGAAGACTGGAACAAACTTCCCATCTTCGAAGTATAGCTAAGAATAAAAGATTATTGCATTAGCTTTAAGCTCCAAAGGATCTGAACTCCACCTACCACTTGCTAACTGAAGCTTATTAATATTCTAATTGTGCTTTTTTACCCAAAATTTATTATGAAAAAATTTTGTATTCTTATCCCCTAGCATCAACCAATCTGCCTTTTATATTTTTTTCCAAAGCAACTCCTGTTGATGCAACATATTCTCATATTCCAATCTCACCTACGCCTCTAAATTATAAAAAGCCTCAGAACGCCTTTGCTCCATAACCTTTGGATACTACTAAGCCTTGCTAAAAAAAATTTTCTTCCTCCAAAAAATATTACCAAACACTTCTCAATTCCAAATAGAAGCTTTGGAAGCAAAATTAACCATAGCACTTCCTATATCATCTTCCCCATTACAAGCTTCTTTAACAAAGGATTCGAAGTCTTTGTGAAGAAGCCAAGAAGCTAAAAAATGGAAACAATGAGGATTACTTAAGTTAGCATTATTATTGAGAGATAAGAGTAAGGGTCGATAATCCGAACTCACTCTTGGGAGATGTTGAATATTGGCTTTAAGAAAGCATTGACACCATTGAAGATTACAAATCATTATGTCCAATCTTTCATATAAACATCCCCGTTGCCCTGTAAATTTAAGGCCTTAATATCCAAGACTATAAGGTCACATTTATCTTTGCACATTCAAAACAACTGACAAGGTTTACTGCCTCTCACTGACCCACCTTTTTTTTCACTATCATATAGGAACGCATTAAAATCACCTGCCAAACACCTAGGAGAAAACACCCAACTATGAATGGAAATAATATCCGCCCAAAGCCTCCTTCTATTAAAAGCCACTGGGCTGGCATACACAGCAGTTAATTTAAATTCAAAAAGGTCTTGAATAATAATACTAGCATGAGCCCACTAATAAGAGAAACTCATCACTTTTAGTGTAACACTACTCTTCCAAAGGATCCATAAACCCTCCGAAAAGCCCTCTACTTCAACTCTAAAAGAATTAGGAAAACCAATTCCTGATATAGTTTTGTCTGCATTATTGCCACTCACCCAAGTCTCCATTAAGATTAGGATAGAAACTCTAAACTGCTTACAAAAATCACTAACAATAAAGCTATCAGACCCACTTCCTTGACAATTCCACACCATTATATTTAAATCCATAGACAAGGTAACAATAACCAAAAAATAACAATCGAACCTAGATATCAGCCTCGACATTATCTTTGGCATCGTGAACGGCAACCCCTCCTTCCCTTGTATTAGAACTTACTTCTAATGTATTAACCAAAGTGAGAAAGGAATTTTCTAGGGGAACATCCAGTACTCTTGGGATAGGAGAGGCCCTGCCACTGGGTTTAGATTTCTTCTTCATTTTGACATTAGAGGACAGCTTCTATTATGTCTACCAATCCTTAAATTTCTATGAGAATTGAAACGAGCAAATGAAGCTAAAATTAGGGGTTTCTCCACATTAACTGACACATGGTTATTCGGGTCTAAAATTGGGGAGACCATTTTCTAGACGCTAGTGTCCAAAAGGAAAATCGATAAGAAAATTTGATTAATTGTGTTACCCTGATCATCCATCTATTACTACTGTCAATCTCAAAAAAGTCATCAACTTGGTTAGCTGCCTAATCTTTATTGTTCTTTATAGCCGTATTATTTACTGCACCAATTGCCAATGCTTCTTGAGTAAAAGGGTTGACCAGGCTCTTCTTTGGAACATTCAGTGGACCCTTCCGCTCCTACCATTGTTGAACACCTATCCTTTTGTCCAATCCCCTTACAGCTTCTGGTTGCTTTACTAAGACTTATTCAGTGCTTTGATTTCTCACAACTACAATGTTGTCTTCCTCATATAAAACATTGAAAGCCAAAACATTAAAATGCGAGCTTGAGCTATTTTTCACCATGGTCATCCTTGCCCTTGGTACTACTTGGTTGGGCTCTAACCTTTCTTCCTTTCTTAGCTACTAACATCCATGGGCCATACATTGAGTCCTTCAATGAACCTCTATATTGGTCTTGCACTTCTGAAACCTCATCATTCTAAACATCAACCTGTAAATTTCTTCTATTCTCTTAAACATAATTCAAAGAACACTTCTCCAATGTGTGTCTATATCTCCCACAGCGAAACATAGGCATCTCTTCATACTTAATACGATGAACAACCCCATTAATCTTGAATTTAGCAAGAAGAGGCTTCGTCAAATCAAGTTCTACAGCAAATCGAGCAAACCTGCCACATTCCAACTGGGAGGTGTTATAATCAATCTTAACTAACCACCCTAACAACTGACTGATTTTGCGCAAAACTCTCTTATGATACCTTTGCAAGGCCATGCTATGAATTCTAATCCATGCTACTACAGCAGATAAATCCTCATTATCAGTAGAGAATTTAGGATGCCATGGTTGGACTATCAAATAATGGCCAAACAAAGTCCAGGGACCTCCCAACAAGACTTTAAGGTAATCCTCTTTTTCTTCAAAGTACACTAGAGAGAAGTTATTTTCAAGATCAATCACCTTGTATTCACCCATTAAACTCCAAATTTTATCAATTCTGGAACATAAAAAATTATAACTTATAGATCGCCCAAGCATCTTAACCACTATGGACTGCCTCCAAGGTTTTGCAAGTTTAGCTTCCAAACTATCAGATATGGTGATTGAAGGTAAGCCTCCATCCCAATTAAGAGAAATCTCCTTTTCATCATCTGATTCATCCATTAACTCAGCTTTCACTCCTCCCATTTCTAAATCTCTCGTATCCTCATTCATAGTTTCATCACCATTGGATGCAGCAAAGATTTGTTACATTTATTGGCCTTACTCATTAATGTTTCATGAAAGGTCCTACTTGAAAGACCTTCTTCCCCAAGGCAATGAGACCAATGCCCATCGGCTTCAAACCGTGACTTCTTACCCGATCGGTCATCCAGTGGGGTAGGCGGTGACACTTTTTCCAGGGTTCGCAGAGACTCCCATTCAAACAGCAGTTCCTCGTTCATCAGGACTCTAGAAAAAAAAAAGAAAATATTACAATGTCATACTATGGGCAACCATGTTCAAAATATTATTACTTCAATTTTAGTAGTTTAGAGATAATATTTGTATTATTATCTTTTTATTTTTTTTTTCTACTTCTCATTAAAAAGATATTCCATTTCTAATGTTTTTATTCATTTCTTCCTAACTTAATACTGTTATGACTTTATTATTTTCTTATGCATCATCATCATCATCATCATTATTATTATTATTTTGTTTTTTTTTTGTGTTTAATTTTTTTTACTTTCAACTACAGCATCTGCTCACTGATTCTTATTTCTTAATCATGGGTTTAATAAGCTTTTCTTCTTATTTAGGTGATGGATTGGGCTCTGAACTGGGCCTCAAGAAATCTCTTTTGTATAAAAAAGAAATTTAGTTAATGATGAATAAATTTTTAATTTAATTTTCTGTAATTGTTCGTGGATTACTTTATTTTATTTTATTTTATGCATTTTTGTTTATATTTGCTTGTACTCACTTTATTGCTACTAAGGTTATTTCATTATTTTTTTTAAATATTTCATATTTTTAAGTTGTGTTGAGATAGAAGTAATTTAATATAAATCTATCAACTTTTAATTCAATCTACATGATCCATATTCAAATCGAATCTCATTTATAAATAACTCAAATCGAATTAGGGTTGATCTGCAAGTCAATCCATTTTGATATGGGTCATGAATTGGCCCGTGATTCACTTGATTCTTTGTAGTAGGAGCATGAGGATTTTAACTCGTGAAATTACTGGAAGTTGTTGCACATTGACATTAATGTGTAAAATAATAGGAAATACATAGATTAACATATAGTAAAAATAACGCATGAATTGAATTTTCAAATTTAATTGAAATGCAACCAACATTTTGGAATTACTAGAAATCTTTATAAAATTTATTTTATACATTTCAAATATAAATTTCTACATAAATGTCATAAAAAAAGAATGAAATTTCTTGTTTTCCCTCCCCTTAATTTTCAGCTTCCATAATCGTCATTATTTTATATTTCCTATTTTATAATTTCATTTTTTAAATTTCTTCTTTCAAAAACATTACACCTTTTACTTACCAATTCCAACTTAAACTCTATTTTTTCTCAAATAAGATTTTTTTTTTAATTTTTTTTCCATTTTTTAATTTCTCATTAACTATAATCACTATAAGAAAATTGCAATTTATCAATAGAAATTAGCAACGAAAAATGTCAATTTTCCGTTGCTAATAAAAAATAGCAACGAAAATTTCGGTTGCTAATTTGGCAGTTGCTAAATTTAGCAACGAAAAGTTTATTCTGTTGCTAAATTAGCAACGAAAATTTAATTTTGTTGATAAATTTAGCAACGAAAATTAAATTTTGTTTCTAAATCTAACCACTAACATTTGGTGAATTGGTCAAAATTAGCAACATAGCAACTGAATTCAAATTTCGTTGCTAATTTAGCAACGAAGATTAAATTCTATTGCTAAATTTAGCAACCGAATTCAAATTACGTTGCTAATTTTAGCAACGGATATAATTTTTCCATTGCTAAATTTAGCAATCGAAATTAAATTCCGTTGCTAAATTTAGCAACTAGTATAAAAAATTTGTGACAGTTTTTTTGTCACTATTCCATCACTACTATTATTACTAATAATTAATCCCACAAAATACATAAAATATTGAAACTTAAACAATCTAAGGCATTAAGTAAGTAATTTTATTTATCTAGGTCTTAATCTAAAAAAAAACCTCAATTAAGTGTGTGTGTGTGTGTGTAAACATATATTTCTATCCTTCTTCAATACTCTTGAGGCTTGATATAAGTGAAAACCATAGTAAATAAATGGAAGGAATATTCTGCACAACTTTTTAAAGTTAACATCAGTTAAAACAAGGAAAGACAAAAGGATTGGTAAATTTTTTAAAAAAAAAAAAGAAAGAAGAGCAAGCTGAAAAATATCTAGATTAGCAAACCAGATTCAAAAAATTGGATGATGTTCGACACAGTAATCAAGAAAAAAATTAGAATCACATTGCTACAAGTAAAAGTAGTTTTAAAGAATAGAACCTGTCCAGTGTCAAACAAATTGCTGATACATATGCCAAAGTCATGAAATTATGAAACAATAAAAAACAAAAGTAAATGATGGAATATTATTATATTATGATAATATTAATTAATATATAGACCAAATCTGTGCAAAATGAACAGGCAGTTCCCAGCTTGATATAAAAACTAGAATTTGCACAAACTTTTATTGAATATGGGAAAGGATCCATCCAATCATCCAAAATAATGGACCATTTTTGCCTAATACAGTATTAATCTAAAATACCTATCATTGTCTTCTATTTGAACTGGAAAATGTGAAGATAATTAATTAACAACTAGTAGTAGTTCCACATGCATGGGATGTTTCAACTTCAACATTAGAATAGAAAGCAAACATAACACATAATTATTGAGTGAGTAGTTTTGTTAATTAATAAGCTGAGATACGTTACGTTGAAGGAAATTTGAGGATAAAGGATGCAAGGAAACATAACAGGGCATACATTTCAATTGATGATGTATTTGTAAATTTCGTTAACTTAAATAATTCAATTCCCATCAAGACACACCTCTGAAGAAGCATTTGATAATGCACCAGTACTGTTTACATCAGAATAAGCTTTAAATTTGGGCAAATCTATTAGGAGCTCACTGTGATTCCAAATGAAGGCATCCTAGTAAATATAAAGATAAAATCAATATAATTTTCAAAAAAAAAAGACGAGTAAGATATCTAAAATTTTAATTGAAAATATAGGCTCCAACCGCAAGGATACTCTAGAGAAGTATTCATCTTCCTCACTAATTGTCTTTATAGCAGCCTGCATTGCAAGAAATGACAATAGTTATGTTACAAACCATTAGCAAGGCTGGCATATAACAAGCTTACATAATAATAAGTAATCAATAACGGAGTGCAAAATCATGTCCACTTGGGATACCAGTTGAAATGGGACCAAGAGATCAGCTTCAATAGTTGACTGGCGGGGAGGTAAACGCATTAACTGTCGACTCTCCTCAAGAAAACACTGGCAAAATATAGCAACATTATTACTATCAAGTTACTTTTTCACTTAAATGCATAGCATAGAGCATTAATATGTATTCATGTCAAAACTAAATAGCTGGTTATGCAGAAGTAGAAAATTATGGCAGAGTTGGAATTTTACAAGCAAGATCAGGAACTAATATAGATAATGGTTATGGATAATGAAGATTTCAAACATTCTTGTGAAAGCAAAGTGCTAGATAAAATTTAAACAGACAAGTAAAGACGACACAGAAAGCTTCTAGCAGAAAAAAATGGTAACTATTCATCCAAGCCTTAATTTTTGGGACAAAGAGAATAGAATGTTACGATCACATGGAAGCTTAATTGTCAAGGCATGATAAAAATAAGAAAACATGAATTGAATAGCTGCTTCTTGAAATTTTATTATCATCGCTATCCTAATTGTATAAATGAGGTGCCTAAAAAGAATTATGACAGTGACAGGAAAATAGAAGCAACAATGCAATCTAGAAAATTGTGCAAGCATCACTAATGAGATACGAACAGTTGCTCACCAAAGAAACACAATATTGATATGCTCAATGGAAAGGAAAGCCCAACTAATTATCTTGACTAGTGATATCTACTAATATTTATCAACTCTATTTGGCATTTTAAAATAATGTTAGTGTTTCCATTAACAAGAAATTGAAGCTCTGACATCTTCATCAAGGACAAAGGAATTGCTAATAAAAACACCAATAGGTTTACCAAAGACCACGGAAGATATTTAAATTCTTCTTGAAAAATAATTATGCTCAAATCCAAAAAAATAAATCAAAATAAAAGAACAATGGGTAAGGTTTGCAATGAATGTGTCCAGCAACAACAGCCATGACCATAATGGTGTGAATTTAGAAACTTTAATACATAAAATAATAATAGTAATAATAACTTCATATTTATGGTATGTTATACAATTAAGGAAATGTTGATTAGGATATGAAAGTTATGGTAAATATATGAAGTTTATTTATAGATTGGTATTAAATATAGAAATTATCACTTAGTAGATGAATATTAGTATGTTACAAAGAGTAAATAACTTGCAAATGAGCAAATTAAGGCATATCGTTATATTGATCAAAATTCAATCTTCATTGCTTTTAATTAGAAGGAATAAATAGTAGAATTTTAGTTTGATTATTTCATTTTAATGTCCTAAGTTAGGCCTGATATTGAATCAATATATTGTTACTTATCACATACCAATAACTTCTTTATTATTTCATTTCAATATAAAACTTGAGAAAATTACAAGTGAGCAAATTAAGGCATGCAACTTTGTGCCATATCATTGACCAAGCAATAGAGCCAGCCACCTTCTAACTAGTCAGCAACCAAAAGAGCAGCCCTAAAGCTTTCATGTTTAAGCAGTTCAAATTGTATTCCACAGCTCATCCTTCTATCATTACATAAAATTTCTAAGAGTAAATTGTTTGTTCGATGAAAAAGGAACATATTCTTACTTGGTGGGGCATGAGTGAAATAATTTATACTCTTCAAATCTTTTATATTTGATTTATCTCGGTATATAACATGCAAAACTGTCTCTATATGTTTGGAGATATATAGCAGCTGCTATTAATTGTATTGATTATTTTCTTAATCTTGGACGTGATTGTAGTTTTAACATCACTTTTAAATAAACTGAGTTCTTTCAATTATGCTAGGTACTTCTAGAAGGGGGAGGGGGAATGAAGAAATAAATAAAAACTTGAAAGGACAAGATCACAAATCCTACCTTCCTTTACTTGATTAGGGACCTAATTGCCTTTTAGGATTCAATTTTGGTGCCCTTTTTGACACATTAATTGAGAAAGAAGAAGAGTGTCTTTTGTCATAATTTCAGTTGTTTGCTATGTAATTAGAAGATGAAGTGTTAACAATGTACTGTGATGGAATATGACATGATATGTTCATGGTAATCGTGCAGCGGAAAAACGATAAAAATAATCATACATGCCATACAATTCCATGACAAGAATCGAAACATGCAATTTTAGGGTTTTTAAAACTTACAACTTTTGATGCCTTTTAAATCTTGAATTTGGTGATGACCAGCAACTAAGATAACTTTATCCGCCTTAGATCTTGATCACCAATGCCAAAGAACAGTCTTTTACGCCACTCCCTCTATTCTCACACACACAATTGCACCGACGGCTTAAAATCGAGATTGCCTCATTTTATTAATTAAAGTGTTTTATTACAATTTATTGGGGCTAGGGCTTACACTAACAATCTCCCACTAGCACTAGTCCCAATTGGGAATAGCCCTAAGACCGAACGCTCTCAAATGAGCTTCGTGCAGATTTGGATGCAAATGTTTTGTCAAAGAATCTGCTACATTGTCTTCACTTGCTATCTTGCTAACCTTGACATCCCTACGATCAATGATTTCTCTGATCAGGTGGTACCTCCTGAGTATGTGTTTGGATTTATGGTGTGATCGGGGCTCTTTGGCCTGTGCGATGGCCCCGTTGTTGTCATAGAAAATTTCTAATGGATTTAGGATGCTTGGGACCACTCCTAATCCAGAAATAAAATTTTTAATCCAAACAGCCTCTTTTGCAGCCTCACTCGCTGCAATATACTCAGATTCTGTAGTTGAGTCGGCAACAATCTCTTGCTTCGAGCTTCTCCAGCTGACAGCACCACTGTTAAAAATAAAAATAAACCCAGATTGCGATCTAGAATCCTGAGTGCTAGTCTGAAAAGCATCATCAACATAACCTTGTATGACGAGCTCTTCTTAACCACCACACACTAAGAAGTGATCCTTAGTCCTTTGCAAGTACTTCAGAATCCCTTTTACAGCAGACCAGTGCTTCTCACCAGGGTCTTGCTGAAACCTACTGATTATACTCAGTGCATGAGCAACATCCAACCTAGTACATAACATAGCGTACATGATAGATCCAATAGCATATGCATATGGGATTCTACTCATGTTGTCCCTTTCCTCTTTGGTTTTAGGGCATTGTTCTTTAGTCAAAGGAACTCTCAAAACCAAAGGTATGTACCCTTTCTTTGAGTCTCCCATACTAAAATGCTTTAGTACTTTGTCTATGTACTTTTTTTGACTTAGTCCCAAAAGCCGATTCCATCTATCTCTATAGATTCTAATACCAAGTATTGTCTCGGCTTCACCTAAGTCTTTCATTGAGAACCATTTTCCTAACCATTGCTTAACCTTTTGCAATGTTGCCAATGAGAAGGATGTCGTCCACATATAGGACCAGAAATACTACTATGCTCCCACTAACCTTCTTGTACACACAAGGCTCATCTTCGTTCTTGATGAAGTCAAATTCTTTGACTACCTCATCAAAATGAAGATTCCAACTTCGGGATGCTTTCTTTAATCCATAAATGGATTTTTGAAGCTTGCAAACCTTCTTAGCATGCTTGGGATTGACAAAACCCTCAGGCTGTGTCATATACACATCCTCAAGTAAATTTTCATTGAGGAAAGCAGTTTTGACATCCATTTGCCATATCTCATAATCATGATATGCAGCTATGGCAAGCAAGATCCTAATGGACTTGAGCATGACTACAGGCGAAAAGGTCTCATCATAGTCTACACCATGAGTTTGTTGAAAATCTTTTACTACTAGTCTACCTTTGTAGGTCTTATCAGCTTTGAGTTTGAATAGCCACTTGCATTCAATTACCTTAGCACCTTCCGGTGGATCAACCAAGGTCCAAACCTGGTTATCGTACATTGATTGCATTTCAGATTTCATGGCTTCAAGCCAATTTTCTGAGTCTGGGCTTTCAATAGCTTCTCGATAGGTAGTAGGATCCTCATGATCTACTAACTCAATAGTGTCACTGTCAGTGATTAGAAATCCATATCTCTCAATCTCCTGACGTACCCTACCGGACCTTCTAGGTACTTGTGTAATGGGTTTTCGTTCCACAACTGGTTGTGAACTTGATCCCACTTCCAATTTTGCCATTTTTAATTTTATGTCATACAACCCATAAACATTAAAAATACATATAATATGTACCAACATGAATTAAAATACAAAATCATGAAGAACATATATATGATACATGGCATGCATATAAAAACAAACAAACAACAAAACTAGTTGTTTAATGCTTATATGATGCCACAAAATGCACAAATACTTAAATCAATTTTATGAGTCATTTAATAATTTAAATAAGGTCATAAATATTGATTTAATATTTTGTACCAATCTGATCTAAATGTGTTTTTACCATTTTAATCAAAACAAAACAAATAATGTTGATTAAACATGTAACAAACACACACAAGTCATAGTTTTAAGTGATTTTAAAATTAATCAATTAAATTGTCATGGATCAGAATTAAAACCAAATTTAAAAATATGTCCAGACCTGATATTTAATCTTTAAAAATCACTTACAAACATGCCAAAATCGTTTTTACATTTAATATTGAAAACTAGTTGTTAAACTAATAATTAACATGCTAACTAGCACCTAGTTTTAATATTAACATGTACCATCAGGTATTATCAATTAAATCCAACCATTAACAGCTCCTAGAATATCTTAGGACAGTATACTAACATGTCATATTAATTATAATACCTATCTAATCAATTAAAATCATTTTTACACCAGAACAATGCAAAAACCTCAAAACAGAAAATTTCAGCATTGCATGTTTTCAAAATAACGATTTTTAATTAATTTTTTCATGCATCTAAAGCACTAAAATAAGCATGATTAGGCTCTAATACCACTGATGGAATATGACATGATATGTTCATGGTAATCGTGCAGCGGAAAAACAATAAAAACAATCATACATGCCATACAATTCCATTACAAGAATCGAAACATGCAATTTTAGGGTTTTTAAAACTTACAACTTTTGATGCCTTTTAAATCTTGAATTTGGTGATGACCAGCAACTAAGATAACTTTATCCACCTTAGATCTTGATCACCAATGCCAAGGAACAGCCTTTTACGCCACTCCCTCTATTCTCACACACACAATTGCACCGACGGCTTAAAATCGAGATTGCTAGCTCTCTTTTAAGGTATTGTGTAATGGTAATGCTTTTAAGCTACAAGATCTAATCTTGTACTTCCTTTAGATGCTATTGAAATCCAAGAACACAAGAGAATGAAGAAGTATATTTCTCCTTGAGAAATTCGGCCAAAAGAAATTTTTTTTTAGTGCGAGAAGAAATTCACACCAAAACAAAAGGGAAAACTAGGGTTTTTTTCTTTTCTCTCTCATTCAATATATGTCATTTTATTTTAAGTGATAAATCTAAAATCCACTACTTAAAGATAATTAATTTTAGTCTTTATCACTTCTTTAAAATAAGAGATATATATTGATTCAAATTCTTTTTGATTTAATCCAAGATAAAAACATAAGACATATTAATCAAATAAATCACTTAATTAAATAAGCATGTGCCGAAATTCCTTGGTATTTATCTAGGAATTTCGGCCAAGTCTATTTCCATTTAAGTGTTTTAATTTGATTATAATTCTTTTAGGTGTTAATACTCAATTAATTAAATTAATACAAGACATTTAATTAATTGAAATTAAACCTTGTGGGCTGAATTTCTCTCTCTCATGGACCAAGGTCCAATAGCAATTTTAAAATCCATTACACACATTAATTTGACTTTAATTAAAAGCCCAAATTAATGCCCAATACTTTATTTAAATATTTTAAGCCCAATGCTTTGTGTGCGATCCTATAGGTCCATTTAATGTTGGCAATGAATTAATTCAAAGGCTATATATATTCTCTAGCAAGATATTATAGCATTCCAAATTAAATGAAAATGCATATGTCATTTAGTGACCTAATGCAATTTTGCATAGTCTCTTACCCATAAATATCAGAATTAATATAAGGCATGGAACTAGTCATCCTTATATATATTAATTCCTTTCTTGATATCACAGTGACACTAAACTCTCAGATAAATAATGGTTATTCATTATTTCATCTCGGTATGGCCATACACTTCTCAGTTCACTGATCAAGTGGCCGATGATATTTTCTCTCTTATTGAGATGGGTAATCCCTTCACTTCTCTCATGCTCTCTAACATGAATCAATGCATACCCAATCATACCCATACTTGTCACTCTGTTACGAGCACGTTAGGTGTATGTCAAAGTACACAGTAATTTATAAAGAGTTTCATAGAGATTTTAGGTCTAAGAACTCCGATACAAAACTTGCATATGAGAAACACTTATGACTTGTACCATGTAGTGTTCTCATGAACGGATCGAATCTAGATACCATGTTCTTTAACATGTATCTATGATCTCTGATTGACACTCTTGTCCTAATGATCCGTAAGACAGAACTCATAATATCAGAGAGAGCATACTAGTCTTAATTCATTTGTTATTCCCATAACAATGACTGACTAGGGATATTTAGAATGAAGTCTCATTTGTTTCAAGGTCTTACAACCATGTGCCTCACACATGATAACTTAAACTGAAACAACATTCTTGGATAGTTCTATCAATTGATATGCACAGTAATACAATAGATAAAACAAATGTCTCATTTTATTAATTAAAGTGTTTTATTACAATGCATTGGGGCTAGGACTTACACTAACATACTGAACTTTGATTTTCACTTCAATGATCAAAACACTGTAAGAATGATAAATCTAAAAATTCAAAATTTCTCTCAAAAAATGAGCTCAATTGTTCCTTGAGACAGGACATCATTAAATGTGAAAGTTAAAGCATCTACTTACATGGATAGTTGAAACTAGTAGAGCCCCAAAAATTTCCACTAGAAAGTCCCAACCACTCCCCAAATGGTAGCATTAATTAAGGCCATTATAAATGCCATTTTGAACACATTAGGAAGCTCCACGTATCCAGCTGTTCAAACGAAACAATCCAAATCTCATCAGTCAACAAGCTACCAGAAGTCATGATAAGGAACATCAAAATTGTGGTAAACTACAGAATACAAAAAATACGAATGAATATAAAAAGTAGGAAAAGAATCTACAAAAGAGCTACTTTAGTTTATGAGATTTTGCATTTCATTTCTAGCATTGTAACTCAATTCATGCAAAAAGGAAATTAAACTACAAATGATTCAAAAGTGTGAAAAAGCAAAACCCCCATTCATTCAACAGAAAAGTAAATAATTGCAAACTGATATCATTTCCTATGTCGGATAACCAAGACATAATCAAATGAATCGATAAAAATGGAGCATATTGTAGGAAAAGGGACAAACCTCCATAATATACTGTATCCTGACCATTACTATAGTGTGTAATAGCACCAAAGAGATTTGTATTGTAAGCTAAAGCTAGAGCTGCCAATACACGAGGAACCCCTGCTACTATATGCATGGCAAGAAATGTAGAGTACATAACTCCAACATGACCAGTTTGACTAGCAAATAAGTAGTGAATGAAGAAGTAAGAAGCCTGAAGAATGCCGAATGTAGCTGGCCAGCTTAATGAAAAAGATTGAAGAACATTACCCACACAACCAGACATCCAGGTTACAATACCAAGGTTAGTTAGTTGGCCTGCCATGCCTACTAGAACAATAAACCAAGCCAAGGTATCCCAAGTCGATTTTTCACTTAAGCAGTCATCCAATCAAGGACTCCCAACAAAAGTAATATTATAACCCAATCATTGTAGCTACAACACTTGGTATACCAAGAGCATCTCTGCATAGGAGAGCAAGCAGCATCACTTAGTATAACCTACCAATCACCAAATATTGAATGAAGTACATAAAGCTTCGGACCATGCACATTAAATAAGTGTATTATACAACACCAAATAGAAAATTTGTCTATTTCCATCCACAGTTGCATACTTCTAATATCCCATACCACAACCAGGGATAGAGGGAAGGGATCCCCCAAACTTTGAATAAATCATGTAATCCCCATAAATGTTTAAAAAATATACATCAAAAAAATCTATATACATATACCTTTATTTGCACCTCCCTCATTCTTAATTAAGTTGTTCCAGATGTCAATTATGCACTTCATACTCATATCAGTATTCGGTACTATCACTGACTTGAAACTTAATTCAATAGAATTTGAGTAGAAGTTCAATTGAATCCAAAATTTCACAATAGAATTGAGGACCTAGGGAGAACAAACTATGATGAGAATCAAAGGAGTATTCTGATAGTAATATCAAGAATATAACCTTATATTCTACAGTAAAAATATAATGAGAATTTTGAGTAGAAATGGCTATCAAAGCTATTTGCATAGGAAGGAACGTGCAAAAATTTAACATTCATGAGGTTTGGCAATGACAAATAAACAGCATGAAAGCTCACAATTGAAAACTTTAGACCTAAATTAGAGTAAATATCCATGTAAATATCTTTTTTTAGCAATCAAAAGTTTCAAAGGATAGAGCAAACTAGTCATTGTACAGAGTATAAGAAAATATATGACGTGAAATGTAAAATGACTTACCCAAACACCCACAATGAAACTGCATTCTTAAACCAGAAAGTCTGGCAAGATGGAGCCGAGAAGCATTCCAACAACACGTTTGGCTTGGTCAGGCCGTCGCAGATAGCAATAGCAAATGTTGAAGATAACCAAAGGATGTAACTTAGCTGAGAGACTCGACAAAGGCGCCATGAATTGTATGACTGTTTGCTCGCTTGCCACCATTCTTCGATCTCGATTGAGCCAAGGGAGTGAGAAAGACCGTATGAGAGAGCACTAGGGTTTTTTGGCAAAAGGACGAGTGTAGTTGTTTTTGTTTGATTGTTTATTGGGCTAAGTTAGAAGGAAATGGGTTTATTGTTTTTGTTTGATTTTTTCAACTTTTTTCTTTTTTTTAATGCAAAAGTTTTCAACTTTGTACATGACTGCAAATCCATTTTAGACCCACTTTGTTTCCTTTTTCTGTTCACGTTTTTATATATATATTTTTTTTATTTTCATATATATGATGATAGGAAAATATAATATGAATTTTGATCTTAGACAAGGAAGGAAAATGTCGAAATAAATTGATGTTGACATATTGAATCTAAATATTGACTTTTGAGCTTATTTTGTCTTTTTTCCCTCTCTCTCAAGTCGCTCTTATTTCCCAATTCCAATTTAAATTTGTAACAACTTCCGATTTTAGTATTATCAAATTAAATATGGAAAATAATTTCAGAAAAAATGGTAAGAGTAATTAATTTATTTTTTTATTTTAAGAAACCTATTGCTTATAGGATGCTTTGTGTTGCAAGTTGTTCCTTGGAAATCGGAAAATATTTGTTCATGATTTGCTCATGGGTTTGATTTTTATGCCACTATTCTATCCTCTAACATGGGAACTTTTAGCTGTATTAAATAAAAAAATTACTTAAAAATTTCTTAAAATAGCAACAAAATTTCATTTTCGTTGCTAAATTAGCAATGGAATTGTATTCGGTTGCTAATTTAGCAATGAAATTTCTATTCGGTTGCTATTTTAGCAACCGAAACTAAATAGCAACGGAACAAAATTCCGTTACTATTTTGGAAATGAATTTTTTAACCCATATTATTTAGCAACCGAATTATTTTATGTTGCTAATATAGCAACAAAAAATTAATTTCGTTGCTATTTTTCATTCCAAATTTTTTCCATCATCTGTTAGCGCCTTATTTAGTAACGATATAGTAATTCCGTTGCTAAAATTTGGCGTTAAAAATTTCCTCCACTTTTAGCAACGAAAAGTAACCAAATATATTTTCGTTGATAAATCTAGAAAGTTTAACCAATTTTAGCAATGAAAATTATTTTCCGTTACTAAATAGCAACGGAAATGCAATTTCGTTGCTAAATTAGCAACGGAATCAATTCTGTTGCTATTTTTAAATTTTCTTGTAGTGAATCCTGCTATCCTATAATCATACCTTTCAATCATTCTCCATCTGATTCAATGTTTTAAATCCATATATTATAAATCATTTAGTTCAAAATCTAATTAATCCATCTGCAATTTTTCATCCATCCACATCATATCATTGGTTTCTAAAGAGATTTAGCAGGTTTCATTTTTTTTCCCCAATCCATATTTGATCGTTAATTTCTAACAATTACAAATATATAATCCTTTACAATTGATTTTTAATCCGTATTTAATGTTATATATAATTATTATTATTTTAACTATATGTTGTTGAAATTTTTTAGGTTTGTTATCTTTATTGAAAACTAGTTGCATACCACCTGTTTGATAAAATATTTGTTTGAAATTATTTTTGCACTGCTTTAATATAGTGTATACAGACTATACATATAATGTATACATTGTATATATATAGAGAATATAGTATATAATTAAAAGGGTATATAGTATATACACATACAATATACAATGTATGCATAAAGAGTACAATGTACACACACTATATACACACAGGATTACAATATATACTCACAAGGTAAATAATGTTTACGTATAGTCTATACAATGCATGCAAACATAAAATGCATGGTATAAAGTGTGACACCCTAATTTCAAACTTATATGTCCAACCGACTATGAGTTATTATTTGTGATGTCATGTGTACATTTAATCCATTTAATTGCTAATTAATAATGGCTACGATTTTTACTTAGTATTTAACCTATAGCTAGGTTTAATTGCGACAACGATTACTATTCATTTGGTAAAAATTTCGAAAGTATAACTATAAAGTTATGCTACCTAAAACCTGCAAATGCCCAAAATAACACTCCCAATAAACAACATCCACCTTTGATACTCCAACAACAATGCAAGCACTTCTAATATCAATCCACAACTCATTCTCATAACATGCATCACATAAAAAATATAACATCAAATCCACTAGTGTTTGGTGTTCAATACAAGTCATAATACATGTGCCAAGCTTTCAAAATGATCAAGACATAATACACACACAAGTTTACATATCCAAAATATCTTCACATGTACATGCCACTTTGTCCTCCTCCACTTGTCTTTATTTACCTATCCATGCGTGCAGTCAAAATAAAATACGAGCAAAACAACATTGTTGTCCAATGGTGGATACATTACACAAAATTTTATTTAAATAACTTTATTTACCAAATTTCCATTTTACCCCTTATATAATATTTATTAATTTTTTAACTTATAATTTTCCTCTAAGTTCCTTAATTTACCCCTTTTTGCCTTTACTACTGCTTATTTTCTATCTTTTCCTTATCTAGTTATCTACTGAATGGAAAAACTATAATCATATAATCCCTAAACTTACTTTTCTCATTTATTATGCCCAAATTCATACCAATGTTGTTCTCTTTTTTTTAAGTTTCTTTTTGTTTTTATTCTGTTTAAACTTAATTTTTTTTAAATTTAGCCATTATACTTTTTCATGTGATGGCAAATTACAATTTGATTTTCGAACTTTTCTTATTTACAATTTTGATCCTTTTTGCTTATTTGACCATTTTAACTCTTTTAATAATATTTTTACTGCTAATTTATAATTTTACCCTTATTTTTTCGTGTAATTATATTTTTTCCCTTTCTAAACCAATTAATCTCTTTTTTCATTTTTTCATTATTTTATCACATAATTAACATCGTTTATGCATAATTTACAATTTATTCCTCATTTTTGCGTATAATTATATTTTTACCTATAGTAGTGGCTAGTCGAAATTCTCGAACTAGATATACGGGACAAAAACTTCAATGATGTAAATGGACTGGAGGATTACTTGACGCGATCCTACTGCTCTAGAATGAGTGGAAGGATCACGTCACTGCTCCACAATGTGTATGTGCGAGGTGACTACTTAATGTAGCCAACGCTTGAATAAACAATCTAATCTCATTATGCTACCGCGGTATATGTGTCCCTATAACTAGCCATTATATCCTATAATTTTGGATTATCCATTGTACACTAAAGGCAATCATCTATTCCACATTATGCTGTGCTTTCACATAATTCCTCATGATATTAACATTATGCCACATGTCATACTGTCTCAATTCTCATTCATTCATCATTATCATATATAAAAGCATAAAAAACATAGCAACTATCACTCAAACTTGATGAAAACATACTATTTTCCTTATGTACATCATTCGAAAAAAGTATAATGCACAAACACATATGGTTTTTCATGTAATATCATGTCACATGCTTTTATAATCATTTCTAACTTTTACATGCAATTACATATTCAAATTACACTTGTATTCCTTTAATATAAACTTCATTATGTTTACTATATATACATTATGTTCATACGTGTTCAAGGCTCTAATTATCTCCATTAGATTCTTTTATCATCCAAATACCCAAATTAAGTCAATTATCTAATTAATTTCATAATTATGATCAACCTTAATAGCACCATTCAGCCTCCTTGGATTAACTTATTTTATGTTTGTTTTCTTCATTAATTCCTACTCATTTCATATTATTACACCTTTCTATGATAATATCTTAATTTATTTCATCATTTTTCTTGTATTCATAGTGACAATGTAAATTTAAGCCAAATTCAATAGAATAAACAAAATTAAGTATAGTTTTGCCTCCACTAATCTTGAAATAGCTTGAAAATCGCTTATTGTTCCTTCTCTTTTCCTTTCTCCTCCTTACTTTTCTCTTCTCTTTGAAAATTCCCTTTAGGCCGAAATTGAGGAGAAATAAATTATGAGTTTATACCATGAATTTCAACATGAAAACACTCAAGAACAACTCTACTAATGATTCTCTACAATTCTATAACAAAATTTTCAATTAAATCTAACAAAAATTCAAGAATTTACCTAATTGGGTCAATTTTCTCTCACTAGAAATCTTCACTTTCCAAACTTCCTTTTGCTCCAATTCTATTTCTATGTTGAAGATGATATTTTCTAGTGTATGTGAGTAAAATTAAAGTTTGAAATTTGATAAAAAATGGAAGAAGGAGAAAAATGGTGGAGAGCTAAAGAGATGGAGGTTCGGATTTGGGGAAGAAAAGGGGGGAGATGGAAGATTTTGGACAAAAATGTAGAAAATTATAGACCTCTCTAAGCTATCCTTAAGTCCACAAAATCAAGGGCCAAAATTCATCCATTTACTATTTGATCTAATGGCTTATTTTTAAGCCACTTGTCACTATCACATTAATCCACACACTTTTCCAAGCCCAATTTCTAATTTAAATTGATTTTAGCCCAATTTATTATGACATTTATGTCTTTGAACCAATTGAAAATGACAATTAAGCCTCTTAATTAATTAATCTCTGTTTTTCACCATTTTTCAAAATCTAATGTTTTCATAATCAGAATTCTCTAAAATTTTATCCCACATGCAACATATGCAGGAAGGTGTACCTAAAATTTCAAGTCATTCTAACATCGTTTCAGTATACTTCCAGCTTCAGAGGCAAAATCATCCGGTCCAAAATTTAAAAATCCAAAACTATCAGAAAAATTATTTTTTACTTCTAATGGCTTATTTAGGATATTTTTAATAGATCTATATAATCAAAATAATTTTCGGAGGTTTATGAAATATTTTAAAGCTCGATCAAACTTATAATCAACTTAATTTACGATACCGAGCAAATTTTTCATTGTCTATTTTAAGAACCTATTTGAACTCAATTTCTTCTCAAATTGCATCATTGGACTCCTTTTAACTCACATTACCTCATCTAATGGTTAACACAAACTTTTCAATAAATCACTCATCCTAAAATTTATCCGGACTGCACACATTTAACATTTAAACACTTGTGAATTTTACTATATTATGTTAGTGCAATCACACCAAATACCATTCTAGTGTTATTGTTCATAGTCTAAAATGTAACAGTCAAGTCAAATGAAAGTTTAGGGCATTACATTTTCTCCCCACTAATAAAAATTTTTCTCTCTAAATTTACTAAGATTGAAGAGAAACAGTCAAGTCAAATGAAAGTTTAGGGCATTACATTTTCTCCCCACTAATAAAAATTTCGTTCTCGAAATTTACTAGGATTGAAGAGCTGAAGATGCTGCTATCTCATTGTTTCCTCCGGTTTCCAAGTTGCTTCTACCACATTATAGTGGATCCAGAGAACTTTCACAAGTGAAATCTGCTCATTTCTCAGCTGTCTGGTTTCTCTAGCAAGAATTCTTACTGGTTCCTTATGACAAGTCGGGTTGAAGTGAAATTTCTTTTGGCGTGATAACATGTGATGGATCATATTGATATCTTCTCAACATTGATACTTCTCAATATTGATACATAAAACACATCATAAATCATTTCCAACTCTAGTGGTAGCTTCAACTTGTAGGCAACTGGTCCAATTCGCTGCAATACCTCATATGGACTAATAAATCTGGGATTAAGCTTGTCTTTCTTGCCAAATCCTAAAATCTTCCGGGGAAAAAAATTTAGAAATAATTTATCACCCACATTAGACTTGTATCCTTCCTTTTCAAATCAGCATAAGATTTATGTCTATCTACTGCTACTTTCGAATTGTATTTGATCAATTTCACCTTTCCCTCGATTTTTTTAATTAAACTTGGTTTCATTAATTACTTTCACTAAGTTTAGTCCAACATAGGGAAGCTCTGCATTTCTTTGCATACAGTGCTTCATATGACATCATTTTGATGCGAAATTGAAAATTGTTATTGTATGCAAATTCTGACAATGAAAGATATCTTTCCCAATTGCTGCCAAACTCGACTATATAACACCGTAGCATGTCTAATTTCTGTATTACCCACTCAGATTGCCCATCTGTTTATGGATGAAAGGCATTACTATAATCCAAGTGAGTTTTTAATGCCCCCTAAAATTTATTCTAAAATTTGGATGTAAACCAAGGATCTATGTTAGAAATAATGAAGGAATGCTACGTAGCTTTCCTATCTCATTAATGTAAATCTATGTCGGTCTAGTTAATGGGAAATCAGCTCTTACTGGTATAAAATGGACAAACTTTGTCAATCTGTTAACTATTAACCAAATGGAATCATATTGCCTTCTGATGAGTGGTAGACCAGATACTATCTATGGTAATACGATCCCACTTCTATTTAGGTATGGTAATGGGTTGCAATAGTCCAGAAGGAACCTGATGTTCTACTTTCACTTGCTAGCATATCAGACATTTAGTCACAAAGTCTGCTATTTCTTTTTTCATCTCAGGCCACCAATAGGTTGTTGTCTAAGTCCTAATACATTTTGCTGCTACCTAAATGCATGGTGTGACTGCTGCTGTGGACCTCTATCAAGATATTTTTCTTTAATTTTGAACCATCTGGTACACAAATCATTCTCTTGTAGTATAAACAATCATCACTACTAAGAGAGAACTTGCTACAAATGCTCTATTTTGAGCAGTAGAAAATTTGACATTCATAGCTTTTAAAGCTAAGTGCATCTACAACTACATTTGCCTAACTAGGATGATAATCAATCAAAGTCATAATCTTTAATAAGTTCCAACCAGCGCCTTTGCCTTGAGTATTTTTTTGAGTGGACAAGTATTTCAAACTCTTGTGACCAGTGTAGATGTAACATTTTTCATCATATAAGTAATGCCTTCAGATCTTTAGCTTGAACACAATTGTTACTAACTCCAAATCAGGGGTAGGATAGTCCCTTTCATGAATCTTGAGCTGCTTGGAAGCATAGGCTATCACCTTGCCCTCCTGCATCAATACACATCCTAACCCATTTCTGGAAGCATCATTGTAAATGACAAAGGGCTTATCTGAAGTGGACTGTGTAAGAATGGGAGCTTCAGTCAACATACTTTTCAACCTCTCAAAACTCCCCTGACATCGGTGGATCCACTCAAATCTAACATTTTTCTATAGTAGCTTGGTGAGTTGGGCAATTATCATAGAAAAATCCTTTTACGAATTGTTTGTAGTAGCCAACCAATCCAAAGAAACTCCTTACTTCAATGACATTTTTATGCAGTTTCCATTCTAAGATAGCCTCAATCTTTTTAGGGTCAACTTTGAACTCTTCTGCTAGCACTACGTGTCCAAGAAAGGTAAATTAATTCAACCAAAATTCACAATTGTTGAACTTTGTGTACAACTTTTTATCTCTCAAAGTGTAGAACAATTTTTAAGTGTTTATCATGTTCTTCTGGGGTTTTTTAGTAACCAGAATGTCATCAATGAACATCATCACAAATTGCTCCAAGTGTGGATGGAAAATGCAGTTCATTAAATCCATAAATGCTGCTAGTGCATTGATGAGACCAAATGGCTTGACTAAGAATTCATAATGACCATATCAGGTACGAAATGTCGTCTTATGCACATCTGCTTCTCTAATCTGAAGTTAGTGGTAGCCTGATTTCAAATCAATTTTAGAAAATATCAAACAAGTCAACAATTCTAGGCAAATGGTACTTTTCTTTGTGGTGACTTTATTCAGCTGCCTGTAATCAATTCAAAGTCGTAATGATCCTTTTTTTCACAAACAGTACTCGTGCTCTCCAAGGTGACACACTAGGACGAATGAATCCCTTATCAAGCAATTCCTACAGTTGAATCTTCAACTCTTTCAATTATGTGGGCGTCATACGATATGGAGTTATAGAAATAGGAGCAACGCCAGGCACAACATCAATAGTGAGTTCAAATTCTCTTTCTGGTGGCAATTCTGGTAAATCATCAAAGAAGTCACGAATGGTAGAAACATCACTAATTTTCGACTTTTCTTCCTTAGCCTCCATCACATAAGCTAAGTAAGCTTTGCATCCTTTTATGATGCATCGGTTTGCTGTAGTAGCCGAAATAACATTTGACAAGAAATCAAGATCTTTCACTCAGAGCTGTGATTTCCTACCCCTCGAGAGTTTTCAAGGTAATTCTTTTTGGTCGACAACCAGCCATCACTTGATGTTTATAAAGTCAATCCATTTCCAAAATGACATCAAATTCATGGAAAGAAAGCTCAATCAAGTTTGCAAGTAAGGTGGTTTGTTGTATGTGAATGGAACAATTTATGACCTAAGGGATTACTCACCGGTATGTCCTAATCAAGCCATAATCTAACCTACAAAAAAAATCTCAAATACTAATGGAAATTTCTGACAAAATTTAGTGATTTTCTGTAGGGAATCACAATTAACAACGAAATTTTTTTATGAAAAAAATCGTAGGCGAGTTGGTTGTAGGGACTTTTTTTTACTTAATATGTTTCCATAGGTAAAATTAGCTACGAAAAATTAATCCATCGGTAATTCCGTCTAGAGATCCAATTCAACAAATTATCGTGAATTACCATATATGCCAATGGAATTTTATGATCTGTCGTTAAATTTACCAACGAAAATCACAAATCCGTAGGCAAATTTTCCGACGCAATGATATTTTCTATAGTAAATTTAGCAACAGTATTAAATTTCATTCGGTAAATTTGCCTCTTGCTAAAAATCTTTGCAACGGAATTTTCTGTCACTATTCTGCCATTAAAAATATTATAAATTTTTAATAATTATCTAATAATTCAAATAATCCTATACATGTACACACACATACATACATGTATACTATCACACAACACTCCGTATGTTCTAGTTGTTCTCTTCTACATTTGACATTGGATAAATTCTAAATTTTTAAAAGGCTCGCTCTTTTTCTTCTTGGTGATTGTCCCTGCTACATGTTTACTCTTCATCTTCAGCATCACCTGTGACATTAAATTTGGAACAATCAGTACCGATCAACACAATCAGAATGCTTCAATTCTTAAAAAGAAAATGAATTAATTCCCACCTTAACAATCAAACTAACGTTCATTAATTAAATTAAATTAATTTTCCAAAGTAAACAGAGATAATTTTCCAATGTAAGTCACCTAAACAATCAAATTAACGTTCATTAATTAAAAGAAACAAACGCATAAAACAAAGAAAAGCTGAGTTCGGACTTGAGAATTAATATCATCTTAATAAGACACTGTCAATCACAGAAACAATCAGAATTCATGTAACATTTCAGTTTAAAATTAATGGCTTCATACCCATTTTTGCATCAGATTTACTGGCTTCTCTAATCAAATAATAGTTCTATGCAGCTCCTGCATCAGAATCTAACTGACATGTAGCAACTGTAACAAAAAAAAAAAAAATCACTCACTCAAATGAAGTAGGAAAGAGTATCTCAAACCTCATGAAAATTTTCTAAAGTTGCAGATAGACAAAGAAAAATTAAAATAGAAACTGAACATGCAAAAAGATTCAAGGCTACATAAACACAATTCCATCCAAAGCAATTGAACACCAAAAGCAAAGAAGTGAATCATATAAACTTTAATTATTATTCAGATGATAAATCAATCAATTAAAAAGCAATGCCTTATAATTAGATGTTGGTAGTTGACATCACCATGCTACTTTTGAAACGATAGCTTAACACTTGTATATTTGGTCTGAGATTAATCTAAAGCTGGAGTACAATTGAAGCAGTTATAATACTATTATATCAGTATGAAAAAGATTTCTAAACTCTTAGAATATAAATTAATTACATTAAAAAATGGAGTTAATTCCTTAGACATAGTATAATTACATTTATACTATCACACAACTCTCTCTATGTTCTAGTTGTTCTCTTCTACATCTCTCCCTATGTTCTAGTTGTTCTCTTCTACATTTGACATTGGATAAATTCTAAATTTTGAAAAGACTCACTCTTTTTCTTCTTGGTGATTGTCCCTGCTCCATGTTTACTCTTCATCTTCAGCATCATCTGTGACATTCAATTTGGAACAATCAGTACCGATCAACACAATCAGAATGCTTCAATTCTTGAAAAGAAAATGAATTAATTCCCACCTAAACAATCAAATTAACGTTCATTAATTAAATTAAATTAAATTAATTTTCCAATGTAAACAGAGAGAATTTTCCAATGTAAGTCACCTAAACAATCAAATTAACATTCATTAATTAAAAAAAAATGCATAAAACAAAGAAAAGCTGAGTTCTGACTTGAGAGTTAACATCATCTTAATAAGACACTGTCATTCATAGAAACAATCAGAATTCATATAACTTTTCAGTTTAAATTATTGGCTTCATACCCATTTTTGCATCGGATTTACTGGCTTCTCTAATCAAATAATAGTTCTATGCGGCTCCTGCATCAGAATTTGACTGACATCCAGCAACTGTAACAGAAAAAAAATCATGCGCTCAAATGAAGTAGGAAAGAGTATCTCATACCTTATGAAAATTTTCTAAAGTCGCAAATAGAAAAGGAAAAATTAAAATAGAAACTGAACATGCAAAAAGATTCAAGGCTACATAAACACAATTCCATCCAAAGCAATTGAACACCAAAAGCAAAGAAGTGAATCATATAAACTTTAATTATTATTCAGATGATAAATCAATCAATTAAAAAGCAATGCCTTATAATTAGATGTTGGTAGTTGACATCACCATGCTACTTTTGAAACGATAGATTAACACCAGTACATTTGGTCTGAGATTACTCTAAAGCTGGAGTACAATTGAAGAAGTTATAATAATATTATATCAGTTTGCAAAAGACTTCTACACTCTTAGAATGTAAAATAATTACATTAAAAAATGGAGTTAATTTAATTCCGTGGACGTAGCTATTTTAAAAGAATGACAACTGCAACCAAATAAATCGAGTGATAAATAAAAACTGGGAGCAAAAACAAGCTACACCAGAAACAGGGAGGACCCGAACATACTTAGAATCCCTTGGAACAGAACCTGCTGCAAAAGAACAAAAGAACAGAACCTGCTGCAACACAAAGAACAACAACAGAAACTGCAAGCAATGCCTTAGTATCAAAACCAGCAGACCTGAGTACAGACTTGAGTACAGAAAGAAAATCAAAGAACTTTGTATTTAGTTTAAGTTTTTTTTTTCTATGTTCAAATTCAGTTCCTACAAGCAATGCACTGCTCCCATGATTATTCATGCATTTATCTAACTCGGTTGAAACTCAAATTTCCAGAAGAATCAAATTATAAACTCATCATATTTGTTCAACTAATCAAGAAATTTTAATCACTTATATCTTTTCAAAATTAAAACTATTAAAATTGGTTTGTGTTCAAAATTATAAACCAGAAATAAAGAAGCCGCATCATGGTAAGAGTACAATCTTGACCAAGACAAACATAGGGAATCCCAATATCCCATTCTTTTGAAAAGAAGAGAATAAAGTGGTAGATGACTTGTGGCTACCTAATCATTCGGGGAAATTCCAATCTAAGCAACTTTCTTTTTGCAAATAAAGACAAGATGACATAGCACACTCAGTGATTGATAATAACAATGCCAACCAAATTGAATTGAAAAAGCTGCATGTACAAGATAATACAAAGTAGGAAACTACTCTTAATTATACATGTCACTTTGCATATTAGATGATGCAGACATCAAGTCCACTAATTTAATTTGCATTCCCACTATGAAGTCCGCTATCGGTTATGTGAAATTTCTATCTTCAAAACTTGTATATAATTATTTTCTTACTTTTTATTATTATAAGTAAAACCAATGAAGTCTACTTAATATATCCAAATCAATGAATTTTAGCATGAACAAATAATGTGCAATTAAAAAAAAAAAACAGAAAAAAGATTAAGTTCAACAGTGGTAATACAACTATCGCCATAACCTTGTATTAACAAAATTGCTCAATATGTAAACACAGTCACACCATTATCCTCTACTCAACATTAAAGGTAATACTTTTGTCTTAGCTCAAACAAGAAGTATTAAAGGTAATACTTTTGTCTCAGCTCAAACAACAGAGCATCTCTTAATATCTGCTGCACCGGCAGCTGGTCCACACTCAAAACCAACCTAAAATCATACTGTAAGATTGAAAGAACAGCAAATCAAAACCAGCCTATGCATACAAATCTATACATCCGAAAAATACCAAAAAAGACATGGATCAAGCCCCTGTCAACTCCCAAGTGTGTCAGCAAGAATACAGAGAGCAGGAAGTTCATGACAGCACTGAAAGCCAGAATCGCAGGGAGGAAGAAAAAGGCAAACCACACCTCCAAAGGCACAGCCAATGCAAATGCAGACATGATTAATTCAATACAGTTCCACTGTTTGAATTAGGTTTAAGAGAAAATACAAAGCTAATTTAGAGAATAAGTAGATAAGTAAAACCAAAAGCATCCCAAAGTTTACAAATATATTAAAATTTCACACCCCACTACAGAATCTAAGAGACTTTCAAATAATGACAGAAAGAGAGAAGAACAAGATGGTTAATATAGAATGTTTGACAAAGTTAAAACCCAGATCTGAAGATACCTGGTCCACCAATTCTCTTTTGACTCAGAAATATGCCAAATGACTTTAATTGCCTTCCTCCTTCTCCTTCTTCTATCTCTTTTAAGCCATTACGTGCATAAAGAACGCAACTGATTTGAAGGTATTATGGATTTGAAAGGTGAAGTTATAATCGTTACTTACCAAGTGGAGAGAGAGGTGAAGTGGAGGTGGAGGAGAAGAAGAGGAGAAAAGTGAAGGCGGTGAGTGTGGACAGACGGTGGCGATGGCGTGATAGAACTCTAGAGCACGAGAGAGAAATGGTGAGAACGAAGAAAACGATTGAAGGTGAGGGCACAGAGAGCCCAGGGCACGAGAGAGATGGAGAGAACGAAAAAGAGGAACAGGGGAGCAATTTTTTAGGGTTTAAGGGAAATAAAGGTATTTGATCGATTATGAAAAAAAAAACTAAAAAAAAATACGGTTTTTAATGGAGAAAAGGTTTTCTACATAATGAAATTTTCATATATAATTTCCTTACGAGATTGTATTTTCGTAAGTAATTCTCGATGTAAATAAGTTCCATCCGTAAATTACCTATAGCTATACAATTCTGTATTAAAATTACCTATGAAAAATTTTTCGTCACTAAATTAAAATATTCCATTGGTAAATTTCGTATTCAATCTTAACCGCAAAACTTTAATGCCAATTTACTGATGAATTTTTCATTTTTGCAGCAAAATTTTGTCAGTATTTTTCGGTGGTAAAATTTTCTTTAAGTTTTTACGATAGAATTATTATTTCGTAATAAATATTCTTTTCTTACGGAATGAGTTTCCATTGGTAATTACCGACATAATTTTTTCTGTCTGTATTTCAAAATTTTCTTGTAATGAACCAAATCCTTCCCATATGCAATCTTTGTACTAAGGGTTGTGCGGATCCAGAATCAATTAAAGAATAAACTAGAACATCAAACAAATAAAATTTATCCATTATGACATCAGAGGCATCTTGTTCCTCCTTAACTCTCACTACATAAATACGAGCAGGTGGTCTTCCTTCTACCGCTAGAGGCATTTGTGCATTCTCCCTTGCTGGTGTAGATCCAGTGGATCCACCTCTACCATGTCCTCCGAATGGTGCAGTACTGGGTTTATCTGTAGGAGTGGTTGATGTAGTGCCTTGTACATGAGCACAATCTTTTTGCAAATGATCTTTTGACCCGCATCTCAATCAGGCTCCTGTAAGTCTCCAACATTCACCTGGATGGCAGTGTCCATAGTGATCACATATTGGATTATTAAATCTACCAATGCCTCGAGGTGTACTGGCAATAGAGGCTATAGGTGGAACAGCTTAGGCCGTAGATTTCTAACTCTATACTTGTGAAACTCTAGGAGTTGATAAAGGAGCAAAAAAATCCTTTTGCTTTGTACTAGGTCCACTAGGTGAGCCTACAGGTGGTCTGCTCCTCTGTTGTGATCTAGCCTGTCTACTAACTTCATCGGATTATACGGTTTCAACCTGTATAGCTGCCCAGACTAAAGCTCCCACATTGGTATATTCATGTGTTGCTAATACTTCCCTGATCCTAATATGAAGTCCCTGTTCAAATAGCTGGTAGAATTTTACTAGAGGTATGCTGTAGTCTTTCATATATGCACTATCTCTCAAATTCTCTCTCATACTTTTGTACCATCCTATTACCCTTTTCCATAACCCGTTGGTATTCCTTGCCTATGTATTTTTCCTTAAATTATTGAAGGAAAAAATACCATGTCAGTTCTTCTACTGGAGTATATCGTCTCACAGTCTCCCACCATGTGTATACGGGGCCCTGAAATAAGGCAATTGCTGCCTCCAACATCTCCTCTAGGGGACTATATGTGATCTCAAAAAGCCTCTTAATCTTGTTCAGCCATTCTTCAACTTCTGTAGTAGTTAACTAATCTCTGCCATAAAAGTCTTCCGCTCCTAGTTTCTTTTATTGCTTCAATATAGATTTTCTGGGCAGTTGAGATGGTGCTTGATGTTGAGATTGTGGAGTAGCTGGGGCCTACATCATTTGATATAACAGGTCCACCATCATCTGCATGAAGTCTTGTAGTGCAGCTGGCGAAGGTGCCTATGGAGCTGGTGGTGGCTTATGCTGACTAGATTAACTGGTAGGAGTAGTCTCAATAACTGCTGGATTAGCTGAGGCCTCGCTCTTAGCATCGCTTACCATCTCGACCACTAGCCTAAAGCCAGAAGCCATTGCTATCACTGAAAACAAACAAGGGGACACGTAAGATTCAACTTCAAACTCACTTGTCCTTATGCGGCATGTACACATATTGGTTCAATCATCCATTGACACTAATGTATTCACTTCAATTGTAGGATCGCCTAAACCTGCTCTGATACCACAAAATGTGACACCCAACTTCGAACTTATATGTCTGACCGGCGACGAGTTATTGTTGGTGATGTCACGTGTATATTTAATCCGTTTAATTGCCGACTAATGACGGCTACAATTTTTACTTAGTATTTAACCTATAGGTTCAATTGCAACAACGAGTTACTATTTATTTGGTAAAAATTTCGGCAGCATAACAACTATAAAGTTATGCTAACCAAAACCTGCAAATGCCCAAAATAACACTCCCAATAGACAACCTCCACTTCCGATACTCCATCAACAATACAAGCACTTCTAATATCAATCCACAACTCATTCTCATAACATGCATCACATAACACATATCAAATCCACTAGTGTTTGGTGTTCAATACAATTCATAATGTGTATGCCAAGCTTTCAAAATGATTAAGACATAATACACATAAGTTTACATATCCAAAATATCTTCACATGTATATGCCACTTTATCCTCCTCCGTCTGTCTTCCTTTACGTGTTCCTGTGCGCAATCAAAACAAACCACGCGCTAAGCAACGTTACTTAATGGTGGATACACTATACAAAATTTTATTTAAATAACTTTATTTACAAAATTTCCATCTTACCCCTTATATATTATTTATTACTCTTTAGCTTAGAATTTTCCTAAGTTCTTTAATTTATCCCTTTTTGCCTTTACTATTGCTTATTTTCTATCTTTTCCTTATCTAGTTATCTACTAAATGGAAAAATTACCATTTAGTCTCCAAACTTACTTTTCTCGTTTATTATGCCTAAATTCAACCAATGTTGTTTTCTCTTTTTTTAGATTCTTTTAGTTTTTATTAAGTTTTAAACTTACTTTTTTTTTTAAATTTAGTCCTTATAATTTTTCATGTGATGGCAAATTATAATTTGGTTCTCAAACTTTCATTATTTATAATTTTAGCCCTTTTTTGCTTATTTGACCATTTTAACTCTTTTAATCATATTTCTAATGTCAATTTACGATTTTACCCATATTTTTTTGTATAATTACATTTTTTAACTTTCTAAATCAATTAATCTCATTTTTCATCTTTTCATTATTTTATCACATAATTAACATCTTTTATGCATAATTTGCCATTTAATCCTCATTTTCCCATATAATTACATTTTTTCTCTAGTAATGTCCAGTGAAAATCCTCAAATCAGATATACGAGACAAAAACTCCAATGATATAAATGAACTAGAGGGATCACTTGACGTGACCCTATATTACTCTAGAATGGGTGGAGGGATCACGTACTCCATAATGTGTGTATGTGTGAGGTGACTACTTAATATAGCCAACGCCTCAATACACAATCTAACCTTATTATGCTACTGCGGTATATGTGTCCTTATGGCTAGCTATTATATCCTATGATCTTGGATTATCTATTGTACTCTAAGGGCAGTCATATATTCCACATTATGCTATACTTTCACATAATTCCTCATGTTATTCACATGATGTCACATGTCATACTATCTCAATTCTCATTCATTCATCATTATCATATATGAAAGCCTAACAAACAGGATGAATATCACTCAAACTTGATAAAAACATACTATTTTTCTTATGTACATTATTCAGCCAAGTATAATGCATAAACACACATCATAGGTTTTCATGTAATATCATATGTCACATGCTTTTATAATTATTTCTAACATTTACATGCAATTACATATTCAAATTACACTTGTATTCCTTTACTATGAACATCATTATGTTTACTATTCATACATTATGTTCATAGGTGTTCAAGGCTCTAATTATCTCCATTAGATTCTTTTATCATCCAAATGCCCAAATTAAGTCAATTATCCAATTAATTTCATAATCATCATCTATTAACCTTAAGATCACCATTCGGCCTCCTTGAGTTAACTCACTTTCTGTTTGTTTTCTTCACTAATTCCTACTCATTTCATATTATTACACCTTTCTATGATAATATCTTAATTTATTTCATCATTTTCCTTAAGCTTACATAGTGACATAATGTAAATTTAAGCCAAATTCAATGGAATAAATGAAATTAAATGTAGTTTTGCAGCCACTAATCTCAAAATAGCTTGAAAATCACTTATTCTTCCTTGTCCTTTCCTTTCTCCTCCCAACTTTTCTCTTATTTTTGAAAATCCCCTTTAGGCCAAAATTGAGGAGAATATGAATTTCAACATGAAAATACTCAAGAACAACTCTACTAATGATTCTCTACAATTCTATACTAAATTTTGCAATTAAATCTAGCAAAAACTCAAGAATTTACCTAATTGGGTTAATTGTCTCTCGCTAGAAATCTTCACTTTTCAAACTTCTTTTTGCTCCAATTCTATTTCTATGTTGAAAAGGATATGTTCTAGTGTATGTGAGTTAATTTAGGGCTTGAGATTTAATGAAAAATGGAAAAAGTAAGAAGAAAAATGGTGGAGAGCTAAAGAGATGAAGGTTCAGATTTGGGAAAGAAGAAGGGGAAAGATGGCAGATTTTTGAGCAAAAATGTAGAAGATTATAGACCTCTCTAGGCTGTCTTTATGTCAATAAAATCAAGGGTCAAGATTCATCTATTTACTATTTGATCTAATGGCTTATTTTTAAGTCATTTGTCATCACCATATTAATCCCTACACTCTTCCAAGCCCAATTTCTAATTTCAAATTTCAATTGATTTTAGCCCAATATATTATGACATTTATGCTCTTGAACAAATTGAAAATGACAATTAAGTCCCTTAATTAATTTAACCTCCATTTTCACCATTTTTTAGAATCTGATGTTCCCCATCAAAATTTTCTAAAATTTTGTCTCGCATGCAAAAACATATGCAGGAAGATGTGTCTAAAATTTTAAGTCATTATGATATCGTTTCGGTATACTTTCAGTCCTAGAGACAAAATCAGCCGGTTTGAAATCTGAAAGTATAAAACTGTCAAAAAAAATTATTTTTCACTTCTAATGTCTCATTTAGGCTATTTTTAATGGATATATATAATGAAAATAATTTTTGGAGGTCTAAGGAATATTTTAAGGCTTGATCAAACTTATGGTCAATTTAATTTATGATACCAAGCAAATTTTTTACTGTCTGTTTAAGGACCTATTTGACCTTAATTTATTCTCAAATTATATTAATTGACTCTTTTTAACTCATATTATCTCATCTAATGCTTAACACAAACTTTCCAATAGGTCACTCATCCTAGAATTTTTTTGGGTTGTGCACTTTTAACACTTAAACACTTATAAATTTTACTATATTATGTTAGTGCAATCACACTAAATATAATTTCAGTATTCTTGTTCATGGTCTAAAATGTATTAGTCATATCATATGAAACTTTAAGGCATTGCATAAAGTGTGTACACACGTGTTATATAGTGTATACATACATGGTACACAATGTATACATGGTATACATATATTTTTTGTTAATAATATACTGAATCATTAATCATTTACAAGCAAAAATTGGTTTGTTTGATTGAAAAAAAAAACAATTGACAACATAATTATATTAATCCAATATAAAGGAAATTAGAATGCATAAAAAATTTTAAATTATCCAAAATTCTTTCTATATGATTTGTACAAATTACACTATATAATTGTTTAAGTAATATGAGTGGAGGAGAAAATCGCCACTGATCATCCAATGAAAATCAAGAACATCAAAATCAATATCACAAAAATCAACATATAAATCAATTCTCAATTTATGAAACTTCAATTCTCAATTCTTTTTCTTCTATTTCTTCTTCTCCAACTCTAAGCTTTGCTCGTACTCCTGAAAAATCGGTGAACTCTCTATCTTTGATTCTCCAATGTTTCTGTTTTATCATCCATTCAAAATTTAACAATTTAATAGCTAAAAATCAACAAAATTCACATATCAACAATACAGTTAACAAATGACCATGGAAAGGAAAAAATGAAACTCAACAACATTTTTACTAAAAGGTATAAGTACATACATACATATAGGGTATACAGTATGGATTTGAATTTGAAATGTATACATATAAATATACAATATATACCCATATGAATTTGACTTGAAATCACTTTAATACATTCTTTACCCTGGTCTGATACTTATTGAGATTATATATATGGGTATACAATGTATATCCCTATGTATACCTTAGGAACAAACTAATAGCTTTCTACCCGAAAATTTTAAGATACAAAATATGATGAAACGAAGAATTGTATAAATGAAATAACATACATTTTCTTTTTTTTTTTGATTCAATTGATTCTAATAAAAAGTTTTGCAATTCATGCCAAAAATAACAAAACCACTATAAAACCACTTTCTTTAAAACCGTCAACTCGTATGGTGGCTTTTGTGCAAAACACAAAGTCCATTCAATTAAACCAAAATTTATTTTTTTAATTAAATTTATTGCAAATTCAATTTTTTTTATAAAATATTATTTTTTTAAAAAACCCCAAAACTGATCACTCTTGACGATTCCCTAAATCAAGCGTAAAGAATTTCATTCTGCAATCTATATTATCAGTGATGTATACATATGGACCCCTGCACTCATTTTCAGTAATTAAATAAATAAATTTCAAAGTTCGGAAATTGTTAATGTATCGTTTGACCTTCCTCGAGTTGGTTCTGTCTGTTTCCTTTGTCTTATTTATTCCCCTGCATCTTGCCTTTGGACCAAAGCACTTTGTTCTCTCTCTCTCTCTCTCTCTATATATATATCTTCCATGATTTTCAAAATTGAAATATTTTCATTATATTTATGAGCTCTTATTATTTCTTTTAATTATCCGATATAAAATTATATCCAATATAATGAATATTTCAATTTCATTCATTCAATTAATTCAAATTCATATTTAATAATAGTATTTATTTTCAAATATTTAAAAAATTTTCATAATAGAACTCAAACATAAAATTTCTAATTAAAAAATAAAAACAACAAACTGTTTCATCCCATCTCATTCCTCAAAAATACTTAATTTTGAATTTTTGATTGCAGAGTGATAGTCATAGACATTAGACAGCAAGCACTTAATTCAGATCACAAATTTGGATGTGGATGGAAGATTGCCTAAAGAGCAATCCGTTGACTTAAAAATTCATATCATGTAGTCAATAATGGAGGCGCTGAATTAATTGGATCAGATTAATATAAATTAAAAGACAAAATTTCATTCAAATTATAAATTATTCTTGTACTCTTTACATTGCCTATCTCACTCATGGCAGCCTCACTGTTCTTCCACCTCATTTCCATGATTTTATTTTCCAGTCAGCTTCTTGCTATTGCTGTTGAAAAGGAAGTAGCAGCAGCAGAAGCAGATGCCTTACTGAGATGGAAAGCTAATCTCGATAATCAAAGCCAATCTTTCCTGTCTTCTTGGACTTCAGGCAGACCTTGCAATTGGTATGGTATTCACTGCAGCAAAGCTGGAACTGTCACTAATATAAGCCTTCAAGATTCTGGTCTCTCAGGTACTCTTCAAAGTTTCAGCTTCCCTTCATTTCCTAATCTTGTTCATTTTAATCTTAGCAACAACTCAATCTATGGCACCATTCCTCCTTATATTGCCAATCTATCCAACCTCAACATTCTTGACTTGTCTGCCACTAATATCTCTGGTTCTATTCCTGATGAAATTGGAACCTTAACCTCTCTCACTTATGTTGATTTATCAAACAATTTTCTTAACGGTTCTATTCCAACTTCTATTGCAAATTTGACACACTTGCCAGTTCTTTACATTCATATGACCCAGCTCTCAGGTTCGATACCTTCAGAAGTTGGAATGTTGAAATCTCTTACTGATCTTGATCTGTCTACAAATAGTTTCACTGGTAAAATCCCAACTTCCATTGGAAACCTTACAAAACTAAGGAACCTTTACCTTAATGACAACCACCTTTCTGGTTCCATACCTGAAGAGATTGGAATGTTGACATCTTTTGTTGAACTTGCTTTATCACGGAATAACCTCACTGGTCCAATCCCGGCTTCTATAGGAAATTTGAAGTCATTAACTTCTCTTTATCTTACTGGTAATCAGCTTTCCAATTCAATACCTCGAGAAATCGGGTTTTTGACAGAGCTAAGTGTGCTATTTCTTGAAAACAATCAGTTTTCTGGACCTCTCCCTGTAGAAATGAACAACATCACTCTTCTACAAGTTTTTATCATATATTCTAACAGATTCACTGGTCATTTACCGGACAATATATGCCTGGGTGGTCGCCTTTTAAGCTTTGTTGTGTATGGAAATAATTTCACTGGTCCTGTCCCCAAAAGCCTGAAAAACTGTAGCAGCTTGATCAGAGTCCGTCTTGAAGAAAACCAACTCACGGGAAATATATCTGAAGATTTTGGGATATATCCAGGGTTGAGCTATTTGGATTTAAGTGATAACGAATTCCATGGAGAGCTTTCATGGAAATGGGAAAATTTTTCTACTTTGTCAACCTTGAAAATTTCAAAGAATAATATCTCTGGCACAATCCCTACAGCAATTGGAAATGCATCTCAATTGCATTTGCTCGATCTCTCATCGAATCAACTTGTAGGAAAGATTCCAAAAGAATTGGGGAAGTTAACATTGTTTGAGCTTTATCTTGAAGACAACAAGCTTTCAGGAACCATTCCTGCAGAGATAGGCATGTTATCTCAGCTGCAAACACTAAACATGGCAGCGAACAATCTAAGTGGATCGATTCCCACACAACTTGGAGACTGCTCAAAACTATTGTTCTTGAATATAAGCAAGAATAGATTTGCAGACAATATTCCTTTAGAGGTCAGCAAATTGGACTCTCTTCAAAGTCTTGATCTCAGTTACAATGCGTTAACTGGTGAGATACCACAGCAGCTTGGAGGATTGCTAAGGTTGGAGACGCTGAACCTTTCCCACAATTTGCTGTCAGGTTCCATCCCGACTTCTTTTGGTGATCTGTTAGGCTTGACTGCGGTGGATATATCCTACAATGAGTTGCAAGGCCAAATTCCCAACATTAAAGCCTTTCGCGAGGCTCCATTTGAAGCACTTCGAAATAACACAAACCTGTGTGGCAATAACACTAAACTAAAGGCATGTGTTTCTCCTGGAATCAATCAAGGCACCAGGAAAACGGAGAATAAAGTGAAACTTCATGTTATTCTGATTCCTGTCTTGGGTGCTCTGATTCTAATAATTTTCTTAGTTGGAGGTTTCTTAATCGTCCGCCAAATGATTGACAGAAACAAGAAGTCTTGCTTAGAGGAAGGGGAGACCGATTCCAAAAGTGTTTATGCAGTATGGAGGCATGATAAGGATATCATTTATGAAAACATTATCGAGGCTACAGAGGATTTCAACTCCAAGTATTGCATTGGGGTAGGAGGGTATGGAATTGTGTACAAAGCTGTGTTACCAACAGGTCGAGTTGTTGCTGTGAAGAAACTTCACCAGTCACAAAGTGGAGGAGTGGCTGATTTGAAAGCATTTGCAAATGAGATTGATGTGCTGATGAACATTCGACATAGAAACATTGTCAAGTTAAATGGTTTCTGTTCACATCCAAAACATTCTTTTCTGGTTTATGAATTTGTAGAGCGAGGAAATTTGAGAAATATTTTAAGCAATCCACAAGAGGCAATGGAGTTGGATTGGTTCAAGAGGCTGAATGTTGTTAAAGGAATAGCTAATGCAGTGGTCTACATGCACCACGACTGCTCTCCTCCAATCATTCATCGAGACATTTCCAGCAATAATGTTTTATTGGATTCAGAATTTGAGGCTCATATCTCCGATTTTGGTACAGCTAGATTGTTGATGCCTGATTCATCAAATTGGACCTCATTCGCAGGCACATTTGGATACACAGCACCAGGTACATAGACCTTACATAGAATTTTTCTTAATTATTTTCTCCATTGACTTTGGTTCTGATAATTTCTTGCAACCATATTTTTGCAGAGCTAGCTTACACAATGGCTGTCAATGAAAAATGTGATGTCTTCAGCTTTGGTGTGTTGACACTTAAAATACTAATGGGAAGGCATCCGCGTGATTTAATTTCCTCTCTTTCGTCATCATCTTCATTTCTGAATTCAAATGATCAGCAAATGCTACTTAAGGATGTGATCGATCAATGCCTTCAAACTCCGCAGAATAAAGAAGCCGAAGGAGTTGTATATGTTGCAAAACTTGCATTTGCATGCTTGAGTGAGAATCCCCAAGCTCGTCCAACCATGAGACAACTTTCTTCACATCTAGCGACTCAATGGCATCCATTGACAAAGCCCTTCTCTGCAATAACATTAGGAGAAATTTTTGTTTAGTAAAATGCAGTATAAGCCTCCGTCTTTTCCTCTTCATGTTTGTACTTAATTTAGTCTTTATTGTACAGCAATAATGTAATATACTAATGTTATTGGCATTTTCTTTATTGTCCATTCACCAACTAATTTGTTTCTAATTGAAGAGCGCTAGTCTTACATATTGTCTCTGACAAAGCTAACAAGTAGAATACGTATCAGTGGTTCCTGAAATTGAAAGTTCTCCATGTATGGCTATCATGGTATTAAGCTCCTGTACAAATGGTATATAGAAAATCTTATAATTAGTTTCTTGATATATAAAGAATAGCTATACAGATCCCATATTACAAGTTGGATATGTTGCTGTTAAAGAAGCAACAGAGACTGAATAATTCTTGTTTTCCTTTTGTTATTGCTCACGTAGGATCTTTAATAGCTCTAGGTAAAGTGTTTTTGAGGCACAAGGGATTAGCTACTTGCTATTACTTTTCATGATAAGCAGATACTGTAAAGTTCATTTGAGTCCTTGCTTTCTATTTTCAACCTTCTCAAGCTTTCTATTTTCATTTTCTAAGGCTGTATTTTATCACAGAGATTTTAGAGAATTTGGTGAGAAGGCATTGCAGACTATTCCAAGGAATTTGTGCCCGATTTATTTGGTCAGAAAAAAAAAAGGATATATATATATAGTTGTTATTAAAGGCTAATGCAGTGGTCTACATGCACCGCGACTGCTCTCCTCCAATCATTCATCGATTAGTTGGTCAGAATTAAAATATTCCCATTAGAAGACATTTCAATGGTAATCAAATAGAAAAATCAGTGTTCAAATGTGTTTTCTGTAGTTATGATCGTTGAATAATGATAGATTAAGAAGTTTTGGATTTTAAAATTCACATTGAGTTTTCCAAGATCACGATAGTTTTATATTGTTTTGGGTCCTATTCTTCGTTTATGGCCTACCATATATGAAATTAAAAAAAAAAATCATTTGACTTTAAACGTGTAATTTATTAGTATTAATTAGTACATGAAAGAAAAATTCAAAATTTCACACTGAGGATGGAACTACCATTACAACATTTTGGCTAAAGTAATTACAAGTTTTGACTTGGTAAGTAGTTTCCCTAGTTAGGAAGCCAAACAACAGTGTCACTATTAAGGAAATGACAAATTGGAGGTCCTCCAGGCTTAACTTTGAGGACTTGGAAAGCAAAATGCTGTGGATTCCAAGCTGATGACAAGCAACCACTGCTTTAGCTTTAGAGCCATCAACACCTATCATTGGAACCATATAAATATTTGTATGATTGATTGTATGACAATAATACACAGCATATGCATATCTCTGTTTATGGCATACTATATTATTGTCTCCCATGTTTTGTATGCCTTTCTGGATCACATACTCTTGTTTCTTATTCCCTTTCTCTGCTTCATTAGATAGTATTTTAACTTTCTTTCCAAACTTTGCAACCGCAAAATCAACTAAGGATTCTAAAGAAGTAGCACAATATTTCTCTTCTCCCTTAATGCCAGATGCCTCACATTCTTCTAGGGTTTGTTTCATAATCTGAGCTTCTTTTGATTGGGGTTTTATTGAAGTATACTTTAGAATTTCTGGTAATTTAGAGCTTGAAAAGGGTATGGATTGGGCAACTTTATGAGGCAAGAAATTGGAGCCATTGGATGATTTGGTGAAAATTAGAGTCATCCTTTCATAAGGACGAAGATGGTCACGTAAGAATATATAGTAGTTGTGTTGTATATATAACTTTCAGCTAATGCTTTTGATAATTCAGACCAGTATCCAACTCCATATGTACTCCTTGCTGCAAAAAGCTCTTCTCCAAAACTGCTACTAATTGTTGTATCTGTTTAAATTTCAAATTACGAACATAATGAATCCAAAAAAAAAGAAAATTCATAGACAAATGTATTGTAGATGACTGTTTTAAGATTAATCTCACGTTTGTTGAACTTGCGACTTACCTCTTCAGTTTCTCATCCTAATACATACCATAACTGCTATAACAGAGTTTGGACAAAACACTGTAACTAGTTACAACATGCATAAACTGGACCGCACTTTCTTAAAGGAAATTTATCAAGCCATTTTTGCTTTCTACTGTTGTTTTTTAAGTACTGATCTTTACGAACTAATGGAATTTATTTGAGGCATTTCCTCAAACAATTTCTATGCATGCTTCCTGACCTCACATGCAACTCCTGAGAATGGCTAGCCGCAGCAGCAACGCAAGGGTTGGCCAGCGCGTGGAGCACGCAAGGCTAGCCTATTCGAATATGCGGTACCCGGGTATGCCAGCGTGTGGCATGCAAGGCTAAGCAACGTGTACAGAAGCTGTTTGATAAAATAGCTTTTCGATTGGATGGGGGTAGATGGAAGTAAAATAAATGAAAGTCGGATAAATAGAAGTTTACTTTTCTTTATTTGATAAATTTAAAATAAATATAGAATAATTGAGAGTAATTATTTAAAATTTAGTGTAAATATGAAGTTGCTTCTATCTATTCTTACTTACAAACAGAATAACTGAGTTATTTCCATCTATTTTATTTTCATCTACCTTAATCAAACAAGGGCTAAATGAAATTCTATTAGGTTGATATTAAATGGTTTAGGGCAAAGAAAATAATCAGGCTATATATTTACCATTTGCCACGCAAAATAAATGACAGAAAGAACAAGAAAATTAACTAACCATTCTTTAGAAGTTCAAGCAAAGGTTTTGGCAATGGAGTGTTTGGTAACATGGATTTCCAATACACTTCTGCAAGTAGTGAAGCATGGCTTCCTCTTAGAAAAAGCTGCAAGAAGGTTGATGATGAAATTAGTATTGTTAATTAACTCAATTAATCACATAAACTCGGAAAACATAAAATTAAAGCTAAGAAAATTAACAAAGGATTTGATTCCCACGCATAGCAAAGCAAGGACGGCAAGCAAACTCCACTTCATTTTGAACTCTATTACAAATCTGTTAAAATCTACTGAACATTTATGCTCATAAAAACAAAAAACTATATATTATGATATTATATAAAATCACTGTTAACAAGCCTAAAAAATACAAGGAAATGGGCTCTTGGTAGTCCACCTCTTTAAATAATGTATTTCTTTTGACTATTGTTGAAATTTTTTTAAATTAAATATAGATTGGTTTGAAGAATTTTATATTTATTTTTATTAAATAAATCTTTATAATGAACCAACTCAGTTTTCACTGAATAATAACAATAATTATACTAAAAAAAATAAAATATACTTTTAATACTTTTTTTCTAATATGGAATGCAATCTGAGTAATATTATAGGGGCTTCAAAATTAAAAAAAAAAAATTACTGGATTGAAATTAGGGATGATCACAAGATGGAAAATGGCTCTCCACCTACTGTCATGCGCGGAGGCAGGGCTGTCATCAAAAGTATTTTGGAGAAAAAATTTCTCCTATTTCCGTTCTCGCGGGAATCCCGTCCTCTCATAAAAAATATTTTATTTTTTTTAAAAAATATAATTATAACTAAAATATAATATTTAACAATTAATTGTAATTGAAATATAACATTTTAACAATTAATATTAAATATAATTACTAAATTTTGGAATAGGGACCATAATTTTTGTTTTCGTACCGAATTTTAAGTCGGAAAATATTTTTTTTTCATTCCTATTCCTACAAAAAAAAATTTTAAAAATTTTTCATTTCATTGGAAACGGTTCACCGTACGACCCATGACATGATCATCACTAATTGAAATTAGAGTGTTAATGAGATATGTAGTGCGCCGTGCATCCGCATGCTACATATGTACCCAATCATTTCTTGAAATAAATATCCGATCAGTTAAACTAATTGTTGACTCATAACATAGATCCTTAACTACAAAATATTAGAATAGTTAATTCAAAACTATGAACATCATAATTTTGAAATATAACAATAAATAAATAATCAAAAGAAAAACACTGAAAAAAGCCATTCAACTAATCAACTTGACTGAACTTTGAAAATTTCCAAAAAATATATAAAGTAATCTAATAGATGAAGTGGGTAGGTAGGAAGTCAGAGTAAGAAAACCTAGTTTTATTAAACAAGACAATCTAGATTGTCCACAAGATATCTTTTAATTTTAAGATAGTAAAAAAAAAAAAAATCATATGTAAGAATGTTGAATTAAAAAACAATATGAATATCTACATTTGCCAGCATGTCGTAGCATGTGCGTGGACTAGTCTACGAGACATCCAGTCATCCATGCCTTTTAAACTGAATAAAATAATAATCATAATAGTAATATAAAATTCTAAACTTAAACCATTGTGTAATAGTAAAGGTGAGAAAAAATTGAAAATTTAATTAACGGTCAAAACAGTTCAAAATTAAACTAATTTTTTAGTTAATCGATTGATGGATTCGATTATTATTATTATTTTTAGAATTTTTTTATTTTATATTTCAATTTTTGGGTATCGTTTCACTCTTAATTTTTTTTATTATTTTTTAAAATTTATATAAAATAATATTTTAATATATATTTAAATTATATTTTTATTTTTATACCTTAACTTTTTATATTTTTTATAAAATTTATATAATACTTTAAATTATATCATTTTTTTAATTATATAGAGTAATATTTGTGCTTAATAACTGATTAATATTTATATATGTTATTTTTTTATTATATATATTGATATTTATATTTTATTTGATAGCATTTAATTACTAAAGAAAAATATACCACGATATATTATGAAAAGTAAACATAAATACTTCTCGAAGCGCAAATCGTTGAAGCGAAAATCGATTGTTTCACGTCTCATGAACTACGGGATGAAAGTATAGATCCACTAACTGAAAACCCATTAGACAAAGAGAGAATACGCAAGAAGACAAATTGATAGAGCTTTGGTATCTCAGATTTTTCTCTCCTATTCAAATGAAGAATTTTAACCCTCATATATGGCTCCAATTAGGATAACATAAATTACCTTAATAATGATGAATTAAATTGACAATTAAAATATTAAGTAAAAGGAATAATGCTATATTAAATATATCAGTTACAAAACTAATATATATAACTACTATATTAATATATATATATAAATGGTCGATTTTCTAATTAAGGAAAAATTCAATATGAAACTAATTTCATATAAATTATTTTCTATTTCGATATTATCTCTATTATATCGGGGTCAATTTATCATCTCGTGAGTCATGGGCATATCCCAAACTCCTTCATCTCCCACTCGCACATGACGAAATAATTTTCAGTCATTCTCTCCTATCATAGAGGCAAATAGTTCGTGTGACCGACATACATCGAGAACACTAATGCTATATATATGTTAAAGATATATAACATCTCGAGAAATAATATCTTCTCACACTTGTATGTCAAATCCTAGATGGTTTTCTCACATTCATTATTTTATCTCATGATCTCATAAAAATAATTTTCATATTCACTATTATATCCTTACTTATAAAGACTATAATAGGTATACCTATGAACCAAGAAATTACTAAATGTGATCGAAAAATATCTTTCTCTTTTACTATATACCATCCATCATAGTCTAACTTATTTTTTTAGTTAAATTCGTCGGGCCAAAAATTTTTCATGACCCTTTGGAGACTAACTAAGCTAACAACACTGAATAATAATTCTGGTATAAGTTCAATGTCCCGAGGGTCAAAAATCAAGATCTCACACTAGGAAAAATTTGAGATCATTCACATAAGATTCCCTTCCTTTGGTCAACTTAAGTACACATGGTATGATGCATGTGCTATGGTATTCTCTCTTTTCTCTTGAAGGAGCACATGTCTTATTATTATTTAACACTATACAGAAACATTATTATTATTATTACAGAAGCATAAGGTTACATTGCACCGAAGCATTCAACTTCAGTCAACTTTCTTCAGGACTATTTTTGGCTTTTGGACAAAATATGATAGTTACATTTAACTTATCATGGAATTACACTTAATCTAGTTTGGATCTCAATCCAAAGCATACAGCCTTATGTATGTCTTTATTATGCGCCTTAACAAGAATAATCTAGTATTTTCTGCAAGATAACACTTTTATTTTGAATAGATTCTCGAGTTTATAATATGTTCAAAAATCACATCATCTTAGTCTTTGTCAATCCATTGTCAAAACTAAGGTAAATACCTATGTGAGTGGATTACTTCTCTATTTGATATGCTCAATCATATAATAAATAATAGTAAATATACACATATAAAAATTCACACTCATATATTGTCAAATAATGAACTTTATTATTATTTATAAATAATAATGTTAAGGGATCACATAAACGGTATAAATCAAATCCTACGCAAATCTTTAGGTCTGATGTCTCTCAAAATACATCTCTCAATACATATTTTTTGTTAATGAATTTGCAGTCATATCCAGTGAGAAAATATATTATAAGTTAAATTCTCCTAGTGCAATAATATTTTTAAGTTATTGATACTTAATTTTAATACATCCATCGACGACCGACTGTCACCATAGACTATCACTAGTTCCTCTAAGGCAGTTACTCCAAAATAGTTCACAAATCATTTTAGCCAAAATTGCCTTTTGTACTGCAACAGAGGAAGCAATAAATTCATCTTTCAATGTTAATGGGGCTTCTTGCTACTCCACAAAATGGAACCTTTGCCAAGCAAAAATGCATATCCTGAAGTGGATTTCCGTTCATCCACATCATTTTTCCAATCAACATCTGAGTATCCTTTTAATTGTAGATCCTTTCTTTAATAACAGAGAGAATAGCCTGCAATATTTTTTAGGTATCTAAGTATCCTCTTCACAGCTTTTCAATTTGCTTTACCTGGGTTAGATTGATATCTACTTACTATGCCTATTGCATAATATTTTTCAAGTGTTGTACATAATATTGCATACATTAGACTACCCACAGTAGTGGTATATAGAATATTCCTCATGAATTCCATTTCATTTGGCATTTCAGGAAATATATTTTTGCTAAGAAACTAATTCTTAATAATGGGGTTATCTATGGGTTTAAATTTTTCGTATTAAATTGTTCAGGAACCTTATTATTGTATGTCTCTTAAGACAGTGATAATAACTTTCTTGAGCGATCCTTTGAAATTTTAACTCCAAGAATATAAACTCCTTGATCCATATCTTTCATCTTAAAGTTGGATGAAAACCAATCTTTGATTTGATTTACGTATTCTTTATCATTTTCAGCTATAAGTATGTCTTCTACGTACAACATTAAAATGATGAATTTATTTTCAGAGCTCTTTGAGTAAACATAATGATCTTCATCAATCATATTGAGCTCATTCGACATGATTGTTTCATGAAATCTCAAATATCATTATCTCGAAGACTGCTTTAGGCCATAGATCGATCTTATCAATTGGCAAATCTTATGTTCACTGCCTTCTTTAATGAAACCTATAAGCTGCTCCATATAGATTTCTTCTTTTAATCCTTCATTGAGGAAAGCAGTTTTTACATACATTTGATATAGGTCTAAATCAAAACTAGCCACCAAGGCTAGAATCAACCTTATCAACATAAATCTAACAACAAGTGAAAAAATCTTTATAGTCAATTTCTTTCTGTTGTGTAAACCCTTTAGTGATTAGCCAAGCCCTGTATCTTTCGATACTGCCATCAGCTTTTCGCTTTATTTTGAGAATCCACCTATTCCCAATTGGTTTGTGTCCTTCGAATAGATCAACCAGTTCTCATGCATGGTTCGATCTCATAAATATCATTTCTTCTTCCATAGCTTTAATCCATTTATATTTAGCTAGACAATCTTATGGGATAACTAAAAAATCATCATCATGGAATACTTTTTCTTTTAGATTTTTGTAATTCTAATTCTTGATAAATATGTCTCATATATTCATCATAGTTCGGAATGCTCCCATTGGAATTAAGGTCTACGCTCCCACTCAAATAAGGATTTTAAATGTCCATACTCCAACTGAAGTTAGGCATGCTCATCCTCCCACTAGAGGATGGATCCCAAGCATCCAGACTATTGAGAAGAGAGTCTTAACCTTCTTCTTTAATTTTTCTTCCACTCAAATGAAGAGATTCGGGTAGTTCATCTTCTTGAGTTTCATAAAAAGTAAAGTCTTGACTTACCTAACCTAACTTGGAAAACTCATTTTCCAAAAATATAATGTCTTGTAATTCAAATTTTGTTACTGAACTATTTGATTAATTACCCTAGAACACGTACCCTTTTGATGCAAAAGAATATTACACAAAGATATTCTTTTTACCTTTTGGTCCTTATTTATCAAATTTACTTAAGGTATCATGGACATAAACAGCACAACCTCAAGGTTGTAAAATGACTTAGATCGGGTTTTAATGAGTTCACAACTCATAAGGAGTGAAAGCAACAAACTTAGAGGGCACACGGTTTAGAATATATATGGCCATTGATAAAGCATCTCCCCAATATAAGATGGGCAAATTTTCTTGGGCCATCATGCAACTGATGTTAAATTCCTTTTTCATCACATAAAGCTTTAAATTCTTCAAAAAGATTTTCTCGACCACGGTTGGTTATAAAGCTTTAATCATCTTATCCAATTAATTCTCAACAAGATCTATAAAAGTTTTAAAGCAATTCATTGATTTGGATTTGTGGAAATCAAATGGATATAACCATACCTAGTATAGTCATCCATATAAGTGATGAAAAATAATAGGCTCCATGCCTTGCCCTATATCATTCATTAGATCACGAATATCAAAATAGATTAATTTCAATGGAGTTTTTTTTTTATCTTAGTTCCCTTTTTTGAATGGTTTCCTTACTAGTTTTCTTTTCGGGCAATGCTCATAGGTAGATAATTCAAACTTATTATCTATCAATCCTACTTTAGCTAACCGACTCATTTAGTTTGGGCCAATGTGGTATAATTTAGCATGCCATAATTTCACATTATTCTCGTAATAATGGAAAACAAAAGAAGAATTTAATGAAAAACTATTAGTATTCCAATAATCAGGATCAATATCCATAATAATGAAATCGTTCAAAATAAAACTAGAACCACATTAAGCATCATTTAAATATAGCATGTGTTATTATCCTTAAAATGTAAATGAAATCAAGTTTCATTAAAGCAAAAATAGAAACTAACTAGACAAAAGTACTCCGATCCTTTATCGCGTGGTCCATTACACCTGAATCTATCACCTATAAAAAATAAAATTCTGTAGAAAGACATGATTAGATACACAGATTTTACTTACTCATGAGTTAAGATGGTGTATGTATTGGGATACATTGCATTTTTTTGCATAGTATTCTTTATGTTGGCAGTTAAAGAAATATATCACGCTTGAAATGTTTATTCATTTATTGCCTTTGGACCTTATGTAATTCTATTTGATCTTTTATCTTTTAGGCTCTTGAGCCTTTTTCTTACTCTTCCCACTGAGGCTTCTTTTCTTATTTTGGTTAGAACTTATTTTACTAGAATAGAACTATGCCATATGCACTTTGGTATTGATCTTAATCACTACCAAACGATCATCTTCAAGTTCTAAAAAACAAGCTACATTCCTAAATATCTTTATATTATCCATATGAGTTAGTTGCATCTTGATATGCTCCTATCTCTTGGATAAAAAATGATTAACAACTTGGATCTGCTACTTATTGATCATCTTATGACCAGGTTAATTAAGCTTCCATATAATCTTATTCATATCACTTAGATGTTCCCACATTATATGGTTAGACTTTTCTGATTAGTATCAAAAAATTGATCACTAATGATCAAAACTCAATTAGAGACAACCTTTAAACTTTTTTTCTACAATGCAATTCACAAATTCATTACATTTTGACACTTGCGAAATTACTTAATGATGTCATAATCTATTTGTACTTAGCAATATGATATAAGTAGTGAAATATCTCCTTTTCATGCCACATAGGCACTCAATCCTGCTTATACTAGACTTTGGTGCCATCCTAAGGTTCAATCATAATCAAACTTAAGGTTTTTAAATGGTCCTGCTCTTCAAGCACATAATGGATTTATATTTTCCATTTAGATCCTCTAATCACTAATGGAACATAAGTTGCACAATTTTAAAGGAGATCAGACAATACATGTCATTTACTATGCATCTAAAAAATTAACCTCTAAAGTTATTTATTAGGCCAAAATTCAAAAATATTACTTAAAGTTACCAATTACCCTCTAAGTCGTAATGTCTAACCTTACAGGTTAAAAATTCATGCATAGTAAATGTTGATTGTTGGGTATTAAGTTCTTCAACTTAATACAATATATTATATATAATATAATCTAAGTCTTAACTCAATTATCATGCAATCATTTACCCATAAAATTATTGCTAAGCAATTAACAATAAAATAAATACATTCATAATAAATGCTAAAAGCCAATATAATATCCAAAAGATAAATAAACTCATTTATTTAATCAATCATTAAATATCTAACAATCTAAAAAAAACTTATAAAATAAGATAAGTCACACTTATCTTTAATTTAGTAATAGGAAATATAAATTCTAACAAAAAAATCGACTAACCAATAATAACTTGACATTCATGTCAATAATTCAGGGAACCTAGAATGTGACAAAACTAGTCTCATCACTGGAAATGATTTCTCAACCCTTTCGAATAAATCAAGAGGTATGCCATAAAATCGATGATGAAGCCATGAACGATACATACAACATCCACTTTTGAGCACCATATTAGATTTATTGTTGCTTCTCAAAACTCTTTTTTTGGTCACCAAATATAAAAATTGGACAATGAATTTCTTATAAATTCAATTTTCCATGATCCAAGCATCAACCAACAAGTTTCTCATATCTGGATGATGATCAAAAGAGTCTTTCAGCACCTTAAACAAGATCTTGTCATCACATCCTTGGTCCAGGCCACCAGTACAAATGCACTCTTACATCTTTTCATGCATACACAGAATATGATGCACTACTGCATCAATGTCATCAGCTCGGACCTTCTTATGCATCCTTATTTTGCAAATTATTTGCACTTTTGCTTCAATTTCTATAATACCTTAAGAAATTCGTGGACATATAAAAGTTCTTATCACCACCATTTTTGTCACACATAATAGAAAAATAAATAGTAAGTACACTCATGCATAAATATGTATGATTGAAACCCATTTCAATCCAAAAAATAAGGACAAGCTATTACTCATAATAATATATAAATAGTCATTACACTTATATACAAATACATATATGATTGAAACTCATTTCAATTAACAAACAAAGAAATATCCATATAATATAATTTTCAAATAAATTTAAAAATTTAAAAAGGAAAAAAAATAATAAATTTCTCAATTTTTATCAATTTTAAAATAATTTTTGTTGGAATAAAATCCAAAAAATATTTTCTGATCCTTAAAAAAATTCAAAAAATACCAAAAAATTAAAAAAATTGAAAAAATCATAGTAGAAAAAAATTTAAGCTATTTTTGAGGTTGAAAGATGGCTCATGCGTTAATGAGGATGGTTTTCACATGCCACACGCATTATGCATCTGCTGAGACACTCTACCACATGGCATGATCCCACTGAACCATATATCGCCACATTAGACCTACACATGATACATGGTGACCACATATTGGTCCACGTAGATGACATGTGTCATCTAGGTGGACTAACATATGCCACGTGGTAAGACATAGTCTATCACGTGGCAGTTAACCATTGATCCATATGGCATCTAAGGTGGACCCATATATGCCACGTGGTAGGACCATAATTTGCCATGTGGTGAACCCTGACTGGACCATGTGTCGACATGTGACATGACTCATCAAGCCACATGTCTGGAAGCACATGCTACATGTCAACACCATATGCTACCATATGGATGCCATATAGCATGACATATCAGGCCATATGGCAAGACCCTCACCATGTGTCAGATCCATAGGCTGCCACCTGGCAACATTTGGAACCACCCTACCATGTCAGCTGACATATAGCTCTTCACCATTGGGCCACGTGTCACGCTGCGATTGGGCCACATCGCCGAATGACACGACACATAGGCCTGGTACATGCTTGGGATATGCCCTCTAGCATGCACCTAGCACTGGTGGGACGTGCATGCCATGCGCTAGCTTTTCGGTGGTTTCAGGCCATTAAATTTTTTCTAAGGTGGGGTTTTTGAGATCCCTAAGTCTAATGGTGTGGTCAAAATTTTAAAAAAAAAATTAGCATATGAAATTTTAATTATGGATTTTTAAATTATTTTTTATGTACAAATACACAAAAAAATATACAGATAAAAAAATATACTTACATGCATCCACAATATCAACATGCATATTATTCAATCTGAAATCATGTCTGAATTTTCACAAAAATACATATCTAAAAAATAAATAAGCTGGAATGCAAAAATATAGGCTCTGATACCAATGAAGGAAAATATATCATGATATATTAATAGAAGTAAATACAAATACCACTTCAAGAGCAAATCATTGAAGTGAAAATCAATTGTTTCACGTTAACTGCAAAGCTTTTCACCCATGTGTCACAAACTATGGGATGAAAGTATAGATCCACGAACTAAAAGCCCCTAAGACAAAGAGAAAATATGCTAGAAGACAAACTAACAGAATTTCAGTATCTCAGATTTTTCTCTCCTATTCAAATGAAGAATTTTAGCCCTTATATAAGGCTTCATTTAAGGTAACGTAAATTACCTTAATAATGATGAATTAAATTGACAGTTACAATATTAAGTAAAGGGAATAATGCTATATTAAATATATCAGTTACAAAACTAATATATATAACTACCATATTAATATATACATAAGTGGTAGATTTTCTAATTAAGGAAAAACCCAATATGAAACTAATCTCATATAAATTATTTTCTATTTCGATATTATCTCAATTAAATCGGACTCAATTTATCATCTCGTGAGTTATGAGTGTATCCCAAACTATTTCAATTACATTTTCTCATATTTCATAGTTTATCTTTTAACATTCAATTTTGTCCAAAGTTTTTTTTTTGACTTAGAATTAAGAATGTTTTTTTAATACAAATTAAATCTTCATTAATAATATAAAAAGTATATATGAAAAGTATAAATAAATTTATAAAATTTAAAAATACATAAGATGTACAAAACTAATGAATTTGCAAAAATATATCTTTGAACTTCTTCGACAAAAACAATGAATAATGGTAATATACCTTGGGCAATCTGGCTTTCGATGAAAAATTCAGTCCATATGCTTTTCACAGAAAAACTTAATCCAAAAGATGAAAACTTATATAAAGGAAGATAATTACCTCCAAATATGAAGGACAAACTAGCATGATAAAAAAAATTAAATTACATTCAATATTAGCTAAACGAACCAGATCTATAAAAAAATTAGGACAAAAATAAAAATGAAATCTAAAATAAAAATATTTCAAATTTGAATTTATTGAAACCAAAACACAAAAAAACCAAATATGAATAAAAAATAATGAATAAAATTTAAATTTCAGATCTAAACTGATCTGAAAGATTTGAAAAAAATGAAAAAACATAAAAAAAATTGAAAAATACATATAAAATTTAATAAAAGAGCAAAATAAAAAGGAAGAGGGGCTGTCATTTGACCGGTGTCTAGCAAGTGTACTAGATCGGCTAGTAATATAGGAAAACATAGATTAAGATCCTAAATATCATACCCAAGGGAATATGGATTGTTAAGCAAAATATCTATATGTGAGTTGAATTAATGTAAGATTATTTCCCTAAGTTTTTGATTTAAAGGTAAGATCTAAACTAAATAAATAATAAAGCAAAACAAAAACTAAAATTAAACCAACATGAATTAAACACAAAGCAATAACTGAAATTTTCTTGCTAAAGGAACCATCCACCTTAATTTTCATTGCAATGACTCAATAATAAAAGTAACACAAGTGATTATGGAAAAACGAGTAATAAAGCTAGATATCTTAATACAAAATATCATTCTAAGTATTAAACTCCTAGACAAATCTAACAATTAGCATAAAAATCCAGTTTTAAATTTCTAGACATTCATTAAACTCTTTTGCAAGCAAACTTAACTTCAACCTATTCTTAGTTCAACTTTTCTTATTATTAATTCATTCTTACCAATACATAATTACACCTAACTTAGAATATAATCATGCATCGATACTAATAAACTAACCCAAGAACATGCATACCAATAGTCATGCATAAATCAATAATCAACCATTAATTAAAATAAGTCAATCATTAATTCAATAACAACCAAAGATAAAAAAAAATTGCCCAAAACTAAAAAATAATCAAACTTGCATTAAATTAAAGCTCAAAATAAAGTCATTATAATGAAAATATAAGGGTTCAAGTTTTCTTTAGCAAAAAAAGAAAAACTACTTAATAAACATGAAGAAAACGAAAGAAAAACTAAAATAAAAAGAACAAATAAAGAGAATTACAAACTAAGAAAACAATAAAATTAATCTAAAAACTACTATACAAAATTAACTAAAGAAAAATAGATTAAAAACTAAGTAAATTTCATAATTCTAGCCATCTCCTTTGCTTTGGTGCCTTGGACCTCATTTTATAGGCTTCAAATGGGAAGTTTGGACCTTAATAAACTTCCTAATCCTTGTTTAATTATGGTTCCACCCATTTAGGAAGTCTAAATTCGTATTTTTCTTTATGTCACTTGAGAGAGTGATGAAAACCACTCAGCTGAGTGCAAAATTGCTGGAAAAAGAGGAGACAGATTTGGGTGAGTGGCTGTTTGCCTTTGGATGAGTGAAAAACCACTCAGCTGAGTGTTCTAACCGCTTGCCGAGTGACATCCTCACTCTGCTGAGTGAGTCCTTGCTGCCTTGTACAAGTTTCAACCTTCTTTCTTTTAAAATTATGGTTTTGCCCCTTTAACTTCCCCTTTCTTCAATTAATCCTTTTTCTCTTTAAATAAGCCATAAAAAACACCAAAACTCACAGTTAAACCTTAAAATACAAATTTAAAATATTCAAACATAAATTAACTAAAATAACACTAAACTGACTCAAATAAACACCTAAAACACACTAGAAAAGTATTTATAATTCACAACTATCACCACATGTAATGGACTGACAGCAACTCCAAAAGTAGATGAAGAAAAAAAACCTTTAATCCAGGAAAAAAAGGAGGCTAGAGAGAAAATGAGGCTTTGAATTAAGAATGTTAATTTTCAATAATATCAAATTTAATTTATAATGTTAGCTATTAATTTGTTATACATGAATTTTAACTAATATAATATTTTTTTTGTGATTTTAATTTTAAATTATTTTACACACTTGAAATTAAATTAAAATTTATCTAATTTTTTATAATTGTATGTTCTAAATTTTAGTAGCTAACAAAAAAAAATTATTGGTTAACTAAAATTGAAACTAATGAATTAATTAATCGAATGTAACAGATTGTTTAATAATTAGTGATTTTGAAAAAAAATTGATATTAATGGATTGATTAATTTTTTTTTGGCAAATAGACCAGTCTATGTTTATTCCTAATAATAGTAAACCTATCATTTGAATTTATTCAGGTTGGACCAATTAAAATCATTTTTGGGCTAGATTCCCGGGTCAATTCATTTTTTTACAGCATTATATTGATTAATTGATTTTCAACTTATTGAATCAACTTTTAATCTCATATTATTTTTATTAAATATAAATTTATTTTGACTACTTTAAATTTTAATAATAAATCATACAAATTTTCAAAAATATTATGGATATTTTTATAAACTAATTTATCCAAATTATCAAGTAATAAACATAATTTATTATATGTATGTATGTGTATACATATATATGTATGTGTGTAATAATTGATAATATCCTAAAGAATAAAAAAATCACAGAGGATCGGGACTTGGCTCAAAGCCCATTTAGGGAAAAGATCAGCGTATGGTAAACAGACAACTACAAAGCAATAGACGCGATGTCCGATCGGATTGATGTATCTTAAGGTTATGTAAATACAGTGATATGCTACAGACCCATATCTCTAACTTGCTTTCTATCACATCACCGCCTAAGCCTTATAGTGACGATTATCTTTACACCAAAAACTAGGCTATCCGATCGAATGAAAACTTTCCTTGACTTGACATGGCTCGATGACACATGCCACCCATCAAGTCGCCGCTACCTACAAGATAGGTCATTATCTACCCAGAGTAGGTAGACTATTCACAAATATTGTTTAAAGGCCATCCACGCCCCATAAATGATAGGTTCAGCTTCTAAAATTGGACACGAAACTTCTCCTTATAGATGATATATTTTCTTCTCTTCCTTTTGCTAACAAAGGCATCGGAGTGCTAATGTTCGGAACAATCGAGCAAGCATCCTCTTTTGCAAGGCTAACTCCTTTGACTCACTGGAATCTATACATCAAAGTTCAAACATTCCCTCTATGTGCTCGTTACATAAACCCTCTCTCACTGTGACAAAATCAAATTTATCATTTAGTGCTTTCGTTGAGAGCTAAGGGTTGAATGAAAAATGTCCACTCTTTACAACCCTAAAGGGAATGCAGACCCCTAAGAAAGAAGGGAAATCCAGTAAGCAAATCTCATGAAAGGTTTTGAGACTATATGGGAATACGGATTCACAGCTGCTAATAAGCATACCATAAAAGTCTCTGAGATTACATGAAAAGTAGCTTATGGCGAATGAAATTCGGGTTAAAAGAAAGAAAAAAGCCATATGCAAGGATCGAAAAGAAGCAAGATGCCGCCCTTTTGAGACATCACCTAGCAAGCATTAGATACTTCCAGAACTAACATACTGGGAAACACATGGGGAGGGACGAAATGGCTCCCCCTTATTTTATCTCCAAAAGAAGTCGAATATAGGTCACCCCTCCCCTCTATACAAAAGAAAAGAAATGACCTCGTGGCTCAATTCACTATAATAAAAAAAATGTGAAAATAGTAACGAAATTGATTCTGTTGCTAAATTAGCCCCGAAAATGGAATTTTGTTGCTATTTAGCAATGAAAATTAGTTTTCATTGCTAAAAATTGATTAAAATTTATAGATTTAGCAATAAAAATATATTTGGTTATCTTCTATCGTTAAAAGTGGAAAGAATTTTTAGCGTCAAAATTTAGCAATGAAATTACTATACCGTTGCTAAATAAGGCGCCAACAAATGACAGAAAAATTTTGGATCAAAAAATAGCAATGAAATATTTATTCTGTTGCTAATTGATAAACAAAATATAATTTGGTTGCTAAATAACCAATATTCATTTCTAAAATACCAAAGAAATTCTTTTTTTATTGCTCAAATAGCAATGAAAAAACCATTCAGTTACAATTTTAGCAACGGAAAAGAAATTTCGCTGGTATTTTTGGAGCCAAGGAGATGGAATAATTTTGGAACCAAAAATACCAATGAAAATTATTTTTCGTTGCTAGAAAAATTATTCGGTTGTAATTTTAGCAACGAAAAATATTTCTGTTGGCATTTTTGGTCTCAAGTGACCAAAATTACAAATGAAATATGAACTTCGTTGCCAAATTAGCAATGAAAAACTATTCAGTTTCAATTTTAGAAACATAAATTAAATTTTGTAGTATTTTTGGTCCCAATGAGATGGAAAAATTTTGGCACCAACAATACTAACGAAATTTAATTTTCGTTGCTTAAATAGCAATAGATGAAATATTCGGTTGCAATTTTAGCAATAGAAATTAAATTTCGTTGGTACTTTTGGTCCCAAGGAGATGGAAAAATTTTAGGAACAAAAATATCATTGGAATTATTTTTTCGTTGCTAAAATAGCAACGGAAACCTATTCGGTTGCAATTTTTAAACTACTTCATTTTGTGTTTATTTCTTAAAACATTTGTAATATGCATAATATCCCTCCTCTTTCACTCTTCAGTTTTCATCTTTTGCCCTAACCCACAACCGAGTGCCTCTATTTTCTCTCCACTGCCGCCTCACCCTCTCCCTTCGATCTGCAGAGCAGCAGCTCGTTGACCAACGATTTTCGTTCAGCTTCACTCGCATTTCACTCTTTTTGCAACTAAAGGTATGTATTTAATTTTCTTCCCTTCAATCGGTTCTGGAAGTTCTTCGCTTTGATTTCCTGTTAATCTAGATCTTTTTTAACTAAATTAAGCTCAAATTTACATTTATCTTTTTTTTTCTTTATGGATATATGTGTGTTTATGTTTGTGTGGATCTTTTTTTCTTCATTTTTTTTGTTACATGTGTTCATGTATGTTGATAAAGAACTTTCCCTGGCAGAGCAAATATCCTTAATTCCTAAGGCAATTCTAGCCTAGTCTTCCATATTAGCCGTTCTTGACACTAGTTGGTGAGAAAGAGAGCCCGAAAGTCCTTGAATCTAACCACATTCTTCTTATTCTTTGTCTAATGGGAAATTATTCTGTTTTTCAAAAGAGCTTTGATCTACAAGTCCTTAAGTTCTTATAACCAGAGATTATAGTAAATTAGTCATATTTAAAAATAACAAGAATAACACAAAACCTCACTCAATATCACTTAACCATGCAATTTTTAGGCTATAACTCTGCATTTCAATCACTCTCATTTGAACAAATCCTTTTTTTTCCACTTCTCGCCTGAACACTTTTTGATTATCATGAAAGCTCAGTATGAGCTCAAAGAAGAAAGTAAAAATCTACTCTGTAAATAACTGATAAAACTTTCCTTCCAAACTAACCAGAACAGTAAAAAAAGAACTTTACTTCCAACTCTGTTAGACTCAAGATGGAACTTGGATGAAAACTTTGTGAACAGTGGGGCATTCAATCTTTAAACCATTTTGGATAACTATTACAGGTGTTATATAGCTATATATTTACATTTTTTATATAGTTTTGCAAAATTATAGACTGGTTTCCTTAGTTATCTTTCGTATAATACGTATATATACATTTGCTCTGTAGAATACAATTATGAGAAATATTCTCTCCTTGAGTGTTCTATAACACGGTATAAGAGCTTTAGGCTCACCTTTTATTTTTTGGCTTTTTTAGGTTCTTAGTTTTCTAGGTTCTGGTCAGTGTTTCTGGCATTTTGAGTCACTCGTTGTAGTGATTGATTTGTCTCATAGCCACCCTAGGATGGTGTGGCAAGACTTAGTCTAGTTGTTACTCAATTTCAGGTGATCGAGTATCCATAAGAAGGTTATGGCAACGTTTGAGAAGGTGATTGAAGAGCTAAAATAAAAAAGAAAATGGTTGAAGAGCTTAATGAGAAGTACAGTTCTTTCTTTCTTTTCATATAATCTGAATTTTCTGCCCTGTATTTTGTTGTACAGATATTGGAACTGTTGCTTTTTAAACCAGCTCCCTTAGTTACGGTTTTTTTAAAATGTTTAATGATAGATTGTAGTATTCTTGCTTCTGCATTGGTTGAGATTGGAACTTCAATAATTATTCTTGTCCAACCTAATCAAAATTTCCTTGACCTACTTCTCCTTTATAATGCATGTGTCTGTGTATTTTAAAAGATAGAGGAAGTTGCCATTTCCAGCCAAACAAGAAGAAACACTTTAGCTGATGTGTGTTAGTTTATCAACTTCTGTTATTAGCATGCCATGGTCTCTCTCTCTCTCTCAATTTTTTATTTTTTAATATTTTTGATACTTTACATGCTTTCTTCTTTTATTTTTTATTGTCTGGCTGAAAATATTATTCTTACCTTCTTATTTAATGTAGAATTTGAATTAGTTTGTTGATTTTAACACTTACATTCAACATTTGAAGAAGGCATATGTATTTTTTGGTCACATTTCTTAATCTCATTTTCTGTAGGGACTTAGGGAACTCAAACTTAGCTGGATGTCTAGTACCTAAACTTGGAAAGCTAAACCATTGATATTTATGAATCATAAAATGTATAATAATGTGAAAAATTCTCTAGAATGGCATTTTGTACCTTATTATTATTATTATTATTATTATTATTATTATTATTATTATTATTATTATTATTATTATTATTATTATTATTATTACATGGGTGGCAGGTCCTTTTTTGTGTTTATTGTTTCATCCATTGTAAATTTCTGAATCTTTATAATTAAGTATTGCATTTAAACAAAATTAAATTCTATTTATAATAACTCTTTCGCTTTATGTTATTTTCAACTACATGTCAATGATGAATTTGAGTTGTGCACTAAATAAGTTGTTAATAGTAATGCCTCCATCAACCCTATATTGAATCTAAGCTTTATTTAATTAATATGGATAACTCTCAAAACATAATATGGATCAGTCAACATTATTATTTTTATTAAATTGATAATAATAGTAACACTTTACTCATTGTAAGGAATTCTATGTTATGCATAAATAAATTATATTTATCCACACCACACATATGTGGATCTAACGTCCCTATTTGCTAATGATTTTTTAGGAGCTTAGATGATGTTCGGATAAAGAGCCCTCCTTCTTTGTTTGTCCTCAAAACATTTCTTGGTTTGCTTTATCCATTTTAGCTAGTTCAGGTATTTTATCTTTATTGTTTGATTCTAATTTTTGCGTTGTTTAACCTTAATTTTTTCCATTATTCTTCTTGTGAATCTGATGTCGGTTTGAAATTAAAGGCAATCGACTTTTAAACTTTGAGTATTAGATAGGATAGAGCTGTAGCGGGGGGAATTGCTTTAATTTGCACAAGGTGCTATTACAGGATTGAAACTTAACCCTGGTATTGGAAGGTGATCTCATAACTGGAACCTCTACTATTTCCATATTCTTGTTAAAAATTAGTCTGTACTATTATTTTTGAAGTATTAGAATGAGCATTTACATGTACCTTTGCGGATGTGCTTGGAAGTTCTCTTCTAAAAAAAAAAAAACATCTTTATACATATACATTTTTTGCGCGTGTGTTTAAAAGATTAAGATGCAAGATTCCAATTTACTACCTACCTTCGAAGCCTTGAAATTGATGTTATCATGCTCATCTTTAATTAGCTTCCTTGGTTGCATGTTCTTTATAAAGAAAGCATGTTTTAGCTAGTACAACTGTTTTGTATTGCAAGTTAGAGAACTTTAATAAGAAACCACAATATTGTTCAAATGGATTTAACACTTTAGGAACAAGTTAGAAATTCAAAATCCTTGCTTAGGTTTGAATTGTTGTGCTGTCTCGAGTCAATTACTTTAAGACATATATTTCTATTATTTGATTTATATCATGCTTGTTGCATAAGGATTATTCATGATGAATTGAAGAAACACAACAAACGGGCAAAAAAAGCTTGTTACTAACTATGCTTTTGGTATTTGTTTTGTGGTCTTAGAATAGATGCTGAAGTCACTCATCTGAAGAACAAACTTGATGGATTGGTTGGTTCTGGGAAGTCATCAAGTGAAGGTCTAGATAAGGCATCTGCTGAAACAGCTAAAGTAACTATAGAGGTGTGCTTGAGTATTGTTCTTATCTTGTCTAACCACTTTTTATTATTTGACCATAAAACCTTGTTTATTAGTGGCATGGGTTGTATATTTGATTTTTCCCTTTGGTACTTTAATTCTGGTATGACTCTTCTAATAAAATTAGCTTTAGATATACATCTTAGGATATAAAATAAGACTGAATATGTTGGAAGTTTTAGTGGTGCTTTTATGTGGACTCTAATAAGGTTGACAAGGAACAGTTGGTAGAACCCATGAGCCATGATTGGTAATTGTTCATCTCATTGAAATCTATGTATCTCCAAAAACTCCTTTACTTTTCCTTTTTTTTCTTTCCTCTTCTCTTCATCTTAACTCCTATTGTTGGAGACCGCCAAACATCCCCTCAACTCCACATTAGTATGATATTATTCTCTTTGGGCTAAGCCCACATGATTTATTTTTGGGTACCTCCTAAAAGACCTTATACTAATGGAGTTAGGTGGATACACTTATATTCAAGATATTTCTCCATTAATTTTCCGATTTGGGATGTGGGACTTAGATTATACCCCAATAATCCTCCCCTCAAACCAAGGACCACACAACACGTGGCCTTCTCCTCTAGCGATAATCCACTGATTTGTCGAATCATCTTGCATCGCCGTTCTCAATCAATGGGATACGCCGCCTGGCTACCACAATACCAGGAAGACTTTCCACACAAGGCATCTATCATAAATCTCCAATTGCGAGGACGTACCGAGGGCCTCCCACAACTTATGTCCTCCCCTTAAGCGATAATCCATTTAATTCGTCCAATCATTTTGCACCAGCGTTCTCAACCAACGGGGCACGCCACCTGGCCACCACAATACCAGAAAGACTTTCAATGCAAGGCACAAAACACAAATCTCCAATCGTACGAACAAACCGAGGACCCTCCCACACAATGCAGTCCACCGTTGGCTCCATCTCTGAACTTAGTCTCTGATACCACTCGTTGGGGACCGTCAAACATCCCATCAACTCCACATTAGTATAATATTATCCGCTTTGAGCTAATCCTGCACGGATTTATTTTTGGATACCTCCCAAAAGGCTTCATACTAATGGAGTTAGATGGACGCACTTATATTCAAGGTATTTCTCCCTTAATTTTTCGATGTGGGATGTGGGACTTGGATTGTACCCCAACACCTATCTCAATGGTAGGAGCCAAATCCATTTTCAAGTAGTTCCCTAAAACAAACTTGAGGTCCATATTAGCCTAGGAATATGACAGTATTTGGTCAGGGTTTCTTCACAAATTTTATTCTTTTATGTCTTAGCCTTACAACAAATTACATTTCATTCTATTCTGACTTACAGGGAAGAAGTTACACCCCAATCACCATGGATTGTTCCATGGTGATAAGTGCAGTTCCAGAATCAGTCAGCATTTATGCTTGGTTTTGAGTCAATTTTTTATGATATTTAAATACAGAATTTGGCAAAGTGTTCTTATGAGTTTTATCTTAAGGTTTTAACTTTCATTTGGCACCAGAATTTAGGGCAATCTCCATTGATGAAACTAAACAGATAGTCTATCTCTAAATCACTTTGATCGAATATGATGACATTTAAACATCACAATCAAGTTTTGTTTTAGTAAAATGAAAAAAAAAGGAAATAAAAGATAAGAAGGGGAAAACTCACAAGTTTGCTTTGATGAAGTGAATCATGTAGACTAATTTTGAAAAAAATGAGGCCTGCTTGATTTAAACATCAAGCTTCCATTCTCTTTCCTGTGGCAAGAACCCATTTCTGATGAGTTTTAGGAGTTGCGGCAGCTTTTTTATTTCTTTGTATGTGTATACGTTAGCCAAATAATCTTATTTTGATTTTTGAACTGGATTCATCTATAATGGTGTCTTGGTTTATGGTTTGGGATTTTGTACCCAGGTCTTTCAGTTAAAACTCTATTCTCAGGGTTATATTTGCTCCCTATAATTCTTAAATTTCTGCAGCTTATAAAAAAAAATATTATAATCTTAAGTTTGCTAGTTGATTTTGTAGTTATGTTTCCTTAGTTGATAATGTAGCGAAGGATAGATTGTATTTCTACTTTTTAAGTTCCTTGTTGAGTAATTTTTTTGAATGAGTATATGTTAATATCATTGCATGTGAATTTTGTTGCAACTATTAATTAACTTTTCAAAATCCATGATGATGTTTTTGGAATTGACTAACAATGGCTGCTGCTCTAAGTGCAACCTAATTTTTATTTTTTGCTTCTGCTCTAGGTCCAAAACTGATGATGCTAAAAAAATAGCATAACAGTGAGCTTTTTGGTTGTCATGCAGGTTAGGTTTTGAAGTAATTGAAGGATTTTTACTTAAACTAGTCAAATTGTTTGAGGTAAACAATTTATTCTACTCATGAGGCTTAATTCTTCTTTACATTTGCTTTATATTTTAATTTAACTAATATAAGAATGGGGCCAATTTAATCCATAGCTACTGATGTTATGAAAGAGTTATTTTACTATGATTTTTATGAAAGAGATTTCTTCATCACTTTGATGCCGTGGATAAGTACATGGCAAATCGAATAGGTATGATCAATGTATGTAATCATTTCTTCATCTCTTTGTAAATTCTGTAGATGAAAATTCGTAAAATTAGTGGAGGGTGCTAGTGATGGGGTAATTGGTGAAATCATATTGGGGTAAATCTAGGTTTGAATTTCACCCAAAAATTTCCATTAACCATTTGTACAGATCGAAACTCGACGTGAACGAGCTCTCTCCAAGTTGTACAATTAATATTTTTACTTTTTTTGCCAAAAAGAAAGAAAGAAAGAAAAATAGTATGTTGAGGAAAAGATGTGTTCGTTTTTTGATCAAAGAGGCTTTTTGTATCTCCCTTTTTCCCTTAGTTAAGGTGAAAAATACCAGATTATGTTGAACGATCTAGTGATGTGCCCTTATGAAGAACATATTTTGTTGTTTGATGTCGCTTCTAATACAAAAACATCCATCTGAACCTATTTGTTGATTTCGTTTCTAAATCTCATTTGATTAAGTTTCTAGTTTATTATCCTGTCTTGTGGAGGAAATATGTTTAAAATTATTATTATGATCATCCATCTTTGACATATACAAACTCCATTTTTAAGTTTTTTTGTTGGATGATTCCTAGGCTACATGTCTAATAACAACGGTGTCGAGTCAACCTATAAAATCTCTTTCTAGATTTATTGCACATGACTTTATCTGTAGCTACTGATGTTGCTTTACTGAACTTCAGTTGGAACTTAAATGACTATGCTTGAAATTAGATAGATTATATCTGTCACAATCCTTATCATTAATTTAAAGGAAAAAAAATATATTGTTTGATATTCTTGATCTTTGCCTCTGTCACTCAAGTTAAAGAAATTTCTATTCACATCCTTTCTCTACAGCCACTTTTTTCAGTTCTTTCTCAGCCTAGTATTTGCTTGTGTCATTTTCAAATGTTTTGTGCTGTATTTGCATTTCAATTGTTTGCTTTCATTAGTAGGTTGCTGTTGATGCCACCGAAAAGCATATCATGTAATTCTATTTCTTGCAAAATTCTATCTGATGAAGAAGAAAAGGACCGTAATCCTATGCATCATTTGTTATTGCTAAATTGTTTTAAGTTCCTCAGAATATTCTGTCCTCTTAATAATTAAGGTTAGTCATTCTATGTGGTGGAAGTTAACTTTCATCAAATAGTTCAAAGATTTTCAGCTTTAAGGTTATCATGATATATAGTTCTAAGATTTTCAGCTTTAGTCCTTTTTTATTTTTATATTTAGACATAAATGAGAGATTACAAAGATAAAGAGGAAGTCATATGCAACAGGGTTCTTGTAAATAGTTTATGCCATTTTTGCATTTATGATTTTTGAACTTGTGATAAAGAGTTCTTGTATTGTTTGTTTATAGTTTTGGTTTGAACAGCTGCAATAAACAACAAAATTGCTAGTGCAGGGAGTGGAAATTGATTGATTAGGAAGAACACTATTGATCTCCTAAGTTTGACAGTTGGACTTCAGGTTCGTCCCTCCTGGTTATCATCGCTTTCTCTTTGACTGATATGATGTTTATTGGATGAACAAATTTACTATCTTCAAATCATTTTTGATATGATTGTTAATTGATGACAGTTTTATATCCTATAAAGCTAAAGGGGAACAATAATAGTACTGTTGATCTCGCCGCATAGCAGTGGATATATCAGGTTAGTCTTTTCTTTTCACATTGTCCTTGTGGACCAAGACCGGATTTTCTCTTATTTTGCTCTACTTTTCTGAAATCTTATGTTCTATATCTGTTATAAATTTATAAGTGAGGACCATATGGCCTTATGTGCTGCTTCTTGACTTGCGAAATAATATAATGCAGCTTTCTTTACTTAAAAATTAGCACTGAGCTTACTAGATTTATCTAAAGAGTGAAATTGCAAAATTGGAACATAATAATAACAACAACAACAATAATGAGCGGAAAGAAAATTACAGGTATGGCACTCCATCAACCAAGACACAAGGGCCCATACCATTAATCTCTAGATCGAATTGTTTGTAGGGGATAAGTGATAATACCCTGAAGAATAAACAAATCATAGAGGCCCGAACAAGTCCCAACCTATGGCTCAAAGCCTATTTACGGAAAAGATCGGTGCATGGTAAACGGATAACTACATGGCAATACATGCGATGTATGATCAAACTAACATGACTTAAGGTCACACCAGTACACTGATATGCTGCAGACCCATATCTTCAATCTGCTTTCTGTCACATCACCATCCAAACCTCATAGCAAAGGTTATCTTCACACCAAGAATGAGGCTATCCAATCGGACGAGATCTTGCCCCGACTTGACATGGCTCGCTAACACATGCCATCCATCAAGTTGTCGCTACCTACAAGATAGGTCATGGTCTGCCCAGAGCAGGCAAACTATTCATAAATATTGTTCAAAGGCTATCCATACCCCATAAATGACAGGTTTAACTCCTAAAACTGGACACGGAACTTCTCCTTATAGATGATATATTTTCTCCTCTTTCTTTTGCTAACAAAGGCATCGAAGTGCTAACACCCAGGACAACTGGGCAAGCATCCTTTTTTGCAGGGCCTATCTCCTTCAACTCGCTGGAATCTATCCATCAAAGTTCAAACATTCCCTCTATGTGCTCGTTACATAAACCCTCTCTCACTGTGACAAAATCATGTTTATCAATAATGTATTTATGTATCCAAAACTATCTTAGTTTACAAAATGATGTTAGTTCAATTTTGAGTGTAGCTGATCAAGATCATTTAATGACTACAAAAATTCTCTATACATCAACAAAACGACATTGACACACATACATGCAAACATATATTCATATATTCATACGTGTATGTATGTATATATCCAAAATGTCATAATTTCACAAAATTTACTTATTTCAATTTTGAGTATTTCAAGTGGAAATAAATAGGGGTGAGCAAAAAAAATTGAAAATATGGTTAACCACAAAATCGATCTGAAACTGAATTGATTTTCACGATTAACTGATCCGATGGATTCAGTACGATTTTTAATTTTTATATTTTTTGTTAATGATTAGATTTAGATTTTTAAATACCGGTTAACCGTGGACTAACGGTTAACCGGTTCATGTGTGTGTATATATATCTTCAATTTTTTTCTAAAATTTACATAAAATAATACTTTATAATATATTTAAATTATATTTTTATATTTATACCTTAATTTTTTATATTTTTCTATAAAATTTATATAATACTTTATACTAAACTTATATTATATCATTCTCTTTAATTATGTAATATTTATATATAATTTCGGTTAACTTTTATATATGTTATTTTTTATTATATATTGGTGTTTATATTTTACTTAATAGCACTTAATTACGTTTTCTTATATTTTAAAGTTTATATTATAATATTTAATATTATCCAAAATTTTATTTGACTTATAATCAAATATAGTATTTTTCAATAAATATCAAATTTATTTTATAATATTAGCTATTAATTTATAAAATATGAATTTTGACTAGTAAATTATGTTTGTTTCATAATTTTTATATTAAATTACTTTATACATTTTAAATTGAATTGAACATTGTCTAATTTTTTTATATAATTTTATGTTATAAATTTTAATGGTTAACCGAAAAATAATGGTTAATCAAACTAGAAAATCGAAACTGATGGACTGGTTAATTGAATGTAATGAATTGGTTAATGGTTAGTAATTTTAAAAAAAGTGTTATTAATGGACTGGTTAATTTTTTTGCTCATGAACTAGTAAACCAATCCATACTCACCCCGAGAAAAAAAGATTGTATAATTTACAATTACATAAATTTTTCATGCATTAAGAAATTGACAATATATAGGTAGAATTTGGATTTTTGTTTTAGAAAAATAATTGAATTAATCTTAAAAATTGAAAATTAAAATAAAAATAAAATATTTTAAAAATTCAGGTCATTCGGGTCAATTTTAAATCAACCTATTTGAATTTTGAATTGGGCGAGATTTGATCCTCAATATTTTGAGTTCAATTTTTTTTTCAGATTCAAATCACTTTTTTGAGCGAATCCAGATCAAAATTAATAGACAAGTGTATACCAGGGTGATTTACATAATTGCTCCCTGTTACTCATGTAACATAAAAATTATTGATATTTTAGTTTTCGAAAAAGCAAAAAAACAAGCGCATCAAACTTTTCGATCACACGCTTCTCACCACAACCGGAAATGGGTGGCAAAAGAAGTAACGTACCATTAGGAATCGATGCAAATCTCATCATGACCAAGCGCGACTGGCTGAAATGGCCTTAAAAAGTTATAGACATATACTCGTTCAATTTTCTTCAAACTTGTATATATACACACACTAATTCACATATATTTTGGAATTGAATTTAATAAAAATATTATTTCACAAAAAAACCTGCATTACCCTGGAGAATTTAATGCTGTGTTTGATTCCGAATCTTATATAGTACAAACCAATTCAAGTATAATATTTAAATTTTTTTTAAAAAATTAATGTTAGAATAATATAATATGTATATGGTATATTTGATTCGCTGTATTGTATTAATCTATATAGCGTTAGCCTATATAGTATTATCTTATATAATATTAGTTTATACCATATCAGCTTGTACTATAGTATACAATGTTTGATATAAATTTGTATTAATTTATAATATTTTATATTCATTTGGTACACAATTGGTACACCGTATTATTTTTTAAAAAATTATTAAATTTGTAAAATTAAATTTTTAATGCTACTAATTTAGAAAGTAATTAATTATATAATACAATTTTTCATATATCAAATATTTTTTTGAATGTAAATATTTCTTAAAACATGAATATATGTTAGTAAATAAATTAGCATGAGGTGCGTGAAGTAAAATAATAGTTTTTTATTTTTAAAATCCAAAAACTATTTTCAATTTTTATTTTTTATTTTTTAAAATATTATTTTACATATTTAAAAAAGCATCATAATTTTTTAATTATACATGCATATATGAAAACTATATCATATTTTTAAAATTATATATATTATAGCATACCAATTATCACTATTGGATTGATTAAAGTCTAATATAATTGGATAAAAATCGCCGCTACCAGTAGCAACGACGATTAATAGAATATAGTACCATATTTAAAATATTACACAAATTAAAGGATTTTTGGTGTATTATTTTATTCAGGATATTAAGGATAATGAGTAGCATTTTGTAGGGATGAGCAAAAAAATCGAAAATATGTTAACTGCGAAATCAATCTGAAATAATTTTTACTTTTTATATTTTCAATTTTTTGTTATGGTTTAGATTTTTAAGTACTGGTTAACCATTAGTCCATGGTTAACCAGTTTATACACACACACATATATATATACGTTAATTATTAGTCCATGGTTAACCAGTTTATATGCGCGCGCGCGTGCACACACACACACATATATATATCTAATTTATATAATACTTTAAACTAAATTTATATTATATCATTATCTTTAATTATATAGTAATATTTATATGTAGTATCTAATTAACTTTTATAGATGTTTTTTATCATATATTGGTATTTATATTTTATTTAATATAATTTAATTATATTTTCTTACATTTTAGAGTTTATATTATAATATTTAACATTATCCAAAATTTTATTTGACTTTGAATCAATTATATTAATTTTTAACAAATATCAAATCTATTTTATAATATTAGCTATGGATTTATAGAACATGAATTTTGTCTAGTAAATTATATTTGTTTTGTGATTTTTATTTTGAATTACTTTTCACATTTGAAATTGAATTGAATTTTATCTTTTTTTTTAATAATTTTATATTAAAAATTTTAACGGTTAATCAAAAAATATTGATTAATCAAACAAAAAAATAAAATCGATGGACTAATTAATTGAATATAACTGATTGGTTAATAGTTAGTGATTTTAAAAAATTGATATTAATAGACTGATTAATTTTTTTCTTATGAACGGATTTATCGGTTCATATACTCACCCTTTCCATTCTATACTATATTATCCCTATATTATTTTCTAAAATATTTTACCAAATATAGTATTCATATTAGCCTATATTATATAATATTGTCCCACCTGTAATATAGGAAAACAAACATAATCTATAAGCCTCTGTAACGCCCCAAAACTGATGTCTGACATATTTTGGAGTACGAAAAGTAACCGTAGGGAAATTTTTAGAATCATCGAAGCTGAATAAGATGAAAAAATTGGAAATTATGTAAAGGTTAAACATGCTCAGATCAGGAAAATTCGAGGATGGGTGATCCGACGGGATGTCTAATATAAGAGCAGTTTATGAAAATAAATGTTAAATGGAGTCTAGAGATATAATTTAATATGAAATTGAGTTTAAATAGGCCCTTAAATCAGACATCAAAGATTTTACTCGGTACCAAGAAAATGGTTGACCAAGATTTGATCGAAAATTTAAAAATAGAAAATGACTTCTAAAAATTACCAAAATTAAGATCTACCTAAAATGTCATGCAAAATATTTTGGTATAAAAAATAAATTTTTGACAGTTTCAAAATTTTGAATTTTGGACCAGCTGACTAGGTTGTTGAAGTCAAAAGTATATTGAAATGATATTTGAATGAGCTAAAATTTTAACCACGTATTCCTGAGCATGCTAGTGCTTGCAGTGCAAAATTTCAGGATATTCCGATATGGGAAAGGAAAATCCAATTCTCAAGGTGCAAAATCGAGATTGGATTAATTAAGGAGCTTAATTTAAAAATTTTGAGCATATGAGGATATGAGAGTCATTAATAAGAAGTTATAATTAGGTGCGTGCAAGCCTAGGATGTATGGATGTGTATAAGTGGAGGAAATGATGCCAAGTGGTCTAACTTTAAGCAATTAGATCATATATTTAAAAAGTGAATCTTGACCCTTCCCTTTTACCACTAAAAGACAAGATATAAAGAAGGTGAAAAATCTAGAAAAGGCCTCAAAACTCCAGAATTTGGTCCCTTCTTCTCCACAAAATCCGAACCTATCTTAATTGTCTCATCTTCTCCATTTTTGTTTTGTATAAAGCTATTTCTCTTTATCACCAAAGCCCAAATTTCATCCCTAAACACTAAAAGACATTCTTTTCAACCTAGAGAAAGAATTATAGCAAAAGGAAGTCAAGAATTTGAAAAATAACATAAGAGAAGTTATGTGTAATTTTGTGATTTTATGATTTCTATTTGCAATTAGTGAGGAAAATTTTTATGAGCATGAAGAGCATAATTAGGAGAGTATGTGGTATCTTTTATTTGCCTTAAATCATGATAGAAACTCATGAATTTTATTCCTCCATTTTCAGCCTAAAGAAGAAAACAAGAGGAAGAGAAAGCCAAAGGAGGAAAAGGCAAAGAGAAAGGAAGAATGGAAGTAATTCAAGTTAATTAAAGGTAAGTGGATACAAACTACACCTTATTTCATTTAAATTATGAATTTTAATGTGAAATTTATATTATGTAATTAAGTAAATATAAGGAATAATGTAAAATAATTCAGGACTGTGATGAAATGATGAATTAGTATGAAATAATCCTAGAACTAAGAAGAAATTTACTAATAAGTGAGAGAGGGAGTGATGGCCGAATTGTATTATTAAGAAGATAATATGATCTTTTGATAATTGACAAGGTATTAAAAGAAATTCTAGTATTAAAATAGTAATTAAACATGTTATGACAACATTTACATTTAATTTCCATATCTTAGTTGAATTTTTCCAAATATTACATTATATAACCATACTTTATTGCATGGAATGGTGAAATAGTTTAATATAACATGATATAATGTCAAATTAAGGCAATAAAAACTTAAATAAGTGAAGGAACTAACTTAAAAGTGAAAGGAACTAGATGGCCAAATTGGGTAACTTGGGTAATCTTAATGTAATTTGACTTTTAATTGAATAATTAATGGTAATTAGGAAAATTAAAATATAAGAAATGCAATAATATTAATGGGAATGAAAAATGAAAAATGATACCAAATTATGTAATAGTTACATAATAGTGAAAAGAAATGAAACTTAAGAATTTCTATGTAAATTTGGCATATTTTATTGTACTACGGTTTAGAGTGGATATTAAACTACATATAGTATGAATTTAGGGAAAGAAAAATATTATAAGTGTGATTTGGTGTGATGGCCGAATAGTGAGCATATGATGAATGGCCTAATTTAGTTAAATTCTCATGATAATAAACACATATGAGAAGAGTATATGATTAACAAGCTCATATGAATGCAAATGCAGCATAAAATGATTAATTATGGTATAATAAGAATAAATAATAGTGCAAAAATATAAGGACATATGATAATTAATATTGCCCTTATTAATATTGCCTTTAGTGAACAGTGGATAATTCAGGATCTCAAGATAGAATGACTAGCAATAGGAATATTTATACCGCGGTATTAGTGTGATGTGATTGAAAGGGTACAGTGAAATGTAAATTATTGGTTGGTTGGCTCATTGTTTTGCGTCCTAAAGAACTGTATCGTGCCTTGGCTATACTGTTACTCCAGGAGATTTGTGTAGTGTGTGGGCTGGAGAAATGTATTGTACCCTAGCTGTACGATCACTCTAGTCTATCGGAATTCTCGTCCTATTTATCCAGTTCGAGGATTTTTACTGGTAATAACTAGAGGTAAAATGATAATTTCGCATGCAAATCGGGATAAAAGTGTAATTACAACAATTTAGATATCATAATGTGAATAAATAATAAATAAAATGAAAAATGAGGTTAATAAATCAGGTAAGAGCAAATTGGTAAATACATGAGAAAATGAAAATTTGGAATGCAAAATATAGAAAAAAAAGTATCATATAGTTAAATGGTTTAGAAATCGAATGAAAAATACAACAAATTAGTTAATAGGGACAAAACCCTAATTATGTGAGAAAATGAGGGCCAAAAAGTAAATTGTGTTAAAAGAAAACAGTATATGGAATTTAAAGAGCATTGAAGTGGAAAATATGGTTAATAGATGTAAAAAGGATAAAAAGGTAATTATAAGATGAAGCAGGGGTAAAACTATAATTTACCATCTTGAAAAAATTTTAAGGGACCAAAATATAATTTATGCACTTAAATTAAATTAAAATTCAAAGAAAATCAAACTGATCAAAATTGAGGCCAATTTGGTAAAAATAAGATAAAAGTTAAATATTAGGGACTGAAATGGAGATTGGACAATTAAATTGAAATTTGAAGTAAAAAGAAATTAATTTGGCCAAAATTGGAGTTAATTAGCATAAAATAAAATAAAAAGAAATTTTAAGGATCAAATTGAACTTTTCCATCAAAGTAAGATTAATTAAGAAAATAAATAAAACAAGTATGAAGGAAATCAAGTCAAAAATGAAAAATAAATAAAGTCAAACGTGACAAGTAAAAGTTTAGAGATTTAATTATAATTTTTTATTCAATTAAAAATTATGTAAAAATTTAGTAAAAAAAATTGAATATGAAATTCAATAAAGAAAAGGGATCAGAATTTAAATAATAGTGATTCAAAATAAATTACAAGTTCATGGGCCAAATAATAAAATTGAGAAAATAAGGTCAAAATGGAAAAATAAATTCATAATTTATTTTTCGTAAAAGAATAATGGGAAGAACTTGATTGTAAAATAAAGTATAAAATATAATAAAGAGATTATAGATAAATCGGTTGATAAAAATTAAAATTTAAATTGGACCAAAAGGGGCCGAAAAGAGGATTTTGAATAAATTTAGTATAAATAAAATAAATTTGTAATTTGGTCAAAAGCTAAGAAAATTAAGGATAGAATTGAAATTTATTAAAAATCAAAAAGAAATGAAATGGAATTTCATGGTTGGAACGGTGAAAAAAAGAAGCAAGAACTTAAATTGAGACAGTAATATGAAAGAAAAAATAAAATAAAATAAAATAACAAAAGATCATTTAGACTGAAAACAGAAATTAATCAAAGATTGCCTAAAGAGCTAAAGGAAAATAAGGTAACGGCTGGAAAGAAAAAGATATGAAAAAAAAAAATTAGACAGGTTAAAACATTCAGATATTGAACTATCAATAAAGAAAGGAAATCAATATCACTGTGAAAGTTAAATGCCATAATTAAAGAAGTGCAATAAGAAGAAAGTGTAAATTGAATTTGGAGGCAAATAAGTTAAATAGTTATGTCAATGGTATAATAATTTGAAAAAAAAAAAAGGTTAGGAAAAATATATGCGTAAAAAGATATTGAATGTGGAACAATAACAATATTAAATATCAGGTAACGACAGAAACGAAAAGGAAATATATATATATATATATATATATATATATATATATATATATATATATAATGAGTTAAATAAGGTAATAAATACAACCGAATAATAATTAAATTCAATTAAAAATTTATTTGAATGAAATTTTGCGTAGTTGTATCCACCACTAAACGATGATATTGCTTAAGGTACGGTTTGTTGACTGCGCATAAGAACAGAAAATTGAAAACGTGAAGAAGAAAGATCGATAGGGCATGTACATAAAGATTATTAGGATCGCATAAGTTAAGACGGTTTGATTTGTATTTATTGTCTGACATGTAATAATTATGATTATTACTGTTTAAGTAAATAATATTATGAGTACTAGCATTTGTGCATGAGAATATTATGTTGATGACTATGTATTGATTCTATATAGGATATGGAAATTATAAATGAATGTAGGGTGTTACAACCTTATTATCCAACATATACTTTATAAAATAATATACAATGTATTTTTGAATTTGTGTAATACTAACACCTTGTTATAAAATAGAGAGACAAATCTTCAATATCATCTTATTTTTGGCATCGCCTTCATATCCCACATTTTTTTTAAATAAATTTTTTTCAATTTTTTTTTTCATTTTGGGTTTAGAAAATAAAAAATAAGAAAAAAAATACCAAACCGGTGGGGTATCTTAATGAGCACTTGCATTCTGTTTCATTTTATAATTATTATTTCAGTTCATCAAATTTTAAAATTATTAATTTATAAATATTTTTTTGATAAAAACCATTATGATGTCATATTTTCGTTTTTTTATATTTTAATTTTTACAGTAAAAATTATTTGGATTTTTAATTAAAAAATTAATGTATGTAGCAAGCATAATTTGTTTTATCTAAATTAATAACAATACAAATAGTTTAATTTTGTTTGTTTCTAATATTTTTTTACAAAATTAATATAATGACATATTGTACATCAAATACAGTATAATCAAATTTTATACCAAACACAATATATAATAATACAGATTAAACAATATTAATTAATACTAAGCAAACTAATACCATACAAACTAACACAATATAGCGAACTAAACACGGCCTAAAGTATCAAAAATAAGAAAGAAATATAAATATATATTGTACACCTACATTTCCAAAAGAGAAATACAACATTATTTACGTATCTAATTGCAACAAATACAAGCAGTAACTCACATAACTTATTTAATTAGGAATCCAAGCAATGGTATCACTGTTTAAGATTCCATTTTTTCTATAGGAAAGAAAAATTATCCATGAACTATTGTATACGTTTTTGTGGGATTGATAAGCATTTTTTTTTTGTCTCGTGCTCAATTCTGTCTAAAAAAGATGGAGTTAAACATAATTCAATCATAAAAATTAGCTTGTAAGGTAAAAATTATTTAAATTTTTATAAGAAGTATTTAATTTTTATAACCAAACTGATATAAAATATCTAATCATACTCCTTTAGTCTTTAATCAATCTTCTCTTATTGTCAAATATTGGCGTTTGACTTGTAGGTTAATATAATTTTATTAATTTCAGACCACAATTATTTGATTTTGAGTTACGTTGCATAAAGAAATTTACTTCTTAGATGGAAAATTTGTTTTTTTTTTGAAGCGATGGGAAATTTGTTAAATTATTATTTTTTCAATTATTATTATATGAATCACCTTAACAATAATATAATCGATGACGAAAATTCTTTGTTGTTATGCTATGTGAGATGTTAGACTAAATTGATGAAAGATACTGTAAGAATTATTAGAATTTAAATTGGCATTTCGATAGCTTGATCCCTGATTTTCCATAAATGCGGCATGATAGGCAAAAATATTTTCTTTTTTTTTTTCCCCCTTTTAGAATAAGGGCAAAAAGATTTTCAGCTGTATATATATACATATGTAGGAATTTGGAGGATTTTATTTTGATAAATATCGTCATTTTATGCTCGCAGCCTGCTGAGCTTCAGCAGCTCAAAGTTGAGTATTCATGAATATGTGTGTGTATATATATAAGGCAGCAACTCATTCTCAACGAAAGAGGGGGGAGGGAGGGCGGGAATGGAATCTGAACAGTAACTTATTTAATTCCAAAAAAAAAAGAAACCTATGTTTGATTCCCAGTATAATATTGTAAAGACCAATTCAAGTATGATATTTAAAAGATTTTTTAAAAAATTAATATGAAGATAATATAATATATATGGAGCACATTTGGTTCATTATATTGTATTAATCTATATAGTGTTAGCTTATATAGTATTAGTCTGTATAACATTATTTTGTACCATATTAACTTGTAATACAGTATACAGTGTTTGATATAAATTTATTTTAGCTTGTAATATTTTGTACTGTATTTAGTACATAATTGATAGTTGGTACGCCATATTATTTTTTAAAAAATTATTAAATATGAAAAATTAAATTTTTAATGTTACTAAGTTAGAAAATAATTAATTATATAGAACAATTTTTCATACATTAAATTTTTTTAAAATGTATAAATTTCTTGAAATATGAATATGTGTTAGTAAATAAATTAACTTGAGGTGCATTCAATAAAATTATAGCTTTTTAGTTTTTTATTTTTAAAATCTAAAAACTATTTTCAATTTTTATTATCTATTTTTTAGAAAATTATATTACATATTTAAAAACTGAAATATATTTTTTAATTATATATGTGTATTTGAGAATTTTATCATATTTTTTGAATTATATATATTATAGCAGTTACCACTACTGGATTGACAAAACCCTAGCATCATTATATAAAAACTGCCACCATCGGTAGCAACGTACAGTACCATATTTACAATGTTACACAATTTGAAGGGTTTGTTCACTTTGTTGTGTATTATTTTATTTAGTATATTAAAGATAATGAGTATCATTCTGTATTACATTGTTCCTGTATTATTTTCTAAAAAAATTAACCAAACACAATATTTGTATTAACTTCTATATATTATATAACACTATCCCATCCGTAATATAAGAAAACATGCATAACCTATAAATCTCGTAATTCCACGTACACCTTATTTTTATTTTTTTGATAAGCCAAAGGAATCGTTGAAGAAAGATAAAGTACAGCAGAGTCAAGGAATGCACAAACCGTCCAAACAACAGAACTCGACAAAATTGATGAACCTAATCTGCTAGAAAGTTACAGCACCAATATTACCATCATTACCAGAACCAGCCTATAGAATCAGCATGAATAGGTAAAGAAGGAATTCCTGCGGTTGTACAGGCCCCCGTCAACAAGAGATGCTGCGCAGAACATTAAGAAACACCTCCAAAAACATCTTGTAGAAGGCTGACCCACAAAATTATCAAACAGGAAATCTAAATTTCCAACAATCAGTTCCCAGCAGCAGATGATAAAACAGCAGTAGATTGGCGAAAGCCCATCATAAAATAGATCCCACCTAATTCGACAGCATGATAAAGCCATCAGCTGAGAGCGTCTGAGCAACATGACTAGCCCAGCTTCTCAGCCAACCAAGCCACACAAACATCATGTCTAACCCAACTACTTAGCAAACCACTCTACACATACACGGGATGAAAGAAGGGCCACTACTATAATGCCCTCCAATTAAAAATCCGCATTCACTCATTAACAACTTGCAAAAGAACATCTCAGAATCCAGCTTACCCTTCACAAAGAGCAGAGGAAAAACGGGGGAGAGAAAAGATGCAATAGACTGATGGGAATTCCGCAAACACAGCTGGTAGCACAAATTCACGATTCTTAGTGCACTATAAGATTCCCCAAAACGATCAGGAGACTCCATCAACCCGTCTGGAGTGAAGGATAGCAAACATCTCTCGACCGAAAGAGCAGAGCGACATAAAGATTAGGGCAACATCGCAGGGAAATCTTATGCTTATAAGCAGACAATCCAAATTCATGGGCAACAGAACCCATGCGAGGCCCAAAACCCAAATAGCAGGCCATCAACAATTAGAACCATGGTCCAAAAAATGAGATTCACCGTAAAGAAAACCCCAATACAACAGTGTTCCGGGTCTAACGAAGGGATCAAAGCAAACTAACACAAAGGCAAGTAAATGTCAGTTTAGGCAAGCCAAGCCACAAGATCTAAACTCCTTGACGCACCCTGTTTCGCCATGCTATTAGCAACTGAATTACATTCACTAGGCATATATTTGAACGCCACCTTGGCAAGAGATAAAACATGATTATCAATTTTGTTAAAGATTGAAGAGAGAACCCAAGGTCTCTTATGAATGCTTTTCGTCAACCAATGGCAGCATTCTCCAATATCTTATCATGCAGCCCATATACACCTTATAAAATAATACACAATGTATTTTTGAATTTGTGCAATACTAAACACCATATTATAAAATAGAGAGGCAAAAATCTTCAATATCTTCTTATTTTCGACATCGCCTTAATATCTGGCATTTTTAAAATCAAAATTTTTTTGAACTTTTTTTTTTTCAGTTTGGGTTTAGAAAACTAAAAAAAAAAAACCGAAACCAGCGGTGTATATTAATGGGCAATTGCATTATGTTTCATTTGGTAATTGTTATTTTAGTTCATCAAATTTTAAAATTATTAATTTTTATATATTTTTTTGATATTTTCACTATGATGTCATATTTTTTTTTCTTTCTATTTTAATATTTACAGTAAAAATTATTTGGATTTTTAATTAAAAAATTAATGTATGTAGCAAACATAATTTTATCTAAATTAATAACAATACAAATAATTTAATTTAATTTGTTTCTAATTTTTTTTACAAAATTAATATAATGATATATTGTATATCAAACATAATATAAAATATTATAGTCTAATATAATTTTGCATCAAACACAGTATATAATAATACAGATTAAATAATATTAAGCAAACTAATACTATACAAACTAACATAATACAACGACCTCAACATGGCTTAAAGTATCAAACAGAAGAAAGAAATATAAATATATATTGTACATCTACATTTTCAAAAGAGAAATACAACATTATGTACGTATCTAATTTCAACAAATACAAGCAGTAACTCACATCACTTATTTAATTAGGAATCCAAACAATGGTATCACTATTGAGTAAGTGGCAAATTGGTGGTCCTCCAGGCTTAACTTTAAGCACCTGGAAGGCAAAATGATTTGGATTCCAAGCCGATGTATCTGTATGGCAAACAACAACTCCTCTAGCTTTAGAGCCATCAGCACCCTTAAACGGAACCTCGTAAACCTTGGTATCGTTAATTTTATGGCAATAATAAATAGCATATACATATCTTTCCTTATGGCAAACTATTTGCTTTTCTCCCATCATTTTAACTCCTTTTAGAATATATAGTGTACTCTTGTTTCTTGTTCTTTTCTTCTACCTCATTAGAAATTGTTTGAATCTTTTTTCCAAATTTGGCAATGACAAAGTCAACTAAAGATTCTAAAGAAGTAGCACATTGCTTGTCTTCTCCTCTAATATTAGGTGCTTCACATTCTTCAATTGTTTGTTTCATGGTTTGAGCTATCTTAGATTTGGACTTAATTGAAAAATAGTTTAAAATTTCGGGTATCTTGTTGCTTGAAAAGGGAATAGATTCAGCAACTTTACGTGGCAGGAAATTAGAGCCATTTGCAGATTTAGTGAAAATAATTTTCATCTTTTTATCAGCAATGAGATCATCATATAAAAAATAAACAATAGTGGAATTGAGGATGACATTTTCGTGAAATTTTGGTTTATCAGGCCAATATCCGACTCCATAGGTTGTTCTTTCACAATCTTGTGGAGCATAATTCCCCGAAAATGAAAAAGTCATATTGATTTCTGCATAATTTATAATTTGCCATCAACAAGATGAAAAGTAATTATGTAAATAAAAAAATCAACAATTTACAAATTAAATGCTCGGATAAACAAGTATGTGTATGATATTTTTGTATCTCAAGAAATTCTCATCCTACTAGGAATATATAAGCTAATTGAAATTGCTTATCAACAAAGAGCATTATAAAGCCTAATTGACTTTTGATTACATTTATGCTTATAAAATATTTTGTTCTTAAATACTTAATTACTCTTGCTAAGCATAAAGAGTTATATCTGCCTAAATAAAGTTAGGTTTGATAATTGTAAACTTATAATTGTTTTATTGAAGTCAGTTCTACTGCCGTTATAAGTTTTTGATATTCCTTTAATAATTTGATGTGAAATTCTCCCCAATATTCTCCTGATGTGCAATTTGCTCATTAAGTTGTCAATTATTTAATTTACCATTTTATCCATCCAAACTTATTTCCCTTACATGTAGGTTTCACTTTTCAATTTTGGTTTTACATTTTTCACCTGCAGACTATACAACTATGCGGTTAATTAGGGATCAATTTCATTCATGATCACTAGACTTAATTACATTTAATCGTCTAAAAATAATTGACTTATTTTTCGTGGCTTAAATGTCATTAAATTTATCACATTTTTTTAAAAAAAAGTTATATTAACCGGTTTTTGATGATAATTGTTGTCGAAATACTGATGTAGCACATCATGTCATATACCTGGACATATGTGACACTATACATCATCAGCCACATCACCGAAAAAGGTCTCGTGCATCAAAGTCTATAATATGGCATGCTGACATGTCGTGTGATATGATTTTTTTTAGTGGCGTGACTGCTGACGTGTTATGCTATTTGTATCCAGCCATATGATGTGACATGCTACGTCAGCATTTCGGCAAGCATTATCATCGAAAACCGGTTAAGATGATTTTTCTGTAAAAATAGAATAACTTTAAGGATATTTAAGTCACAAAAAATAAGTCAATTACTTTTGAACGATTAGACATAAATTCAGTAATCATAAGTGAAATCGACTTGGTTAATTAGTTTTATATTGCCTTGATACCATGTTAAATTTACGTGGATCAGAAAAGTCGGATTTAAATAGTGGACTCATAATTACTTCAAAATGACTTAAACAAAAATTAGTTTTAAAAGTTATAAATTTAAGTGGGCTTGAACAGTCGAATTTGATAACGGTAGGCTCACTAGTACTTGAAAATGATTTAATCTATTTTGAAGTTAGTTTTATTACAATTATAAACTATTTTTATTCCCTTCAAAATTATGAAAAAGAAAAATTGATAAAAGTATAGAACTAACCAGGCCGAAGAAGTTCTTCCGGAGATTTAGGCAACGGAGTGTTTGGTAACATTGATTTCCAATACTCCTGTGCAGGTAGAGAAGCGTGGCTTTCTTTTAGCACAAGCTGTCACAAAAGTTTATGAAGCAAGTGATCAGTTTCTAATATATACAACCGATATATTATATATATGTTTGCAAAATCAATATCATAATTTTTGTGCTCACACAGTATAAAGCAAAGATGAGAAAGAGATGAAAATCCATAATAAGACAGCTAAGTTGAAATTTTTGAGGATGTAATCAAGCATATAAATATTTACATAGAAAAGAAAAATATTTGATATATAAGGAGAACAAGATTCCACGTGTACATTTTGACTTGGACCTAAATTATTGGACTCCCTCTTGATTTTAGACCCCTCATTTTCAAAATATCTGGACAAGGTCCAATTCTTATTAAATGCAATTTTTTGGACTTTGCGAATGGAAATTTCAATTGGTACGTTAAATTATTTTTGCTATGACAAATCTTGATTTTGACACAGAAAGCACGCTGATATTGATAGGCCCACAGTTTTCTCTGTTTGCTTACACAGTTTAGTTTATGTATTTTCTTTCTATTATTTTTTAAAAATAATTTTTAGGTATGAGGAAAAAATAAAAAATTTGGTTAACTGTGAATTTGGTTAAAAATCAAATTTATTTTTACAGTTAACTGTTTTGCTAAATTTGGTTTAATTTTTATTTTAAATATTTTTTTTATTTTTTATTTCGATTTTGTTTTTTAGATATCATTTAACTGTTAATCTATAATTTACCAATTTGTGTGTGTATGTGTGTGTGTGTATATATATATATATATATATATATATATATATAGTCCATATTTTATTTGATAACATCAAGTTATATTTTTTTATATTTTAGAATTTATGCTTTAATATTTAATTTTGTCCAAAACTTTTCTTTAATTTATGATTAAACATGCTAATTTTTAATAAATATATATCAAATCTACTTTATAATATTAGCCGGTAATTTATTGAATATGAAATTTGGCTAGTATTTTATATTTGTTTTCTGATTTTTTTTGAATTATTTTGTACATTTGAAACTAAATTAAAATTTAACTAATTTATCTTTTTAATAATTGTATGTTATAAATTCTTATGGTTAACTGAAAAATATTAGTTAACCAAATTGAAAAAATAAAATTTGATAGACCGATTAACTAAATATAACGAACTGATTAATAATTAATAATTTTGAAGATCGATTTTAATGTACTAATTAATTTTTTTTATAATGGATTGACTAACCGATCTACTCACTACTCCTGGTGACATCCAATGTAATTAATAAAAAAAAATCCAAATAAATACTCCACATTATCATTACAAAATTTTCTCCAAAGTGATATTTCAACTTTCATTAAATTTTGAAATAATAGTAAGCAACACTTAATTAGGAAGCCATACAATGGTATCACTGTTTAAGAAGTGACAAACTGGAGGTCCTCCAGGCTTAACTTTGAGGACTTGGAAAGCAAAATGCTGTGGATTCCAAGTTGATGTATCTAAATGACAGGCAACAACTGCTTTGGCTTTAGAGCCATCAACACCTATCATTGGAACCATATAAATATTTGTATGATTGATTGTATGACAATAATACACAGCATATGCATATCTCTGTTTATGGCATACTATACTATTTTCTCCCATCTTTTGTATGCCTTTCTGGATCACATATTCTTGTTTCTTATTCCCTTTCTCTGCTTCATTAGATAGTATTTTAACTTTCTTTCCAAACTTTGCAACCGCAAAATCAACTAAGGATTCTAAAGAAGTAGCACAATATTTCTCTTCTCCCTTGATGCCAGGTGCCTCACATTCTTCTAGGGTTCGTTTCATAATCTGAGCTTCTTTTGATTGGGGTTTTATTGAAGTATAGTTTAAAATTTCAGGTAATTTAGAGCTTGAAAAGGGTATAGATTGGGCAACTTTAAGTGGCAAGAAATTGGAGCCATCAGTGGATTTAGTGAAGATGAGAGTCATCCTTTTGTAAGGACGAAGACTGTCTAGTAAGAAAAATATAGTGGTTGCATTAAATATATGATCCTTATCAAATGTTTTGGATTCTGCCCAGTACCCTAATCTATAGTCTATCCTTCTTCCTCCTTCATTAGCAATGAGCTCTTCTGCAAAACTACTTCTGGTTCTTGCATCTGATTAATAGCAAATCAAGAAAAAAAAAATGCTTTTAGAAAATCACGTCGAATGAGGCGTGGTTAGGTGCGCATGCATACTTTTCAAAACGCAAAAAAGAAACTAAATTCCATTATTGAACAGTCTAAATGAGAAGAAAAAGAGGGTTTAGAAAATTAACTGACCGGTGGTTAGAAGTTCTTGCATAGCTTTGGGCAATGTTGTGTTTGGTAGCATGGATTTCCAATATACTTCTCCAGGCAGTACAGAAGCATTACTTCCTCTCAGTACAATCTGCAACAAAATGTTGGAAAACAATATTAACGATATAATTAAGCTCACAATAAAATTGTTATTAAAACAAAGAAAATTAATTCTCACACAGAGTAAAGCCATTAGGAGTGGAAGGAAATAAGACTCCATTTTGAACACAAACTATAAATCTCTCAAAATTTGGTGCATCAGGCCAAATATTTATACTCATAAAAACAATAAATAAATTATGTATTAATTGTTATATTGTATAAAATCACAAAATTCAAACTTGGTTAATTGTCAAGGAAATCGGCTAAGGTTTCAAAAAAAAGACTTGATCGTTGACTTCTTTTAACCGCAAGTTATTTTGACTAGTGCGACAATCCTTTGGACTACGCAGAAAAACATGTATCGGGACTGCTGTATGGCATATCAAAAAACATGGCATTTTTGCTCGGTGATAGTACTGTATTGCATGTATCGGGACGATGGTTATTAAATTCAGATGGACTCGGATGGTTGGATCAGTTAGACCATAACTCGACAAGCAATTCGAGTCGATTCAACATGAAAATCGAAAAGTGTAAAAATTCGGATTTACTTGGAAAAAATCGAATTGAACTGAAACTCGATAACTCAGACCAAATTTCAGTTCAACCAACAAATTTTGCATTTTGAGAAACCAAACCCTAAAATCCTAAATTTCCAAAAAAAAAAAATAATTTAGAAAAAATAACACAAATTAATGAGAGAGAGAGAGAGAGATTGTACATACCATATCTGTAAATAAGAGAAACCTTGAGAAGAAGAAGAAGAAGAGGAGGAAAGAAAGGGTGCAGATTGTGGATTTGGATGAGGAAAGTGTTATTTATAAGGAAGGTATAGAGAGAGAGAAGGCGAAGCCAGACAACTTTTAAAGGAGGTAGATGAGCTCAATGACGGGTCAATTGTATTATAAATCCATCAATACAAAGTTTTTAATCTTATTTCAAATTTTAAATCCATTTATTGTTTTCTCTTCCAGAACAGTGCAGTCTAGTTTGACATTTTCTTCTTATTTAAAAGATTTTAAAAAATAATTTTTTATTTTTTACAAAAATTAAAATAATTTTATTTTATAAAAAAGTTATATTTATTGATAAAAATATCTTTTTATTTTTCTTTAAAAATTCATTTAATTTTAGTTAAAAAATAATAAAATAGATAAATATTTAATAAAATGAGGTATACATATAAATTTATTTTGTAAATTTTGAAAAGGACACTTAAAGCATGATAAAATAAAATAAAAATTATAACATTTTAAAATGAAACGGAGGGAGTATATTTTATGTTTTTAAAAATTAATACAAATATCGAGTGAATGTAAGCAACCGAATAAAATAAAAAAGCAAGTAGAAGTGTTATTGTTATAAAATTAATTAATTTAAAGTCGGATATTGTTAAATACAAAATTGATAATGGTCCCTTTAATAATACGGTATAGGCTTTTATGCATAAATCAATAATTAAATTTGTAACTAAACTTGTAAATTTGAATTTCTTTCCTATCAGACCAATAAATATATGTGTGTGACTTTTCTCTTTTGTTTTTTCAACACATAAATAATGAAATATCTCCAAATACTAAAGCCTTGTTTACTTGTGGAAAACAAAACCTGTTTTCTAGAAAATTTTTTTTATAGAAAATAGAAAAATTTGTTTACTTGACCAAATTTTTTCAAATTAAAAACAGAAAATCACTTTTCTAATTTTCTAAAATATAAAAAAACTTGGAAAATAACTTTTAGATGTTTTCCATAATTTTCATTTTCCATGGAAAACACGGCATAAAAAGCGGGAACAACGTCAAAAACAACTCCATCCATCTCCTACTTTTTTTTTCAGCCTACTATGGTCATGTTTATTTCTCTGATGTCAAAAATCTGATATCTGATTTTTCTAGATATATCTCAGGCAAATTGAAATTCAAAATCTGATGGACTTCGCTTGATTCACTGTATTTAAACCGATCCTTTCTTCCTCTTCTCACTGTAAGCAACAACCAATATTCAGCTCAGTAGTATTTTTTTAGCTAAAATTTCACTTGATTGAGATTGCTCTCATTGCCATCTTCATTATGAGTAATCCTTTCTTGCTGTCTTTCTCTCTTTTTCCATGTTTTATAACGATTCTATTTTTATTTCTAAATTTTGCCTTTTTATATTTTTCCTTATAAGTGGGTTACACTGCCCATCTCAAGTTTGATAAAATATGATCTTTGACAAAGTAAGGGTAGTAGATTCACATCTGATAAGCTGATCGCACTCCATTGAAAAGGATATGCTGCAAATTTAACAAGTTATTTAATATATATACTTAAATATTTGTGAGCAGTAATTATTTACAACCTTGAATCAACCTCGAGCAAAAAAGAGTAATTATTCGATATGTTTATAGAATCTTCAGCCATCAGTGTTCTCATTTTGTTGATAATCTGTTGTTTCAAGGTTCAATTAATTTTTCAATTTTACTTGGAGAAACTCAAAATAGAGAAGGTAATTTTTATTCAAATTAGGTTAATTGGATTGGGATTAATTTGGATCCCTCTGAATATAATCCTTGGTTACAAATTGCTATAAAATTATTTTGTTGAGTGATGCATATAATTAGTTGAAAGAAATTAAGATAATTTGTTCAGCATATATTTTGGATATGAAAACTTAATTTTGAAAAGCAAACCCAAGAATGCCATGTTCTGAATGCAAAAGCCAGAAGGAAGAGTAAACAATTAAACTATGCATCGGTTGGTCCTAGTCAGGAACTTGGTCAAAAATTTCAATTTAGGTTGGAAAAGCTACAAAGTTTGAATTTATTCCCCTTGAAGGCTAGTTGAATGATTTTCATATTTTATGCTATAGCTGTGTTATATATACATGTTGCTCTTGGAACTGTCAATTCAGTTCAATTTTTGCTCTTTGACCTGTTGTTTGGCTCACTAGATTTGCAATAAAATTATTTTGTTAAGTGATGCATATAATCAGTTGAAAGAAATTAAGATAATTTGTTGAGTGATGCATATATTTTGGATATGAAAACTTAATTTTGAAAAGCAAACCCAAGAATGCCATGTTCTGAATGCAAAAGCCATAAGGAAAAGTAAACAATTAAACTATGCATCGGTTGGTCCTAGTCAGAAACTTGGTCAAAAATTTCAGTTAAGGTTGGAAAAGCTACAAAGTTTGAATTTATCCCCCCTGAAGGCTATGCCTTGTTTTATTACAGTATTTTTTTATAGTTTCTTTCCTAAAAGCTGATATTTTGCAATTATAACTTCTACTGAGAACCTTAACATATGGTATTCTTAGTAGCTTAGGAATTAAGCATGACAGAGATGATGTGTCTGCAAGCAAACGGTTCTTATAGGCAAGGGCTTTAGTTTAGTGCATTGCTGGTGACCATTTGAAGGTTTTTTGATTTTATTGGCAGTAATACTTAAATCAATGCCAATTGATTTTGCATGCTTCATACTTATGTTGTGAATATTATATGAAAATCACTTGATTTTTATTAATTCTTCATGTTTATTAACCAAAAAAACAGAGAAAATTAGGTTTCTTGTAAAGTAGGACGGACTTAGGAGTTAGAATCTATGTTTTTAAATTTTGCTAATTTTTACTTGTAACCATACCTTCCTTCTTGTAATCAGTGAGCTTTTTAATTTGAAAGGGACATGAAAATCTTCTTATAACTACATCATGCTCCAAAATCTAGTCGAATTGATTCAATCTTTGATTCAATCAATTCGATTTAATTTTCAAATATTTAAAACTAATGGAATCAATTGAATTAAACAAACATAAAAAGAATTCAGAAATAGAAGAACTCACAAAAAAGAGGTGATGGAGTTTCTTAAATTGAATTAAGCAAAATGCCTGTTGTTGGTCTAGCTCGTCAGTGGAATTGTAAATTTTTTTTAGTTCAAATTGGTTTGTAGTACTGATGAAGTTTGTTTGCAATCAATGGCTACCTTTAAGCCTTCATCATGGTTACATAAATAATAAACACGTGCATTATGGTTGGAAACAGCTAAATTTTACTTTAATTAGTTAACTTCTGCATATGCATATTAAATTATTAATCCTGTTATCTATTGCAATTAAATGTTGTGTAACAGTAATCCTTTGCTCCTAATTCATTATCACCCTGCATTTTCTGCAACTGTTCATCACCATGCTAATGTTAATTTATGATTTGCATATATGAATGATGACACTATTTTAACAAGCATATAAACTATAAAGCTACTCATAATTATTTTCCAAATTTGTGAAAAAATAACAATAGGAAGAAATAGACTGAATTTGATGTACATCTCATGTTATATTGTTATTATAATGAGTGCTCACTTTAATGCTTGTAGTTTTTTTTTCTCTATTCATTGAAATGACTGCAATAACAGTTGCAGAAAAGTTGAACATATCATCTCTGTACCACGAAAACTGATGCAGGATCAGTTCCAGTGCTTTGGTATTCTATAGAATATTTCGCAAAATATTCATACATGCCTCTATAATTATTTTGTTGAGTGATGCATGTACATCACTACTTTAAGTTATTAAGGTTAACTCCATTTATTAACATATCTTAAAAGTTGACAACCATTTAGATTTTTCTTAGGTAGGGAAGTGGTGAACAGGAATTTTAAGCCTAAATTTTGTTCTTATAGAATTGATTGATATATTTCTTGTTATTTTTTAAATTCTCAAATATGTGCTTAAAATATATTTAAAATTTTTTATGCTTCATAAAATGTAAATTTTGTTATATCTAGATAATTTGATGGGAGGAAAGAATGGAAATGGTGAAGAATTGAAAAATTGGTCTGACAGTAATGAACTCATTTTTTTAAATATTTTATACAAAAGAGTTAAAAAGGATTTGAATGGTACGCCATCTTTTAAACCATCAGATTGACAAAAAATGGATGACGAATTGTATATAATAGTGGGAGAGAGATATGATATTGAAAAGATAAAGGGAAACTACAATCATCTTCGGATGAAATATTAAAAATTTGCTGAATTATTGGAGCATACCGGGGTAACTTATAATTCGTATTCAAACACCGTATTTGCTGTTGAAGATATTTGGCAAATGTTTTACAAAGTAAGGATATTATTAATTTAATTTTTTAATTATTACTTTTTTACATTAAGGTACATATTACTAATATCAATATTTACAATGTCTTTTTCAATTAAATTATAGAAGCACAAGAATTTCAAATCATTTAAGAAAAATGGATGCAAGCATTATGATTTATTGGATCAAATTTTCAGTAAATCTACTGCTACTGGGCATCTGCACCATGCTTCTACACAAGTACCTTATGATTCAGATGATGACCGTCAAATTGAAGAAGAATTTCTTTAAAGGGGCATTCATCATGGATCAGATGGAGAAAAAATGGTGCTTCTAGTTCAGAAGATAAGCGAGTTCCTACCGATTACAATCTTGGCTCTAATAAAGCTAAGAAAGAAACCAAATTTGAAAAATTGGATTCATGTTTGGAATTGTGGGCTACTTGTTTAAGTGCTAGAGCTGAAAAGGAATTAGCAAAAGCAAAAAAAAATATAAATTAGAAAGCAATCAAGTTACAAGTGCTGAAGCTGATCCATATTCTATAGAGGCATGTATGAATATTTTGGAAGAAATGGAAGATATTTCTAGTGCTGCTTATAATAAAGCACTGGAATAGTTTGTCAATCTAGAATGGAGAAAAATGTTTGTCTTAATGCATAACAATAGAAGAAGAGATTGGATTGAAAGTTTATGTAAATGAACATTCAATATTTTTTTTAATTATATTATGTCTTATGGATTAGCTTATTAAGCTAAATTTTTTATCTAAATTTTTTGAATATATATATATATATATAAGTTGTTTGTTTTCATTTTTTATTTGTTTATTTTATTTTTTCCTTAAATTTTATAAATTTTCTTTTTTTTTAATTGATGCAGGATTTATAGATCAAAATTTGCATCAAAATCAAGTATTAGTGTATTCAACGAGTAGTGATAGTTCTAGTAGTGATGAGGATGAAGATATTTTAGATTTACTTTTAGTTAGATTTTTTATGTCTTGGAATTTTATAGTAAGGGTTCCTTGTAGAACTTCAATACTTAGTGAAAAAAATTATATTCTTGAAGTTCTTGTAAGAAATCCAATCAGGTGTTATGAAGGGTTTCGTATGGCACCATATGTGTTTATAAATTTATATGAAAAATTAAAATTGATGGGTTTATTAAGAGATAAATCATTATATTTAATAAAAATAAAAATTATGAATCAACCTGATTCAACTAATTAATTTTCGACTCAGTTGGTATATCAAGTCGGTCTCCGAATCGCTTCTGAAAATATTGATCGAGACTGCTGTATGAATTAAAAGGCCAATACCGATCAGGATTAATATAAAAGTTGCTATCTAGAAAAACTTTTAACAAAAGTATATTTTCTTTTTCGGACAAATAACTACATAATTTTATCTCTGACTTTATGCCAAGTGGGGTTGACTCTTTGGCGGACTAATCTCCACCTACTACATATTTATTATCAGACTATATTTTAATAACATATTAAATTATGTTATAGTAATGTGTGTATATACACACACACTTTTCTCTTCATTTAATTTGATAATATTCGAGAATTTATTTGTTTTACTAAATTTGACAATTTTCTGAATTAAAAAAAGTTTATTGTATTTTACCTTTGTAACCTTATTTATTATTTTATTAAAATTTCTTAACAATATATTTTCTCCTATATCATTAATTTGACAAGCTAATATACCAAAAAGTTTCATAAAATATATAGAATGAATATAGTATTTCTAAGGAGACTGTCAAAAGTTTGGCATTCAAATTATACTCCCTGATGCTCAACTCTCCTATATATTTCAAATAATACTACTCTCTAAACAACACTCATCTCTTAGGCGGGAGTGAAAGATTAGGGGGAAAAATGAAAGAGGAGAACATAATTAAAGATTATGAATATGGGTATTGAGTATTAATAAAGGCATGACTTATGAACAGACTTGGCAAAATTGACCCAAATCCATGGGTCGATCCAAATTTACCAAAAAAAATTGATCCAAACCCAACTCAATCCATATAAATATCCATTGGGTCAACCAAAAATTGACCCATTTTATTTTTCAATCCAACCCAACTCAATACCCATTGGATCAACCCAAAATTGACCCATCTCACTTTTCAATCCATTAGGTATTTTCAAAATTCAAAGATCTTGATCCATTGGGCGTTTTCAAGATTCAAAGATTTTGACCCATTGAATATTAACTCAATGGGTGTTTTATGTGATTTTGTAATAATAATAATAAGAAGAAGAAGGATTATGCATTATTCTTCTTATTCTTATTATTATTACAAAATCACATTATTATTACAAAATCTCATACATCTATATAATAATAAGATGCTTTCTAAATAATTTCAATATATATATATGTCACATAAAGTAAACTATGATGCTTCAATTTCTTGTAAATATTAAAATTAATTTATAAATTATAAGAAAATATAAATTTCGATGAAAATAGTATATAAATACAATTCAAAATTACAAGTTTTCGGCATAATTAAATGCATATGAAGGAATTATTTTCAACCAAACAACAAACCATACTATTAGACAAATAACAGTGTTGGAAATACAAGGAACGAACAATGTCCATAAAACCATTAATCTTTTTTTTTTTCAAACTTGAATGAATCTTATAAATGGTCTCTCCATAAAATTTGATTATTTCGCTCTCTAACATATAAATATTTTTTTTAATCTTAAAAAAAGTTTTTCAATAAAATCAAAATAATTTTCTGTGATCGAATGAATATAAAAATATGTTAGATAGTTAATTTGACAATTCACTAGTGTGAAAATAATAATAATAATAATTATCATTTTCGTTAAAATTAAAAAATAATAAATAAATTTAAATTTAATATTAGATTTCATAATAAAAATTAAATTATTAAATTTATTAAAGGATAAAATAAATTATATTATATTAATGTTTTTAAAAATAAACATTCAAAATTAATCCAAATCCATGGGTCGATCTAAATCAACCAAATCCATTAATGATCCAATCCATTAATGATCCATATTTTTTGACCCATTAATGACCCATCTATTAATAACCTAATCCACTCATTTGCCACATCTACTTATGAATACAGCTGCAAAATATTCAAATTTTAATTCGCTTATTTATCATTGTTTTATTTTTATTATTATTTTTTGAGATAGATTGTGCCTAACGAGAGACTATGTGGATGCACCTAATTAAGTTTTTATCATTAGGTTTTTATACATAAAAATCTTATAGTTATAGACTTGCTAAAATAGTTTTTATTTTTTTTTAAAGGAAGAGCACCACTAATACCATAAAAAGTAGAAAGGAAATCTAACTTAAATAACTAAGCACTTCTTGTGATACTTGTGGGGCCGCATTTCATTTGAATAGGAAGTCGGCCCTCCCTCTCTAGCATTGCTTCGTTAAAACGTGGAATTTTATATTTATTAGAACCTTTAGCTTTCATTATATTTATCATGCATAATAGCAGTGTTAGAAATATATGATTGGAATTTGTCGTCGTAAATGCTCCAAAAGAGTTTTCGATTGCATTGACAAGCTTGTCAACAGTTTTGGATGCCGCCTTAAAGCTTGAATACCACTAAAAAATTCAAGAGCTAAAACATTTAAATTTGGAGAAATTGGAGGTTGACGCATCAAACGGATATCAAATCTATCTTCTTTCAATACCCATAAAAATTCCTCATCTTTATTATCAATGTGTGTTCCCCGAGTCAATTTCACCCATAGTCACTGGATTTACGTCTAATCGTCCAAAAGTAACTGATTTATTTTTCGTGACTTAAATATCACTGAATTTATCACAGTTTTGCAGAAAAGTCATATTAACCGATTTTCGACAATAATTTTTACCGAAATGCTAATGTTGTATGTCACGTCATATACTTGAACACACGTGACATAACACGTCGGCAGTCACATCACCGAAATAGACCACATCGCATGCCATATCAGCATGCCATGTCATATATTTGGACACATGTGACCTCTTTCGGTGACTTGACTGCTGAAATATCACATCACGTGTGTCCATTCATATGGTGGGATGTGCCACATCAATATTTTGACAAAAATTATCGTTGAAAATTGGTCAAAATAATTTTTCTGCAAAAAAAGTTATAAATTCAGTAACATTTAAGTCACGAAAAATAAATCAGTTATTTTTTGACGATTAGGCATAAGTCCAATGATCATAGATAAAATTGACCCCCATTATCTTATTGGGTGAATATTAGAGACCTTGAGGCTTCTCTTGGCCATTTTGACTTAATGGCAGGTATGGCCTTGTCAATCAAAAATGATCTTCTTGTATCCTTTGTTATGGATGCTATTGGCTTTGTCATAAGTGTTCCTACAATTCCGTTGACACTACTTCTTTTGGATGGTTCTTGTGTAACAAAAGAAAATAAACCAATTCTTCAAGAAAATATTTCATGTCTCTGCATCAAATCTTGGACAGCTTTATGTTAGATTAATTTATTTGATCATAAAAGTGTGGTCCATATTGCTTGGTTGATTTTAATGTAAGGTGGATTCAAGATAATGGTTATTGAACTTGTTGGGAATAATAGAGTAACTAAGGTTTTATTATAAATAAAAAAATTATTTTCTCTCCCTTCACATAATTTACAGTTACCAAACCTAAAAGAAAATATGTTTTGCACCATTGAAAAGAACAATGAAAGAAGAAAGAAAGAGAGGATGAATCCTTTGCATAAAAAAATCATTTTTCAATCGTGGATTGTATCAATTGTATCTTATTGTATAAAGCTTAATTATTTGGATTGTATCAATTGTGTCATAAATGATTTTGGAGAATTGTAGAGAAAGTATTGTTTAGAATATCAAAGTTTTACACTACAAGAAAATTATAATTTAGCAACGGAAATTTTGGTTGCTAATATGGCGGTTGCTAACTTTAGCAACGGAAATATATTTTCATTGCTAAATTCAATCAAAACAAGTTTCAGTGAATTGGTCAACTTTAGCAACGGAATTATAATTTTCGTTGTTATTTTTAGCAACGGATTTGGAATATTCGTTGCTAAAATAGCAACCGAAATTACAGTTTTGTTGTTATTTTTAGCATGGGTAAAACATTTACAAAGGTACCATCCATCGTCATTCCGTCGCAAATAATTATTACAATTTTTTAATTATTACAATAAAAATAGCAAAATGATACGTGTATCATAAAAACCTAGCAACTTTGTAGGAAGCACAAACAAATTAAACCAACTATTTTGAACATATTGCTATGTATTTAGTTAGAAAGATACATAAAATTTCAAAACCCCAAAACTATATATATATATATATATATATATATATATATATATATATATATATATAGTAACTTACATTAATTAATAACATTTTATCATCATTCTTCCTACAAATGAGAGATTAACGTAAATACATGCAACGGGAAATAAAATAGAAAAATGTGACTTTATGATATCAGCTCTTTACAATCTCCTCTTAAGTATTTTCCAGTGCTTCATGAGTATTTCAGCAGCTTTCAAACCCATTTTCAACTTAGAAAGAGATCAACAAACTATAAAGGAACCCACTATTCAGCAAGTTTTGTTATTTACAAGAAGAATACACTACAAGAAAAATGCAATTTAGCAACGAAAATTGATAGTTTTCGTTGCTAATAAAAAATAGCAACGGAAATTTCCGTTGCTAATCCGACAGTACAGAAAATGAATTCCATTGCTAAATTCAACCAACTCATTTTTGGTGAATTGGTAATTTTTAGCAATGGAAAGGTCAATTCCGTTGCTAAAATTAGCAATAAAAAAATAAATTTCGTTGCTAATTTTAGCAACCAATAGTCAATTTTGTTTTTTTATAATCATATTATATATAGATCCAATACTGTATTCTATGTTCAAGTTCTAATTGAACTCATTAAAATCAAATAAAAACATGCCATACTTACTAGATGTTGCTCAAGATAATATATTAAATATTACATCATTAATTAATGGATTAAAAATAATGTATATTGATCACTAAACACTTTTCTTTGTTGATAGATACACATCTCGGAATTCACCCTTGAGTTTAATGAATATGATGAATTCTAGTAATGTAAAAGAACATAAGGTGCAAACCAAAGTGAACATAACAATCACATTTGGAAAGGGATAAAAAACAAGTTAAAGAGAATCATCTACCTCATTGAAGACCATAAACAAGCAATGCACCAACTGCACCAATGCCAGCCACCGGGCCGATAATAACTTCGATCGGAGGCAACCCACCACTGATTGCTTTTTCGGTACTGTCACCATATTTAGCAAACCTCTTCTTTGGTGCTTTACATTATGGGCATTCATATGTATCCGGCTGCACAAACAGCTAGCTATTGTAGTGTATTTATTAGCTAGCTAGCTGGTTGTTCTATATATAATTCAATAGATTATGGATCAAATCAACAATTAACAATAATTTATCATCAGAAATATAGATAATAAAAATATTAAATTAAATTAGAATTTGAGAAGAAATGAAGAAATCTAACAAAAAGCCTAAATGAATTATTTTTTGCGGTATAGACTATTTTGGTCATAATTTTTGCTACATGTGTCAGATTTCTTATTATAATATGTTTTCGGAAAGCTCGTTTCGAGACGGTAATTTGTTATTGAGCAAAGCTCCCGTAACTACATTTTTCAGGCTTAAAAATTGACGTTTAGGTTGCCATTTTTCAGTTTAAAATTTTTAGGATTTTTTAGGGACATTTGGTTTCCCTAATTCAAGTGAAAGGAATCCATATCTTAATCACATAATTTAATAATAAATTTAAATATAATTATTTATTATTTATTATTTTTAATTAAATCTATGGAAAATCCTAACCACTATCTTTTATATACCAAAACTATCGACAATTTCATATCACAAAACATAATATTTGACAATACCCAATATGCATGATGAAATAAAATGCTCGAAAAGTACTGTAATTACCTATTTTAATTATAATAATATTTAAAGATATTTTTTCTAATATGTAGTAAAAGAAGGCAAATACATCAAATCATGTATAACAGTTGAAGATGGAGTGTTCAATTAATATGTTTCATTAATAGTTGAATTAATTTGTTTATTAAAATGAATAATCAATCCACTTTTGATGCATTGGCTTATAAACACATTAGCATCACTTGTCTTGAATGCACCATTCTTTCTAACATTTCAGAATACCCAAGTGTTAAAAGACATTGTAGTAAATAAAAATAAAGGGGTTAAAAGTTCCTATTAGTTCAAGATGCATTTGATATGGACCAAAATCAAAGTTACTGCTAAAACAAGCTATTGTAAAAAGGATAAGTTAGATATAGAGGAGAGCAAAAAGCAGGTGGAATGGGCAAAGCAGGTATTAAAGCTGAAAAAAATAACTGTGAAACAAAAGACTCCATACTTAGTTTAGTGGAGATGAATGAGCAATTATAGAAGAATATGAAAAAGATTTCTGAATTCGAGTTTACCTCCCTACAATACATACATATTTCAATTCTATGTAGACACGAGCAAGCCACCGTCCACTATGGATTAAGAAAATAATCGATGATTTATGATACAATTATAAAATATAAATCTTATTACATACTCATTATATTATAAGAGACCTATGCATTAATAATATAAATAGAAAGGAGGAACAAATTATAGAATCTTGTGTTGGTAAATATTACTGTAATAGCAGGGCAAATTTGAACGTCCAACCACAGATTCCAAAGGAAAAACCAAAATAACATAAAATGTCACCGCTAAAAAAAATTTTCCAAAAACATTAAATATCGCTATACTACACACAAATTTATAAAACAGACGAAGCAGAACTCGCACGCAGTGTTTGGGAACTAAAAAACACAAGAGTAGAAAAAAATGAAAAAAATCCAAATCTCAGATCTCTCAACTCGATTCAAACTTGAGCAAGACTGTTAAAAATCTAAGCATAAAACCTCCTCATGATTGTCACATCACCTCAAGAAATCCCAAAATCAAAACCCTTAAATTAGATCAAGCAAGAGAATGCAAGAGAAAACAAATAAGAAAAATCAAAAAACTAAGTAGGATTGGTAACTTAGAAACTGCCAGCCACCTGGCCAGTTAGCAAGAAAGAGAGCGAAGGAAGGGCTGAGTGTGGAGAGAAGAAGAACTATGCCAGATCGTGAAGAGAAGAACATAAATGAAAGAAATAGGGTTTTTTTCCTTCAAAAAAATGAAAATTAGATTTTGTTGCTATTTTAGCAATGAAAATTAGGTTCCGTTGCTAAATTTCATCCTAAAAATTTCCCGCTATTAAATGTCGCTATATTTAGCAATGGAAATTAGATTCCATTGCTATTTTAGCAACGAAAATTAGAATCCGTTGCTAAATTTCATACAAAATTTTTTCTGTAACCATTTTTAGCAATGGAACTTAGATATCGTTGCTAAAATAGCAACGAAATTTAATTTTTGTTGCTAAATTTCATCCCAAAATTTTTCGCTGCCATATTTAGCAATGAAAATTTTATTCCATTGCTAATTTTCGTTGCTATATGTTGGCACTAAAATCTCCCTCCCTTTTTAGCAACGGAATACAACCATTTTGTATTCTATTGCTAAATTCCTAAAACTTCATCCAATTTTAGCAACAGAATTTATTTTTCATTGCTAAATAGCAACAGAATTGGTATTCTATTACTAATTTAGCAACGAAATGAATTTCGTTGCTATTTTTTCGTTGCTATTTTTATATTTTTTTGTAGTGATAAAAATATATTTTTTCAGTGGTAAATAAATAATACACCATTTTGAAAGAGTTTTTCTCAAAATAGCCAAATGCTTAATAAGTCCCCAGTTCAGACAAATAGCCAAATTCAACTTATGCCAAATGCAGAAGGGATATGGCTGAAATAGTTATAACATTAGTGTCTAAATTTTACACTGTGACTAAACCACAAAACATGTAACCTTAAATTTTACTTAAATAAATCAATATGAAATCACTAATATTCTCTTTACAAGATGTAGAGGCCATTTCTATTGGTCATTCATTAATTTAGAGAGTTTTAGGAAAATTAAACAAATGTAGTGCTAAAATAAGAAAAATTTACTCATAATATACCAATGCCAAGATGAGTATTTGATATGCTTTTTTCTGAAAGCTTAAATACCGCAAGTATACAGTATACCGATTATAGTACTTCAGATATCGATCCCACGAGGAATGTTGATTAACATTGTACACTATTACTACTTGATTTTAATCTTGTTTACAGTGCTTATTAATTTACAAATTAAAATTATTATTAAAACTACACTATGCTAAATTAAATATTTTCTACTTTAATGATAATCCAAGAAGACTTATTAATATGATGAATATAACATATACATAATTATGGAATTTGATCTTTTTCTCTTATTTATAATTCAATCTTTATCATACAAGCCAAGTTGGAATAATGTTCTATGTCGTAACTCTCGCATCTAGACTAGATTATGCCTTAAACATGCATTTATGGTTCTAAATCGCAGCTCTCGCATTTAGACAATAATTACATAAGCACACATTCAAAGAATAAAAACCAACCTACAACAACTATCTCCACATGCGATCTCTCAAACTATGCTTTGATAATGAATTTCCTATTAACTTTCAATAAGATGTTGATCTCGCTAACTCTCTTATTTATGACCATTATGATGATTTTCAGAAAAGGAATTACCATCTAAGTTCGTCTTCCTTAACTTAATAATGATAATAATAAAGTTTTAATAGAAAATACTACATATAAAGATAAATGAAAGAGAAATGAATAAATATGAATAATAACATTCAAGTTCCTAAAAAGAATTCATAATAATAACAAAAAAGAAGTGAAGGTTAAAAATAAAAGAAAGGGATCTCTTAACCCTTCTTCCCTTCACCAAGTGTAGTCTTCTTCCTTGTATTTGCCTTCTCTTCAAACCATAAAAATAAAACTAAAACCTACAACTATTGTCCTCTAATTACACTTTCAAATAAAAAATAAAAATGATAGATATGTTTCTTTTGATTATAACTTCTAGGGTATTTATAGATTTCCAAGCATTAAGTCCCTTCAAGTGCCTCTCCATAGGTATGCAACCCTTGGTGAACTTGTGACTTTTCAAATGACTCTTCAAGCTTAACTGAATTTAACCACCGTCTGTTGCGATCGCGACAGAACACGCTTCCATCTTTCATCTTTCTCTTCCTTATTTCTTGCCCTAGACATGCGTCCCTTGTCGCGCTCATGACAAGGCTTCTTCTTCACATTTTCTCCCTTTTCTCCTACATACACAAAACTTGACAAAAAAACATTAAACACACCTAATTCTAACACAATTTAATATAACAAAATATTATTTTGATAACAAAACTTGGATTAAATATGAGCTATTTAAGCTCATATCAGTATTCATGCTATCATATCTTGCAATATCAGTCAAGTTTTTATTCTCTTTGCAAAAGGCAAAAGCAAAACAAGCCACCATTTTATACATAAGACACTAGAAAATCTTAAAAGGAACCAACTCATGAACAAATTCCATGAAAAAGGAAATTTAATCCACCTAACTCATCAGATTAGAAAAGAAAGCAACTGCATTAGAATTTTGATGCTAAACAAAGTGAACCTAGAATAGGATTTCCATCAAGCTGATAATCTGTCCCCAAAATGTTGAGAGAGAGAAATCCAGCCCTATGTTCTCTTAGAAATCTAGTTTCAATAAAAATTCCTTATGGAAAAATGTGAAAGGCCAAGATTTAGTCCATACAATGAGAGAAATAATCCACTTGCAATTTGTTTTTTCTTATTTGAACAATTAACGAGCAGCTTGTAACATGTTACTAATAGGAACATAGAAACAAGATTTTGCAACAAACCAAAACTGCAAGCAATTTGGAGAGTAAGAAACACTTTAATTATAGAATCCCATACTACATCCCCACAATACAACAACAGTCTATTTCAAGATTAGCAATAAAATTGGTATATAGAGACATGATTTTACAACAAACCAAACCTGCGGGCACAGGTCCGAAAAAATAAAAATGACCAGCAAAATATTCTAGTATTTCACATCAGGTATATATATATATATATATATAGAGAGAGAGAGAGAGAGAGAGAATTAACAATAGTTATACTCTTATATAATTTACACAAATTAATATTTATTGCAATATTTAGGCCTTGTATGGCAGAGCCAAAAGTGAATTTTAACCCATATAAGCTACTTTTGGACTATTTGGCAAAATTATTAAAGAGTGTTTTTACTTGTAGGGAGCTTTTGTGGAAGAAGCCAAGATAAATTGACTTCTCTTGGAAGAGCATCTAATAAAAACAAGGGAAGCAACTCTTTCTTTTAATGAATATTTCAAAATGCCATTTTGATCCTCATATGTATATATAACAAGGTATAAATTTCATGCATGTCCCAAAGATTTTTTTTTATTTTTTAAGAGCCTTGTAATGGTAAATTATTCTTATTTTGTTTATTGATTAACTAATGGAGTTAAACTTTTATATTTAAAGACACAACTTTAATATAAGATGGATCTTGTAATACTATGAAAGAAGAAAAAGATACAGGTCATAGAAGATCACACTGTAGCTCCAAGAAATCTAATGAAACAAAAAGGTTTATATGATATTTTCCTTTTCTTCAGTTAAAAATCCTTTTAGGTTTATTCAAATTCCATTGGAGCATTGCACTCTAAAGTTAGGCATAGTAGAAATGTCAAATAAAAAAAAGCCTATACCTTAGAGACTTGTTTTTCTTCATCATTCACTATAATTGCTTCAGAAAGCCCATCATGGTTCAGGAAATCTGCAAAAGGAATCTACAAAATAATCTAAAATGGTTTAATGTAATCTAATGATCACACGAAACAATTTCATTGATAGATCGCATTGGCTAAATTCCCAAATATTAAGCCCCAAAAAGCCTTTGGCACATCTTGAATTAATTGATGTTTCAAGAGTTTATAGATCTCCGTTTTTAAAATTGAAAACATTTCAAGAAATATGAGAACCCAAGATGTCCAATTTTGTAAAAGAATATTCATTTATTCAGCAGTAAAGCCCAATGAACAATATATTAAAAGATGGAGGAAATATGGGTAAATTTGTGAAAGGGAGGAAAAATGGTGTATATAAGTAAGAAAAAAAAACTTGTAGTTTACAGCCACAAAATTGGAAATCTAAGTTTGATCTTTACCAATAAACTGAAATTGACTTATTGGCTTGATTTTCAAGAAATCTTTCTCAATTTGAGCTTTTTGTTTGATGGTTTCCCTGTATACATAACTTGGAAAAATCATGTCCAATTCATGGTTGCCCCAAAATATCTACAGATTTTAAACTGAACTTTTTTAGAAAAAGTATAACTATATGAAACTAGCATTAAAACATTTAAAGCATCAGTTATAGTTTACAAGAAAGACTTTCATTTAAGGATAATAAATCACAAATCTGCTTGTCTTGAAATCATACTTCTAGTGACTAGATTCAAAAAAATTAATCAAATAGTTTAATTATAAAATATTGAATCTCAAAAACCATTTTGATATCACCAATTAGGCTGCTAGTCTTTTGGTTTGATCATCAATAATAAGCAAATAAGAAATTGATTCCTCCCAGATGCAAAAATTCTATTGAACTTCAAATATTTCAAACCCTATAATCTACTTGAACAACAAAATAAAAGAAAAGGCAGCAGTTTGATAGAGCAATTGTGCACTTTATTAAAATGGAAGCAGCTGCTCATTAAAATGCCACATCAAAAGTTTAGATATCAAAAGAATAATTAAGCTTTTCTTTCATTAAACTCTTATTTTCCTCTAAATAAATAACTACCTTCAGTATTTCATACATGATTAAAAAAATATAAATAATAAATAGTAAAAACCATCACCATTCTACCAAATAAAGCAATCATTATTGATACCAAGGCTTTCAAGCCTTGCTAGTAACCATTTGAAATAGTCATATTTTTAAGATGATATTACATAC